>JAVLUZ010000154.1:37757421-37833729 GCA_036768485.1 Mermis nigrescens
GGAAAGCCGTAAGGGTCAATTGAAAAATATTGCTAATATGCACACTTACAACCCAACTTTTCAAACTTTGTGGCAAATACAACAAAGAAATTCAAAAAACAATCAACAAAAATTTTCAAAACAATGAACCTCCTGGTTTGAAAAACAAATTGAATAAGTTCATGTAAATTGAATATCCATGCACAAACTCAGAGATAAATGCATTCAAAATTCGAACTGAAGTCTCAAGATGAAGGATTTATTTCAATAAAAACAAGCGTTTATTATTCAAAATGACTTTTGAATCACACAAAAAATTTCAAAATTATGAACCTTTTGGTTTGAAAATTAGATGGCCAATCAGCAGTTTGAATAAAGTTGCAAAATTTGAAACACTTTGCTTGTAAGTTTGCAGTGTTATTGATGCTCTGCAATTGTCCCCATGAGAGCTAAAATACTTCGCATTTTACAAACTTTGTTGAATACAACAATGCACAAATACAAAAAACTTTTTAAATTTTGTAAAATACAACAAAGGTTTTCAACAAGATAGCACAGAGTTTTTCAAATTTTGTAAAATACAACAAAGGTTTTCAAAAAATTAGCACAGTGTTTTTCAAACTTTAGCAAAAATACAACCGAGTTTTCAAATCTCATGAAATACAACAAAGGTTTTCAAAAAATTAGCACAGTGTTTTTCAAACTTAGCAAACATTTTCAAATTTCGTAAAATACAACAGCAACGGAAGCTTTTCAAATCTCGTAAAATACAAACAAATGTTTTCAAAAAACTAGCACAGTGTTTTTCAAACTTTAGCAAAAATACAACCGAGTTTTTCAAATCTCGTAAAATACAACGAAGGTTTTCAAAAAATTAGCACAGTGTTTTTCAAACTTTGCAAAAATACAACCGAGTTTTTCAAATCTCGTAAAATACAACGAAGGTTTTCAAAAAATTAGCACAGTGTTTTTAAACTTAGCAAACATTTTCAAATTTCGTGAAATACAACAAAGGTTTTCAAAAATTAGCACAGTGTTTTTCAAACTTAGCAAAATTACAACCAAGTTTTTCAAAGGCTTTTGACGCGAAAAGAGAACCTGCGTACATGTCGTTGATTGGTTGACTTTGCTCACTCTTCTTACAGAAATAGCTGCAATTACTGTAGCAAAGTTTAGTTTCAAATGTCCGGTTTGGGTTTTTGGATGTTTGCTGCTTAGGCAGTTTGACTTCTTTATTAGCCCCAATGATCCGCATCATGGCCGGCTGAGGAGTTCAGCCGATTCGGGATTTGGGTCAAAGACTGAGCCTAATTTGGGCCAAAATGACGTCAAAAAGTGATATTTAAGCAAAAATAACAATAAAACTGTTCACTGGTGGGGAATTCCGCGAAAATTTTGACACGCTTAAGAAATGAGCAATAAGATTGCATGATGCTATTCTGTGACGGAAAATCGAAAAATACAGTGCTTTTTATTTTTCGTTTCATCGCAGGAAAACTCCAAAAAAATAATCGCTTTGAGTGCATCATAAGCATTTTTACGTCAAAAACGTTTAAAAAATAAAATATTTTATTGCCTAAATAGTGCAGGATAATGTAGAAAGCATATAGAAAGCATGTTGCTTTACGGCCGCCATCCGGGCTAAACTTTACTTTATGTTAAGTGCATTCGTGTAGCTGGTTCACATATGTATTAACATAGTCATATTATAAGGGCGTATGCGTGCAGTCCGTAGCATCTGAGGGAACGAGAGAAAGATGCTGGCAGTCGGATTCGAAACGTGGACCTCTTGTTCTAAAGTCCAGAACCATAATCAATTGACTAACACTGGTTAATTTCAATAAAGATTGCATGGTATTCGTAATGTTTTGCTGGTTTAATAGCTGAGGCTTAAGGCTCATTCATACTTAGATCCGATCCGACATCGGACGACACTCATATGAGCATCCTGTTGGATGCGTGTCGGGCAGAGTCGCCCGACTCTGCCCGACACGCATCCGACAGGATGCAACATTCGGTGTCGTCCAATGTCGGATCGGACATCGGATCCGACTTTCATTCATACTTGATCCGACTTCTTCCGACTAAAAATCAATATTTTCAGCGCAACAAACATTAGCGCTTTGTACCATAACTACTATAACTGGGCGTGGGGGGTTCGGGGCATAAGTAAGCAGCAAGAAAATTCTGGGGGGGTGCAAGATGTTTTGAAGGTCAAAAAATGGCCTTAAAAATGGTGGTTTGGCGGAAAAAACACCATTTTTCGACGTTTCTCATCGAGCACTATCCATTGGTATCAAAAAATTGCGAAAAAAACAAAAAAAATTTCAAAAATTGAATTCTAGGGGGGGAGGTATTTTGATTTCTGGGGGGGGGGTATTTTGGTTTCTGGGGGGGTATTTTGGTTTCTGGGGTGCATACCCCCAAATCCCCACGCCCAGGTGTGGTTGGGGGTATGTAACCCCCAGAAACTAGAATACCCCCAGAAACCAGATACTCCCTGAGAATTCAATTTTTAAAAAATTATTTTTGTTTTTTCCTCAATATTTTGATGCCATTGGATAGTGTTCGATGAGAAACGTTCAAAAATGGTGTTTTTTCGCCATACAACCGATTTTTTGACGTTTAAAAATTTTTTCACCCTCCAGAGATAAAAATTAAATGCTGAAAGTATCGAAGTTCGTTTCATGCGCCAATTTATTTGAATTTAGTAATTTATTTAAACTTATTTCCCACAAATATGGATGTTCTTTAACAGCTATGATTAATAACTCCGTAGTAACGTCATCAAAATCGCCATCAACCATTTGCAATTAATTAAATTTTAAACCTGAAAAATACAATAAAATGAATTGACTGCAACAATAAATAGTACAAAATAAACGAGACACGATGTGCCACAACGCTTTTATACGACTAGTACAGAACAATAAATTAATCAAAAATTTAAAGCTTGAAAAATGAAATAGTACAAAATAAACAAGGCGTGCAACGCGCTACATGTTGCGCCAATCTTCCTACACGCTGTAGTTTAAATTCCATGTGTGTCGGACGGACGAAAGTTGAAACCAACTCAACTTGTCCGTTCCGACAAAAAAGTCGCATTGTAAAACAGATTATGACGTCATGCGCAAAGAAAAGTCGGACGCGTGTCGCATGATGTCGGATAATGTCGGACTCATGTCGGTGCATGTCGGAGCGGTTTTGTCAATTTTCGCTTTCCGACACTAAATCGGATGGAGTCGGACGAAGTTAGAATGCGCCTTTAGTATCATGGACTGACCAAATTGTTGGTGCCAGCGTTTAAAATAAGCCTGAGTAATGGATGCAAAGAGCGGAATTTCTGTGTACTATAATAGTACAGCAGCAATTTTAGTGCGGTAAAACAGGGTTTTTCGATCTTTGGTAATGTATTTTAGCTGATTTCTGGTATCCTGATTACTAAAAATTGTGTCGAAACAGCGCGAAGCGCTGAAAAAATTTGACATTTTTTCCATTTTGTATCCAAATTCTGCCATTTTAAAGATATGTAGGGCAAAGAATTAATCATTTCGGCGCGAAGCGTCGAAAATTTTTGTGAATTTCACACTTTTTTAGTTTTTGTCTTCCCAAAAATCTTTGTACATTCTGTAAACACAAATTTTTGGAGTACTATACTTTGGTACAGTAGCGGAAAAATGTCAGATTTTCGGCGCTCAGCGCCGAAATGAGTGATTGTGTGTCCTATAATGGCAGAAATCGCATTTTGAAAGGAAAACTGTCAAACCTACCTTAACGTTTGCTTCCAGGCACCTGGAAATGCAAAATTATGCATTAATATGACAGGTACGGAGATTAAATGCTGGGGATCAAGAGTATTCTCAAAAATCAATCATACATGTAATGAGAGAAAGTTTTGTAGGGCCTCAGCCAATTTTTAGGGAGGGAGGTGTGAATAACCTACAATTTTTGGCTGAAAACGACCAAAAGAACATCTAAAAATGGCCAAAAACTTCGATGTTTTCCAAAAATAATGGGGGTCAAACATTTTCTGGCTTTAAGGGAATGGGAGCATAGGTGGGCAGCACCGAAATTCTGTGGGGATGGGGGGTATTTGGGTTTCTGGGGGTATTTGGTCCCTCTGGTGGGGTGCATAGCCCCACGCCCATAGGTACATAGCTGGGAGGACGGCCGACTTTGGGTAGGCGGATCCCCCACCCCCCTCGTACATGTATGATCATAATGCTCTAGTTAAATGTTGCTTTCCGAAATTTTCAAACTAGCACTAAAAGCGCTAAATTTTGAAATCAGCGACTCATGCAGGTACCTACATATGTAGGTAAGCGGTCATACGTAGCAAGTTTGACATTTACTCCTTTACAATAAAATGAGAAAGCACCTCTGACGGCACAAATATGCATAACAAAGTAAGGAATGATTAATGATCTGAGCACTATTCAGAGCGACTGAGATGATCAAAATAATCCGTAACAAAAACTATCTAATAATGAAACAGCACCAGTTACGGTGCAATTAAAGGGGTTGTATGAGCTTTCAAAACTTATAAGTACTATTAAATACGTATTACAGTTAGCAGCATCCAAAACTGTTTAATTTCTCTGAACAATATAACGCCAAAACAAATCGTTTAACCCACAAAAGCTTTGTTTACTGCTAACAGTAATTTTGAGCATAAAGAACAGGAAGAGAAATATTGCAAATATGATTTGAAATAGGCATTATAAACGGACTATGAGGAGGGACTGGATAGGACATCAGTTCAAAGAATCGCAAAAAATGCCAAACATTCAATTCTAGGGAAGATTGGGGTAAGCCGGATTCTCGGGGGTCAAAATCCCCACGTTTAGCAGGCAGACATGCATACTGCCTTTCCTTCTAATTTTCGTTGAGGTTCCAGCTTTCCTAGTGTTTGGTAAAGTTCATTTAAAATTTTTCACATTTATATGTTACGAATTTCAAGGCCACGACAGGAAACCCGATATACATAGAAGAACAAAACAGATCATATTCTTAGCACAAAATAAAAGTTAAAATTAGATCTTTATTGCACCAGATGAATAAATCTTTCAGCCATCGCAAGCTATTTTTTTCCGGCGACGAATCCATCCTTAACGTAGCACAATGAATGATAGAATAGCAAAACTCACCAAGTATTTTACATAGATAAATTCCGATATTTAAGCATGTGCAACGGAAGAGGCGTATTTAGGAAAACGACTTGCATTGTCAGACTTTTAAATAAACAAGCAAATGGAGTTAAAAAACCTTATCACGTATGGCTTCCCTTGCGATTTAGGGTGGATGGCACACATGGGCGTGGGGGTTTTGGAATATGCACCCCCAGAAGACCTACCCCAAAAAATACCTCTTCCCTGAATTCAGTTTTTGGATTTTTTGTTTTTTTGCGATTTTTTCATGCCAATAGATAGCGCTCAATGAGAAACGTTGAAAATGGTATTTTTTCGCCATACCATTATTTTTAAGAACGATGTTTGAACCTTTATAAAATAATGCACCCCTAGAGTTTTTGGTCACCTCAGGTGGATGAACTTCACCTCCAGGGGTTGTTGGCTGATTCCGTAAGTTTATTAATATTTTGTAGTCTGAAAATTGAGTTAGCTGTTTATACTTTTTTTGCAATTCGAAGCTTTGACATATGAAATTTTCGGCGATTCGTATCAATAAGTCGGGTTATTTAATTCATGTACATAGATTTCTTTAAGAAATTTCAATTAATGAAATAAAACAAAGTCAGAAAGACTGAGAATATAGTCACAAGACCACCCTTTACATCATTAGACCCCTCAAATTCCGATAATTTTACCGTTTGGAGTGCTGCAGAGATTGCTGGACATAAATCTTGCAGTTCGCCAAGAGCATATAGGCGTGGAACATATAGGTATATAAAATAAGAGACGGTTTTTTAAATTTCCTAATAATTTAAACCTTCACGTAGGCTGTAATTCGTTCACTAACACATGCATACTGTTTCAAGCTTTAATGAAAGGAATTTTCTTCCAGGAGAGGATGAAAAAATAAGGATAAACAATTTCATGTGAATTAAGAACGACACTTTGTAGAAAACCCTTTACTTGTATTGTAACCGGTCCCATAAAGGCTGGAAAATCAACTTTTGTTAAACAGCTTGTAAAAAATGCAAATAATTCTATCCATCCGCCTCCAAAATTTATATGGTGCTTTTTCGCATAAGATCAAAGTTTGCATAAAGATTTATATGGTGCTTTTTCGCATAAGATCAAAGTTTGCATAAAGAGATGGAACCCAGCATAATTTTCATGGAAGGTACCCCCAAATTTAAATCTAGTTAGACAACATAGGAGTGAACCACAATTAATTTTAATAGACAATCTTATGCAAGAAGCAAAAAATGATATATTATTTACATGCGGTTGTCATCATTGGGATATTTCTGTTGTAAATATTGTTCAAAACATATTTTTTAAGGTCTAAGAACATGTCACTTAATCACCCGAATGTTTCGTTTTAATGAAGAATCCTTCTGATTGGCTGCAGGTTTAAACATTAGCCCGTCAGCTTTACCCTCATAATCCTAAGTTTTTTCATAGAAGCCTTTAATGATGCTACAAAAGAAACGTTTTCTTCCTTTTAGCAGACTTGACACAATCTACACCTAAAAATTTGCGTCTCCATGCTAAAATTTTTCAAAAATCCTGTTGTTTACACTAAAAAGTTTAAAATAACTTTCACCCGTATTTATCTTTGCCAAAAATGGCTCTAGAACGTTTACAAAAAACACATTAGCTACATTGACATGTTGTCAAAGGCAAAACCTAATCAATGTAAGGCAATATTAGAGCATGCCGAAAATGACCTAATTTTATGCTTATGTGAATGCATACTGAACGTGTTGAATGGTAAAGTCCTTTTAAAACCACTCGAGCTTCAAAAAATTGAGTAAGTTCAAGACAAAGCGGCGAAACATATGTGAGACAAATATATCAGTAAAAAAGAAAAAAGGACATAATGGTACAAAAGGGTGGTTTCCTTCCTACCTCACTTGCGCCTATGTTAGGAATTGCAGGGCAACTTTTAGCAGAAAAAATTATTAAATGATGATTTATACATACAAAATGATTCTAGTCCCCACGAGCTTGCCTGGGGAGAAAATGAAAGCACTTCTAGGTACGTGTCAAATCTAGATCGTGAAATGATGAATATTTTAAACAATAATTCGTTACCTATGGATGCTAAAATTTTACAAATCAAATTTTGCATAGGTATCGAAACAGCTAAGCAGGAACTTGGAAAATTATTACAGCTCGAAATTAAGGAAGAGAAAGCCGAAAAACCTGCAGCAGACGCTAAATTTTAGCATACAGCCAAGCAAGAAATGAAAGAACCTGTGGAACCTATAAAGACAGATGTTGTAGAAGAAGCAGTTTTTAGCACAGTAACGTAAAAATGGCAGAAACAAGCCTCATTATTACTCGAATATGCGCGGAAAAGCTCACACATAAAATGGGCAGACAAAGGAGCAATGATTATATTGATGGTAACAAAATTGCGGGATCGAACTTGTTGATTTTGTTTCCATCGGCCAAAAAGGTGCGTATACTTTGCGTACAAAGTTGTACAAAGATGGCTCCAAAAATCTTTGTGCGAGCCTCAAAATCTTTGTC
Organism: Mermis nigrescens; assembly: GCA_036768485.1. Classification (NCBI taxonomy): domain Eukaryota; kingdom Metazoa; phylum Nematoda; class Enoplea; order Mermithida; family Mermithidae; genus Mermis; species Mermis nigrescens. The sequence continues at coordinate 37,765,062 of JAVLUZ010000154.1, forward strand.
TCGTACAAAAAAAAAACAGTGAGAGAGGGGCAGGACTTCGGTAGCTTTTCCATTCTCTTTTTCGGATGGCTAAACCTATTTTTAAATCAGCAGCATCTAGTGTGGGAAATTAAGCTCTATCTATGGGTGCACATATTGCCACAGATGTACTCAATGGCCATAATAGTGTTCAATCAATGCAAGCACATGGGAAAGAAAGCGCAGCTAATTTGCTAAAACAAGCTAGTGACAAATCACAACAGCAAATGGGGAGAGGTTTGGGCACCTGACCCAAGCCTATAAAATAACTTTGTGTTGACGTATTTTCAAGTCAAAAGCAAATACAAACTTAAAGGAAATAATGTCTTTAATCGAGTCATTCTCAGCCGCTAGCACAAAAAGCGAACTTAATTTTTTCACTGTTCCCCAAACTCGAGTCGCAGTAAAACGCGGTTTTTGGGATGAGATTAACTTAACAAATCCTGTAATATCTGAGGGTTTGTACAAATTTCACATTCCTTCCGACCCACATTTTTTGCACCTAAATAAAAATTACATTTACATGCAACTTTCTCTATCTCCAGGAATGCCTAGGGCTGATGGTGCAACACCTAGCATTGCACCCATCAATTTTATAGTTAAAACCTTTGTTAGACACCATATAAATACACTGTGCTCGGGTCAGCTCCCAAGATATGTTATTTTTGGTTATGTTGATACAGACACATACAGAGGTAATATCAAAAATCTTTTTCAATTTTAAATCCTTCGTTGGCGTAACTTTTCCTTCACATCCACTTAGGTTAGATTTTAAAAACAACAAATATAAGAGCTTTTTAATTGATCAGCTTTTTGAGACACCTGACATTGCTAGAGACAATAAAGGCAATGGCATAATGTGAAGGTTTTAAAAACAGTCAGTGCTTTTTTGCATTTGATCTGACTCCATATGAAGATGACGGCGGACATTGGGATTTAATTAGGGAAGATACTAATCTAGCATTGGAATATCATTTGCTGAAAAAATTTCCAATACCAGTATTGAAGTACTTGTTTACGCAGAATTTGATAATTTAGTAATATTAGATAAGAACAAAAATGTAAAGTATGATTATAGTGCATAAAAATGAATACTATTCAACTCTCAAACATTTTAAAAAGCGACCAAGCAGTTAGTCAAAATTTCCTTAGTGTTTTTCCCGAGTGATACATTACCACCAATTTTTAGCAAGCCTACTGCATTGGTAATGAATAAGGACCCTAGTACCCAACCTGGTTTGCATTAGATGTGCATGTATTTTGACGTGCCTGACTTGTTGCAACTATTTTGACAGCTACGGCTTAGTGCCTGATAACCAAACACAAAATTATATTCTACAGTATGCTACAAAAATTAAGCATAATAAAAAATGCGTGCAGCAGCCACTTATATCTACATGTGGCCAGATATGTGTTTCTTTCTTATTTTGGAGGTACAGAGGGGTGCCCATGAAAATGATTCTAAAGAGGTTAGAAAACAGTTATGCAGACAAATTTGTAACGGGCTGTGTAAATAGTCTATTTAAGATAAACACCTCATTTATAGATGAAGATTTTATCATAAACCAAATTTGTCAGTCACAAAGGGATCAATTTTAGATAACTCTGCCTAGCAACACGATAAGCGATAGACAAAATATGCCTGCAAAGTTTGTTGTACATTTACTGCACAAATTGAAATTAATTGGTGATTGGGAGTGAGGTCTCTCGGAATTTATTTACCCCCATAATTGGCAAACATTAAGAAAACATGAAACGGAAATTAAAATTATAGATGCAGATGGTATTGAACATAAACTTCAAATGCAGGAAGGATGCTACAACTCCATCCAGGAATGTATGACAAATGCGTTTCAGTAATGATACTCAAACCCTTTGTGAAATCAATAAAACTGTCCGGAAGAATAGCAAATATTTTAGGATTTAAAGAAACAGTACTAAAAGATACAGGATGGCCTGATAGGAAGTTGGACTTGGTGGGGGGGGGGTGGTCTTGAAACCTTGTACATCTATGCAAAATATTTTAGAACCCCAGATCGTAGGCAATATTTCAGCCCCTCTTCTGCGCATCATAAACGTGGAAGGAACATACCCTAACATCATTGACAGAATCTATGATTTTCCTTATTACATACCCGTCCTCGTACAAGATATTTCTAGCATAGAAATAAACATAAAAGATGATTTGGATCTATTAAGACCGTTTATTTCTGGAAAAGTGATTTGCAGGTTGCATTTTTGAAAGATTAAACCTTCATATATTTAAAAAAAAGTCATGTCTAAAATTCATCATTCTCAATCATGATTATGATTCAAAATGTTGTTTCTACTGCTTGAGTTTCTTTGAAGCTTTTAAATTTGTATAAAATTAAGATAAGTTGTGAGTGTGTAGAATTTGATCATTAAAAGTTTAAAGCTGCAGTAATTCGAATAACAGAGCCAAAATGTACAGGCCTGCTGTTTAGTAGCGGCAAACTTTTTTGCATCAGTGCTGAAAAACGTTAAACAAAATTAAATTGCGAAAGAAAAATTTGCAAAATGATGGAGAAAAGTGGATATGAGCTAAAACTAATTGAGCATAAGATCTACAATTTAGTCGGATCAGGAAATTTAGGTTAATTGATTAATTTATGGAGCTCAAAATTACAAAAAAATTTGCAGAATATGAGCAAGAATTATTCTCTGGTTTAAAACTACGCTTTCTGGATGGTCCACCCTCAGCCCTTATTTTCACAACAGGCAAAATTGTTATTACGGGGGCTAGGAGTGTGGTACAACTGAGACGGTTTGAGAAACGCACAATGCGTTTGATTGATGCATTCAAAATGAGTTGATGCATACGATTGATTGTATGCAGGACTGTATGTCTACAATGAACTCTTCATTGTAACATTTTAGCCCATGCGACTATATTATGCACCTGTATAGAATTTAGAAAAAAGAGGGCACTGCAAGTGCATTTTGACCCGATCCACTTATGTTTTTGAGGAGAAATAACTGTCTTAGGAGGTACATAATTTACTTTCAGGTTGTTGTATAGATTGCAGAACAAAAGTATTTTTGCGCTGCCAAGTGCTCTATTGGTTAGATAGTCCCCTGCGCAGGGCATAAAAATGCACAAAATGGAGTAATATGCCCGTAATTGTAGACCTATAGAGTAATGTATTGCAAGTGCTCTATAGCTCAATTACATGCAGTCAGGTTCAACACTTATTCTTATTAAAAGGTACCTATGTAAGATAATAACAACATGTTAAAATCCCACCACCAAAATCAATTACCCCTTATTCACGCTTCATATTTACTTTGTTTGTGTGCTCAAATGATAATAATTTCATGTAAAATTTCAAAAAGTCACTCATAATCATAACAAAATTTTAATCAAACGAAAGTTTATAATTAATAAAATTTTATAAATTGCTGTAATTGCTGCAACAAATTATTTTACTTGTAAAGTATGCACATAAGCGTTACAGTTATACGAGTTCTAACAAAATGCATTTTACTCTCACCTTCCAGGTCGTTGTATAGATTGCAAATGAAGGTGAGGCCTATTTTTTCCTCCACTAGGTGGTGGAAAAGCATGGAGGCGAAAAACTAAGATGGAATCACTTTTCCCTACCCCATTAGGCCGTACTCCATGTTATGTTGGCGGGCTCTTTCTTTGTAATGATTTTTGGCCTATTTTTTCATAACAGGCCAGAAATAGTCTGCAAACTGTGATTTCACAGGTGCAGCCCCTGAATCTAAAAAAGGATGCAAAATGACTAGAAAGATTGAAATATTAGACTATGTAATATAATAAATTTGAATTTATATTTATACCTCTGATTTGATCGCGGATGGCAGAGTAATTTTGGGGGCGTTTCAATCATGGTTAATGTGTTTGAATTTGAATAAAAGCGACACGACTGCTCAAGATATAAAAAATTGTAAATTAAGAACTCCAATCAAGTCAACATGCAGTCTATACTAGACTGATAATTAAAAACAAAACATCTTCACAGTTTCACATTTAATCTGATGAGACAAATTATATACATGGGTACCGTGCAAGTTTGGCGCTTCGCTTTTGACATTGATTCAGTGAGGTCTTGAACATCTGTTCTTCTATCACACAGTACATGTAAATTCAAGTTCGGCGCCTTTTGATGCTGATTTATTATGCACGCACTTACCTGTCTCCAAGTGCGAAAAAGCATGCAAAAAAATAGAACAGGTCGGCCCTTCGCGCCAATGCCTCAATGTGCAGTGAACCAAAATAGCTGATGATCGGAACTAAAATTAGAACAGGCTGTAAACAGTAGATATGTAGCATGGGGTGTCTGCCATGACACTGCACGCTACATATACAAATTAAAGGCAGTTAAAATTAATTGGTTCCACCCGTCCTGGATAACCGACTGTGCATTAAAAAGTTTGGCACTATGCACCTATACTTTTGTGCTTTTTTGTGTAGTATGGCCCGAAATTCGGCGCTTAGCACTACAATTTCAGAGTCTCTATGCTTAAGCACGTACTATGCTCAAGCATGGAGGCGCTGAAGGAGCCGGGAGTTCTACTAACATTCGCAGAGTTTGCGAAAGAACAAACCATAACATTAATGAATGCAGAATTATGTGCAGAATCTGTTCACGTGCAGGTCATAGAACTCAGAACTGCAGAGAGGCAAACTCGAACACAAACAAATCGAGCTTACACCACACAAAACCAAGCTCACAGCTCTAACCAGCAGTTCAATTCTTTTTCCGTCAGCCACAACAAAATTTCAACAGGCAATAGGTGCCAATCACAAACACACAAAATCAGTGCAAAAAACCGAATTCAAAATCGCGTTAATGTGTTAGATTTAGACGCTGACAATCCGAATCTTTTTGTTCCTGAAAATACTGACGTAATCATCATTGCAGCTCCCAAAGTCGCCAAGACAGTCGTCTGCGAGCGATGACAAAATCAATGTATTCATCCATGATGAGGACGAGATCACAGAATTAATCGAAATTGAGCTAAATGTGGATTCTTTTACCACCAGTTAACGACGCGCCAGTTGAATCAGAGACTCAGGCTGAAATTAGCTTGGATAAATCGATTAAATCAGAATTCACAGAGCTGGCAAAACGTCCATTATTGCATAAAGCAAGTGCCGGAAAAATTAAAGCGCATCGCAATCGAGTTTAAATTATTGAAACGTAGAAGCGACAAATCTGGTAATTTGTGGCATATTTTATTATCATGCAAAAGCAGCACAAAATCTTGTTGGCATTCTGCTTTTGCTCTCTAGAGGCGATTGCAAAACAGCTCATCGCTCACGTCCGACCTTGTTTCCGGATCCAAAAGACAAAAATCATCATTAACAACGTCCAGTTTTATTGGAAAATTCTGTCCATTGCGCAAATGTCTTATTTCCGCCGCTTTCCGCCAATAAAATGGAAAAATAGCGTCGACTAAATGGAAATGAATCCTTGCGTCAACGAAGATCTTCGATCTCAACGTCCCATTTTGTTGGAAACTCTGGCGATGGAAAGTGCAAAACATCAAAATCCGAAAATGTCGTATCATTGCATGTTTATAAAGCTAGAATAAGGGAAAATTGCGAAACTCGTAAAATCAAAATATTCAAACGAGAAAATTCACGTCGAAAAGTCCGTAGACTGAAATCTTTTTTCGTGAATTAAAATGAGAACACGTAAAAACAAGTGAATTTGCACCAAAAAAGCCATTGTGCTAAAATCATTTTTTGTGAATAAAAACGAAAATACAGTAAAACAATAGAATTTGCAACAAAAAGCCATTAGACTGAAATCTGCTTTCGATAATGGAAACATGGGTTTATATTTCTTTATCTACTGCTTGGTTTTCTTGTGTACGCATATATATGCACTTCAAATATGTACTCGTACTCAGAGGTGGGCAGCACCAAAATTCTGGGGGAGGGGGTGAAAAAATTTTCAAAGGTCAAGAAATGGGCTTAAAAGTGGTCGTATGCACACATAGGCGTGGGGGGTTTGGGGGGTATGCAACCCCCAGAAGTTGAAACTCCCAGAAATCAAAATCCCCCCAGAATTCGAATTTTGAAATTTTTTTGCTTTTTTAGCAATTTTTTGATGCCATTGGGTAGTGCTCGATGAGAAACGTCGAAAAATGGTGTTTTTTTCACCATACGACAACTTTTAAGACTGTTTTTTGACCTTTGATAATTTTTTCACCCCCCCCCCCGAATTTTGGTGCTGCCCACCTATGGTCGTATTGCGAAGAAAACCCCATTTTTCGACGTTTCTCATCGAGCACTATTTAATGACATCAAAAAATTGCTAAAAAACCGAAAAAAATTTCAAAATTTGAATTCAGGGGGTATTTTGATTTCTGGGGGGTATTTCAACTTCTGGGGGGCTGCATACCCCACCCAAACCCCCCCACGCCCATGTGTGCTTGTACTACGCATGAACATCCGATCAGAAATCCCAAAAATTGCAAGTTGCAAAATACCAAAAATAAGATGGGATCCAATCACGTTATTGAGTTCTCTTTTTGGACCAATAACTAAACCAAGTACATTAATAGCTTATAAGTGTAGCACGAAGTCACATGCAGTGTGCACAAACACAGGGTTTTTTCGCTCTCACAGTCTAACGCATAATGGACGAAAAAAACGGGAAAATGTCTGTTTCTCACAGCAAAATGCTGATAGAAAACAAATGTGATTCTGATCAAAATTTAACGCAAAATAAAGCTAATTTGTGGGCGTCTCAAAATATTTTAAACGTAGACTACACGTGGTGCTGTGTCGATCACTGCAATACTGTACTTCATGTTTTTCTTAAAATCGGCGAGATAGCTACGAAGTGCAAGATGGTCTCAAAATAACCCAAAATTTACGGGTCATTTTGGCGTGCGAAAAACGATTAAATTAAATAGAACGAAAATATTTTTGGCCAACTTTATGCTTAAATCTTACGAAATACTGTCGTGCATGTCATGCGTGCCAGATTAACAAGCACAGTTTGGGTAATGTAAAAGCACATTTAATTCCTGTGCCAATAACGAGACCCTTTCGATCGTGTTGGGTTAGACTGTATGGTCCCACTTCCGCAGCTACGGACGGTAACTGTTTTATTATCGTTTTCACGGACTATTTTACGAAGTAGGTAGAGGACATACTGACTAAAAACATAACTGCGAAAACGGTCGCAAATGTTTTTGTGAAACATATATTGTGTAGACACGGGTCGCCAAGAATTGTTCATTGCGACCGTGGGACCGATTTCGAGCCAACTTTGTTTACCGAAATAACTGCTCTCTGCAGCACTGTAAAGGTACATACTACACCTTACCATGGCCAGCGGCCAAGGAGAACGAACGAACGAGACACTCATTATTCGACTTTGTCTACTCGTTAATGAACATCATACTAATTGGGACAAAATGCTAACATCAGGCACATAGCTGGCCGTCCTATTTTAGGGGGACGACAATACTTATTTGGGAGGGGAGGACCAAAGCCAAAAAAGCCAGAAATAACGTTCACAAAGTCCTACTTTTTCGCTTTTTTTCCGGAATTTCGGGGGATCCGGACCACACGTGGGCATGGGGGGATTGGGGGTATGCACCCCCAGAAGTTAGAATACCCCCAGAAATCAAAATATTCCTCTCAGAATTCAATTTTTGAAATTTATTTTTGCTTTTTCAGCGATTTTTTGATGCCATTGGATAGTGCTCGATGAGAAACGTCATAAAATGGTGTTTTTTCACCATACGATCACTTTTAAGACCATTCTTTGAAATTTGAAAATTTTCACCCCCTTCCCCAGAAAGTTTTTCACCACCGCCCCAGGATTTCGGTGCTGCCCACCTATGGCCACGCAATCTTTTCGATAAATATTCATGAGCATGACAGTACAAAATTTTCGCCTTTTAGCTAAATGTTCGGTAGAGAACCGAATTTTCCAGCAGACGTATATCTCTTTTGCAAACACAACAGACCTCAGACACAAACACTTATGCCCAGAAACTTTAGAATTTCTTTTCTTTTGCTAATCCTACCCAGAACCATTAAACACACACAGTTACAGTACACCGCAAATTATAACCGACACGTCAATCAGCCCAATTAGCAAATAGGAGACAAAATTCTTAAAAAAGTAATTTCTGGTTAAAACTGGTCAAACGCTCTAATTGTTTTACAAATACACGGGACCTTACGTTATTTTGGGCATAACGTACCCCAATCTCCTAATTGAGCACGTCGCAACAAAACAAAGGAACAACGGATTCATGTAAAGCAATTCTCGGCCCTGTTATTCTTTGGCTTCCACAGCCGCTTTCCGCTTTGACGAGCGAGGAGGATGTTAAGGAAAATATCCTTTCTGTACATATATCTTTATTGTACACGAGTCTACAGTATTCGACGTCTTTCGAATAACAAATGGTCTCGGATGAGTTGGGACAATTTCGACACAATGCAAGGTCACGCTTACAGTAAAATCTATGTATACCTTATCCATGATTTTCGTTATAATTGCTAGAGTAATATGTATATGTTTGTCTAAGAGGACGGTAGTTTCGTCCAACTCGTTCGTAACTGTAACACGTCTATGTATTTACTGTATGCCTGTTTCTTCGCACAGACAATATACGCACAGCAATTACTTATATTAGCTGTAGCACACATCGAAATAGGACGTTTTGGCGCTGCCGTTTTGGCGCCACGCTCTTTGTAATATTGCTAATTATTTACATTTCATTTATTAATAAAGAATAATATAGATTCTTCAAGACCATCCAATTTTATATGTGACTGTATAAATTACTTCTAGAATATCTTTGAATTTAGTGATATAATTATATGCATCTAAAAATACACTGGATTTTCTACAGTTTTTCAGTCGTACACAATTGAATTCTCGTAGAATCGAAAAGACTAGTATGGTATTTTGTAGCTTGTACGAGTATAACCTGCTTTCTGAATACATAATTTATTTTGAAATTGCTTTAAAATTGATTTAATTAGAATAATTTATAAATTGCTGGCGCCAAAACGTCATAGACCCAGCACACATATACCAATAAGTCCGCATAACGACTGGATACTGCCTAAAATGATAGGAGGCCTTATCCCACTAATTGTAGAATTCAGCCTAAATTAGAATTTTAGAACGTTGTACCTTAACTTGGCGATCGATTTCAAACTACTTTTGTATGCGCGAGCTTGTGTGCTGCTAGGTGATCTGTATGTAAATATAGTCTGTTTCATTCATCCGAGAGCTTTTTCAAATCCGAGGCTACGGTACTCCTTTTTTCTTATCTACTGTAGGTCGTTGGAGCTCACCGTAGCTGCATATCAAAGCAGGTTTTTTAAATAAAAGTTTTCGCGGCATGAAATTCATTCTCATCTTCCTCCGATAGATCGATCAAGTCTGCTTGACATCGAAGCAACTCGAGTTCGATTCCACCGCTAGCTTTTGATTTAGCTCACTTACTGTAATTTGTCTTAGCACTGTTTAAATGCCTGGGTTGATTATATATAGAGACGGGATTTTTATGTAAAAAAATCGCAAATTATGTGCAAAAATTTGGCCAATTATGTGCAGAATTATGTGCGAAAAGGTCGGCTTTATTCATCGAATGGAACCGTTTTAATTATCAAAAACATACCTATACATCAAAGGAATCAAACATGAAAAAACAAACAAAAATTTGTTGAACATAACAACGTTTAATAATTCAATATTTTTCAAAGTTAAATTCTGTCTGCGGTCCGACAAGATCAACTGAGGAAACGAGCGCTCAACGTCGACTGACACTAAAGGCGCGTATAAACTTCCTAACCTTATCTCAGGATTTTTCTCTAAAGCGATGTGTTCGACATCAGGATCAAATTCTTTTTCTAATTTAGCTGAAATTCCTTAACAGCTTTCGAAGCTACTTTTGAGTTACGAATAGCATCCCTAATAAATGATTGTTTAGAGCTACCAACTGAATTATTCGAAAGCAGGTTTTGGTGGCGCGAACTTTTTAAATGTTGATTAATCGAGCCTTTTTTGGTGCTTTTCGTCAACGTGAATAATTTAATCGCATGAATCACACTTTAAAATAGTTCCATCTGTAGTTATTTGATCAAATGCAAGATCTTTCGCTAACGCCTTAAGTTTAGAAGAGGAAATTTTGGGCATCTTTAAGGTACAAACAAACGATCAAACTTTTAAATTTTTTTCACATATGTACCTAAAGTGCAGTAAATACGTAACAAAGATACATGAGGAAACCACACTAACTTGATTTTTTATACCTTTGTAATTGATTGAGACGCGAAATTATGTGCGATTTTCTTTAAAATGATGATTTATGTGCAACTATGTGCAAAGCTAGCCAAATATGTGCAATTATGTGCAAATAACACGAGTTTTTTTGTTCTTTTGTTTTTTTCGGCTTTTTCCAGACTTCCTGTGCTTCACCGAAGCTTAAAAATTATGTGCAGCGCATAAAAATCCGGCCTCCAATTATATAGACGGTCTAGTGCATTGAAAATGGAAGCATACCAGCCGCTCGCCCTTACTGCATATCTGTCGAATTACAGTAAATTATCTTTACACGCTTACTGTAGCCCTCAAAAAAATTTACTGAAAAATTTCTTGAATAAATGAAATAGGCTATAGTAATATGCATACGAATGTTTGTTTATTCCAGCAAAGGATGGACTGAAGCGCAGCGCTGGTCTATTTGTACGTGCTCTTATGTATAGACATCTTCAAGCTAGGTTACGTAATTTCGGCAGTAGTACTAAAATATGTAGGTTACGTAGCAGAGAATTAGAGCGGCGCGCCTCATTTTCTAGAGAGCAAAAACAATGTTTTTACTTTATAGCATGTTTTTCATAAGTTTGGGGTCTGACACATTCTTTTGGCCACATAAAGCGAGTGAGTGATTTAACACTTTTAAGGAAGAGAAAGGTTATTTGAGTATTCTGAAATATTAAAATATAATGTGATCAGGCCTGTGTCCAGGGGCGGGGGGGGCTGTCCGTCCCCAAAACGGGAAAAAATCTTTATTTCTCCCAAGGGTCCCCCAAATGGAAAATGAAGAATTGGCGAAGTGCGTCTGAAACACCGCCAAAACAGGTTTTAGCGTACTTTTGAGCTAGTAAACTCAAAATTTTCCGGCGCTTCGCGCCGGATCTTTTGTTTATGCATAGTTTTGTCTTCTGAACCACTAAAAATTGCTCAAATTTGACTTAGACATAGAGAGCATGTCAATTTTTTCTAGCGCCGTACGCCGGATTCATTGTTTATATGTTTTTTGTCTTCTAGACCGCTCAAAACCGCTCAAATTTGAACTTGACATGCAGAATATGTCAATTTTTCGGCGCTTGGCACCGAAATAATCATTTTCCGCATTGTTTTTCTCTGTAAAGCACAATGATTAAGTACAAAGGCACCAGATAAGAAATAATTCGTCGATTAAGTGATGAGAAATCAGCTTGAATGATAAATTTGCTGTATATCAATATAAAATAAAATGAAAATGTTCTAATTTTTTGTTGAAAAGTTTTTTCACCATCTTATAGAGCTTGCCGAGATACGCTCAAAACTGCCTTCATTTTCGCCTATCTCATAAAGGTTTTCGAGATATATGGCCTCAAAATTTTCGCCCCCTTCCCGAAATAAAATCCTGGGTACGGGCCTGTATGTATTAAATAATATATCTTGATTCTTGCAATTTAATAGTCGATTCGGCAGGTGCGATTGGATAATGTATTTATAAAAATTGTCATTTAATAAAAATTTAGAAAACAAGCGCTTCCTCACAATTTCTTCTGTTTTAAAGCATCATAGTTAAAAATTTTCAATGCTTCGCTTGCTTCCAAGTGCTTAATCAATTAGTCGTTCAAGTCAATACATTTTTCCATCTAAATTTCAAAAATTTTCCGTTGCGCAGCCCCAAATTTTCGCTAATACTTCTAAAAACGTTTCAACGCAAAAATTGTCTAAAAATATTAAGTTTTTCGAGAAAGTGTTGCACTCATATTGCTTTTAAATGAAATAAACAACGTAAACGCCGAAAAATGCTTTTTCGCATGTGAAGGGTCAATTTTCGGACCTGCTTTCATCAGGAATTTATGTAGCGACTTAAATCTCGACTTTAGGTAGGCCGGAAACTACACACAACGCAAATAAATTTCATTTCTGATCTACTTTTGGAGATTCCGCCCCGCTAACAAAAATTCTAGATTAACGACTACTTCTGAATAGAATTAAACACCAAAAAACGGCTATGTATTATATATATATAGCGATTGGGCATTAGATTCTTAGAACTATGTATTTTCGATTGATTCAAGGAATAGTTGGGGTAATCCTTAGAAATGCATGTAGAGGCAAAGAGAGATAAATTTCTGGCAAAATTACGGCCAAAAATAAATGGAAATCGAAATATTTTCGCAAATGTCTTGAATTAATCAGTTCTGTGGAATAACATGTTTTTTCCGCTATTTCAGAAATTAACCAGGCGTCTGGCTTCTGTAAAGTAATCGTGGCTTAAAATACATGTCAGGATTTAGCCTAGATTTGCCAAGCTTGACTAAAAGCGGTTTCCATGAAAGTGAGGATTAGGCCAAATTTAACCCCAGCTTAAGCCACGACTAAGCCGGATAAAGTCTTGATCATGTGTTTAGTTAACATTTTAAACCTAATCTAGACTTAAGCCGGCCTTAAGTACGTATCACTGATTGGAACAACCAGGCTTAAGGTTTGTAAACAATCATGATTTGCACATTTTTTCTTATATACAGATTGATAACTTTTTCGAACAATAAACTGTTGTGTAATTTTTTCATTTTGTCTCAAACTGAAACCACAACACCTTCCATAGGCCGTAGAATATACTTCGACATTTGTGTTGGTCTTGAGAAAATCGAATGATTAGCAGATTTATGATCTTTTGCGCGCATAGGTGACTTTTTCGTTTAGTTTTATTTTATTTATTTTTCTTTATTTTATTTAATTTAGTCGTCTCCTTATATGTCTTATCAGCTATTTCGAGTATATTCGTCCTTTTTCGTTCCGTCGAAGTATTTTCCTTTGCTAGTTGTAAAATAAATGAGCTTCTGTTAGATTGAGAATTTAATTTCCTTTCGAATGACGTATATTTACTTCACACAGTCGCGAAATGCGGTAATCTATGAAATAAAAGTAAAGCAACTAATGAAGCTAAACAGTAATTTTTCTAAGTTAATCTGGACGAGCGATTTCGAATAAAAGTAAATTTTTCTAAATACAAAACAAAAAATGAAATTATTCCGTCATTCCAATGCAAAAATGTAAATTTCGAAAAGGGCTGCATTTTCTACTAATTTTCGATATGTATTATGCTAAAACCTAGCAAAATAGTCGCATTTCAGTTACCTCAAAATGTTCTTTTTGTTTTTCTTCTAAGCCCGCCGTTCATTTTATCTACGTATTATGTTTTTTTGCCAATATGGCTGCCCGCGCAATAGGTCATGCATTGTACGTGCCAAACATCGAATATTCTTAAATCTTTGAGCTTTTCTTAAATAGCGCGCGAAGAGTAGCTTTTGAACGATTACACACTTGTCTTGTTTGATAGAGGATTCTCATCTTCATTTTCAGTCATGTACACAGGCAGATAGAGTGAAAATTATTTTAGTTTTAGACCTTTTTATTCACAATTATGTGTGCTTTCAACATGTTGCAAAATTTTTTCAGTAAATAGCTAGAAAATTTATTGCTCTTCATAATGAGCTACATACGTAAGTATGCAGGCATGTAGCTGGCCCTCCTATTTTGGGGGACCAACACCGAATTTTTTGGGGGGGTCTAAGCCAAAAATAGCACAAAATAACGTGTAAAAAGCCTTAATTTTCCAGTTTTTTTCTGAATTTTGGGGGTCTGGACCCCCCATCCCCCTACTCCCGCACAGCTATGTGCCTGTATGTATGCATATCTGAAAGTCTATTTTCTCGTACTCGATTTGGATATGTCATCCAGGAAACCATTGTTGTGAAATGAAAATAACAGCAAAATTTTGCTAAATACTCGATGGACTCTTACAACCTACAAATGTATGCAAATTTAAATCAAAAATTTTTTTAAAAGGTACCTTTTTGGGCTGAAAACGATGGGTTTACGTCAAAAACGCTGCTTATTGCCGTTTCAGACACGCTCGCTCTTTGTAGAACATAAAAACGTACAAGAAATATCAGAAAAGCAAAAACAAAATTGAGTAAATTGAATAAAATATAGTCCAAAATGTGCATGTGGCGCAAAGCGCCGAAAATTTGAGATTTTTCAGTTAAAAATGAGCTTAAACTTTCAAAAAGACACACTTTATATAACTTTCACCAAGTTTTACAAAAGAAACCAACAATTAAGGAGGGAGGTCAGCCATGCGGGGGTCAGTTGCCATTCAAGGGGGGGCAAGGCAAACCCCTCCCCAACCTTCTCCAAGAACACGTCTGCCGGGCCTATAAAAAATTAGTTCAGATTCACCTATTAGAAAAGATCAAAAAGCGTACTATTACGCATGACAACAGTTAGTACTGATGTAATATTATTCAATTTGCATTCAAAGTTAGATAATAACTTCCATCATTCGGATTCGTATGCCATATTTATTAAATCTATTTTACCTATCACCGATAAAATGACAAATCTAAGGAACTAATTATTATTAAACCTATTATAAGCTAATCTAACAAGATTTTAGAATCTTCTCGATTTCACTGCCTTCCAACATCAGCAAAGTGATCAGTTAATTGCGCCAGCGTCGTTTTGACCCGCAATGCTATAAAAAACGTATGTATTAGTCAATGTTTAACTATCCATGTATTAGAAACCCAAAAAAATGCTTTCGAATCTATTTTTGATTTAGTGAAGAATTCATATATTTAGATATGGTTGTCGTCAAGGCAGCAGGCATATTGGAAAAATATTATAATTTAAGACGCTTTCATCTATAATTTTCTATAGGTTTCGAAACCTTCAAAAATTTTCATTGTATGCAAAAACAACGCACGTGCGACGCCTGGGCGAGAAGCTCGGGATAGGTAGACCCGAGAAGGACAATGTACAACAGTTTCTGGTTGAGTGAGGCAAAATTAAGTCCAAAAACGGATAAAAAGATTGCTAGAAATCGACTAGATACTGCGGCAGTTTTTTGCCAAACCAAGCTATGCATTCCTAGCTATTGAGCACCTACATATATTTGCCAGTAAATGCGGACACAGATCTTTTGTTTACTTGATTTTTCTCCAACCAGAAAAATGAACTTATTGACTATTAAATTATTCTGACCATAACTTGCCAAATTATTATATTGATTTGAGCTTTGCCCATCTAGATTCGAATTTTCGTCCCCATATACCAGTACAAAGCCTTGCATACAGTAAGAAAGACTTATTCATCAGGTTCGTACCTACATACAGGAACATTAAAGCAAAAGTAGTTATAATACGCAATGCATGTACATAACATATACTGGGTGAGCCTAATAAACAAATTGCGTATTGTTCCTCGTAACCACACACGGGCAGCAGCTAAATTCTGGCGGGGGTGGGGGGTGGGGCAAAACCGGCAAAAACCCCAAAAAACATGCCAAAAATTCTTTTCGGGTCACTGAATAAAGTGACTTCAGAATGAAAGAAGTGTCGATCATATTTCACTCTGGCCAAATGTAATTAATGTTCCTTAACAGATGATTTCATTAATCGGAAAAACGGCTTTTCCTAAATTGTGCGTACCTTTTGGACAAGCAGTGACTATAATTCTTAGTTTAATTTCTCAATGCAGTGATGTAAGGCTTTTTATTCATGCAAACCGTATTCCATTTACTTACGTCGTCAATAAGTTACAAGGCCCGATAGGCGATTCGTTTTTTTGGTCCACCCTGCATAATGCATGATTTAAAAACAAGCGAAAAATTTGTGCTGTTAAAATGGCCCTTTCATGCACGTGATAGATTTTTCGACTTTTTAGTAGTATTTCATAAATTCATTCAATTTACCTCTTCTGGTAACGAGCGATCTTTTAAAAGATGCTCCGATAATTTTTCAGCATTTCTTATGAGAAAAAAGGCAGTCTTACTGCGGTAATAATCTTAAAAAAAATATAGCTTACCTGTACTCCGTATATTCCGTCCGATTTAGTTGCTGGAGCAGTTCCCTCTGATATTCTTCTTTTTTAGCCCTTTTCACCTTTTCCATTTCTAATGATCCTACGGTGAACGTTTAGTAATTTTAAAGTTCGAATTAGCAGAATTTTTTGATTATTATTAATATTATTATTATTATTGTTGTTGTTGTTGTTGTTATTATTATTCTTATTATTGTTAATATTATTATTATTATTATTACCATTATTATTATCATTGTTATTATTAATAATATCATTATTATGATAATAATAATAATAATAATAATAATTATTATTATTATTATTATTACTAATATTATTACTATTATGTTTATTTATTATCATAATTAATATTTGATTCTGTTTCTACCATTGATCCCTTTTTCCTTCCGTAACTTCTGCAGACGTTGAATCCTATGAAGGAGTAATCTCTCTGTCATATCTGAAAGAAGCAGAAGAAAAGAGAAAATCTTAATAAGGAAGTCGGGAGAAAATAAGACCCAAAAGGAGCATAATCAAAAAACTTTGCGAACACGTTCTAAAATTATATGAATCAAGAATCGTTCAAATTTTAATGAAGCTAAATCACGTTGAAAAAGGATAAAAATTGATAATTTCCTCTGAAAGCGTCGAAATAGACTAAAAATCCTGGGTCTGTGGGTTTTCTGGATATCAATGACTTAGATTGCAAGACTGGAACAGAGCATAGTCGAACAAATGAAAATTTAAAATATTGAGAAAAGTTTGTAAAAAGATCACCCCAGAGCTATGCTAACACAATCCTGCGCGTGTAAAGACAGATCTTGTAGAGTTAGCCTGGGAGAATCGAGCTAGCTTGACCCCCATTAGAAAGTTAGTGTTTCTGATCTGATTTGCATCTAGAAAAATCGACATGGCTGCATTTTGTAGAGTCCAAAAATGCAACTATGAATTTTGATCGTGTAAAGCAAAAACTAATTTTTTGGTCATTTTTGGTCAAAAAGAGCGCACTGACCCCTCAGACTGACTGACCATATAGTAAGATAGAAGCCAAATTCAGGGAGGCCCAATGGGGTAAATTCATCAAAAATAGCACTTAAAATTTTTATGAGATCTATCGATTTTGAGGGGGAGGGGTGTTCACCGGATTATTGGGTAATCCCCACCACCTCCCCACGCCTATGTTTGTCTGACCAACCACACCTGGGCGTAGGGGATTTTGGGGGGTATGAACCCATACCCGAGAAACCGAAATAACCCCATCTAGAAACCAAAATATCCCCCAGAATTAAATTTTTGATTTTTTTTTGTTTTTAGCAATTTTTTATGTCAATGGATAGAGCTCGATAAGAGACGTTGAAAAATGGTGGTTTTTTGCCATACCCTAATTTTTAAGGCCTTTTTTGACCTTTGAAAATCTTCCGATTCTCCTCCCCAGAATTTTCTTGCTGCCCACGTATGCTTACCACCCCGTCCGACTGAGACCGGCAGTGATGTGCATCTACGATCTTAACCATAAGCTGAAAGTCTCCGCTAAAATCCGCCGGTCGGTCTTATCCGCCCCCAAGCTAGTCTAGAACGGTACGCGTATATCAATTACCGCTGATGGTACAGTGTTTTTAATTTTTAGTCATCTTTTAGTTCAAAGGTGCCAATTTTTACGGACACTCTCGACAATATTTTATTAAATTATGAATTTTTTAAAATTTTTCCATTGCTCAAATCATCTAGGAAGAAAAAGAATTGTCAGAAACAAGAGAAATGATGTTTTTGACCCATATACATCGTTTTTGAGTCTAGAAAGGTATTTCTGAACGATGTTTTGGTCCCCCTCCCAGAATTTGCATTTGCTGCATGTATGTCATCACTTGTTAGACTTAGAAAAGAACTTACCTATATTGCTTAGGGTCGGTCGTTCGTTCGAAAAATTGTAGTCCTGCCTGCTACGATCAGCTAAAATATGAAAAATGCAAACGTCGTTGGAAAAAATGTGCGAATAGGAGAAAAATAGTAAATAATTAAGTCTCGTCGAGGAAATTTGCATCTGAGGGGAAAGTTACGAATATTGGGTGAATTCGTCAAAAGGTTCCTGTACAATAAAATTTCACTTCGGATAACCCAGATTGATAGATGATAGAAAACAAAACTGAAGGAAAAATAGAATAAATACAGTGAAGCCATCAATCATTCACGGAGCACCGTTACGTCAAACTTTCATAGAGATTGCATCCCTCTAGCGGAAAAACAGTTACTACAATGGCGATAAATGACTTGATTGTCTTTTTTGGACTAAAGCTTTTTTTGAGCAACAGCATACGTAATCTTTAGTGGCGGATCCAGGATTTTAATATGCGGGGGCGGTGTTCCAATTTTTTCAAAAACAGTCAAAAATAGATCCAACAATTTGCCCTTGACGCGCGAAATGGCGTTTTTTCGGTGTTTTACATTGTATACTTTTACGTAAATCACTTTTGACGCAATATTTTTTTCTAAATTTTCAAAATTTTCGACAATTTTGTGCGAAACAATCATTAAATTTCTTAGACCTTAACAAAATCTGGCGCGCAGTGGCGGAAAAATTTTGATGTTAAGGCGGATAGACGTCTAGAAGCATGATTTACTGCTTGATTTCCTGTATTTATAGCATTTGATGCGAAACATCGAAATTTTCAATCGAAAATATAAGAAAACTATGCAAAAATAGCTGATTTTGCTGTTAAAATTGTTTTGAAATCTACATGAACAGAAAAATCATTATTAGGTATCATACGGCGCGTAGCGGCGGGAAAATTTGAGAAATTACGGTCAATGACGGCCAAAAATCATTGCAAATTGCATATCTCTTCTTTATCTCACAATATTTTTAGCCAATTAGAGGAAGACGGCCGCCCTCTCCCCTTCAATCCACCCCTGATAATCCTAAGAGGGTTTGGGGATTCCTCAGAAATGTTTCTCTCCTCCATAATTTGCGATTTTCCAAATTTTTCGAAAATTCGTAGAAAAAGCTGCTGCTGAAGCGTTTTTAGCTTTATCTTTGCTCAAAAGAATCAAATTTCCGGCCTTCCGTGCCATACACTCATTTTTTACTATTTTTGTTCCTTTCCGATATTTTTCAAAATGTGTTCAAATGTTTAAGCTCTTAAAAGATATAGCTTCGTTAAAAACGCCCTAAATTATTTTTTTAAAATTTTTTTAAAGCGATTTGATGTCAAATCTATTATTAATAAAGAGATTTTAAAAATATTCGTCATTTACATGCTTTTTGAATAATTTTTATAAATGATAAAAAATATATAGCAATGCTAACAAAAATATATTAATATTATTCATATGTACTTTCAAAGTCTATAATTTTTATTTATCATTATTATTCTCTTTATACTTTTATTTGACACATCTGTTCCTTTGTCTACCTTAAGGCCTCATATCTCCACTCCACTACTTCACAAATTTCACCAACCTTAAACAAAGAAGTGAATTCAATGCTCAATTGCAAACAAAAAGAGAATGAAAGATACAACCAATCATCGATTCATCTATGCTGTGACACACACAAAGCACAATGAGTTACTGCGTGTGTACACACACACACACAAAGTTTAACCCTGTCCCGTTTGAGAGAATCGAAAGAATGAGTTTCTACGAGAGGAGAGAATGACACACACTATATTGGCATCGTTTCCTTTACACTAGAGCGCTTGATCCAAAAGCACTTACTAAGAATCCACAACAGAATGGCACAGAAACATGAATGATCAGCCTTTTGCTGAAAGGCACACACACTTGAAAGCAGTGTTTCTGACTTGTGCGAACGAGACTCTATGGGAAGATAATCCAATCCTATGAAATAAGATTGGTCTCAAAGCACTTGCAGATAGTACAAAAAGAGTGTTTCAACAACTCTGTGACAGAAAGGTTAAAAGCGGCTGTGCACACACAAAGCAGAGCACCATTCTGTCTACCTTATGATATGAAACCCGTTTACTGGGAAATTCCAACGAAGGATTGGATCAAATCTCCACTTGAAGGGAAACAAGAGTTTACAAGAGTCTTAGAAGCGCTATGACTTAAAGGTTCAACACTGTGACATACACACTTGGAAACTTGGTGATTGCTTCTGTGACTCTTCCCTCAAGCGCTCCTGAAGGTATTTACAATGATCAGAGCTATCCACTTGCATACTAAAGAGTCTGAGACTTCTGTGAGAATGGGTCTAACATAGGAAAAGGACATATGACCATCTTCTTCAAAACTATCATTCTCAGAAACTAATAAAATAAGATGATGGACTGAATGCACAGTGGAACGCACACATCACACACATCACATTGCTAGTTACTGTGTATGTTTGTTTGTTTATACCTATTCATTGATTGAGTTTGAAACACTCTTTGTGGATTGGAAGGGGAAGTGTAAATGCGATCTCAGCATTGCACCATATTCTTAATTTTATTATTTATGAATGGAAATTTATCATGAAAATCGCTTCAATATTTTTTTCAGATCTTATTTTCCAAGTAATTTTTGAATAAATAGGATTTAAATTTTTGATTGATTATACATTACCTTATATCGCTAAACAGGTATGTATATATGTGCCTAAATAATAGAAGGTTTTTATCAATTTACTTGTATCTTCGTGTTTTTTCATTTTCTTCGTTAATTAATAATTATTTTATTTCATCAATACATATTTTAAATAATTTATTTTTTCTTTTTTCGTATTTAGTTAATTTTTATATTTTGATATTTCAAGAATATTGTACACCTGTGTTAAAAGCTTTTTTTACTGCTGCATTTGAGATTGTTACCACAAAAATTTAGAATGTGCTATAAATGGTGGTGATAAATTGCACAAGAAGCCATGAACTGTGAATTTTAATTATCAAAACGTAAAAAATTAAAATAATTAAAAAATCATTATTAAAATAAATTTGAGAAAAATTATATTTAAAAATTATATAACAAATTAAACAGCAACTAAAATTAGCTTTGATTAAATGCATCTTATTCTCATACCTTCAGCATTTTTGCACGAAAGTTTTAAGATTTTCCGTATTTTACCACCGAACTTGCAATATTTTTTTCCTGTCAGAGTTTCTCCGTTATCTTTTAAGGATTAAGATCACCACCCTGATGTTCATCCTTAGAATGAGCTAGACCTTACGGAATTTCATTTTGACAGGAATTTCACATTATCTTATCGGCGTAATTGGTCGAGCATGAGTACGGAAAAAATTCAACATGGGTATAAAGGAATTATAATTTTTTTTAAAATTTTTTACAGGGAAGGTAGGTGAAAAAACAACGGTGTGTTGGTCCTTATAACTTCTCAGATACTTTGACGAGTCGAAACATGGTCTGCTTTGCCTACGAGCTTATAACTTCTGCAGCAGCGTAGAGAATCTTTAATTAGGTTGAAAGCTACTTTTTCGAGTTTTGCAGAATTCAATGCTTAAAAGCTATTTTTACAAAATTTCAACTCTTCAACAGTTAAAGTAATGGATGCAATTGAATTTATATGAAGATTGTTTCACATCTCGTTTAATTTCCACCTTGATTAGTTCAGTACTCGCGTGGAACCATCGCATTTTTGTTTTAGGTTGCTTCATTGATAATTAACTTTTTTTCAATTGCAAGCGGTTGCCAAAAATGAAAGTTTGCACCAGATGAAGCTTCGGATTTACAGTAATCTAAAAGGTCGCAAGCATATAAGTGCGATAAATGAAGGTGCTCGGATAAGATGATTAATATTCCACTGATACATTTTGTTGTAAATCTAAAGAAAAATATAAAAAAGATATCCACAAATGATCATATTGTGTTACCTTCCGACAACGATAATTAATACTATATCATTTTAATGCATTTATAAACCTTCGAACGCATACTGCATTTCATTTGCATTCGTCGTTAACAATGCGCAAGGTTCGGTGGGCGATTCAATTTTTGTCGGTCTCACCTCGTTGGTCATTCTCGGACCAAATTTCAGGCGATTCTCGTGAAATTTTACCCGTGATGAATTTAACAAAAAACGTTATCTTTCGATTTTTTATGATCCTCAAGGCGCGTAACGCTCATTTCAATCTTTTGTTGAAAATTCTCGTAAAATTGATTGGAAAAAAAAATTTGTGGAGAAAAACTCATCAAATAAAGTATTTGCTTCCATTGCACTTCAACAACTGTCTATTTGGCAAGCATTTTCTTTATCGACAACATCGCACGGGCCATTGATTTTGGTATTAATGGTCGCATTTTTCTCGCCTAACCCGACGACGAGCATTGGTATTAAGTGAAATGACGATTAATTTGACGAATCGCTTCATTTCGAGACGAAAAAGCAGCAAAAATCCGCATTTGATGAAAATATACTTGACAACAGCAATTACGGAATGAATAGCAGTGATTAGAAAATGTTAGACGATATTTATAGCCGAAGTTTTAGCTCATTTTCGCGATATGCAAATTAAGAGGACAACGACGCGGAAGTTAGCGAGCGCGATCGAATAATTTTAAAACGGTTTTTTCTTTAGAACAATTTTTTAAATCAAATAAGCCGTCTTAAATCCTGACTGGTTACCGAAGCCGTCTTGTGATAATTTAGCCCAGACGTTTCCTGTATTTGCCTTCGTTCTTTTTTATTGTTGTTTGCTAAATCCAGCAGTCCTTGTATGTACATTTCGTTCTAACTTAAGCGGAAAATATTGTTTTACTATCCCTTACATATACCTCAATACGTCATTTTCATCACTCTAGCTAGTTTTATTATTAATACAGGACTACGATGAAAAACCTTAGAAGTACAGTTGTCTGTGCCTAAGTACTTGTTCTCTACGTACATACTACCTTGATAAAATACCTAATTGCAGTGAATACCAGCATGTTGATCAATTTTTTTATGTTAAGACTTTTATTATCCACTTCTTTGCTTGATGATCTGCAATCACTAGCCTTCATTTCCTCATCAAGTTGAAAATATGCATCAGATTCTTTTAAAGTTAAACCTTACTTTTATATCTAGTACTCGTACATCTTCGTTCCTTGATTCACCGACTGAGTTGCTCATGTAATTCGCCTCATTATCTTTTCAGATTATTCACTTGAAAGTAAGAATGCCAGATAAACAGACGGATCTAGTGACAGTGTACAACTCAAACAACCTCATTTCTGTATTTGGACGAGTCCCCTAGCCTTTTCAGTAGCACTTACCTCGAAGGATGCATTGAAAATGATATAGCAACGTGAAAACGTGAAATTATAACATAATTAGATATGTACTTCAGCAAAGAAAAATGCTTCCGATGGAACAAAAAAGGGAATATACTTGGGATTGTTAATTATCGAGGATGTAAAAGGAGGGGACTAGGAAAATCGAGCTCATGTTATATGCCAAAAATCGCAAAATATGTTAAAACCAGACTTTCTCTAAACAATGCCAAAAATCGAAGTATATTCTGGTGGCCTCCCAATAGAAATAAACCATTTACAAAAATAGATTGAAAAAATCAGCGAATTAGCAATGCAAAGTGTTTTGTTGAATTGAATGAAATGAAAAAGAACAAAAAATCATAATAATTGATGATATCAGTTTATTCAAAGCAAAGAAAAACACGGTGCCTGATGCAAACTGACCTTATGTAGATACTCTTTTACAATATGTCTACAATAATTGTTTACTAAACTTTTACATTTTTCAAAGGCCGCAGAATATACTTCGATTTTTTGCATTGTTTAGAGAAAGTCTGGTTTTTAACATATTTTGCGATTTTTATATAACATAGGAGATTTTTCCTAGTCCCCTCCTTTACATCCTCGATGACTGCAATCCCAAGTATACCTCTTTGCTCCATCGGAGCATTTTTCTTTGCTAGTACCCTACTTTTAATTAGCAGATTCGGAAATACAATACTAGATTTCATTTACTGTGCGGTTCTTCTAATAAATGAATGGTTTAAACTTTACTAAGCTACTAGGTGTAGAAGAAACAAACATTCTGATTAAAATTCTTATGTTACGTAGAACATAAACATTAGGTTTAAACCACTTTGCACACAAGGAGGTAAGCAAAAGCGCCCAACTGACGTCCTATATATCATTCCCTGTAAATTTTTAGATCTCAGAAAAAATTTCGGAATACTCTAGAACAAAGGTTACACTATGCAGTGAAAACTTTACACAGCCGCCTAGTGTATGGAGGATTTTATCCGATTTGTAAATCTGATATTACTCGGATATTATTACCAACATTTACGATAAAATTGCATGTCTACAATGGTTCGAGGACAAATAAACAATGAGTGTAAACTACTTTGCATCACTGTTGGATGTAAACAAACGCGCCTACGTGATTCACATTTGATTCTTTTAAAATTTCTAGACTCCAGAAAAAATTAGGTTTCTTGAATGCTCAAAAACGAAGATGAATACATATGTAGTGTAAACTTCATGTAAACCCTAGTGTAAAGAAGATTTTAGTCAGATTCGTAATTTTGATATTGTTCCGATATTACGATTAATATTTATGGAAAAAAATTAAGTCTCCATAATGTCTTCTATAAGTAAACTAACAATAGGTGTAAACCACTTTATACAACACTGAAGAGTGCAAACATATGCGCCAGACTGCCATATCAAATTTGGTTCCTGGTCCATTTCATGACTTGATAAATGTGTCCCTGACTCATAACCGGAGAAGCAGGCAGAAAAAAACAAGACAGAAACGTATTTTAAACACTCAAATTTTGGCTTTACACTCGCTAAATATTAATGTATAGACAATTTGCTTTGACATGCACCCAATATAAAGCACTTCTATTTTTATTCTATTGACTTATCCCGACTTCAGGATGGAGAAAGTAGCGAACAAAAAACGCAACAAAAGCGTATTTTTTCATCATTTAGAACACTATAAACTTAAAATTTCGCACCAAACTCTCTATCGAGTTTAAAGAAATTCAGTTTGGTACAATTTGTAGTTTTTAAATCGTAGTACATTTCTGTGTGCCAAAATTCTCTTGCAAAAATTATTTGGTATGATTTATTAATCAAAATTCGGAAAAACGTGTTTTTTCGCCCATTTTTTACCCCTGATTTTGAACTTTACACCCCCATTAATAACTCAATATTGTGTTTTTTTAAATGCGGTTTGCTGCGATGTGTAGCCCCTGAGGGGCACTACACAAAGTGTATTTAATTTTTCCGATCATAAGCGGAAAAATTTGGTACAGAAATCTTAATTAAAATCCATTTTTTACACCATCTACTAGAGTGTAAACTTTAAACCCCAGGATTTAACTCACCATAGAGAATAGAAGACTTTGCTTATATGCAGAATGTAGCCCTTTATCCGCTTTACATTAAAAGGTCCGTGTAAATTTGTCCCATGTTATAACGTTACACAAAAACTTTACACCTTCTTTACACAATCAGTTTTGAGTTTCAAGAAAACAAAAAACACGGACAGCGAATTTTTTATTATCTTTCTTTTAAAACCGCACCTTTTAGAAGTGTCCCGTTATATTAGGGGTGCACAGGTGTTAGTACCTAAGTATATATAGTAACAGCTAACGCGCTACCTAAGATGAGTGCTTTAGATACATATTATATACCCGCAAATGCAATAATTTAGGCGTTCTCTTGGCGTACGATTACTTCTACCATGTTATAGAACTACTGAGATTAGCCTGAAATTAAGGGCATTCTACCCATATGTATTTATGTACAGGAGGGAATTCTGCGGGTCAACCCAAGAATTTTTGCAGTGCGTGATGAGCCATTCCTTTAGGGCCCACTGGAATATATCCACTACGCGCAGCTCATTCAGCAAAAGTTAACATGCAAAAATAAATGCATAATAGCGTGTTTTAGCTTCAAAATCACTTCTATTCAAATCATTATAGGATTTTAATTAAAAATTAAGAATTTCGGCAAGTTTACGCCAAAAGAAATTGAATTCCTTCAACTTATTTTGACATTTTGTTAGTGGGAAGCACGATCCAGGTAACTAGAATCATGCCATATTCCCCTAATACTGCGCACTAGCACACATACGCTCGGCCATCTAATCATTTGACGCATTTGTTTACCTTGACACAAGGCATAGTACATTCTTAGACGAACCAAGGCAAAACATAACTTTCAACCCAGTGTGCAAACTTTACACTTCCTAAAGTGATCCAGTAATTCAATATTGAGTGTAAAAACCGCGCCTGAGTGAGATGTAAAGCTAAAGACGTGCTTACTTACTTTTCGCAATATCGTCGTACAAACTGATTCATAAATGGGAGAAGCAGGCAGAAAAAAATTGGAAACATATTTTCAGCCCGGATTCTGCTCTTCAATACATCCCAAATTAACTCATTCTTCCGTGCATAGAAGCGCGACTATAAAAGTCTGTTTCATTTAATTTTATCTTCTTTCAAATTTAATCCGCATGAATCAGGCGCAAAATACGTGGTTTAAACTTTTGATGCATTAATGCCGTTTGGTATTGAAGCGTCTCAGCATAACTGCATACTGTAGAATATCGTGAGTATACTTCATAGGTTTGAGTCACTTTTTTGTGAGCAATTTCAATTTTTTCTGAAACTTCGAACGTAAATGAAACGGGTTATAAATGCAATGTAAGCCTTCAGACGTATTTCATTTTTAGAACAAGACCAATTTATAACCGAAGGTAAAGTTTGACAGCCAAAGATTATGGCAAAAATGTGATTTTAAACTCCTCCTAAAATTCAAACTTTAACATCTAAAACTAATTCACTATTGAGTTTAAACGAATGTGGTCAAATTTCATGTATAATCCTTGAAATTAGTGCACTTATGATAAAGAGATTTTGTCCCAAATGATAACTGCAGATGTTGTCAGACGAATAAGAGGTAAAAAATGACTAAAATGTGCTTTCCAATTTCAGATCTTGACTTGGGATAGTTTTACTTTCTTACTTTTTTTTTACTAATTTTTACTTTCCTTCTAAACCTGTGCGAATTTTAAAAAATAAAAAGGTTTATACCAGAGCTGTTAATATTTTTCAATCTCATAAGCATTTGCATAGAGTGGCTAATAGTTTTGACGAGAAAGTCAAAAATCACCTTATGTCATAAGCTTGAACAAGGACTTTACACACTCAACACTTGCGCTATGCTGCGTGGAAAAAAACAAAAAACGTGCAGCGAATTTTTCGAAATCCATTGCTAAAATGCCGAACTTCCCTGATGTGTGCCCTTGTAATTGGGGCTCGCAATGCTGGCAATAATCAAATGCGTACATACCTGGTACCAGGAAGTGCGATTGCCCTACCTAAGACAAACACTAAAAACGTCTTCTTGTCGAAAAAATCGCTAAAATTTTTGGATGCTTCTTCGAAAGAACTCTCGGCGATTGCCAAAAATTTATTTTTGGATTCTTTTCAAACAGTAGCGGACTTGGGATTTTCGGTCGCACAGCGTTACCCCAATTTTCTTCAAAAAGAGTCTGAAATAGGTCCAAAAGTTTGCCCTACGTGTGAAACAGCGTTTTTTCGGCGTTTTAAGTTGGGTAATTTAATATGAAATATCTTTTGGATATTTTTCCGGAAAAAATTTGAAATAATCGTTAATTTTTCTGCGAGAAATCTATTGTATGTCTTTAATTTAACGAAAATCCGGCGGAAGCGTCCGGAATTTGAATATTTAGGCGGAGGACTTGCAGAAGCTTGAATCCTCGATTTCCTGTGCAGTGGCGGATCCAGGATTTTTCTAAGGAGGGGATCGGTACCCCTAAGGGGGCGAAACTCTGACTTGGCGGGAAAAAATTAGCCGTTTTAACTCGAAAATCGCTAAAAATCGCTCAAAAATCTTTAATTTTCGCCTATTTTGGGCCACGTGGGCGGGGGGCGGCTGCCCCCCGCCCCCTAAATCCACCCCTGACCTCTTGCAAGCGTATCTGTAGTATTTGGTGCATGGCCTTAAAGTTTTAAAAGTTATGCTTGAAAACAGAAGAATAAATTATAAAATAGCCGTCTTTTAGTTCCTGAAATCTTTTTTAAAATTATTCCTTGAGCGAAATTACGGCTTCTGGGCCGCCAAAAAAGTACATTAATTGTATTAATACGTATTCTCCGACGCGCAGCGCGCCCGCAAAATTCGATAAATTATGACCAACTGCAACCAAAAATCATTGCAACTTACATGTTCGTTCTTTACTTCGCCAACTGTTTTGGGCCTGTAAGAATAACCGCCCCTCCTTGTGCCCTTAAATCCGCCCCTACTTTCAAAATACTTACTTTATTACAAGCGTTGATTAAATGGAATATTAATTTACAAAAAAATAATTAAAAAAATCACAAGAAATACGATAAAATGCGATTTTAATAAATAACAATCAACGAAAGAAATTAATATAAACCAAAGCAAATGAATAAAGTCGATAAATCAATTCTTCTGGAATCAAATATATATTTATCTAAAAAACTCAAAATTTTGAAATCTAAGCTGGAATTTCAAAATTACTGCTGGACAGCACAATACTGTTTGGCACTGGCTTGGCTCTTCTGCATTGCTTGTCGTTACAGCCAACAATTTTTGGAACCAAGAATTCAGGTTGTACTTCACAATTTAACCTGTAAAGGCAAGAAGGACTGATGTAAAAAGGGTAAATGGCCAGACACGCCGAGTTTCACAGGAATAGGTTAGTGTTGGCGAAACGTTAATGAGAACGAAAGGAGGAACGATCGTTCTCGTTCCCGTTATCGTTAATAAAACGAGAACGATAATGTTTTTGGAACGATTTGATTTATCATTAACAGAACGATTAATGAGCATCTTTAACAAGTAATGGGAACAATAAAGTCTTCGGAAACGGCTTCGTTTATCGTTAATGGAACGATAATTGATCATCGTTAAATAGAACAAGAACGATAATGTTTTAGGGACGCCATGCATCGTTAACAGACGATAATTGGTCGTCGTTATGAGAACGAAAACAAAAAAGCTCTTCGGACGGTCTTGATAATCGATCCAAATGATCTTTAGGTCGTAATTTCATAGGTCAAAACTTGCACGCGTAATTACTGTATGTTTGTTTTTGTGAATCTTTCAAATGCGTGCATCTTATTCCTGCGCTCCTGCATTGTTTATCATACTCGATCAAATGATCCTTTTTTGAATGTATTCTGTCTGCGATTCAGTCTTTTGCAACTTCATTGTCAATCATGGATTTAGTGATAGTTTTCATAGGAGGATGATAATATGGATATGTTTAGTGAGTCGACGGAGCTATACAGAAATTCTGTTTTGGAAGCTGATATCATAAGTCGGGATGAAGCGGTAGATAGTGGTCATACGCTTGATATAGAAAGCCCAAAGAAGGAATCACGCCCGAAAAAAGGAGGATGCTGGACAAAATACATTAGTTTTTTATGTAGGTACCTATAAGTAACTGGTTTCATTTTGCTTTGAATCGTACCTACATAATAACTGCAAAATTGGGAAAGGAGGTTCAGTCAATGATTGGATATCAGGGGGAAGAGTGTCAGCTTCACCTTTTTCCTGGAAGTGGGTAAATGGCCAAAAAATGGACGAAATGGATAGATTTCGCTATGAAACATACATTTTTGAGCATTTCAAACTGACCATGCCGTAGGATTTCTTCCACCTTCAAATGTGGACTATTTTTTAGACATTTTTAATCAAAATTTCCATTTTGGGTTTACCAAGCCCGGCTAAGTGAAGGGTGAAAGGACAAATCGACCTTGACGTAGGCGTAGCCAGGATTTTCCACAGGGGAGAGTTCGAAATTTTGAAGTCAAATATCTCGAGAATCATCGTGATATAGGCAAAAATAAAAGCAGTTTTTAGTGTCTCTCAGCGAGCTCTATAAAATTTGATGAAAAGTTTTGAAGAAATTGAAAATTTTTCTTTTTACTTTATATAATCATTTTTCGATGAGTTAATCGTACAAACTATACCTATATATAACTGATTTCGCATCTCTCACTGCATTAATGATCGAAAAAAGTGGATAATTTCGACAATTTGCAGCCTTGATTTTATCCAGGGCAGCAAGCTCTATCGATTCAAACCAAACATGTACCAGGGGTTATAGGAGATCCCCGCCCAATATTGGTCGGGAACCTCTACCAAAAAATGGCCGCAACTATATGGGCAGCACCGAAATTTGGGGGGGTGGAATAAAAAAAATTTTCAAGGTCAAAAATGGTCTTAAAAGTGGTCGTATGTCGAAAAAACACCATTTTGCGACGTTTCTCGTCGAGCACTATCCAATGGCATCAAAATAATCGCTAAAAAGCATAAAATTTTCGAAATTTGAATTCTAATTCTGGGGGGTATGTTGCTTTGGGGGTTATTTCAGCTTCTGGCAGGACGCATAACCCTCGCCCCCGCAAACCCCCCACGCCCATGTAGGCCGGTAACCCCCTCCCAAAATTTCGATCCTTTACATGTCTGATAGAAACTGAAAACAGGGACATAAATATGGCTGGCACACCTGGGCAATAGCTGATTCCCAGCCCGTCAATGGAACGGGCTGACGCTAAAACTGGACGGGCTGAAGGGTCCGTTTAGACTGGCTGATTTTGTAAAAAAACGTGAGAAAATAGCGCAAAATCAAATAAAATTGTCTTTTTTGACCCATATTCAGCCCAACTAGGGACCAACCAACCTTCGAGAGCCCGAAGTTGGACGGGCTGAAGCTTTGGCTGTTCCCAAGTATGAGGACTGGGGTTCAGGTTGGCGGGGTCCTGAGCGGAGCCCCAGTGAATTTTTGAATTTTAGGTCTTTTTACAACGTCAGGTTATGCAAAAAAATAAAAGGATTTCAGGTCAATCTAACTATTTCTGAAATGAATTTCATTTTTTTAACATTGGAATTGACTAGGTCACGAATTTAATTTTTTAACCTAAATCAAGATGTTTGTCGTTTTATTTTCTGCTACTCGCGTTTTGACATGAAAATTTGATATTTTTCAGAAAAATATCCCAGTGGGAATTCTTTTCTTCCCCTACTGGCTACGCCACTGTTAATTATCCTTTTTATAAGGTATGTTCGAGGGCGCGAATGCTAAAAATGGAGGATTTTAAGTTAATCTAATCCTATTCCAAAGTTAAACTCCACTTTTTTATATCGGAATTGACTACATCAAAAATTTGCGATTTTCGGTGTCAATAGACAGAGCTAGCCGAGAAACGTTGAAAAATGGTATTTTTCGCCATAGCACAATTTTTAAGACCAATATTTGACTTTAAGAAAATGTTGCACCCCCCCCCCCGAAGTTTGGTACCGCCCATAAGTGGGCAGCAATCAAATTCTGGGAAGGGGGATGCGAAATTTTTTAAGGTCAAAAAATGATCATAAAAGTGTTGCTATGGCGAACAAAACACCATTTTCAACGTTTCTCGTCGAGTTCTATCCTTGGCATCAAAAAATCGCGGAAAAAGACAAAAAAATTTCAAAACTCGAATTGGGGGGGGGGTTGTTGGGTTTTTTTTAGTTTCATGTTGGGTATTTTGCCTTCTGGGGGTGCATACCCCCCAGCCCCCACGCCCACGTGGTGATGCCGCCCACTTATAGCTTGCACTCCCTGCTAGCACGACCCTGCCCCTCTCTATCCAGCCTGCCCACGCTGGTTTATGAATTATTCAATGGCTAAATTGTTTTTTCATGCTTCAAATAGATCACAAGGGAGGCTGTGTATTAACAATGACTAGCAAAGAAAAATGCTCCGATGGAACAAAAAAGATGAATATACGTGGAATTGTGGATTATTATGGATGTAAAAGGAGGGGACTAGGAAAAATCTACCTAAAGTCGGAAAATCTGCTAAAAATCACACTTTCTCTAAGCAACGCGAAAAATCGAAGTATATTCTGCAGCCTCTAAAAAGTGTCTTTTTTAAATAATGTTCAAAGTTTCAGATAAGAGTGTATAAACGAAATCTGTAATGTTTATTTTTTAAATTAATGGCAAGTAGCAACGCTGACTAGCTTCGTATCCTGATCGATAGGAAATTTAGTGGTATTGTATTTAAAGTTGTTTTATTTTGTTCTGAGCATTAAAGCAAGCTAAACAGCGGCCGATTGATTAGTGCACACAATCCTTATGGGCATGCTAGTGTACCTACATCTAGTCTGTTTCAAGTCAACTTAAGTGTTTCCTACTGTTTTAAACCATTCATTCAATTGGCTTAGAAAGACAGTTTACTCAACATCATTTCCCATAGCTACTGCGTACCTAATGTGCTGCTTTTTCAATCATTTTATGGTTAAATATTTATTTTAATCTGTTGGCCGCAGAATACACTTCGATTTTTTGCGTTGCTTAGAGAAAGTGTGATTTTTAGCAGATTTTGCGACTTTAGGTAGATTTTTCCTAGTCCCATCCTTTTACATCCTTAATAATCCACAATTCCAAGTATATTCATCTTTTTTGTTCCATCGGAGCATTTTTCTTTTGCTAGTACCCTAGTACCCCGCTTTTAATTAGCATGATTTAAGTACATCAGTCAGTAAACACATACAGTAACATGCCATTATAACGACAGCAGTCCAAGAACACGGAAAACAATACTGTTCTTAACATCAGCATTATCCTTTTCAAACAAGACAACCTTACATTATTTTAAAAGATCAAAGTTTTTCAGTATTAACTTTACGCAAATATCAAGTGTAAGGAACACTAACGCTCAGATTTGGAAGTAAAATAAATTTGTAGTATAAACTACATTTTAACAACAAATGATTAGTGCAAATTTAACACAACTACTAAGTGTAGAGAAAACTAATAGTCAGATTCTCAATTCT
Organism: Mermis nigrescens; assembly: GCA_036768485.1. NCBI lineage: Eukaryota > Metazoa > Nematoda > Enoplea > Mermithida > Mermithidae > Mermis > Mermis nigrescens. The sequence continues at coordinate 37,797,997 of JAVLUZ010000154.1, forward strand.
GATTTTACGTAGAACATTTTGAAAAAAAATAAGCTTCCGCAAGGCTCTAGAACAAGAGTTGAGTGAATAGGCAGTGTTAAACTTTTACACAACCACAGAGTTTAAAGAAAATTTCAGTCGGATTCGTTATCCTGATATTACGATCAACATTTATGAAAAAAATTAAGTCTCCACAATGGCCCAAGGACAAATAAATATCAGATGTGTTAACGTAGACTCAAGCTACGTTCACTTCGCTTACTTAACCCGAATCTCAAGCTTATGCGCTCACACGGGGGTTCTCGCCCTTTTTAGGAGGTCGATCACCAGCCGGCGATTCGAGGGTAAGCGGCCCGGCCTCTTCAAGGTAGCCCGTCCCTCTACGCACGCACCTAGTGTAACTTACTTAAGCCCTTTGAGATTAAGTACCTAAATAAAGTAAGTTCCTCGGAAACCTAATTGAGGGCTCAAAAAGATTATTATTTAACTTGTTTTGGACCGAATTCCGGTGCTTGAAAATATTAAGGGTTCCTAAGTATAGTGTAGCACAAGGACGGAATTCAACAGCACGGAAATTCAACCGAGCCCAGCATCGTTAATTAAATAATTAATTTTTACAATATTTTTGGACAGAAAAATTATGAAGCAATTAAAAAGCGACAGCATGGAGGATACATGCTGCTGACCGTCGTGTTACGCTAATCGGGTAAAATCAAACAATGTAATTAAACAAGGGCACAAAGCCCTGATAAAGGCATATAACAACTGATGCCAATTGGCACAAACACGAATGATAAAAAACAAAGCGTACGGCGAAAAGAAGCGTGCACACTACGCAGGAAAACTAACAGACGAGTTCTGCAGCCAAGCAGATAAAGAGGCACGTACGGAGTCTGCTCACGTACGGCGACGAAAAAGAAAAAGATACGCTCAGCGCGGAAGCTGGCGGAGAGGCTCTCAGGCTCAAAAACACTTTTTAGAGGCCGCAGAATATACATCGATTTTTGCGTTGCTTAGAGAAAGTGTGATTTTTAGCAGATTTTCCGACTTTAGGTAGATTTTTCCTAGTCCCCTCCTTTTACATCCATAATAATCCACAATTCCAAGTATATTCATCTTTTTTGTTCCATCGGGGCATTTTTCTTTGCTAGTACACTACTTTTAATTAGCGTGATTTCAGTACATCAGTCAGTAAACACAATCAGTAACATGCCACAATAATGACAACAGTCCAAGAACGCGGAAAACAATATTGTTCTTAACATCAGCATTATCCTTTTAAACAAGACAACCTTATTGACACCATCCATTTTCAAATTAAAACTGCATTAAGTTATTTCTTCTCAATGTGCAGTTCACTTATAATCAAGCACAAAAATTTAACCAACGAATTCACATTGCAAATCCTCACTCAATCAATACACAAGCACAATGTGTTGTGACTTTTGAAATTGAAAACACCCAATTTTCAATTTTCAAATTGAAAATTGAATCAATTTTCAAATTGAAAATTGGGTCAATTTTCGAATTGAAAATTGGGTGTTTGAATTTGCGATAAAGAAAATAATCAAAAGATAGTCACTTGGTTTATTTAAGCCGAGTAATAAAATAACGACCGTCCACCAATTCCAAACTAAACGCGACTAATCTGATCACTATGAAAAAGTTTTGAAAAATGAGCTTGCTAAGCGAGAGTTGTAAACCAAGAGAAACTTAAAGTTAAAACCTACCATTAAATTATTAAGAGAATTATAAAAGATTTTAAACTTTAAGAAAATGGAAAAGGCGGGATGTTGGTAAATTAGAAGGCAAAGATTTTCGGCAAAAATTCAAAAACTTCACGCAAATATCAAATGTAAGGAACACTAACGCTTTGATTTGGTAGTAAAATAAATTTGTAGTATGGACTACATATTAACAACAAATGAATAGTGCAAACTTTACACAACTACTAGGTGTAGAGAATACTACCAGTTTACGGCTTATTTATGTACATGATTACAATAAAGCTGCATATCTTTGTCGACTTCTGTGCACAGTAGTGTGATTGCTGGTTCATTTTAAACCACTTTTGCAGGCAATTTACATCAATTAAACGATAGCTCTCCATGTACAAGATTTTGTGAAACATATTATAAACACGGCTAAGAAGGATTTAACTTTAATGCAACCCATTTAAGACAAAATTACATCTCTTCAATGATCTAAGGATACTTGAACATAATTTTTAAATCACTTCAGATTACTTTTGAGGGTAAACAAACTCACTTAATTGATGTCTCACATATGAATCCTTGAAAATTTCTTGACTTCAGTTACAAAGTCTCTGCAAGTCTATCGAATTAAGGTTAACACGTAATGTAAACTTTACACAAACACATATCGTAAAGAATATTTTAGTCGGATTCGTAATTTTGATATTGCTCCGATATTTCTTTCAACATTTATGGAAAAATGAGTCTCCATAATGTTTAAAGACAATAAACATTAGGTTTAAACCACTTTGCAATACTGCTGAGTGTAAGCAAGCGCGCCCAACTGACGTATATATTTCATTCCCTGTAAATTTTTATATCTCAGGAAAAAATTTCGGTTTTTGCAATGCTCTAGAACAAAGGCTAACATGCAGTGTAAAAAATTACTCGGATATTATGATCAACATTCATGAAAAAATTATGTATCTACAATGGTCTGAGGACATATAAACAATGAGTGTAAACTACTTTACATCACTGTTGGATGTAAACAAACGCGCCTACGTGACGTCTCACATTTGATCCTTTGAAAACTTCAAGACTCCAGGAAAAAATTAGGTTTCTGGAATGCTCAAAAACGAAGATAAATACATATGTAGTGTAAACTTCATGTAAACACCTAGTGTAAAGAAGATTTTAGTCAGATTCGTAATTTTGATATTGTTCCGATATTACGATTAATATTTATAAAAAAATTAAGTCTACATAATGTTCTATGGGCAAACTAAAAATTGGTGCAAACTACTTTACAACACCGTAGAGTGTAAACATATGCGCCAGACTGGCATATCAAATTTGGTTCCTGGTCCATTTCTAGACTTGATAAACGTGTCCCTGACTCGTAACCGGAGAAGCAGGCAGAAAACAAACAAGACAGAAACGCATTTTAAACACCAAATTTTCAGCTTTACACTCGCTAAATATTAATGTATAGACAATTTGCTTTGACATGCACCCAATATGAAGCACTTTATTTTAATTCTATTGGACGTATCCCGACTTCAGGATGGAGAAAGCAGCGAACAAAAAACGCAACAAAAACGTATTTTTCATCATTTAGAACACTATAAACTTCAAAATTCCGTACCAAACTCCCCATCTGAGTTAAAAGAAATTCGGTGTAGTACAATTTGTAGCTTTTAAATCGTAGTACGTTTCTGTGTGCCAAAATTCTCTTGCAAAAATTATTTGGTATGATTTATTAATCAAAATTCGGAAAAAACGTGTTTTTTCGCCCATTTTTTACCTCTAATTTCGAATTTTACACCCCCATAAATAACTCAATATTGCGTTTTCTTAAATGCGGTTTGCTGCGATGTTTAGCCTCTGTGAGGCACTTTATTAATGCTGTCTTCGATTTGCACTGACTCATAAGCGGAAAAATTTGGCAGAGAAATCTTAGTTAAAATCCGTTTTTTTACACCATCCACTAGAGTGTAAACTTTAAACCCCAGGATCTAACTCACCATAGAGCATAGAAGACTTTGCTTATATGCAGAATGTAGCCCTTGATCCGCTCTACATTTCTGTCAGAAAACATTTCACCAACCTCATAACCGGAGTTAGTATCGGACATAGGCAGGTTGAAAACTCGACCAAAAAGTGCTTTTTCACCCCCAGATTTTCGCACTCTTTACACTGCCGTTCGATAACTAATGCGAATTTCAAAAAACAAAAAAAGGGCCATCTGTAGAATTCATCCCTCTATTATCCTATCCTGTTCAATCCTTCGAGTCATCAATACTCAGTTGTCCACATGCCGCAGTAAAAAGGACCAAAAATTTGTCCTATGTTATAACGTTACACAAAAACTTTACACCTTCTTTACACAGTCAATTTTGAGTTTCAAGAAAAACAAAAAACACGGGTAGCGAATTTTTTATTATCCTTTTTTTTAAAACCGCACAATACAGAAGTGTCCCGTTATAGCTGTAGGGGGTGCACAGGTGTTGGGGGTACCCAAGTATATTATAGGTAATAGCGCTAACGCGCTACCTAAGATTAATTTCACATTGATGTGCTTGATGCCATGCCTGCGTGCATGAGCTTGGGGGGTTTATGCACCAGCCAAAAACCAAAGTACCCCCACAGAAACCAAAATACCCCCTAGAATTTAATTTTTAAAAGTTTTTGTTTTTTCCGCAATTTTTCGACGCCAATGGATAGTGCACGATGAGAAACCTTAAAAATAGTGTTTTTTCGCCATACCATTATTTTAAGACCATTTTTTGACCTCTTAAAAAATCCTGCACTCCCCAGTATATTAGTAACGCCTTTCGATTGCCGTAGATATTGCTTTAAATTTTCTATTTATCTGTATTATCTTTCTTTTGATATCAACATTTCCAATTGTAACTATAAACTATTGAAGTAATCTAACTACTTGCGATTGATCATTGCTTGAACAAGCTCTAGATTTAATTTTCCTCGAGCATTTTGGGTTTGAAATATATAGAGATAATATTTACACTAATTATTAAATCGATTCAACGGGCCTTTTGACCTAGGTCCACATTTTTGTCTTTCTAAATAGGTTGGACAGTCTCTTTTTGCAATGAAGACGCAATATTTACGAATAAAATCGTGTTAAAAAAGAAGAATACTAGCAATGAAAAATTCTCCGATGGAGCCAAAAAAATGAATGTACATGAATTAGGAGGGGACTAGGGTAAATTTTCCTATATGCGTACAAGCCATGAGAATGTGCTAAACAATTAGACTTTCTTTAAACAAGGCACAAATCGGAGTATATTCCGCGGCCTGAGAAAAATTAGGGTATAGTCAGGAAACGTTTTCAACTCTTTCGCAGAAAAATGCATTGAACACACTTTCTTGACCATTAAATAATCAATGTATTATTCATTTTATGAAATCTTGACCTTCCACAATGCTTTGGCGTAAAAGATAATAGTGTTAACTTTACACCTACAAATTTTTTTGTAAATAATTTAAAATATAACAATCAATTTCGCTCAATTGAGAAAACTAATTAATCGGTGAACTCGCAACTATTAATTAAAGCCTGAATTAATTAATCTTTTTTTAATTAGTGTTTCTATTTTTAACTAATTAACCTCTAAAATACTCATATAGGCTGTCTCACATAAGTTTGGGCATAAATTTTAGGAGTTTTTCCGAAAGTAAGCCGGCGGATCACGGATCACGATGTATATCAAATCAATGCTATAATCGCAATCAAGCGGCTTATTGCCAAAATAAATTTTAAAATTTATGGCTAAACTAGTGTGAAATAGACCATAGTTGATTTTTGATCCCACGCCCCAAGTGATAATCACTCTATTTCGTTTTCTAATGCCATCTCCTTTAATATTCTAATACCATCTCTTTTACACTTAAAAGGTAAGCCTGAACACTTTATAAAGGCACCTTAAAGTGTCCGGCCGGACACTTTAAGGTGCCCAGTTGAACGCGTCTTCAGCAAATATTGGTGTGGATGAATCTGGATCTACAGAATCCGACTACAACCGAAATCTATAGACGCAAAGACATAAATTGTTTGCGATTTTGCTTATAAGACCCCCAACTTCAGTTATTGTTGCTAATGCACATGTAGTCTTCAAGTAAAACAGAGGTTACTTTGTACTGAACTGAATTAGTCATAACGTCCTGCTATAAGCCTAAGCTGTTAGTGTTTTACAATAGGGAATCGCAAATTTTCTTTTAAGTGAAAAGGCTAATTGCAAGTAAAAAATGTATGCATATATTCCGCAACTGTAGTGTTCTTTTGCATGACCAGCAACCGAATTCTAGGGTCTCAATAAGAAGGTGAAATCCGGATTCTGAAAGATAGGATTCTTGGGTATCGAAACCTTTTCTTTTCAAGTGTGGCATCGTTCGTTTATAATTACTGTAAGTGTAGCGGCACTTTCACTCTCATGGAAGTCATGCGCTGCTATTTTATATAGCTTTTCCCGTTCTAGCTCGCTTTTGATGTTCGGACTTATTATTTTTAGCTTTTTGCGGTTTAAAGCGTTAATCCATCGAGATGACGTTTAATCTCCTAATTTAATAGAGCAATTTTCGGGTTTTGAGCACTGGTTTGGCTTGCGAAAGCAACCGAGACACTGGTTAGTGACGGGTCTGCGGAAGTACCCAGTTTTCGGACTTCCTAATAACATTGAAGGTCTCATGGAGATCCTTTTGGGTTTATAGCCCAGAGGGCCTCTGTTTAGGGGAGATGGTGTAAGTGAGGCGGCGCTTATCTTTTGTTTCACTTAACTTTGTGCATAAATTTTAAAGTTTTTATCGACATTCGGAAAATTGAGCACAGAAGCAACCGAACACCGGCCAATGTCGAGTCTTCACACTTGCCTGGATTTTGGACTTTTCAACCACTGTATAGAGGCTCGTATAGGATTCGGTAAAGAGGAAGGGTGGACCCAGCATGAATAAAAATGGACGTTGGCGTAGCTTAAAAGCCGCATTTTTCAACTTTTAAAAATATGTGTTTCGATAACTAAATTTGAATTTTCGACAACAAGCTTTTCTTGAAAAAGTTTAAGTTTTCTTTCTAAGAACATTTTTTGCTACAATTAATTAAGATAAATTCAACGCATTGCTAGAAATTTTTAGGGTTACAGCAGCTAAAATCATAAATTGGAAACTTTCTTATCTGAAGCAGACAACAGATCTGAATTCACTTTCCAATCATGTGTATGTATGTACTTTCACTTTACTAAAAAGTTGCAAAAGTAATTGAACTTTTGAGACCAATTTTTCCGCCACAATTCAGTGAATGCATTCAAATGTAAATTGAAACTATAGTCTGTTTCACGATACCTTGCGCATGAAAATTATTTTTAGCGATCTATCTATGGTCTGTGATTTTAAGAATTTTTTTCGAAAGTAAGCCGACGGATTATGATAATATATTTCTAATCAATGCGAGAATTGCAATATGTCGGCTAATTGACGGACTAGTTCTTAAAAATTATGCATAAACTTCTATGAAACAGATTACAGCATATATGCGTGTGAAGCTAAAAAATCTGGGGTGTCGAAGTGGGATACAGTACCAAAATTTCACTGAAAATAGAATTCTGGGGGTCTACGTTAATCTGGAGGTTGGGTATCAACTTATGTGGATATAAATACCCTCCCCCTACGCCCATGTGTGGACTGCTGCAACTCGAAAAGTTACTTCTCCGCAGCATACAATAGTACAGTTTTGCATAGTTGTAAATGAAACTTCATGTGCCTCTCATTTGCTATACACAGCATAATAATTTACTGCTCTAGCTTAGGCCACTTTTGTAATCGATTTACATCAACTAAAGACTAGAACGATAGTCTACAAATCTATTCGAGAGCTTTTTCAGTATATTTTTTTTTAAGTCTAAAGTATGCCTAACTAGGTGATTTACTGTATCTAGACTAAAAAGTTAAGTGGGGGCGAGCGGCCGATATTCTTTCATTTTTAATGCCCTAAAACGTCCCTCTAGACTGAATTCAAGCATCTAAACGGTGCTATGACATGCTACAGTGAATGCGCTAAATAAAAATCTTGCAGCAGGAATCGAACCCGTGTTGCTTCGACGACGATCAGACCTTGTACCACAAAGCTGAGCGGAAGTTAGCGGTCGATTTAGGACAAGCTAAATGCACGAATTCCATCCGCATGTTGCATGATCTGCCGGACGACGAGAATAAATTATGCCGTAAGAAATTTTATTTAAAAATCGTTCCTTCCTATGTAGCTACAGTGATTTCTAGATATCTACAGTAAGTAGGGAGAATAGAGTAACTGTAGCCTCGGAAAAAGATTTGCTGAAAAAGCTCTTGGATAAATATAACAGACTATAGAGTCTGTTTCGTTTAACTCTCAGGCTCTCATTTAAATTAGAGTTGCATGAATCGGTTTCCGAAAATAATTTTTAATTCCGATGCAGTAATGAGACTCAAAAATGTCTTACGTTTGACTATAAGTAATTATTTTATACAATATCACAACTTTTTACCTTGTTTCTAAATATTTTTATTTCCACTTTAAATTTCTTAAAACATTTCAAACTTAAATTTAACGGACCATAGGACTATATTTGTTTGAGAAGACGAGCTTTACTACTTTGCAATTATTTACGGTGCTGTCATATGTATGTGTATGTACATGCATACGTAAACTTCGAACAGAAGGCGAAGCACACATTTTTTATTGTTTTACTTCCAAAAAAATGTAAATAAAACCGAGCGCGGCGCTAAGATTCGGAAAAATAAAAGTGCAGTATTTTCGTCCATCACCATTTTACATTTACGTCGAGACAGTGCACTAGAATAATCAATTTTCGTAGCTTCCACCATGTAAAGACGAGCCGTGAATCAAGCCGTTGCCATAAATTTTTAAATGATGCGGGTTGCCAATGGCGAAATCTAAGGAACCTAGCCAGGGTTTTTCATGGATGTTTTTCTAAATGAAGAAATAGTCTGCAATCGCACGTTTGCATTTATGGTCGAAACCACACCTGGGCGTGGGGGGGTTCGGGGGGTATGCACCCCCCAGAAACCAAAATACCCCCAGAAATCAAAATACCCCCCAGAATTCAATTTTTGAAAATTTTTTTCGTTTTTTTCGCAATTTTTTGATGCCAATATATAGTGCTTGATGATAAACGTCGAAAAATGGTGTTTTTATCGCCATACCACCATTTTCATTTTGCGCCATTTTTTGACCTTCGAAAAAATCTTGCACCCCCCCCCCAGAATTTTCTTGCTGCCCACGTATGGTCGAAACTTGATTCAAAGCTAAGCAGATTTGAAGCAAGCTTGAAACTATTAAATAATGGTCAACTGTACTCAAGAATATTGCACTTTCAAGAAGAGCAATCCTTTTTTGATATTCTTCTAGGATTTTACTTCTGAAAAAAATTGATTCTATTATAAAAACTTACTCGTTTCAGGTTTTATTCCTCCAATATCGATCGGCTTTTTAGGGCACACAAATGATGCAGCAGTCGGTGGAATGCGATAACAAATCTTGTTTTGGAAAAATTTGGGGCGTCAAATGTATGACGAGGGGCCTACTAAGCTCTTCGCAATTTGGACAATCAGATTTCTTTATAAGGAAAACCATTCGCTGTGATCTACGAAGAAATACATTCATAAAAAGACGTGCAAATGAGTTTTCGAGTGAATCGCAAGATCGTAACAGCTGGTAGATTACAATATCGTTGAGCCCATTCCAGACGGAATAAGAGGACTCTAGAAACGTTTTTTAATGTTTCAAACGTTCATTCCATTTAAAAAAGCAATGAAAAATTGATATCTGTGACACCAATCGAACATTTAATGTCTTTTATTGCGTCGTCTCATTGCACTTTGAAGGTGTTCGTCATATTTTGATTAATAAAATTCATACCGTCATTGTGGGAGCTGTTAAAATACGCAGCTCTTTCAAAGCAGAATGGTTTTCAAAGCAGGCACACAAGAGCTCAAAAATCTGAGAGGCGAGGCAGTAAGCTGACTATTTTGGAGGAAAAGAAGGAGCAAATGGCCTTCAAATTTTAGCCAAGAATTGAAATGCAATTATGCAAAACGGTGTAAAAGCACAGGTTCTCGTTAAACATAGGGAATGACATATCCATGTTCTTTAGGGAAGTGAGGTAAGACCGCGTTTGCATTAGTATTCTCCACTTTATAAATTATTATCCTCTAGTATTCTCCATTATTATTTCTCTACTCTGATAGAGAAATCCTCAAAATAAGCAATAATTTCATTGTTGGTTGAACTTAAGCTTTTTTCAATATTGCGACTCCTTAATTATAACTACTTTCACTTCATGCATTAGATAAGTTTAGTGGCCTTGTGCATGGAACCTATCAGAATAGACATGTAGTATTGCGCCTTATATTGCAATTTTATTCGATCCTGAATTTTTGATGAAAGTTTCATCGCTACAGCTAGAAAAAATTCTTTCAGCTTACATACGTGTAGTAATGAGCATGTTATTGGGAAGAGCCAACACAGCTTGATTATGAACAACATTAAATACCTGCTTATTCTGTCCATCGGATGACCCATACCCGAAAACACCTCCTTTCTCTAATAAAAAGAATTGGTGCAACTATGAACCATTAAATTTTAGGACGCCAAAGTGGCAAGAATTGTATTAGAATTGGAATACACTCGTAATCGAAAGTCGGATAATAATTAGGCACTTTTCGTTGCTTTGCGAATTATCACATGATTTGAACTTTCTAAGCGATACCCCTAAACGATTATCAGGGAACTTAATTTTCTGCTGCTTTGATCAACATTCGCGCTTTATTTTGAAAAAATGTTGCTGACACCTTCAACAAAATTGAATGAGCAGCTACTTTATAGCAAAAATCATGTTGCACTCACAATTATCGAATTTCCGACGTTTTTCAAAGATCGTTGAATGCGAACATAATTGACGCTTATTCGAGCCTCATCAACTGGTATCATAATGTCATGGTCATTCGGTAATAATTCGTAGTAGATATTGTCCCCCGTTGCTAACCACTAATAATAAAATAAATATATATATATATATGTATGTATATATATATATATATATATATATATATATATATATATATATATATATATATATATATATATATATATATATATATATATATATATATATATATATACATACTACTGACATCTTTTTTGTAGTAAAAAGAATAATTTCACGCAAAAGACTATCAAATTATTTTGGAAAGGAGATTCTAAAAAATTTCAGCCATTCTCGTCAAATATTTTAGTAGCTCTGCGCCCAAATTTACGATTGCATTAAATAAAAGCAGTAATTTCAGCTCCCTACAGTGTTTGTCTGAATATGACATTACGACAAATATTCCAGAGTTCGCGACTGATTTTACGCAAATCAGAGATAAATAGAAAACATAAGCATTTTCTGCTAAAATTTGTACAAAATTTTGGGATTTCAATCCTATTGCAGAAATCGATTTTGAATAAAACTAGATAAAATGTAAAAAGGCTATCTCGCACGCAAATAGCGGAAATCTTTCAATTCGCTGCTGTTAGGAAAAAATCATTGAATCATAGCAATGATAAGAAAAATAAAATAAAGCAATTTGTGCGACAAAATAAGTAAAGTTGTATCACAGTATAAATACTTGATATTGGTGTATGTACCAAATAGAAAAGATTTTCGGATACAAGAAGAATCTTGCACAAAAACAGTCAATACAATTCACTCCATGACGATTTATGCATTTAACTCACGCTGTCTACCTCTGCCTTACTCGGATATGTTCTACAAATACAAGATTATTCCTGGAACGAAACTCACATTTAGACGATTTCAAATTCGTATCAGATTAGCAATGGATGGGAGTAATGCTCAACATGATGCTAGCTGATTCATGCCCCAGCTCAGAATTTCATATTTTTCGGGTGTTATGGGCTTAGAACTGCATAATGGCTACTGACCATACCTGGGCGAGGAGGGTTTTGGGAGTATGCAGCCTCCAGAGACCAAAATACACACAGGTCAGAAAATACCCCTCTCCAGAATTCAACTTTAATTTTTGTTTCTTTCTTCGCAATTTTTTATGCAATGGATAGTACTCGTTGAGAAACAATGAAAAATTGTGTTTTTTCCGCCATACCACCATATGTAAGAGCATTTTTTGAATTTTGAGAAAAATCTTGCGCCTCCCAGAACTTTGGTGCCGCCCGCCTTTGCTACTGACTCCGTGTGAAAAATTGCATCTCCTTGTCAGCATTTCCGTTGTACCAGAGAAATCGTAGAAAATTTGCTCTTTGGAGCGTTTTAACCTTCGCGCTTAAAGTCAACTTTTCGGACCTGATGCAATTTATCCACGTTCCGACCATATTTTTTTTCAATTTACTTACTCATTTTTTTCCGAATTTTTGTAATCTTATATTACAGAGAGAACAAACGTCACCGGAAAGTCCAAAAAGTGCTTTCACGTCTATGTACCTACCGTCTCTAAGCCCATAAAGGTAATTTATAAAAACTTTACAGAGTGTTCTTCAGAATTCCCATGTTTTACATGTATGACTTGGATGCCAAATCTTATATTCAAAATTTCGCGGCTGTCGGACTCGTCGACTGAATAAAAATGTGCTTTGGTATTTCGGCGCTCCTCTGAATGCAAGATAGTATCGATTGAAAATTCTGACCCATTGATGAACCCGTTCATTAATTTGACACGAAGCTGTCACAATAATAAAAGGAATTAATTAAATTGTAGTCAAGCAAATTATAAGTAATGTTGTTGTCCTTTTGAGAATGCACATAAATTTTGTAACGCGACCATTCGCACATGAAATAATTTTGGAAAAAAATGTTTGACAGGTTTAAACTAGAAGTTTATCTTGGTTTACAACTATCCTTTGCAAGCTCATATAAATTTGCTTGCGGATCGTATTCAGAAAGCTTTGCGCTGTTACAAATTCTCGCCTGGCGAAATATCAATGAATGTCGATGTGAATACCTTGCGACTTTTAACCATAGGTACGGATTCTGAGCAGAAATACACGTAGGGGTTTGGGGTCTTGACCATACGGGGGCAGCAAGAAAATTCTGGGGGTGCAAGATTTTTGAAGGTCAAAAATGGCCTCAAAAATGGTGGTATGGCGATAAAAACACCATTTTTCGACGTTTCTCATCAAGCACTATCCATTTGCATCAAAAAATTGCGAAAAAAACGAAAAAAAATTTCAAAAATTGAATTCTGGGGGGGGGGTATTTTGAATTCTGGGGGGCATTTGGTTTCTGGGGGGTGCATACCCCGAACCCCCCTACGCCCAGGTGTGGTTTCGACTTCTAGAATAAAAAAATGGAAAATTTTATGGTTAAAATAAGGCAAAGTTAAGGCCAAAAACGGTTGAAAATTGAGAAGTTTCTTCGAAAGTTGTTCAAATCGACTAGAAACGGTGTAGTAATGTAGCTTTGACCCTATTCTAGTGCTAATACCGCTTGTTGAGGTCATTTTGGCCCAAGGAAGCTCAATTTTTACCCCTTCCCACGAGACCGGCTTAATCCCTCCAGATCGGCATTGCTGTGCACCTGATGTTCCAAGGGGATTCGCTTGAAGGATAAAGCTTTTATGAAAACTGGAACTGTTATTTCTTCATTTGCATATAAAATTTGTAGAAAAATATTTCATTCTAAGAAAAAAAGATAAAGGAAAAGATACAAAGAATAAATCATATGGAGACAATATGGGTAGCGTTGTAGTTTATAAAACCAAAATTTCATAAAGGTCTAAAGAGTACCGAAAATTCATGGTTTGGCCGGACTACATAATCGCAATCCTAGACATGTCAAATTGACTTATATCTATTGAACAAAAAATTACAGAATAAAAGGAAACTTCGAACGTTTAATATATGGTAGCCTGTCCAGTTCTGATAAGTATACTGGATTGGAAGTCAAGACCTGCTAGAATTCACAGAGGCGAGCTTACAGGATGATACAACTTTAGGACGACTTTTCATTACGACGCATTTGATATTATGATATTATTCATTACACATATGGGTAATAACTATAGGTGGGCAGCACCGAAATTCTATGTGGAGCGGAGGCGCAAGATTTTTAAAGGTCAAAGCATGATCCTGAAAATGGTGGTATGGCGAAAAAACTCAATATTACCACGTTTCTTATCAAGAACTATCCATTGGCATCAAAAACATGCGAAAATTAAAAAAATTTCAAATTTCGAATTCTGAGGGGTTTAATTCGATTTCGGGGGAGTTTAGCATACCCATCGACCCCCACGCTCACGTGTGGTAATAACTCTTCTTACATAGTGATTAGCATATATTTCTCACTGCCGTTAAAATTCACGCAATGTCCGTTCTTGATTTCGACGTCAAAACTCTCTGCGCAAAAATGGCTTTGAATTATAATGAATAAAGTATAGAAACAAAGCAGAGCGGAAAAATTCGAATGAAAATAGAATGCTCTGCGATTTCGTTAAACATTTCGATTCAAATCTGAATTGGAGTTAAACGCATACACAAACAGCAGCCAAATTCTGGGGCGAGGGTTTCCATGAGGTAGAATCGCAAAGATGTACCATTAAGTCTAATATCAGGACAAATAAGACTTTAATGGATATTTCACATTTTGGGATCAGACATCCAGCATCCTCAACAAGTGATGGGCTACTCGTCTGCATTTGTGATCATAATGCAATTACAAAACTTATTGATTGACGTGCAGTTATAAGTATAAATGCCCCTTAATGTTTTAGAAAAACAATGAACATCATTTGACGTGAATAGGTACGTTGGTACTCCTCTTATCTTGCGCTAGAAAATATTTTAGGGAATTCAAAGAGAATTTTTACGTTGATTAGAGGTACTAGTACTTGATTGCGGTATTTATCTCTCTTGATAGACTCACCACAGAAGTCTACGGCACTCTTGAGGCAAAGAGTCCTGAATTTACACTGGCCGTCTATAGTGAAGCATTCGGGTCCACCTCGCAGAAAACGTAAGTTCTTGAAGTTCTAAAGTTTTTCTTAAGTCCTTGGGTTTAAAAGTTTTAGGAGACATTTGCATTGTATCGGGATTTTTATAATCTTAATCTACTTGATTAACTGACTATCCGAGTACTTCGTAGAGGCTAAATTAGTCTTTAGGCAAACGAAGTTCATATAAGGCAAGAGACATGTGTGATTGTTTGCTTGCTTGGAAGAAATTTTAAACAAAGTTCTCAGCATACCTACATAGGTAATATGCAACGTCATTTACCTAAGTCTCTTCTTACCAAAATATTCACCATTATTATTAAGATTAAGGTGCACCATACTTAGTAAAATATTTTTATCGATTATCGTAATTCGAAATAGCCGGATTTACTTTTCGATTGAAGTACTCATAGTTCGATAATACTTAAATAGAGAATATTTCAAAGCATAAAAGCAACTGTTCCAAAAACTAAAAACTATGTTTTGAGGCATTTTAAGCAATGTTTGGCTCGTAATAATAAACTTTTTCGCCAAGCAGTCACTTCTTTCATATTTTTTCGTTCGTAAAAGTTTCCGAAAAAAATTCTATATATTTTCATGTTTTTCAGAAAAAAGCTTGCGACAAAAAACGACAAAAAATAGTGAATATGACGAACAGTCATCGTTTCTAAGCTCAAAAACCTTTAAGAAAATTCCAAGGCTAAGAAGCCTAACATTTTATCCACGCTGTGCATATCTCTTAATAGTTATACATTACTGCTTTGACATTCACTCGCTATAAGGCGTGTCATTTTCGAGGAAGCCAGCATGGCTAGTTTGAATTCTGCTGACGGTACCAATGACTTAAAATGGTTTTATAAAAATCACTTTAATTAAAACAATCAGAGCCGCGATACTGAGTAATCGGAACCTGAGCGTGGGGGCTTTGGGGGGTATGCACCCCCTAGAAACCAAAACACCCCCCCAGAAATGCACAATACCCCCCAGAATTCAATTTATCGAATTTTTTCTCCGTTTTTTTCCGGATTTTCTGATGCAAATGGATAGTGCTTGATGAGAGACGCCCAAAAATTGATGTTTCTATCGCCAGGCCACCATTTTTACAGCCATTTTTTGACCTTCAAAAAATCTTGCTGCTCCCAGAATTTTCTTGCTGCCCGTATGCTCGTAATGCGTAAAATCAGCGAGATAGGCGAATAGAGCTTGCTGATACGACTCGGAACGGAGTTCATACAAAGGTAAAAATCACGAAAAATCCTTTATCAGTTTGCATAACGGCATATCGATTAGACTAAGCTAAATCAACTAAAATTGAAAATGACCTATAATGCTTGCACCTCTTCATGTAAAATCAATGCAAATCAGGGCGAACCACGTTTTTAAAAAACTTCACGTGAATGCAAAAATAAAGCAAAATGGCAAAAGAATGTTAATGAACCCATTGTCTCCGGAACAACCGCTCAAATGGTAACCGCAAGACTTGTGATAAATGTCTGTTTACCCTAGTCTAATGCAAATTATCTGCTATATCGCCGGAGCCCTCAAAAACAAACACACATGACCACAGTATACATATTATGCTCACTAAACTTTATTTACATAGTTAGAACAGGTAACGATGAAGGGCTTCCTTTATCTTACGTCTCAGAAAAAAATCACAGTTTAACGCTCTTAATATCAAACAACTTAATGGTAAAGAATAGTGTTGTAAAAGATAACAAAAGATAGTGTTATCTTTATCTTTTTAGAAAGATAAAGATAAAGATAAAGTTATATTAATCATTATCTATTATCTTGCAAAATATCCTTATCTTTTACAACACTAATTTCAACTCAAGACAAGTCGATTCCACTACCCAGATTTGTGTTTGTGTGTTTGCAAGAGCAGAAAACTATTATCTTTTTTTATCTTTTACAACACTAGTAAAGAACTATAGATCTGACAAAACTTTCAGCTCTTCGTGACTGAGTAAGCTGCGCGACTTTGTTGATAGTACAGCTGACTAATCATCGTATTCCAGAGCCTACAAAATGTTCAAGCCAGCTTAACTTATATTCGACTTCAGTAACAAAAAGTTCAAGACCAATGACAGCTTAAGCTCAGACACTCCCAATGTGTTCAAGTCTAAGCTATACCTGTTTCATTTATTCGAGAGCTTTTCAGTAAATTTTTTCTAGGGCCACAGTAAGCGAAACAAGCCGAATTACTCTAATTCGGCAGATCAGCTCAGTGAGGGCAAATGGCTGGAATTCTTACATTTTTAATGCAGTAATCCGCCCATTTAAGTTAAATTTAGGCATTTAATCAGTGCTGGGACATACTGTAGTAAGTGCGCTAAATAAAAGCTATCGGTTGGAATCGAACCAGGGTTGCTACGACTACAAGCAGACGTTTTACCACTGCGCTATGCGAGGGTTCCCCACATATCTTATCATCTTACTCTATTGTGTTTAAAGAGTCAAGTTAGGATAAGCTGAATGCACGATTTTTATCTGTAAGTTGATTGCTCTGCTAGAAGACGGGAATAAATTATGCCGCAAAAATATTATTGAAAAACCCTTCTTGCTACGTGCATACATAGCCATAGTGAGATCTAGCGGATTACAGTAAATAAGAAAGAAGGGGTTACTGTAACCTCCGAAAACATTTACTGAAAAAGCTGTCGGATAAATGAAACAGACTATAACAATAAGATCATAGGTAGCACGTTTGCGCGTTACTGTAATATTTTTGGGTACCCCCAACATATGTCTCTCCCTCACAGCTATAATGGGACACATCTAGGAGGCGCGATTTTTTATAAGAATAATAATATTAAAAAACTCGGTTTTTTCTCTAAAATCGATACGGACTGTGTAAAGAACGAGTAAAGTTTTAGCGTTATAACATATAGCGAATTAAGTTGGTTTTCTCGCGGCTTGTAAACAAATCAGTGTAAATTCCTCAAACAATTAAATGGCATAGATTTGTAGAAGAAAAAATTCTCCAGATGGCGCTTTTTTAGGTTTTTGTATTTCGCGTCAGTTCTCGAATAGGAGTGTAAAGAGTGTGAAAATCTGGGGTGAAAAAACGTATTTTGGGCGAGTTTCGACTTGTTTATGTCTGCTAACAAATTCCATTATTAGTCCCGAGAACTTTTCTCTGCTAGTAATGTACTACGCCTTATGGGCTACTTCCGGTTTACCAGCAAACTTTTTTTACACTCAATACAGAGATAGATCTCGGGGTTTAAACTTTACGCTCTAGTAGATTGTGTAAAAAACAATTTTTATCTAAGATTTCTTGGCCAAGTTCTTCAGGTATAAGTCTACAAATGAAATTGAATAAAAATAAAGCTTGATTCAATAGCTACACGTCGCAGCAAACCACGTTTAATAAAACGCAATATTGAGTTATTAATGGGGGTGTAAAGTTAGAAATCAGAGGTGTCAAATGTGCAAAAAACCGTTTTTTTTCGTATTTCAATTGGTAAATATCTCAATTCGCGGAACAGAAGATTTCAATATACAAACGTATTACAATTTAAGGACTACAAACTGACCTAAACTAAATTTTTTACGCTTAATGGGGAGTTATTTTAGATTTTTGATGGTTACTGTCCCTTTTTTGTTCGCCATTTTCTCCGTTTAGAAGTCTGGAAAGGTCGAATAAAATAAAAGTCAAGCATTTTTTATAGGGAGTACACGTCAAAGCAAATAGTCTTTATTTACATCAATATTTAACTTTTTTAGGAGGTGTTAAGTTAAAAATTGGGGTGTTTGTTTCCGTCTTGTTTTTTACCGCCGACTTCTCCAATTATGAATCTGCACAAGATTACATGACTAAAAATGTAACTGGGGTCGAATTGTCATAAGTCAGTTGAGCACGTTTGTTCACACTCAAGAGTGCTTTACACCCCGGATTTCGAAGATTACACCTCTATAAATAACTCAATATCGCGTTACGACGTTCGCTGCGACGTGTAGTCTTTAGGACGTAATTTATTTTCATTTCAAGTAATTTATCCCGACTTATAATAACTGGAGAATTTGGTAGAGAAATCTTAGACAAAGCCTGTTTTTTCCAAATTTCTTATGCGTTTGAAGTTTAAACCCATAGATTAACTCCGTATTGGTTGTTCAAAGGTTTGCTCGTGAGCAGAGAAGTAGCCCTTGAAACGTTGTACCTTCCAATTATGAAAAAATTTCTTGGGACTCATAACCGGAGTTGCTGGCAGACACCGAGAAGGCAAATATGCAACCTAAATCTGTCGTTACAACAGCAAATTTTTCACCCTTTACACTCCCCTTCGAGAACTACTGCGAAATTTAAAAACAAAAAAGAATTTGTATTTAAAGAATTCAGTTCCATACCATTCTATACTATTAAATTGTATGAGGAATGTAAGCTGACTTGTGTAGAAGGAGGTAAAAAAGCGTAAAAGATTTGTATATCTTATACACAAAAACTTTACACGCTCATTGCACAATCAGTATTAAGTGTAAAACAAAAAGTCTGCAAAATCTATTTCAATTATCTATCTTTTCAAAAAAACACTGCACTCTTCGAGATGTATCGCCATACAGCTGTAGGAGGGGGTGCAGGGGTATTAGAGGTACCTACAAAAATATATTATAGGTATGCGCTAGTGCGACACTGTCTAAGATCTTATTATTTTGCCCTTTTGGCCTTCATTTTGTCTTTATGACTCGCCATACTATGCATGTGGCTGTTATCTACTGGCGCGCCTATCTGTTAATATTACTCGTGCATACTCATTTGTTAAAGGCTGATTATGTACAGATAAGTGCTAATTTCATTCACCCTTTAGCGCACCCATAATGTTATTAGATAGCAAAGTTTTATAAATTTTTGCGGATTATTCCGGATTATTTCTGAATAAATCTCAAGCTAGTTTTGACATTATCTTTTGAATTATTCCGTTTAATCGCCTGCATCAACTTTTTTGGCGTCTGGGATCAGTTTGGTCTAATCTCTGTTGCTTACACTTTCCAATTGCACGCAGGAGAGACAATTTTTTCATCCGAAATTTGCAACGCTGGGCTGTGGCGTATCAAACATTTTACCGCAATTATAGAAATTATAGACTATTTACAAAAAATCATCACTGATGAATGTTAAATCTTTTTTATTAATGAGTTTAAGTGCTTCAATTATGAGATTAGAAAATTGAGCACACAAGTAACATTGAAATCTAATAATTATATTTTACAACGGTCGAACTCTGCTCCAACTTTAAGAGGCTCTGGCGCCCTGCCATCTTTGTAGCAGACTGTTTCAACAATGACGTCACCATACAGATCATAATAAGCTACTGATAGGTCGGTATTCTCCTTCAGCGAAAACGTAGCAAGCGGGGAATCATTGAAAAATATCTGTTAAGAAACAAAAGTTTTTCGTAGGTAAAGAAGATTTTGAACGTTTATTCGACGTGGCTATGGTGAAGGAGAAATTTAAAAAAATTTAAAATTTTTTTTGGTTGTTTTGCATAACAAAGCTATTGTTTAAATGGTTCGCAAGGCTAAATTTCAGTCTTAAGTGCAGGCTCATAACGCTTCAGATTATTAAAGAATTATTTTGGACTGTTTAAAACGCGCATTTGGGGCTAATAATAGATATTTACCATGATATCCATCGCTAATGCCGAAAATTTTATAGAGCTTCGCTTGAAAATAGGTTAAAAGGCATTAAAATTACTGTACTTTTGCCCGGAAAGTCTTTGTACTTATTGGGACGCACTGCTAATGACAAGTTGCCCATTTGCCCCACTCCAGCTTTCAATTGAAACCTTGCTTCTTGGGCAATTTTCGTTATTTTTAAACATAGAAATGGATGAATTGATCACTTAAAGTTGATAAGTTAAAAATAATATACATTTAAGATGTCTACGTCACATATGGGCTTCGTAGATGACAAGCATTATAGAAAACTTATATAACAGGCGCTAAGCGCCTGAATATTCTAAATTGACTAGCTCGAAAATATGATAAAACTTTTTTGGCAGTCATCCTAGTTCACTTCAAGAATTTTCGATTTTTTTTCCTTCATGGTCCCATGTAAAAAATTTTTTTCCTCATCTCAGGGGGATGGGGCTCGTGCCTCCCTCTGCCCCCCTGCTTATTGGCCTGTGTATATTATTCGTTTCCAGACATTTTTGTCAAGGACAAAAGTTACACTAAATCTCACCTTGCTGCTTGCTTCAAATGGCGGTAACATACAAAATTCACAAAACGCCAAAACGAAATTAAAAAAAATATTTTAAAGAGGTGTCCTTTTTAATTTTTTCAAGTAAAGACGTTCTTTCTCAGCTAGCTTAGTGAATAATGAGGAATAATCAAGCGATTGACCAGGTGATTGAGGTCAGAAAGAAAACCGATCGAGATTGACGATTATTGTAATTAGATAACTAGTAGCAATTTATAAATTGCTCAATATTGCTAGTTTGATATTGATTCGTAGGACAGTCAAGATCACCCAACCTTCCATCAAGTTTTTTTTAGAACATTTAAAAAGTCTATGTACTACAGCGACGGAACGAGAATTTCCGTTAGAGGGCCCGATACCCTCTAGCTACATGCACAGCGTAGTCAGCCTGGAAAACAAGAAGAGGTGAGGTTCGACAGAATTTGGGACATAAAACAGTCTCAAAAATTGGCATCAATACTAAAATAGTGTAAAGAGTGCTTCAATTAATAATATCAGGTCAATTGAAGCACTTATACTGCATAATAGATACAATTGCTCTTTTAATACCTCTATGTTGCGTCATTTTCCCTCCAAAATTCTCATTTAATTTTTTAGCGGTTCAGACCCTTAATCTCTTTCAGCCCGTTCTCAATTCACCTGAAGAGATTGATTCCGGAAGTTTGCTGATATTAGGCAAAAAAATTGCGTTTTCCGCTAATGCTATCTATAATAAATTTTAATCATACATTTTCATCGAAGCACTAAAAAATTCTATATTTCTTCAAATTCATAATATTATGTATAATTTCCAGGCGCTACAGTATGGCTTCCTGGCGGCAGAGTACAGAATGCTATTGATGACTATCATTTTGTTGATTATTCATACACTAAAAATAATATTGTTTATGTATTCTTGTACATAATTCTGCATGTGTAATAAAGTACTCAGAACGACGGCCAAAAAGCAATATAAAATTTATATCCATTCTTTATGACGTTAATTTGCTTGAATTTTTTTCATGCGACAAGCAGGGCGCGAGAGCGGCGCCGATATCCTCAAATTTGCTGTCAAAAACAGCTATTGCAAAAGAAAGAGTCTTTATTCGAAATATTATTTGTTTATTGAAACGATATTGAAGATATCCTTGTGGAAAAAGATGGGTGGCTTTCACTGATATAAAACTCGGAATAGTCTTTCAAAATTTTTCCACCTAAAAAGTTTTTTCTAAAACCTTATCTTCACTTGAAAGGGAAACAAAAGATTTCGTAAAAAATTTTGAATAAATTAATCTGGATTTGGGCACCAAATCATTGTTTCCACCTTACAACGTGGATTGATCCGTAATTTATAATTTACTGGAATTTCGTAATGAGATAGCAGGCTAAACAAGAAGGAATCAGATATTCAACAGCAGCTTAAATGAAAGAGGAAAAATGTTTAAACTATTTCGCCTCAAACCAGCTGATTTTGCTGATTTTGTTTAATTAGTCAGAAGTAGAAAAATCGTATCTCAATGAAATACGATTTTTTTTGTATTGTATTGTACAGTATTGCCGTTCCGAATTTTTATGACACGAGCGTTGGACTCGGCAAAATTGTTGCGTTTTGAACAGTTCTATGCAAAAGGCACGTGATTTCGACAACAGGTTTGATAGATATCTATGCAATCCCAAAATCCATAAATTTTAGGTGCAAATCTTCAATAGCGTTTCATTTGATATAAAGTAATCCGATTTTTCTGCCTATAAATCGAATTATTAAAAATTCCCGCAGAAACTGGTAAAAGCGCTAAAAAAGCATTAAACTACTTTATTACACGCTTTCGGTTCAATTTAAAGCATTTTTACAAAAAATTTGAATTTCAATCCGTCTGGATCTTCCCCATCCCTACCCTTCGTGTACGTGCATATCTGGTCACCACAAGTTGTTATTTGGCGCGAAACGCAAAATAATAATATATTTAGCCAGTTTATCGGCTAAATACTGCTTTTCTTTCAGGAATCTGGTAATTCTGCAAAAACGGTGCCGCATTTTGCGGAAGAGCTCCAATAGCCATTTCAGGGATAACACATATTTTAAATCTTTGCCTATCGCAATGTGAATTTCAAATAAGACATGGTATTCGGAGATGGTAGAGTGAGATATGCAAAGGTTCTTGCATGCTGCATAAAAATGAATTAACATGTGTTTTTCGACGTAAATTTAGGTATTTACGATGTTTCAAAGAGCGATAGAAAACGATACGAGAATAAAAATCGAAATTTTCACCAGAAAACTTCCCGTATCGTGATATACAGCAAGCTGGAACGTTTCGTTAGCCTTGAACAAAGTGGTCGGGAATATTTTGTGCACATGCCACGTTTCGCCCAATTTGTCGCTCAATTCGATACGCTAAAACGCAATTGAAAAATCTTATCTAGATGGCATATTTGAAAACAACACAGGCCTATCTACTTCTGGCTTCGGTTGGACTTTGATTTGGAAAGCTACTCGGTGATCTGTGTTCAAGATATTCAGAACAAGCTCTTCCGCCTCTGGCTTCAACGACGCGCGAAGCGAGATCATCTTTCCGGATTGGAAACCTTCATGCAATTGCGAATATGGCGGCTGAATCGGATAAGTGTAAAGGTGAGACGACGATGGGCACGGCAATTTTACAGAAAAATTTAACAAAGCGTAGACGAGTGCAAATTGTAAAAACAAGAAAAAAATTAAAACCATAAAAACTGGAAATCACTGAATCTACATAAAACATAATCGTAAATAAAGGGAAATTTATCATTGAAAGTGTAGACTTGCGAGATTTAATTCAGAAATTTTTAATGATATGAAAAAAATCCTACTGGCTGTCTGCAATTCACTTTCTCTGCATTTTTATCGCGTATTTTCGGCACTTTCATTAATTTTTTATATAAAAATCTGTCATTTAAATTCGTACAAACGCTTGCGCATCCTAACTGACCGTATTGTGCGGTATTATAAGTTTTAGCATTAATTAATATTAACTTGCATTATTCTTACTCCTAAAGAACTTAGTATAGAATTATACTGCAGTCGTACAAGATATAACACAGCCCGCAGGAACTACGAAATGTCAAAGCCGCGCATCGAAAAAATCCGAAATTCTGAAGATTTGAAATGAATTTATTCGGATTTTAATCGAAATTTATCAATTAATTTTTACAAATAAATGCATTTTATTATCGTTTTGGTATCCCACCGAGTCAAAATGTCAAAAGCTTCTAATGTAATGCAGAAATTCTGAAGTTTTGAAGAAATATCGAAATAGATTGTAAAGAAGCTGCTAAAATATGTGGAGCTAGGGTTACAAAGTTGAAAATTCTGTGCTTCATATCAGCCCAAGCTTAAGATGTATGTAAAATCGGAATGTGCCCATTTTTGTAGGATATTTTGCATTTTTATGAGGAAAATTTCAAACTGTCGAGGTCGCGGCTTAAATTAAAGCTTGTGGCATTTTAAATGCGTTGAATAAAATTTCTGATTTAAATTTGATGAAATGTTATTTTTTAATAATTTAGCTGTGCCCAGAAACATATTTATACGATATTGCGCAATACGTGGTATTGCTTTTACATAATTAAACTCATAGGTGTGCAGCACCGAAATCGAAAGCGGTGTTTTTTAAAGTAAAAAAATTGTCTTAAAAATGATTCTTGGCGAAAAAAAATACTATTTTTTAATGTTTTTGAGCGAGCACAAACCATTAATACCGAAAAATCGCGAAAAAAAAACCAAAAATTTCAGAAATTGGATTCTGGAGTGTATTTAGGGTTTTTTTGGGGAGGGTATTCTGCGTTCTAGGAGGAGTTGCATACATCCGTTCATGCCATTGTGTGTTAGGATGAACAGCCGCAGCACGGCTCGATGAAACATTTAACGAATTCCAAAATTAATCACGATTACTAAATCATTTCGAATCAGAAAACATTGTTACAATACTTAAAAAACTTACAGTATCCAATTTGGAGGCGCTGCGGTCGAAAATTACGCAATTTGTCGTGACACTTTTAGCCTCTGAAGCTGAAAACCGAGTAAATAAGAAAAAGCGATCAAGAACTGGAAAATGTGGCTTGGTCTTTTGGCTTCCAAGTTAAATCAGACACCATCGAATTTCTGAATTTTTTCTTACAAAAAAATTTTAGCACATCGGCCGATCCTCCAGATTAGCTAACACACTGGCTGATGCTTACCTAGCTCTATTTTGCTACAATTTTGGTGTGTTACAAATGCATGCAATTAGATGGAAAACTCTTTAATTATTCCGTGTGTTTCGCTATAATTATATTCGCTTATTATGATTTTTTGCGGATTATTCATAGCTTGTATCATTTAAGAGTTTCATCATCCTACTAATTCAACAGCGCTGCATATGCGGATATCACAAAAATCTCCAGGACTTTAGGAAAATTTTTGAATGACAAAAGTGTTGATAGTAGGGGCAGAAAAATATTCGATTTAAAGAGTTCTAGCCACAAGTGGGCGGAACCACACCTGGGCGTGGGGGGGGTTTGGGGGGGGGGTAGCTCTCCCTAGAAACCAAAATACCCCCCAGAAATCAAAATACCCCCGCAGAATTCAATTTTTGGAAAATTTTTTTCGTCTTTTTCGTAATTTTTTGATGCCATTGGATAGTGCTTGATGAGAAACGTCGAAAAATGGTGTTTTCATCGCCATACCACCATTTTTAAGGCCATTTTTCGACCTTCAAAAAAATCTTGCACTCCCCCCAGAATTTTCTTGCTGCCCACGTATGGGCGGCACCTAAATTTTAGGAGATGCAAGATTTTTCAATGATAAAAAATGGCCTTAAAATAGTAATATGCCGGAAAAAACATCATTTTTTAACGTTTATCATCGAGCACCACTATCTATTGGCATCAAAAAAAATGCGAATAAAACAAAAAAATTTCAAAAATTGAATTCTGGGGTATTTTGGTTTCCGAGGGTGGTATTTTGTTTTTCTGGGGTATATACCCTCCCAACCCCTCCCCGCCTACGCCTAATTATGGTTATAGCCCGGTTTGGATTTAATAGTTCCAGCCGAAAAATTTGACTAAATCACTATTTATGACTTCGTTGGGTTGATGTCAAAGCATCATTATTTTTACCTATATATGTTTCTTATGATACTATCCTTCAACAACACAAAACAGATTAAATTTGATAAAAGTAGTTCGTATTAATCAACTGTTTTGGCGTTTGGGACCAGTTTGATCCAATCTCTCTTGCTTAAACTAACCCATTTCTCGAAGAGACAATTTTCTGATCCGTGATTAGCAATCAGGTCTGTGGTGTATAAAACATTTTACCGCAATTATAGAAATTATAGACAAAGTTGTGTGTAAGTGTGTGTGTGTGTGTGTGTGAGGCAAAAGTTTTTACTGGATAATTCTCAAATAGCAATCATCCAATTACATCGGATTGCTTCAAGGTTATCAGTCGAGCATCCAACTCTTTGATCTATTAATTAAGGAGTCATTATACATTGCACGTGATCGTCCCATTCTCAACAATAATGTTTCATCATATCATCTAAATTTGTTTTAATTTACTACATTTTTCTTTTTCTTAAAGCTTTGAATCTTTTATCATTATCTTTATAATTTAATGGTAGGTTTAAACTTTAAGCTTCTCTTAGTTTACAACTCTCGCTTAGCAAGCTCATTTTTCAAAACTATTCTGTGATACTTATATTTTCACTCAATGGGTATTCTCGGGCGCTAATTATAATTTTTTGATTAAAATGGTTCGATCGGACTCCTGAAACCCGGAAACTACTGATTTATGTAAAAGGTTTTGGTAGCTATAGCCGCTTATGCAATTGCCGCAGGGTAAAATTTTAAAGCCACCCTAGATCAACTTTTTATGCGCTATCGACTGGTGTGAACCACTTTACACTACAGTGTAAACTGATGTGATGCCGTGAGAAAAACGTGATTTACAAGTGTATTTTATCAAATATCTCAAATCGCAGCGGATAAATTTTTTTAAAGTTTTCACAAATTATTGGATATCTTATGACTGACCTTACTGTAGAATTTGAAGAAAATTCACGGATTGGTTTCTGAGATACGGGAGCCCAAAGGTACCCTATGCATAGCGTAAAATTTAGGTTTTTGTCTTTTTGCAGAAGCAAAAGATTGACTGTTGCTTCCAAAATTCGGCCACTGGGGTTTCTGGGACTGCTGATTCCATATTCGCTACTTTAAATATACGATCTGGCATCATAAAACATGCGTGAGACGGGATGAAAGGAAATCACGTACGGGTACTTATAAAGATGATTAATCACTGAAAAAGAGCTTGCATCAAGTCAAAATTTTTGACCTTGTAAACCAGCGCGCGTGAAATTTAATGCAGCAAGCGATCGAAAGCAGCAAACATGCGGCCTTCGAAAGAATATAGCAAACATGCGGCTTTCGAAAATACAAATCCAAATGTTTTTGCTTCTAGCAGTTAATTTAATATGCAACTTTTTGCATTTGTTTACAATGAGGGCAAAGTTGAACATTGTACAAAGTTGAACCCGACGCTATAAGATAGGACGTGATACAACATACTCAATGCTATACAATAGGACGTGATGTAACACACCCCATGCTATACAATAGGACGTGACATAACATGCCCCATGCTATAAGATGAGGCGTGATATAACATACCCAGTGTTACAGGATATTACTCGATATAACATACCCCATGCTACAAGATAGGACGTGATATACCATACCCAGTGCTATAACATATCCTGTGCTGTAAGATTGGTGTCCCAAAACATCAAGTACATGGTTTGCACCAAAAAAATCTTCAAACATCCCAAAACAAAGAAAAAATGGTTTTGAACAAAAAAATTTTTTTAAACACCCCAAAACATCAAAAATATGGTTTTGACCAAAAAAAAATTTGTGAACCTCCAAAAACATCAAAAGTATGGTTTTGGACCAAAAAATTTTTTTAATATTCCAAAACGTTAAAAATATAATTATGATCAAACAAAATTTTTAAACATCCCAAACCATCTAATGGTATAATTTCCAGAACATCCCAGAACAATCAAAAATATGATTTAGGATAAAGATTTCTCAGAACCATTCTATAACGTCAGAGATATGGATTTAATCAAAGAAATGGCTGACAAAAGACAGTTTTAAGAAATTTAAAAAATACAATATGTTTTTACCAACAATTTTTTTAGAAATATCCCAAAAACATCAAAAGTCCGAAAAATAAAAAAATACAAGGAGACATCTCAATCCCATACAGCTATCAGGCCTATGTTTAGCCAGAGCAACGCCGGGCAGCTCAGCTAGATATAAAAAATATAAAAACCGCTCGCCGATCCATTGCAGAGCCATTCAATTTTTATACTAATTACTGGTTAAGATATTATTTGTTTACAAACACTCTAGCAGATGGGGCAGCGAAGCGCCCCATTTGCTAGTCTTTCTTAATCATGACTTTCAGTGCTTTAATTCTAAGATCATAAAACAGAACACACATATAAGATTGAAATCTATTGATTGTATTTTAAAACGGTTGAACCTGCTCCAAATTTAACAGGCGTTGGCGCCTCGCCATCTCCGTAGCAGACTGTTTCAACAATGACGTCACCATACAGATCATAATAAGCTTCAGAAAGGTCGGCATTCTTCTTCAGCGGAAACTTAGTAAGCAGGGAATTGTTGAGAGATATCTGTCAAGAAACGAGAGTTTTTCGAAAGTGATAGCATTTTTGAACGTGGAATCTACGAGCTCTTTTCAACGGCGAAGGAAAGATTTTGAAAAATAAAAAATTTTTTCCGATTGTTTTGCATATGAAAGCTATTGCTTGAATTGTTAACAAGGCTGAATTTCAGTATTTAGTGCAATATCATAATGCTATAGATTGTAAAATAATTAATTTTGGATTGTTTAAAACGCGCTTTTGCGGATAATTATTGATATTTTTTAGCGTTAAAATTACTGTACTTTTGCCCCGAAGTCTTTGTGCCGATTAGTTAGGACATAGTGCTAATGGCCAAGGTGCTCATTTGCCACACCCGACTTTCAGTAAAAACCGCGCTTTTTGGTCAATTTTCATTATTTCCAAGCAATAGAAATTGATAAGTTATGACAAGCATTATAGAAAACTAAGACAACCGGCCCAAAGCACTTAAAAATTCAGAATTGACTAGTTCGAAAGTATGATAAACCTTCATTTAATATACAACCTAGTTCATTTCGAGGATATTCGATTTTTTCCCTCTGGGGGCGCTTGTTAAAGATAGTCTTTCTTCATTTTAGGGTGATGGGGGCTCGAGTCCCCTTCTGGTCCCCTAGTCACTGGCCTGTGTATATTATTCTTTTCCCAGAAATTTTTGTCAAGGATAAAACTAACGCTAAATCTCACTTTGCTATCTGTGATATTTGGCTTCAAATAGCGGTAACCACATCTGGGCGTGAGGGGTGGTTTTAGGGGCTGTGCGAGAAACCAAAATACTTCAACCCCAGGAACCAAAATACCCCAACCCAGAATTCAAATTCTGAAATTTTTTTGTTTCTTTTCGGAATTTCGTTGATGGCAATAGATAGTGCTCAATAAGGAATCCCGGACATTTTTTCCCCGCCATTTTTTCGCCGGACATTTTTTCCCAGTCATGTTTTCCCCAATAAATTTTTCTCGGGTCAATTTTTCCCCGGACATTTTTTCCCGGAGTCATTTTTTCCCCAGACGTTTTTTCCTTAACATCGGCATCTGTTTACTTTAGGCTTTCTGTTGTTTACTGAGATGCAAAAAAAATCCATTTGTATTTCCTGCCTTTGGCTGAAACGTATTTTTGCTGATTATGAGTAAACAAAAGGGTCATTTCGACTGGCGTTCTCAAACTGCATTCGTTGAACTTGTCCTGCAGTGACTCGCTTTAAACTTTGGTTAAATGTAATCATGCCTCTGGAATTTATTCCTAGCGCAAGAGGGAACCAAAAGTTGTGTAAGGATGGTTATCTTTACCTGAAGGATAAATCAGCAGCCGATGGAGCAATTATCTGGAAGTGCGATCAATTTTATGCTATCAAGTGTAAAGCCAGATTGTACGTAGATGATGATGAAATCACAAAGTCAGTAGGGGTGCATAATCACGCACCTGACATTGCTAAGATCAAGGCCAACAAAGCTGCTGAAGCTGCTAAAGAAAAAGCAAGGACAACTCAAGAGGCGACTCACTTAATTGTTTCTGAGATAGCGGCACAATTGACACCTGCCGTCCAAGCTAAGATGCCAGCTGTAGAAAGCTTGAAAAGGAGTATTCGGCGTCAAAGAGTCATAGCATCTAATGCGCCGCCGAATCCGACTAATTTAAGAGATCTGCAAATACCCAAAGAGTACAGAATGACCAAAAATGGCGAAAACTTCCTTTTGTACGATAGTGAGCCCAGTGAGACTCGAATGCTGATTTTTGGCACTAAGCAAAACCTGCAGTTTCTTACGCAGTCAAATCACCTTTATGCTGATGGAACATTTAAGACCGTGCCGCCTCTATTTCAGCAGTTGTATACCATCCATGGAATTCGCGAAAATAAGGTGTTTCCTGCAATTTTCGCGTTGCTACCAAGCAAATCAGAAGTGACGTACCGACGTTTGTTTAACAAAATTCAGGAATTGCAACCCGACCTTAATCCAGAATCGGTTATGGTGGATTTTGAAAATGCGGCTATCAATGCGTTGGAGTCGTGTTTTGTAGGAGTCCAATGCCGGGGCTGCTTTTTCCACTTTACTTAGTGCATTTATCGGTCGATTCAAAACAATGGTTTGCAGCAACGTTATGCTGAAGACGAAGAATTTGCTCTTAAAATGCGTTTGTTGCCCGCTCTTGCCTTTGTCCCTGTTGAAGACGTTTTAGCGGCGTTTGAGCACCTTATTAATGTAGCAGACTTTCCGGAAGAGGCACAGTCAGTCATTGACTATTTTGAGGATACTTGGATTGGCCGACCACAGAGAAGGAATCAGCGAAGAAATCCGAAATTTCCACTCATTCTATGGAATTGCTACAATGCTGTTGTTGTAAGTAGTACTTACACAGCTAAAATCTGAGCTAATACTTACGATATGTATCGATTAACAAAGTTCTATTGAAAACATTTTCAGTCGAATTATCTAAAAAATGTTTTTTTTATATTGTCAAATCAAGAAAGTCTGCCAAAATTTTTTAGAAATTATTGACACCAGTTTGCAAATTTTATTAATATTGTGAAAATTTTTTGTTGGACATGATCTTGGGGGATTTTTTCGGGGTTAAACAATTTATAAAACCTTGAATAACTAAGCGTTTACTCGATAAATCGTAATAAAACAAAATTATTATTCTGTACAAAAAGTTTTTCTTTTGAATAAAAATAAGGCTTTTCCATTGCCAAAAAGACAATAAATATCAGTAACGAAAATCCCAGCGCAAAACGTGGAAAAAATTTTGAAAAATTTTGATCAGTATAAAAATGCACGGGATTTTCCATTTTCCTATTATTTCATTGCGACAGTGAACGGCTACCCCTCCGCTTCCTAAATCTGCCCTTAAGGTGCAATCTACTCTTACACATAAACATTCATTGAATCCTTATTCTTGTAATAGAACAGGCGCTTCGTTTCGAGTGTAGCATTCTATGCAAGATACATAGCTAAAAACAGTCAATAAATGAATAAAATAATGAGACAGTGTTTAAGGCAAAAATTAATTATGATGCGCTTTATGTAAAACGCACTATATAAATAAAATTTCACCTGAGTTGACAATTTTAATAAAAGGTTTTTTCCTTCCTATCATTTTCCTTATCTGATTTAATGATTTTGCACGATAATAACTTACTAACGTAAAGATTAGTCGATCAAATGAAACATTGCAGAATGGATTGCCAAAAACTAACAATGCGGTTGAAGGTTGGCATCGCAGTTTCCTTCAAACCGTTGGCGCTCAGCATCCTGCAATCTGGAAGTTCATCGAGGCGCTAATGAAAGAACAGGTTCTCACGGAACTCAAAATTGAGCAAAGCACTGCGGGGGTTCAGCAACCCCCTAAAAAGAAGTACCGTGACTGTGCGGCAAGAATTTCTGCAAGAGTTGAGGCATATGCGGAAACCGATTTGTTGACATATCTACGCGCCATTGCATATAATTACCGTTTTTAACTCTTAATAGATACATACGCATATTTGTTCATTGACACATCATCCTTTAGAAATAAAAGCACAGACTTGATGGTCAGAAATATATGCATCTCAGTAAACAACAGGAAGATATATTGGGAAAAAGGCCTGGGGAAAAATGACACGGGGAAAAAATGTGCGGGGAAAAGTTTACCGGGGAAAAAATTCCATGGGGAAAAAATGTCCGGGGAAAAGTTTACCGGGGAAAAAATTCCATGGGGAAAAAATGTCCGGGAAAAAACGTCCAGGGAAAAATTGTCGGGGAAAAATTGTCCGGATACCCTCAATGAGAAACACTGAAAGTAGTGTTTTTTTTGCGATACCATCATTTTTAAGGCTATTTTTCGACCTTCCAAAAATCTTCCAGCCCCCCCCCTTCCCAGAATTTAAGTGCCGCTCACCTGTGGCGGTAATATACGCAATGCCCAAAACGACAAAACGGTATGAAATAACATTTTAAAGAGGTTGTCCTTTTGAATTATTTTCAAAAATGAGACGGTAAATCTCAGGAATAAACGAGCGGTTGATCAGATGATTGAGGTCATAAAGAAAAACGATTGAGATTGAAGAGTATAGTAATTAGATAACCTGTAGCAATTTACAAATTACTTAATATTGCTAGGTTGATATTGATTTGTATGTCTGTCAAGATCACCAAAACATCTGGCTTTTTTACAACATTTGAAAAGTATGTACTATAGTCTGTTTCACATAACTTCGTGCATAGATTTAAAAACCATCTCTGACAATAAGCTGACAGATTGCGGTTATAGCATTAAAGTGATAAATAAAATATCGTAATTTTGGGCTTACTGTCGATAAAAATTCTTAAAATTTATGTACAGAAGTTATGTGAAACAGACTTTAAGCGACGGAACGAGAATTTTCACCAGGGAGGGCTCGATACTCTCTATGCTACATGCTCAGCGTAGTCGGTCTGGAAAACAAGAAGAGTTTAGGTGCGACAGATTTAAGACATAAAACAGTCCTAAAAATCAGCATAAATACTAAAATAGAGTAAAGATTGCTTCAATTATTAATCTGAGGTTAATTGCAGCAGTTATGCAGCAAAATAGAAACAATTTCTCTTTTTATGCCTCATTTATTTTTTAGCGGTTCAGACACGAAATCTCATTAAGCGCATCATCTCTTCCTAATTCTTCGCTATGATTAATTCCGGAAGTTTCCTGGTTTCAGGTTGAAAAATTACGTTTTTCACCAATGCTTTCTACAGTTGATTTTAATCAAGCATTTTCATCGAAAACTAAAAAATTCTGAAATTCTTCAAAACAATCCTGTTTAGCGTCAAAGACTAGAATTCTTAGTAAAATTCTGGACAAACTTAACTAATATTACTACTTTTTTGCTCCAAAACTCATTTGAAGAGTCATTAAGCCTTATTTGCTCGTCAAACAAAATATTTCTGGCGTAACATTATGGATTCCTGGTCGCAGAGAAGGAAATGTCATTAATGACTATCATTTTCTTCATTATTCATACCTTAAAAATATCTTTGTTTATGCAGTGATGTTCAAATTGTGTGCATGCGTTCAGAAACTACATAGAAAAACGGCCAAAAATCATTATAAAAAATTTATATTTATTTTTTATGTCGTGTATTCGCTTTAAGTTTTTTCATGCGACATGCAGGGCGCGAGAGCATCACCGTTCGTGCACGTATCTCTGGGTGGAATGAGGGGTTCGGTCCCTCAAAAATTCAGAAAAATCGGAATTTTTAAAAGTTATTTTGTGCTATTTTTAGCCTGTTTGGGCCAGGTCCTCACGAAAATTGGCGTTAGTCCCCCCAGAATAGGACGGCCAGCTACGTGCCTGGCGCATATTTTGTTTTAAAAAACAATGACAGATTATTTCAATAATTCTTATGATGCTTCTTCTCGCACTTTAAAGGGAAAGAAGAGGTTTTATGAAAAAATTTTATAAAATAAATCTGCATGTAAGTACCAACAAATCATTGTTTTCATCTTACAATGTAGATTGATCTGTGATTCGCAAATAATAAATTCCCGGAATTTTGTGATGAGATAGCAGGTTAAACCAGAAAGAATCAGATATTCAGCAGCAGCTTAAATGAAACTGGAAAAATTTTTTATTTTGCCTCCTAACCAGTTGATTTTGTTGAATTAGTCAAATGTAACCGTATTTCTACAGTATTGCCGTATAAACGTGCAAATTAGGGTCTTTAAACGTAAAGAACATTCCGAATGTTCATGAAGTGATAGAACCGGCTAAATCGTTGCTGCGTTCAAAAGGATTCTAGAAGGAAGGATTGAGTTTCCGACGATTCAATCGATGGATCTTCCTGCAATCTCAAAAAAACTTATAAGTTTTTGGCAGAAATCTTCAATGGTTTTTGATTTTTCATAAATTAATTCGACTTTTCTGCACGTAGAATTGTGAAATTTATTTTAAAAAGTGGTATAAACGCTAAAATGGCATTAAAACTCATTTACTCCGCAGTTTTGTTTAATTTGAAGCATTTTTGCAGGAATTTATCCGTCTACATACCCCATCCCTACCCATAGTCTACGTGCATATCTGGTCATACCGCAAGCTGTTATTTGGCGCGACACGCCAAAATATTAATATATTAAGCCAATTTATCGGTTAAATACTAGTTTTCTTACAGGAATCTGATAATTTTGCAGAAGGGTGCAGCATTTTGCGGAAGAGCTCCAACAGCCATCTCAGGGATAATACATATTTTAGATCTTTGCCTATAGCAATGTGAACTTCAAACATGATATGGATTTCGGAGATGGTAGAGTGAGAATATGCACAAAGGTCTTGTATGCATAAAAGTAAATCAGCATGTTTTTCGATGTAAATCTATGTATTTACGATGCTTCAAAGAACGATTGAAAAACGATACGGCAATAAAAATCGAAATTTTCACCAGAAAGCTCCCGCATCGTGATATACAGCAAGCTGGAACGTTTCGTTAGCCTTGAACAACGTGGTCGGAAATATTCTGTGCACATGCCAATCTTCGTCCAATTTGTCGCTCAACACGATCTGCTAAAACGCAATTGGAAAATCTAATATCGATGTCATTTTTGAAAACAAGATGAGCATGTCTACTTCTTCCTTCGGTTCAACTTTGAATTGGAAAGCTACTCGGCGATCTGCGTTTAAGATATTCAGAACAAACTTTTCCGCCTCCGGCTTCAACGAAGCGCGAACCGAGATCATCTTTCCGGATTGGAAACCCTCATACAATTGTGTATAAGGCGGCTAAATCGGATAAGTGTAAACGTGATACGACGTTGGGCACGGACATTTCACAAAAGAGTTAACAAAGCCTAGACGAGTGGTGTGAATTATAGAAACAAAAAAAGATAAAAACCAGAAAAAATGAGACCTACTGAAGCTAAATAAAAAATAGTCGTAAATAAAGGGAAATTTGTAAAAAGCGCCCATCATTGAATATGTGAACTTCTGAGGATTTGATTTCGAAATCTTAATGATATAAGCAGACGAATCTACTCGCTGTTTGAGGATCACTTTCTCCGCATTTCCATCGCGTATTTTTCACACTTTTATTTATTTTTCATAAAAATCTGTCATGTAAGTTCGTACAAACTCTTGCGCATCCTAACTAACCGTGTTGTGCGGTATTATAAGTTTTAGCATTAATAAAT
>JAVLUZ010000154.1:37833746-37913746 GCA_036768485.1 Mermis nigrescens
AAATAAATTTTTTTAATTAATAAGATTTAAATATAGAATTTTTGTATGCACGCATCACGTACATAATGTTAAGATAGCATTTCATACCGTTTTCGTTCGGAAGTGGTGACATGATTTGTACTAGCAACGGGCTTTGTGACAGTTCATTGTGTATCTCATTTTCAAGCATGAAAAATATTCCAGTACAGTCATTTGGGCTACCCAGAGTCGGTTTTCCAAGTTTAAAATAATTGAAAAGGTGTGGATCTGGTAGATCTGTTTATCGTTTAATGACATGTCCTCCGATCCAGCGCCATCAATTTCTCGGATTAGATAATCGGATGCGCTCTTGTACTTGTCACATAAGTCCTCAAAAATGTTGCATTTGCTCTCCGCTGTTTTCTTACCATAAACAATCATATCTATTATATTGTTCTTCAGAAGGGCCTGTATATCAGCATCAATGTAAACTCTTTGTTAAGTGGCAAGCCTAGCTTTGCTGTCAATTTTACTGGCATTATTTCCTTTTACATGCAATAGAATCGCTGCAAGTGGTTCATCTGATTGTCGTTTTGAGAAGAAACTTAAAGTCTGCTGTCCTGTAGGCAGATCCTTATTGCGATAAAATAAGCATGGGCTGCTGAACTCTAAAGTTACCCTTGGGGTTATTTCAGGCTTTTCAGATCACCAGAAATAACCAGAAATTTATACCCAGCCGCTTTTGAAATATCACCTTCTTTGTTGCACACAAATTCTAATTCAAAAAATTGATTCCTTTTTGCATCATCAGGAAAATCTTAATTAATTTCCGATATAACAGGTGTACATTTACCATCCAGTTGATGAATCAATATAATGAATAAGATGACAAATTTTAATTGAGTCATCTTAGGTTGTCTATCTAAAAACCTTGCGTTGATTAACATATTTATTTAGGTTGCAGAGAGCGATATTCTGTACATCAAGAAAATGAAGAAATTAATATATAATTAATTTTCGAAATAAGTTTACTTGATGGTCAAACATCAATGTAAAAAGCATATCTAATCATTATCTTGCTAAGTCGCCCTTCCTCTGAAGCCGCTCAGTGGCTGATACAAGATTTCACAACAGGGGATGAAGGAACCAATTGTTTACATAATAGCGTCAAAAATAGTCCAAGAAGTTGCTTAATGTGCTTAATGCAATCGTTTGAAAAAATTTAGTCCAGCTATTCCATACTTCCCGTTTTTAGTTTATATTTAGGAACTTTTTTCCGTACAATTTGCTATCTTTGGCAAAAATTGAATTTTACTTACCTTCCCCGCCTGAATTGTCCCTGATTTGGAATCACCGTTGTTTGAGCTAGGATCAGCTTTTCCTGAGTTATCAAAATTAATTTTTATTAAACACTTGATAAGTGTGTCCCTCAATTGAGGAAGTAGGCTCATTGCCTAGTTTTCTGCTCCAAGAATGATAGCAAAGGTTGGAGGCATATTTAATCAACTACTATTATATTTCCAGATGAGCTTAAAACTTTCGAACTAAGATATGCTTTTTAGAAATGTCTTGAATTAAACATACTAATACATAATAATATTTTTAGCATTTCCAACAATTGAAAAGAATTTTATGTAAAACCTGTGATGAAAGGTACTTGACTCGAACAAGAAATTATATAAAAAATTAATTATAATTCAAAACAATAATTAATGAATTTAGAATTAGTTAGAGATCAAATACACAAACACAACCTTTCTAAAAGTCGATAGTGGAATGCGCGCTCTGCGCTTATTTGAATGTTCATGTGTCATATTAGTTAGTATTCTAATTTTATCTACTGATAAATTGCTCCCTTGTGCTTTTTTCAGAAGTCACGTTGTATTTTACAATGGAAATAATTTTTTCTTATTTAGTCGCGACTTGGCTGCACGTATTCTATTTATGAGAATATTCTCAAATTAGCAAGCCGTATTATAAGCAATGCACGTATACACGTACGTAATACTTTTTGCACATAGTACTTTTTGCACTCAGCCAGTCAGTTATTCAGTAACCTCATTTTCTATGTCACTTCTGATTATGTCAGTAGTCCGACATTCACTCACTATAAACAGGCTATTACGTATTTAACATGCTTGCAGTCAAATGCTATTGTGGTATGCATGATGCGTAGCATAATTTCATTATGTTAATATTTCAATTTGATTTTTGGTCCTTGCCTCGTCAATTTTTCACTAAATTAACTGATTTCTTGTTGCTTTTGTCATTTTTTTGCTGTGCCATTGTTAATATATTCTTGCAGTTTAATCAGATTTAAGTTTTAAATTATGGCAGTCAGTGTCTTTATCATATCAATACTACTTGCCATGCCAGGCATATTAGTCTATCAAATATGTGCTATGCGTTAGAACCTGAATTTGATCTTTTTTGATTAGGAATTTGATCTTTTTTGATTAGACTAGCAGTTAAATCTTTACCTAGCTGAATCTGACGCACAGCGCCAGAAACAGCTGACACACTCTCTGTATTTGAGTCAAATGTGGGCTATTGTTCAGTTTGGGAGAGAAAACTACACATAAACAGTACACAAGATGCACAACAATAAAAAATTTTGAATTTAGCATAAAAGTACCCTAAAAATTGGGTTCGATTTCTGTAAAGTATGGCTCAAGCCTGGTTTAAACCTGTGCATGATAAACATAAAAGGTCTTCTCTATCTTGATCTATGTTCCAAGTTGTTGGTTTAAGCCTGGTTTAAGCCTGTTCATGGAAACCGAGTTGAGCCTAGATTAAACCAGACCGTGCATCTGTAATTACTAAAGTATGGCTTAAGCCTGGCTTAATTCACAACTTATAGAAAAGGCCTATCCCCTGTTTTAGGCATGCTTTGAAAACAATGTATTTTTCTTATAAAAGGATTGTTGGATAGGCAGGCATAGGAGCAGAGCACCCATTCCTCTGAGTACCTGCTTAAACTGGATCCTATTCATACCATTAATTTTATGTTATGATGCTCATGTCATATACTGATCATCCCGTATCATATTGATATGAATTATATAACTATTTGCAGTGGCAGATCCACGGATTTCTGACGGGGGGCGGATCCCAAAATTTTCCTAAAAGTGTCAAAATTTGTCCGAAAATTCGCATATCATGCTTAGAATACCGGTTTTTCGCATTCTCCTGATAAGCAGAATCATTTCTGATGCT
Organism: Mermis nigrescens; assembly: GCA_036768485.1. NCBI lineage: Eukaryota > Metazoa > Nematoda > Enoplea > Mermithida > Mermithidae > Mermis > Mermis nigrescens. The sequence goes on from JAVLUZ010000154.1 coordinate 37,836,921, forward strand.
AGACAGGTACAAAATTTTCAAAAATTTTTGAAGATTATCTGTGAAAAAATGAGAACAATGCAGAAATCGATTCCAATTGCTGGAAAACAGGCGAGAAATTATTGTCAAAACTTCAAAATCTTTGTTTTGTGCAAAAACTATTCTTCTGAAGTGAATTTAAGCTCTTTTAAGCGTTATAAGAGTCAATTAATTGAAAAACATATCTTTTCTTCATTGCGCCCAAAGATTTTTCACAACAAGGGGGCGGCTGCCTCCTCGCCTTCCTCTAAATCCGCCACTGACTGTTTGTATATTTAGGATCATATTGTCAGATAAAAGTATGTCCTTTGTTATTCAGAAATCAAAAACAAAATTTTCTTCTCACGGTTGGTGCGGCTAAATTGATGGCGTTCAAAATGGAGAAGACAACTCTTGCAATGATTGTGACAACATATTACCTACTCAGACAGAATATTGAGGTGATAGTGGTACCGTCATTCCAGATCATCTCCTATAATATAAATTGTGTAGGTACTTTCTACATACACATGTTAAATCGTTTGGTTGTGCTAAATCGATTAGAATAAATGTTTAAACTTATGAATAACATTTAGGGGCTGAACATGATGATAAGCTGCAATCTTTGTTCTAATGTAGGTACCTACATAGGTAACCCTGCTACGTTAGATTGGTTTGACATTGAATTTTAGCTTTTTAAGCTAGCATATTGTTACTTGAAAGGAATTTATGTTTATGAGAATAAATTTTGTCCTAACTGCTCCAGCCCTGTGGTCTTGCGAAACTGTAATGTATTTTGGCTAACCTATATACGTATTGATCTTGGTGATTTGAATCTTTAATTAATTTTATGGAAAATCATCTTGTTACCTTCAACTTTTATACAGCAATAAATGGTGATCGACAATTGTAATTTTTCCTAACCACTGTTCTTTGTGAAAAGCTATAAAAGTTTAGCAATAAGAACAAAACTGATTGGGAAAAATTACTGCTAGCTCTGCAGACCATGTTGGAAAAAAGGCTGTGCTGTGTTCCCCACCTGTGTATTTATGTATGTACGTAGCGGAGCCTAAATAGAGAAAGACTATGTTTTACAGTGTTTATTTTTAAGCTTGCAAAGTTTCACTAATAAGGCATAATCAGCTAACTTAAAATATCTTTCGTAATTAATTTTTTCATGGAGCATGAATTTTCAACGAGCCATTAAATGAATTCCTCAATCAATGGTCCTTATCACTGCATAAATTCAAGTGTGAACAGCTTATTGCTTGCACTGCGATGAGAAAACGTAACCAAAATTCATGATAACAAACTTAATAGCAGAATTGCTTCTGTGTTAGCTAAAAAATGACTTATAGTGAATAATGCTTTGGGCTACCTCTGAATGCCCTTCAATAAATTGTCTATAATTCGCCCAATTTAAGCTATTAACGCAGGCACCTTGGATGCTTCTCAAGGGCCACCCCACCCCACCTGTGCATTTCCCATCAATAGCAAAAAGTTTATGTCAGTGTTTGTCTGTGTGTGTGTGTGACTGATCCTTTTTCTATTTAATTTTATTTCTTTTTCATACATATACAAATGTGCACAATACATATCAGTGACAATAAAACAACATCAATTTTTGATTGTCTCTTAATGGCCCAGTGCCATGGCATGGCGGCATGACACTGCTCTGTGTGTGTGATTTGCATTTTCTATCGCCCTAAATGAATTATTCGTAAGTAAATGACAAAGGTGTACATGAAACATTATTAAATATATCAAAATCAATGTTTATAAGCACCAGGTACCTACCAATCTAAGCTAAATTCTGAATTTAGAACGACGTTGGTTTGATAGTGCAAAAAAACTTGCTGGACAATGTTTGTAATGCAAAAATGCGTTTTAGATATTTATCATTTCAAAATTTTATTCGTAAATTATTGGGCTATTTTATTTTAGAAAAATGATTCAGGAAGGCATTGTGTATGATTCAATAAATGCGCCACATAATTAAGAGGCAAAAAACACATACTGCACAAATTTGATGATCTTCATGAAGAGCTACGTGCCTAAGTAGACAACTGTATACCTAGTGCATACTTCAATGCATCAAAAATTGGCAATATCATAGAAAGATAGAATGGGTTCCTATTCTAACAATTTCAGTCAGCAACATTGCTGACAAAAATCAGGAAATGCAGCAGTATTGTTGACAAAAATTGGGAAAGTCGGCAATATCAATTACCAAAAATTGGGAAAATCATATGAATTGGCAATATTGCCAACAAAAATTGGAAAATTGGTGATATTGCCAACTAAAAATTGGGTGAATCAAGGGCACTTCTGGACAGGGAAAAAGTGTGAGCAATGTTGGCAATATCACCAATTTATACTTCTGAACCAGACTTTAATCAGGCCTGGCCCGTGCATCAGTGAGGCCTTAAGCGAGAACACAAAAATGGAGCCTTTTAACAAAAATTTCCCATGCAATTTTATAATGTACATTCACTCATTTTTACTGTATTTTATTTACGTTACGTAACCGGAAAGACAAAATCACAATGTTAATACACACATACCTTATAAAGGCTTTTGTCTAGCTTTCAATGCTGCAAATTTTTCAATGAGATTAAAATAATTTATCAACTTTCCTCCTTTATGTTCGATTTAAATAATAGCCAAAGTGGAAAGTTTCTCTTACTCAAGGTTGACCATTCATATAGATGCATTCTAATAATCTTCATTTTTGAGAAGCTCCTCTCTGCACCAGCAACCGTAACAGGAAAAGTCACTTAAATTTGCAATGCGATAAAACAATTTGGAAATATTTCAGCTAGTCTTTTTTCTGAACGAATTTCAATATATCGAGCATACTTAGGTCGGATTACGATTCAGATACCAATAATTTTTGAAAGCTTGACCAATTCACTTGCCGAGTCACTTGCAATAATTTATATATCATTACCATCAACTAAAGAAATTTACAGATCACTGCAGTGTTGCTCAATGTCACAGACATTTTTTGAGCATAATTTTCTAATATTGAATAAAAAGCCGAATTTGTCACAAAAACTTTGAAGTGAAATAAATCTTTCTTTCAAAGAGTTTAAGGCTGATGTTTGGAAAAGTCAATTTCAAACTGTTTTGTAACATCTATCGCTTAATCAAAAAATCAAAATCTTAATAATCAAAGTGCGGCCTTTTTTCGCATTGGAGGTTAAACAATGGAAGAAAAAATTCGCACGAAACAAAATGAGAATGTGGAATTTTAATCACTTATTATAAAAAATCATCAGAATTCAACACATGCAATTTGACAAAAATTATACTCGTACAGCCAAAATGTAATTAGCTTACACAAAAAAATAGTCCAATTTTCTTATGCAGACTAAAGCCTTTTGGTAATTCAGCAACATTTTGAGAAGTGGAAATAAAACGCAAGCGTTTCATTTAAAAATGCAGAAGCATCAAGTGTTTTAATCAACAAGAATTTCTCACAAAATGCTTAGGAACATGAAGAACATATGGTTAACTCAGTGGCGGATCCAGGATTTTCCTAAGGGGGCGGTACCTGTAAGGGGGCGGAACACTGACTTGGGCAGGAAAATTAGCCGTTTAAACCCATAAATCGCTCAAAAATCCTTAATTTTGCACACTATTTTGGGCCAATTAAGGGCGGCCGCCCCCCCCTCACCTAAATCCGCCCCAAGGTTCACTCTGCGTGAAGAAAGTTTTGTACATTGATGATATTTTTACTATTATGCAACTTGATAAAAAGAGCTCAATTAAGTATGTCTCCTTCATTATGTTTGCGCCCTTTGTAGTCATCCACTCATGACAAAGCTGTGTCTGCAATTTGCCGTACTGTTGTATATCAAGCAACATTATAAATAATTGCAGTAGGCACCTACTGTCAAAGCTAAGCCAGGGAGGCTTCAAACCATTTTTATTGTGTTATGATTTGATTGTATATACCTATAATACACTTAATTTAGGATTTTTATCAAACTAAAATTTAGATAAATAATAAGAAAAATTTGAGGCCTCTGTTGTCCTGAGGCCTGAGGCACAGGCCTTGGTCGCCTCACCCACGGGCCAGCCCTGGCTTTAATCTTGTATTTATTGCATGTGCACTTAGAATGCATTGTTTAACATCAAACCCTTAGAGGGCCATGTGTTGATACTTACTCATTTAGATTTTCATAGCTGTGCGCGTATGAGTATTTGTTCATATCATAAATAGCCGTTCATAGTGTAGGTAGTTACCATTTTTAATAAAACCTATTAGCGACTTTCATTACACTTCAATCTAAATCTTCAAAACATTTTATAAATAGGTACCATCCTATGGCTTAATTGTCCAGGGCGTAGGTTGCTGTGTAAAGTCAAAAGCAGTTACATATGTAGGTACTTAAAAGAGGCTTAGGCGTCTTGTATTGATCTATGGTTCTGTAAAGGACTCCGAAGAAGTTATATAGAAGTCCAATAAATGGCTTTAATTGAAGTTCTATATAAGACTGTTGAACTTTAAAAACACACTAATCAAAGTTTGATGAATTTTCAATAGAACTTCTATTGGATGCACATCACACCGAAGTTTGTCGAACTTTGAGACAAAGTTTGACAAATCTTTAATAGAACTTCAATGTTGTGCAAATTGAAGTTTGGCATAAGTTTGACAAACCTTTTATAGAACTTCTATAGTGAGCAAATCAAGGTTCGACAGATCTTTTATAGAACTACAACAAATATACAAATCAAAGTTCTAAGAGACCAAAAAATGGGGTCATAGAATTTTTAGTGAGCAAATGGCAAGAGTCATTTAAATTGTAATTAATAGGCATGCTTTTTGTAATCACATAAAAAAAGAATTTCAGCCCTGCAGTTTTATTTTAAGAATTTTAGCTGATTTGTGGCTTCAATGGAATAATTTATATAAATGTTTTCACAGAGATACCTACATTTAATTCATATAGAAGTGATCATACTTTTGGTGACCAAATCCTGGGGTTGATGTATGCAAACAGCTTGATTAGCAATTGTAAACTACATAGGTAATGCATCAGTAGTATAGTGACCACACCTGGGCGTGGGGGGTTTGGGGGGTATGCACCCCCAGAAACCAAAATACCCCCCCAGAAATCAAAATACCCCCCAGAATTCAATTTTTGAAAATTTTTTTCGTTTTTTTCGCAATTTTTTGATGCCAATGGATAGTGCTTGATGAGAAACGTCGAAAAATGGTGTTTTTATCGCCATACCACCATTTTTAAGGCCATATTTCGACCTTCAAAAAAATCTTGCACCCCCAGAATTTTCTTGCTGCCCACGTATGATAGTGACCCCCCTCCCGCAATCGTATTTTGGGGGCGCCACACATTATAACATAGGACGATTCTCCCTATCTTTTCTACTTGGGGGCACCATGTGGGTGACCGCCTTTGGCTACCCCCGCTTATATTTATAGATTTCAAAAAAGTCGACCAATTTGGGGATCAAACCCCCAACCTGCGCGCTTAAAGATTGACCGCTTAACCACTGAGCGATTTTGCTTGTTTGAGTGAATGTAAGTATTGTTTATAAGGCAATCTGGCAATGTTGGCAAACGTGTCTGAACATGTCTGGTGTGCCCAGGCCTCTCCGGACCCCTGAAGTCTATAAATATGATAAATTTTTGTTAAAATTGTCAGCCGACTAGAAGAAATCAAAGTCTATAAATAATAAGAATTTTCTGTTGAAAATTGTCATCCAACTAGAAATCGAAATCTATAAATATAAAAGAATTTCAACGCTCTTTCAAAAATTAGAATTATTTCAAATTAAAAAATATAAGTTTAGGAATAATTTTCTGGAAATTATGACTACAAACGTCAGAATCCCAGGGTTACGGGTCTCAGAGGGGCTAACAAATAGCCTCCACCGGCCAACGCCAGTAACTTTTTTAGGGGCTGGTTCAAACCGATCGCAGCTTCCAAAGCAAAAGCTGCACACCTGCATAACATGCAACAAAACATTCACACAATCTAACAAGTTAAAGGAGCATGAGGAATCTGTGCACATAGGTGCAAGGTATTGCTGCCCTTTATGTGCATCACTTTTTAGGCTTCCTAAGAGACTTTGTACGCATTTTGAGACTAAGCATGTAGAAAAAAGTGCATCTATTGTAACTCATCAGATCTTTTCTCAGATACTCATGTGAAATCATGCTTACTAGTTAAAGCTAATCCAGGACCCGAATTAGAAAAGGCTGAGCCTGTTCAAACTACCATAATACCTGAGGACAGTCTTCTTCCAGAAGATTTGTCCGACTACCCTGACAATGTTCGGGAGGAAGTCAGGAAGTACTGGAATTTGATATGCAAAACCAAAAGCATAAATGATGTGCTAGATCACTCTTATAATTATCGCTGGGGAACTGGCAATTATTTAAATATGCTTAGTGATGTTTTCAATAATGAAAAAGAGGCATTCCATGTGGATGCAGCATTAGGTTGTATTCTGAAAAATCGTGAAACTGATTCAAGCAATTATTGGTATGCTTGCCAAAATAATTTCACTCTTCTTGAAAAGCCAGTTCTAATCAGAAACAGTGATGATGTAAAAAATTTAGCAGAAAAGCTTCAAGAAATTGATATTGAAGAAAAATTCAGCCGCCCAGATACTAAATGGGGACTTCAGGCTATAACAAATGTAGAAATTTTTGTTACTCCTCAGAAAAATTTTGTTGCTGGATGTACAGATATTGAACATCCAATAGAAGTAGCAAATCAGAGGCATACATTGCACATGACTTTTGACAGTAGTAGAAACAAGTTTAAAGATAATCTCTGCTGCTTCCAGTGCTTAGCACAATGTCTTGTAGGAAAGTTCGAATCAGATGCAGTTTATAGACTTTTTGTACAGTATTGTCTAAAGAAAAATATTCAAGCAAACACTAAACATTTTGAAGGAGTTTCATATACTGATTTGAAAAAAAGTAGAAAAATGGTTTGAAGTAGATATTCAGTGTTTTCATATTGATGCTGATAAGCAGACAGCCATTTGTTGGAAAAAAACGATTAGGAAATATGACAAGCTATTAAATTTAGACATTTCAATTACTGCCTCTGATAAGGCACACTATAGCTATATAATAAATCTCAATCAATATGCAACAAGATACGTCTGTATCAATTGCAGCAGACTATTTAAAAAATCAGAATACTTACATGATCATGCGAAAAATCACTGCAATAAAGGGGAGACAAAGCATAAATTTTCAGGCGGAGTCTTTCAATTAAAGAAAACTATTTTTGAAGAACTGGCCGACCTTGACATTCCCATAGGAAATCAATTTTGTTCTTACTTAGCCGTATACAATTTTGAGGCACTTCTATTAAGAAAAGAAAAAATAAGTTCGACTAAATTACAATTTATCACTCAGCATCAACCAATTTCATGCACAGTACATACAAATGTACCAGGATTTGCGCCAACATGTTTTATTAATGAGGATCCTGATCAGCTAATCATGCAATTACTGCAGCATCTCGAAAAATTCAAACAGCGCAAAGCGCCCAACTTTTACCTTATTTTCACAATATTTTCAAAGCTCTAGATCAAAAAATTCTTAATCAGGAAGTATATGTTAAAGAACACAAAGATAAGGATGTAAGACGCGAAATAGGATTCTTAAATCAGCTCAAAAAAGTTAAGACCAAGCTACATAGGTATTGTACTCAGTTAACTTGCCTTGAGTTCAACTCAGGCAAATATGACCTAAATTTAAATAAGCCTAACTTGTTTCCAGCACTCATACAACAAGTTCGCAAGGATCCACAAAATAATAAATGGCCAAAAGCTATTTTGAGAAATGGCACTACACTTTGCCTATCAACAAATCTTTCAAATTTCTAGACATCAGCACCTATGTAGCTCTGGGTTTCAGCTTAGATGCGTTTATGAACGCATATAAATCAAGCTTAGTAAAAGCTAAATTTTCTTATGAATATTTAGACTCCTTTGATAAATTATCTGAACAAAAGCTGCCTCCCCCTGGAGCTTTTTATAGCACCCTCAAAGAAGAATGTATAAGCAATGAAGATATGAACAATGCATAAATGATTGGAAAAAATATAACATGAAGTCTCTAAAAGACTATCTCATATTATACAACATTCAAGACATTGTACCATTCTTAGAAGCTTGTTTGACCATGGCCCGACTTTATTGGGACAGTTTCAGAATAGATATTTTCAGGGAGGCCATGTCCCTACCATGTATCACTGAGCGCTACCTATTTCAAAGCATCCCAGAAACCCAATTCGCTCTCTTTGCATCTTATTCTGAGGATTTGTACTATACACTAAAATCAAGTATGAGAGGAGGACTTTCTATGGTCATGACATGACTTGCAATAAAAGATGAGACGTATATCCACAACAATCCAAGCAAACCCGTCAAAGCAATAATAGGTTTAGATTTTAATGCACTATATTTATGGGCGCAAGCCATGGATATGCCAACAGGCTACTTTGATCACTGGATTCCTGAGAAAAAGATAAATTTCATAAAATCTCTTTTGCTGAGCCAATTTCAATCGAGTATCTAGAATATGAAAGTCAAAAAATAAGCCAGCCAATACAGCATATCAGGAAATGGTAAAGAAAAAACTGTAGGACCCAGATGCTTACCTGTTGATGGGTTTTGCACTAAGACAAATACTGTATACAAATTTTATGGCTGTTACTGGCATGGCCATGACTGCCTAGCAGGTGCACGCAATAAGGAAATCAACCCAGAGGAAGCACAAAACTGGATTTAGGAGAAGGAAATGTACATTAAGTTATTAGGATACAATATACATCACTATATGGGAATGCCAATGGCATGAAATACGCATGGAATACTTAAAAACGCAAAAGCTTAGGCACTTCTACTCAACAAATTTGATTAGTACTAAGGAAATGACACAAGCAATACATGATGGATCCGTCTTTGGCTTTGCCAAGGTAGATACTTCAACTCCTAATCATTTAAAAGACCTATATGCCGACTTTCCACCAATTATAAAGCATGCTGAAATGAGTTGAGAGGACATTGGCCCTCTAATGGAAGAATATGCTTAAAAAATGGGTTTATTAAAAAAGCCACGGCAAAATCTAATAAGCAGTTATTTTGGGAAAAATATCATGCTATCTACAGAAATTATAAGATTTCTTGTTAATCATGGCCTTACATTAGATAAAGTTCACGAGGTAATACAGTATGATGGAACACGGCGATTTGAAAAATTTTGAGATATAGTAACAAAGCATAGGCAAGAAGGGGATGAAGAGACCCAGAACTTATTATGCTGGCCGATACATTCAAACTTCTTGGAAACACAGGTTATGGAAAGACACTCACTAACAAGGAACAACACATAGATGTCTCATATGCCGACTATGCAAAAGCAGCTGTATGCAGCTTAAGTCCTTTCATCAAAAAAATTAAGCATATTACTAACAACTGTTATGAAATACATATGCGTAAAAAGCAAATAACCTTAGATTTACCGATTGTAGTAGGCCTTTTGGTATATAACTGGGCAAAAATTCTGCATGCTAGAATTTTTCTATGATGTATTATTGAAATTCTTTGACAATTCAGATTATCAATGTATGCAGACTGACACAGATAGCATTTATTTAGCGTTGTCTGCTGAAAATTTGTTAGATATAGTGAAGCCAGAAAAAAGGCAAGAGTTTGAGCAAGTTTATTCACACTGGTTTGTAACATCTAAAACAACCAAAAGAACACCCGGTTTACTAAAAGAGGAATCTAGAGGAACAGCCATGTGCTGTTTAGCTGCTAAAACATACATTGCTGTAGATGAGACAACAAATAAAATCAAGTCTAGCAGTTAAGGCTTAATGAAAAAGGTAAATAAAGCTGAGCTTCGAGCAGTACAGCAATGTCCTGCAAAATCAGGAAGCACAAGGCGGAAAAAACATTGGTTTCTGCATGCAACCAGATAATCAAATATGGACATACATATGAGAAAAGCAGGGACTACCATACTTGTATGTTAAAAGAAAAGTTTTATCCGATGGAATAACAACAGTCCTATTATATATATAAAAAATTTCAACTTAACAAAATTTCTGAACACTGTAAGTTTTCTATACCTTAACATGTATAATTTATTTCAAACATTGCAAACTATTCTGTAAGTTTCACTCCAAATGCACATGAATTTGTGCCCATATGACTCATATTACAGGAATATTGACACATTACTGAGTTAATTTTAGTGTAAAAAAAATTTTAAAATTTTTCTCAGCACATTATACAAGAAAGGAGTAGCCTGTTGAAACAGGATGTTTTCCAAGTACATGTCGTGCCTTGTGAGGAGCAAGTGCTGGTGATGTGTATGTGGTTCTGTGTTACATTCTCAGCTGTACCCCGTGATCCGGGTTAGTGGCAGTTGGGGTGTATACCTGTATGAATGTTGTAGTATGTGAGCGCTACTTCCCCGAAAGGAGTTTGTGGGCGAGCGTATACTTGTTTGAATGATCTTTCTTGCACATTATGTTAAGAAAAAGTTTTAAATTTTTTCAAGCTGAAATGCCTCAATATTGTGAAAATATTCCTGTGTTATGAGTCAAAGGAGCACACGTTCATGTGCATTTGGAGTGAAACTTACAGAATAGTTTGCAATGTTTGAAATAAATTACACATGTTAAGGCAAGAAAATTTACAGTATTCAGAAATTTATGTTTAAATAGTGAAAAAATAAAATTTTCAGCTTTTCAGCTGGAAATGACTCACCATTGTGCCAACCTCCCCGTGGTGTGAGTCGGACATTGACAAATGGGCACAAAAGTTTGTAAAGTTTGGAAAAATTTTTGTAAAGTTTGGAATAGTTTTTGTAAAGTTTGAAATATTTTTTGTAAAGTTTGGAATATATTTTACATGCTTAAGCATGGTACTTTCGTAAAGTTTGGAAAATTTTTTGTAAAAATAGGAATATTTTTTGTAAAGTTTAAAAAATTTTTTGTAAAGCTTGGAAAATTTTTTGTAAAGTTCGGAATATTTTTTGTAAAGTTTGGAAATTTTGCTATTTAATTTGGCATTGCTCAAGCATTGTTGAAACTATTTTATATGCTAAATGCAACTCATGCTCTTTTTGCACCAGTGAGAATCATTTTTCCACTTGTAAAGAGCAAAAATGTCACATTTCGAAATCTTGTACACTAAACCAGGGAATAATTCTACTTTGTACATGCATTTTCTTTTCACCAGCTCATAAAATTTGCAAAGATTAATGCGAAATCCTAAATTAGCAGAGCCTACAAACAGCTGAGGCATTATTTCCAGCAGCAAATTCTCCATGTTCAGCAATTTGATGAATACTTTCATCACATTTTTACCATCCTTCACTGTTTTGGCTCCAACACATACAATTTTTCCTGATTTGAAAATCAGTAATGTTGCTTGGGGTAATCAAAATATGATGCCTGGAAATTTCTGCCGATTATACTGCACTGTATTTGGTAGGCATGTAGTCAACACAATGTTTTGTATGATGACTATTTTTTAATAAATACTTTAAACTCTTCTTTGTCTATATTTATAAACGATGGAACCATTAAAGATACAGTGGACAGAGGTGAGCAAGCTGGGCGCATTTGCAGGTATCAATAAACTGCAAAAAGTTTAGCAAAGCATCAAATAAGCGAGTAAAAGAATTTTTGTCTAAACAGTTTACTTATCAATTGCATAAACCAGTGAGGAAGCAATTTCTTAGACGGGCAATCATAGTTTTAGGGCCTAATCTCATGTGGGATGTAGATCTTCTTGATCCTAAAAGAATTTAGGAATAAAAATTATAAAAATCGATACATATTGATGGCTATTGATGTTTTCTCGCATAAAGCCTATGGACAGGCAATGACTAATAAAAGTGCTAAGACTGCATCACAAGCTTTTGAAGAAATATTGCCCCTTATCATCCCTCAGGCAGTGCGAACTGATCATGGTAATGAATTTAAAGGGGAATTTAATAGATTGCTTAAGCCATACAAAATCAAGCATATATTGACAAGTAGTCCCGAGATTAAGGCTAATTTTGTGGAGCGATTTCATCGAACATTCCGTGACAAGCTCATGCCATACATGACATATTATTCAAATGAAAATTGGACAAAGGTATATAAAAGCATAATTGAGAGTTACAATAACACCCCACACAGTAGCCTGAATAATACAGCTCCGAATGATGTGAATGACAAAATGTAGGAGAACTATTAGCATTTATGCTGAGAAATCTGTTGAATTGTAAACCAGAAGCAGCACTGCACTACCTATTGGACAACTTGTGAGAATAACTTCCTTGAAAAGCAATTTCGCAAAAGCAAGCAAGCATACATATACAGATGAGCTGTTTTGTATTAAAGAGTTGTCAGACAGTTGTCCTAAAACATACAAGTTGGAAGATTTAATGAGAGAACCAATCGTTGGTGCGTTTTATAGAAAGGAGCTCCAAGCAGCTGATACAGAGGCTGAAATGCATAAGCGAGTCGCAAAAGCTATAAATACGGGCAAAGGCACATATAAAGTAAAATTTAAAAATTGGCCAAAAACGTTTGACACAGAGTTAACAAAGAGAGAACTAAAGTTTTATGAGCAGCCAAAATGATTTTAGAACATCCGTTTACATGCATTGTTTCTGGTCCAACAAAATCAGATAAAACAACATCTTTGAAAAAACTTATAGAAAAACGTGAACAAATAATTGACACAAAAATCACAAAGATCTGGTGGTGCTTTACAGAAGATCAACTGTTATATAAGAAGCTTAAAAATGTCTCATTTATTACTGGATTACCTAACTTTCAGCAGGCCAGGCAACATTGCTGGTTTTCAGATCGGGTAAAATTGTATGCGTTGGAGCTAAAACTATACAAGAAGGCAAAGATACGATAATGTTGAAAATAAAGCCTGAGCTGTTTGTTGGCTCAGCTAACTAGGGATTTTGCATTGATCTTTGTAAGTTTTATGAGCTGGTGAAAAGGAAATGCATGTATGAAGTAGAATTATTCCCCGGATAAGTATATAAATTTAGAAAAGTGACCTTTTTACTCTTTACAAGTGGAAAAATGATTCTCACAGGTGCAAAACACAAGCATGAGTTGCATATAGCATATAAAATAGTTTCAACAATGCTTGAGAAATGCAACTCAGATGCGTAATATTCCAAACTTTACAAAAAATTTTCTAAACTTTACAAAAAATATTCCAAACTTTACAAAAAAATTTCCAAACTTTACAAAAAATTTTCCAAACTTTACAAAAAATATTCCAAACTTTACGAAAAATATTCCAAACTTTACAAAAGTACTATGCTTAAGCATGTAAAATTTATTCCAAACTGTACAAAAAATATTCCAAACTTTACAAAAAATATTCCAAACTTTACAAAATTATCCCAAACTTTGCGAAAAATATTCTAAATTTTACAAAAAATATTGCAAACTGTAAATTTTTTAGATCAATACTGATGATATGGATAGATTTGCATAATAAAATCTGGCCTTTAGGCGCCCTTTTTAGACGTTTATAACTTTATCAGGTTTGAGACCCAGGAATCAAACTTTTCTGGGTACCCTCGCCAGCTGCACTAAATAATCAGTTTTATTGCCTTCCTTACGAGTTTTCAAAATCTTTTCAACAATGAACAAGTCATCCGAGGATATATCAATTTTTTGCACTTCGGGTTCGTAAAAAATACCCTCGACTTTTTCGCCCATTTGGTCTTCTAAAACGCAAACGGATGGTGTGCAAGTAAATCTCTCCTTAATTATGAGAAGCGCGCTTAACTTTACTCAGTTAGACTTTATCCTAAATGCTTTATTTAAAATTTCTGTCTCATTTTTAGTGGTAACATTAGCTGGCGAGGTACCTATCGCATGATGCTTGGAGTGATTATAGTTTTCCATCAAGTCGGGTAATACATCAATGAATGTATATGAATTGCTCTTGGTGAAGTACTGCTACATATATTCTTTAAGCATGCGATTAAAACGTTCAACTACGCTAGCCGGCGTTTCACTTTTATTCGTAAAAAAATCGATAGATTCAGATTTACGAAATTTTTGAAATTCTTTGTTTGAAAATTCGGTCCCTGCATCTGTTTGCAGCTTGTACGGTTTTCGATTTAATGAATGCAAAATACTTTGAAATATGTACATGCAATTCAAGAGATACTATACATGCAATACATTGACATACAGTATGATGAAAATAAGAAGTTTTGTCACTTAATAATTAATACTAAATATATCCAGAAGCTTAAAATTAACCAAGCATTTACTATATATATTGGGATTTCTGGAAAGACAGCTCGATAATATAAGTTATACTGTGGCGCAAGAGCTAACCGTAGCTGCACACAATGCCCCAATATGTTGGGTGGAATGCATAATTTTAACATTTATTGCGATATAGTTGAACCATGAATTGTTGGAAATGTTTTTGCATCAGTTCTACTAGTTGTAAAGATTGAAGGAAAGCACATGGACATCATAAATCACTCATATATTAGCCTGCAATATATTCTTGTGCTTAAAAATCATTTAATACAATTGAAGTAAACATTAAAACAGATCAAAACCAACCTGTACCTTTTGAGTTCAGAAAAACTATCTCAAAATTACATTTTAGAATGACTTAATTAGACTCATCCGCCTTATAAATCACTTTAACTTTTTAATAATGACCCAAATTGCAGGCCCGTAGCCAGGATTTTCTGACCGGGGGTGCGGACCATAGGCATATGTAGTATTGTTAGTCCGGGTTCTAATAGGATAATTGTGAGCATTATTAAACTGAAATAGCCTTAAACATGGTGAATTATTCTTCATTATAAGTACTATTATTTTTAGCAAGCTAACACTTTTGCTGAAAAAATTTGATTTTTTCAAATTCCGATTTGATTTTGCTTTTTGAATATTTTAATTTCTCTTTTATGTCTAGACTACAGGAATGGCATACAGTACAATCAGCTTCTTGGTTAAGCCTATTTTAAAAAGAGCCGTGACTTAAGCTAAGGAACAAATTGGAAACACACACACACACACACACACACACACACACAAGCACATGTTATGTGAGCACTCAATTTTGGTCAATTAAAGTACATTTGCATAAAACTTGATTTAAATGCATTTTTAGCTTTGGGTTTGAATTATTCACAGAAAAATTATCCTTCAGTTGTCCTGGGATCGAGAAAGCTCCACAAGCCCCTTCATGCATGTTGGCTTGATCTGCGTTACTGACCTCAACATGCAGGTCTGATATGGGCGATGTGCACACAATGGAGAACTTATAAAAAAGCAAAAATAACATGCTGTTTTCTAACAATAAAAAAGCAAGGCAAAGCAAAGGCTAACATCTTTTACAATATACATAAGTACATCTTTAGCTGATTTTTGTTAAGCTTTTCAACAACTTTAACAAAACATATGCATTGTTAGATGATTTTCTCTGAACTTTTCATCTCTGCATTCAATCAATACCATTAATTATATACAAGCAAATCGTCTGTCATTCTTAATAAGCAAACGGATTAACAAATAACTGCAAAATAGTTATATCAAAAACGTTTATTTTGCAGATTAAAAAAACAGAAGAAAACAATTATAAATCAAAGATCAAGTCGTCGCTTTTTCTTTTTGAACAAGTCTAAAACATCATCACTGCTAAAGGGTATGGCACAATGCGTGTAAACTAAAGCTAGATTTGTAAAACGTGACTCAGACATCGATGACCGCAAATAAGTTTTTAAACGGCGCATGGTAGAAAAGCTCCTTTCTACAGTTACAGTCGTAACAGGTAAAGTTGCGAGTATTTGTAAAGCTCTGTGGACGTTAGGCCGAAAAGACTTATCACAGACAGCTAAAGCATCCAAAACGTTCGAGGGTCTGCTATTCTCTAGTCCCAACATCCAAGAAGAAAACTCAAATTTAAATTGAGATAGAGAGCAACTAAATTCATCCACAAACTGATTATAAATCGTTTTCCAGCCTTTGCTCATTATCGTAATAACTCGGAATCAAGTACTGGAGAGAAAAGGTCTTCAGAGTACTGCTGTCAAAACGTATTGAAATTTGATCCTTCAGATCCAGCAAATATTTTTGGTAGAATTGAGAAAAATAATACGTTTTTGCATCAGTAAACCCAGCTGGGAATGCAACATGCGCCCCAAGATCTGCTTCAATCATTTTTGAGCCCGCATTTTCGAAGATCACATCAGATTTCTTTTGGTCATCTAGAGCAGCAATTATACAATTCGTAAATTTCTGAATTTCCAGCTGACATTTCACCAGATCCAAATTAGATGACTGAAGTTTTGTTGCTATATTCAACAAAAGGTCCGAAAATTCAGACAGTAAACAAGTTGCAAAAATGAATTCAAAATTTGCAATCATCATGGCGAATTCTTTAGCTTTCATATCGTTTTCGCAGTTATATATTTTGTTCAGTGCCTCAAGAACATATACAAACAAGACTCTGAAATTGTCAATTGCTTTGTGCTTTTCGACCCATCTAGTCATGCATAGACATTTCAGCTTATCACATGGCAATGTTTTTGGTAGCTGATCAATAATATCTTTTAGAATTTGCATTCTTTTTGGCGATTGATGGAAATAGAAGCATATTTTTTCAATCAATGAAACAGCGAGTCGGATCTGAGGTATTCCTGACATTGAAGACAGAGCTAAATTTAATAAATGAGCAGCGCAGTGATAATATATAGCTTTCGGATATAAACATTTGATTCGGGCCTGGGCTCCCTTTAAACATCCAGCCATAGCTCCAGCACCATCATAACACTGCGCATATAAGTAATCCATATTTAAGCCTGAATCTACTAACAGCTTAACAATAGACTCGGCAATTCTTTCACCGGTTCCATAAGACAGTTTGACAAAACCCAAAAAATACTCAAAAACCGTCACATTCTCCACAAAACAAATAGAAACGCTCAAATTGGAACGCATGCTAATATCAGTTGCCTCGTCAGCTAGGACAGAAAAGCACTCACTGCTGTTAACTCTTGCAATAATTTGGCTTCGAATAAGATCAGCCATACAGCCCAATAATTCATTCTGAATTTCTGGAGACAAATATTTAGCATTTTTTCCTGAAGTTTGTAAATGCTTTTGAAGCTCCTCATCATTGCAAACGTTAACTTGATACCGAATCAATTCTCTGAAATTGCCTTCATTCGCATTACTTAATTCAGTCAGATCTCCAGTTTCTGAATCTCCTCTTAGTGCACAATTTTGCTGCGCCAAAAATTTGATGATTTCGATGATTTTCTTGAGAATTCAATTGTTCTGAATGCGATCCTCATGCTCTTTTTGAGAAAGCCGATGCAAAATAGTCACATTCACACCTGGGCGTGGGGGGGTTTGGGGGGGGGTATGCACCCCCCAGAAACCAAAATACCCCCCCCCCCCCAGAAATCAAAATACCCCCCCCCCAGAATTCAATTTTTGAAATTTTTTTCGCTTTTTTCGCAATTTTTTGATGCCAATGGATAGTGCTTGATGAGAAACGTCGAAAAATGGTGTTTTTATCACCATACCATCGTTTTTAAGGCCATTTTTTGACCTTCAAAGAAATCTTGCACCCCCCCCCAGAAATTTCTTGCTGCCCACGTATGGTCACATTGCGCATTTTTGCTTCAATAAAAGATTCGCCTCTTGCATAATCTTGTCCATGATATTGATAACTTGTGTGTCGATCCAAACTTTTGTGAGCTTTTTTAAGATGAAGATAAGAAGAGAATGGACCCAAGACTCCGCACTATAACAATTCCATTTTTTGTACTTATCGTTTTCGAGCCATTCATACTGAAATTTCCACGGATCTTTTTTAGACTGACTCAATTTTGCTGGGAAGCAAAATTTGGAATCCGGGCGCCAAGTATCCTGCAATAGCTTTAGCTTTTTGGCATCATCAATGTTTCTCTGATTTACATACTTCCCAATGTCAAGATCCGAAAAGCATGATGCCTCAGCTGGTGGGATTGGTTCATTATCTCCACTGCCCAGGTCAGATAAATTTTCTACTTCGGAGTCAACTTGCGCAGTTTCTGTAGTATCAGTTCTACTCCGTTTTTGGAGAAAAGCTGTCAGATTAGACTGTCGCTTGGACATTTTGAAACTCAGCTAATATGTCAATATTTGTAACGCTAAATAATTTACGGCAGGTGTGCATTCAATAAGGGTGCGATTGCATGTGCAGGTACGTGCAGCAAAAAAGATAAGCACGTCCAAAATTAAAGTAAAGCTTTTAAACATGAAAAATTAATAAAAGACGTTTCAAAAAAGCTAACAAATCTATGTGCATAGAACAATAAAGCAAAAAAATATAGACAGCAAAGCATAAAAAAAGAAAAGTCGGTGCAAGATTAAAAACTAAGTATTGGTACACAATAATGGGTTGCCAGAAGAGGGCCAAATCAAGAACTTTTGTCCCACAGATGAGTAAAATTCTAGGTTTTTCATACTCCAGTAGATTGAATTTCTTTGATATTAGGTCAAAATTGCTTTAAAAACAATAATTTTGGACAAAAATTACTAAAAAGAAACTACACAACTTATGCTTTGATAATACCCCTCTCAACCATCATTATGTGTACGTATAGCGCAGTTTTAAAGTGCAGTGACGCAATAGCATGCCTGAGATCCATACATGTTAGAGTTAGAAACACCCTAAATGGCCGACAATTTCAATTTTTCCAGAAATAAGTAGAGTAAAAAATTTTGCGGCTTTAGGGTATGACAACAATCAACTTCGGGTGGGACAATCTCCTATCTCATTTCATAACTAAGCTGAAGTACACTAGGATCGTATCAAAGCCCATGGTCCAAAGTTCTTAAAAAGGGGTAAATCAAGCTTCTTCAGCTTTTCTAAAGTTAAATAAAAAATTGTATAAGATAAAGTTTTGCAACTTGGTTTTATTAAGCACTAATTGGCTCAGCAGAATCAGAACATGACCTTAAGCAGATGACAATTTATGTAGGAACTTTTTTGAGAAAAAACTTCTTAAAATCTAATAGAAATTCGCATTTGAGTGAAGGTGTACATAATTAGTTGAATTAACTGTGTTAGTTCTACTTAGCTAAATCATTTCTGTCAATTTCTACCCCTGTCTACTTAATAAAACAGCAATCCTAAAAAGAATGCCAAAATAAGCTCAAAAAATTGATCAAGTTGATTGTATTTATCTATATGTACATCGGCATGGAAAGGAGTAAAGGGTACTAAACCACACATGGGCGTGGGTGGGGGGTTAGGGGGTATGCAGCCCCACCCCAGAAGTTGAAATACCCCCCCCCAGAAATCAAAATACCCCCCCCAGAAAAAAATTTCTTTGCTTTTTTAGCAATTTTTTGATGCCATTGGATAGAGTTTGATGAGAAACGTCGAAAAATGGTGTTTTTTTGCCATACGACCACTTTTAAGACCATTTCTTGACCTTTAAAAATTTTTTCAACCCCCCCCCTCCCCCAGAAATTTTTTCACCCCCCCCCCAGAATTTTGGTGCTGCCCACCTATGTACTAAACCCCTACCTAGGTAAATTAAGTACTATTAGGCAATTTTAAGAGAGTGGAAGCTGTGGCAAGATAATTGTTGAGCTTTCTGAGAAGAAAGCTGAAACTCTATTTAAAACAAGTAAAAATGTAAAATTCTTTGGTGGTTCGCACTATATTGATGATTTTTTCTCATCGCATAAAATCTATAGATTGGCTTTACTTCAATAGCAAGATTCAAAAAGTTCAGTTTGCTCCATGTAACCTGATGGGCGCTGTACAATATTAAAGTGCCTAGAATGCAAGTACAGAATGTAAACCACCTCTGGCCCTTATCCATGTTTGCGTTTATTACTAACCAATGGAGTAGGTAATGCGTTGCAGTAATTTAAATTAGCAGACAGCAACGATAGGTAAATTAGCTTTTTTACATCTGTAATGAATTGAAAAGAGAAAAAAAGTTAAGACGGATGAGTTGAGCAGCCTACTTCTTTTGAAATAACTATCTTTTGCACTTACACACTCTATGAAGCCTAATTAAGCAGTACTTAATTAACTAGGCATTTCTTATTTATGATTATATATTAATATATAGGCACTACACATATCATCTTCACTGTTTGTTTATTACCTGTATAGTAGTTGCTTTCCTGAAGTCCTCAAAAGGAAAATCCCCTGTATTCTAATCAATTTTACTCCATCGCTTAAATACCTACATATTTCTTATGCAAGTATTAATTATAAACAGTTTAAGAAACAAGCAGTTGAAATTTTTAATTAGCTACTACAGTCTTTTAGACAAAGCATATGTAGGCAGTAGTCACTACACATAATATCATCTTCACTGTTTGTTTATTACCTGTAATAGTAGTTGTATTTAAGTAATTACTGCTTAATTAGGCTTCATAGAGTGGGTACGTGCAAAAGATAGTTATTTCAAAAGAAGTAGGCTGCTCAACTCATCCATCTAAACTTTTTTTCTCTATTCAATTCATTAGAGATGTAAAAAAGCTAATTTACCTATAGTCCCTGTCTTCTAATTCAAATTACTGAAACGCATTACCTACTCCATTGGTTAGTAATAAATGCCATTTATCAAAACGCTATGGCAAATAAGGTTAGGTAGGTGAATAGTCAACTATTGCGACTAAAGTAATAAGCCTAAACAAAAAAGTGGCTGACCCAGAGTTCAAAAACAAGAAAACAATTTTTTCAAATATTTGAAAGATTCAAACAAGAAAGACAAAACTATACTTAAATCTTATTGACGAGACTTGAAAAGCTGATTAATTTCCATTCGGCTATTAGTTTAGCATGGAATGCAGAAATCACTGAAATTTGTTAAAATTGATCAGCTGAAAATTTGAAAGAGAATTCAGGGAATATTTACTCGGAATTTCGAAAAATGTATGCAAATATAAGAAGGATGCAATTTTCAAAAGAGCCGTACAAGAAGAAAGCAAGCATGAATCATCTAATCTATGATAATAGCTAAATAATTCTAACAGCCCAAGCGTTAGATTTTCATCAAGCAAACACTAATAGCAAGCATTCACATTAGTACATTCATTTTTATTTTTGTTGCATTTGTTCTTCAGAACTCATCTGACTGCTCTTAAAAAGCTCACTTGCAGCTCACAGCTACAGTACAATCACTACTGCAAATCTTTTAGCTAAATACGATGCCTGTTAATCATATTTATAAAAAAGAAATTTCAGGACCGGTGGTGCGGCCGCACCACTCGCACCCATCCCTGATTATGGGCCTGAAATCACGCAGTGGTTAAGGGGTTAATCTTTAAGTGCGCAGGTTGGTGGTTTGATCCCCAGTTCAGTCGACTTTTTTCAAATCTATAAATATAAGCGGGGGTAGCCAAAGGCGGTCACCCACATGGCGCCCCCAAGTAGAAAAGGTAGGGAGAATAGTCCTATGTTATAACGCGTGGCGCCCCCAAAATACGATCGCAGGGGGGTCACTATACTACTGCATCTGTCCTACATATTTTCATAGGTACCTAAGTACTTACCTATAGCTCCTAATGTGTGCTTCCTTGTTGAATAAAAAGCTGGAATAATATTAATTTTGGGTCGCCTATGTCCGAGTGGTGTAAAACCGACTTTATTTAATGCAAGCGCCTAATTTAAGCACATTTTTATTGGCAATAGCATGACCTTGCACTCATCTGTTTAGCGACCCAAAATTATTTATCTGTACACCCCTTCAAAACGTTCTCGCCAGAAAAAGACATACGACTTGACTTAATTTCAATTAAAATTATCTACATTATATGAGATTAACATTTGAAAACCCAGAAAGACATTAGATTGCAAGAAATGGAATAAAATAAACCTTTTTTCCGAGCATAAATTGTTGAAATCAAGGCTCGCATTTTAGTTGAAATTGACGTTTTTAATCTAAAATTTAATTTTGTCATTTTTAGGTATAAATAATGTAGCACAATTGCGATTTAAATTTTAAAATTAGTTGAGTAATATTTTTCAATTTATGATGCTAATTTAAATGAAGGAGCTCTGTTCTGACTAGTGTTGTAAAAGAATTCTTCATCTTTATCTTTTCAGCAAGATAAAGATAAAGATAAAGATATCTTTATCTTTATCCTGACGATTTTTTAATCTTTATCTTTATCTTTTGGAAAAATCACAGGCCATCTTTATCTTTATCTTTATCTTTTTAATAGGAATTTATCTTACTGAAAAGATAAGGTATGTACATAAGTTAGCATGTAATCCAAGATGCAGCTTTGACGTGAAATGCATTTAGACGCATTCAAGTTTGATTGTAATACAAGAAAAGACAAGAAAAGAAAAGAAAATGATTGTTTAAACTCTATGGCGTGCGGCCTAAACTAATGCTTGTATATCAACCTAAGTAAGTGGGAGTGATACCGATCTAAGCAGGAGTACTACTACTAGCACCCACGTTAATCTAAGTTCAAGCCTGTGAAACATGGAGAAATTTGGAAAAAAATCAATAACTGTTGCGACTATACTTTGTACAGGCGCACAGAGCAGGGTTTTTATGCTTATGAAAAGAAAGAAGCAACTTGCTGTCTACCA
This sequence comes from Mermis nigrescens, assembly GCA_036768485.1. Lineage (NCBI taxonomy): Eukaryota > Metazoa > Nematoda > Enoplea > Mermithida > Mermithidae > Mermis > Mermis nigrescens. The sequence goes on from JAVLUZ010000154.1 coordinate 37,859,550, forward strand.
GTAGTAGTAGTAGTATGTGGGATGGTCAGATATTGCGGTCAAACCCCCAAACCTACATTTATGTGTGCTTAATGCCTATCACCTCTTTGATCTCTGGTGTAAAAATTAGGGCATTCAGTTGGCTGCTTCACATCACCCACTCTCGTTTATTGCACTTCACAAACATCATTCTCCTGGGTCCAGGCGACCATATTTACATATGTACTATTTATCTCTATCTTTTTGGTTCCTTTATCTTGCAAATTACCTTTATTTATATCTTTCATAATTTTTTAACTTTATTTTTATCTTTATCTTTATTTTCTAGATTTTAAAATTTCAACTTTACTTTTATCTTGCAAAAAATCCTTATCTTTTACAACACTACTTCTGAATTTTATGATCCCTCAAAATATGCTTTAAAATCAAAAAAATTTGATTTTAAATATAGCCGGTTTTACACAAGTTCGGTCATAACTTTTGAAACTATTTCCAGCAATAAGCTGGCAGATTGCAATTATAGCATTGATCCGATCTGATATATAATTATCATGATCCTTGGCTTTGATTAAAATTCTTAGAATTTATGCATGAAATTAGTGAAACAGATTAGGTACCTACATACTTTACAAAGCTGAAATGTGCAATGCAGTAAGAAATACGCATAGGTATATATAGATAATTATTGAGCACAGATTTTTTTGCACAAGAAGTATATGTAATTTGGCACTTTACTGTATGTATACAACACTAAAAGCAGCAGCCCACATTATGTTATGTATCATTCCCAGCGCTTATAGTTGTTTGTGCCTAATCATGGGGTTGAGGTCATACGTGGGCAGCAAGATTATTCTGGGGGATGCATGATTTGTCAAAGGTGAAAAAATTGCCTCAAAAATGGTGGAATGGCGAAAAAACACCATGTTTTGACGTTTCTCATCAAGCATTATCCATTGGCATCAAAAAAGTGCGAAAAAAACGTAAATAATTTTTAAAGATTGAATTCTGGGGGGTTATTTTCATTTTTCTGAGAGGAGGGGGTATTTTAGTTTCTGAATGTGGAGCTGCATACCCCCGCCCCACGACCAGGTGTGGTTGAGGTTGGCTGGGATGACAGAATTCTATCCAGCTGTAGTCCATGTATTTGAGGACAAGGTCAACATCACAAACCTACATACAGTCCGAGACACAACTAACGCCCCAGAATTCCAACCAATTGGAATTGTAATTTCGTTGATAAAAAATTGGAAAACGATTGAGAAAAAATTGAAATCATACTGTTGGGGTAAACTCTATGGACCGAATTTCAATCGAATTCAAGAAATTTAACCGGCGGCTTTCTTTGATCAATATGCCCTTTGTTCTAGTATGAGTCAACATGAGTGACAGCAATAATTCAATAAATGCACAGTCAATACCTACACTTTTGCTACAAGCGCGCCATTTTATCACGTGTGATTGTTAATCAAAATATGTATGTGGACACTATGTATTCTTTTTTCCACTATACAAAAAGTATAAAAAATATGAAAGCAAGATATCTTTATTATTTTTATTTTTGAATTTATCTAGATTAATTAATCTGTAGTGATGCTGCAAGGTAATAGAATATAGACTTAAATCGAAATTAAAAGAAAAATTGATTAAAATTTAATTTGCGGATTTTAGAACTCTTAAAAATTAAAATTTGAATTTAATATCTTTTAAATCTAGGTAAATTTGAATATGTTTTTAAATTTTTTATAAATTTTAATCTATGGGATTTGAATGATTAAAAGCTACTTTAAATTCATATTCTAAAAAATTTAATAAATTTGCAATTTAAATAAATTAATTGATGTACTGGAAGATGCACCACCAGCCCGCCTAGCCAGTAGCTATCATTAAGTTTGCATTTATCTATATTTTATACATTTGATCAATTATATTTCATAATTATGTATATAGTATAATATTATGTATATATTATGTATATATAATATTATGTATATAATTATGTATATAGCATAATATACATAATTAAGATTAATTTTCCAATGGCCAAAAATACATATTTAACTCTGGGAATATCGAAGGTATAAACGTAAGTTATTTAAATAAGAAATAAAAAGATATGTACTCGTCTACAATATATGTAGACTACTTTTTGGTTGGTGAAGAAAGCTAAATATATGTAGACAAAAATGCGCATAATGAATTAGTTGCCCTAATTAGATATGCAACAGCATTCCACATCGTTTAATGTGAACATGTAGAACAAAAAGCACACCATATGCATGTGTGTGGTGCACAGAGTTCATTTTATGCCTATGAATCAATTTAGACCGCACAATAGGTTATTTTGCCTAACTCATACAAAACGCGCCATATGACCTACCCGATATTAATAGCCCCATCAAATAAAAAACAAGTAAGTACATAGGTACGCGTACAATATGACTGACTCGCTCGCCATGGCATCGCCTATATTTTTTGACAAGGGTCGCCAACTGACAGGCATTCTTAATTCAGGAGCGTAGAAAACAATAGCGCTGTAGCTTTGATGTCTGTCAATTTATTTCCAACTAAATTCCAGCTGAGCCAGAATCCAACCGAATAGAAAAAATTGATAAAAGGTTGGATTTTTATTGAAAATTACTTGTAAAAAGCTTGGAAATCAGTTGGGCCCCAACCGATTGTGGGGCGTTAGTTGTGTCTCGGACTGTACATACATGTGTTTATACAAATTTACGCACTCCATGCAGGAGTGTATACAGGTATGTATTTGTCCGCACTTTGTGCGGGCAGGCCTATAATAAGGCATAAATTGTTTCATCCTAAGTAGAGAAAAGAATATGTTTTTCTTCCTCATAACTTACACATGTAGTAAGGTTGCAAGCATATAGGGCAGCAAGAAAATTCTGGGGGTTGCAAGAATTTTCAAAGGTCAAAAAATGGCCTTAAAAGTGGTGGTATGGCAAAAAACACCATTTTTCGAAGTTTTGCATTTTTCGAAGTTTTGCATCTATTGGCATCAAGAAATTGAGAAAAAAACGAAAAAATGTTCAAAAATTAAATTCTGAGGAGTGGGTATTTTGATTTCTGGGGGGTGTATTTTGGTTTCTTGAGGAGGGGTGCATACACCCCAAATTCCCTCCCCACGCCCAGGTGTGATGGCAAGGCCGGGAGATATAGTTTACAAAATGGAGTTAGGGAATGAAATTATGAAACTTTATTCAGGTAATTAATTATAATTAATTGACTGAATTAGAAAAAGGAGGGGCATACAATGTGAGATTATCGAAAACAAGGTAGAAAAATGAATTCTGGGGGAAGGTATTTTGATTCCTGGGGGAGGGGGTATTTTGGTTTCTTGGGGGTGGGGTGCTTACCCCCTAACCTCCACGTCCAGGTGTGGCTGAGGTTGGTTGTTTGTTGGTTGTTCGTTGTTTACCTTATAATTTATGGAGTCTAATCAAGTAGTAAAAATTGTTCAATTAAACACATTATCATCAACATAATTGCATTAAATGAGTGAGAACGACAGCTAATTGGCTTGACTACGAATACAAATGCCCGTTTGTTAGGTTGGGTACCTAGAAAATATAGGTTCTTGTCTTTCATATGAAAATTCTAAGCTGCGCTCAAGTCAGACGGACTGTGTGTTCTGTCCGTTTGACCATCAGTATAGCATCTTGCCTTAAATAAGCATTACCTAAACATGCTATTAAGACATGTCCAATGATCTCTGCCCCATTGTGATGTGAGTCCTTTCCACACTTGGGCATGGGGGGTTGGGGGTATGCATCCCCCCAAGAAACCAAAATACCCCTTCCCCCAAAAATCAAACTCCCCCAGAATTCAATTTTAAATTTTTTTTTGTTTTTCCGCAATTTTTCATGCCGATGGATAGTGCTCACTGAGGAACGTCGCAAAATGGTGTTTTTCGTCATACCAAAATTTTTAGGCCATTTTTCACCTTCGAAAAATCTTGCACACCTCAGCATTTGCTTGTAGCTCATGTATAATCCTTTCTACTCGCTCGCCATTAATTAATTCAACTCAAATCAACTGAAGCGCACATTCATGATTTGCAATATAGTGTAATACTAACAAATGAGATGTCACCATACCTGAGCGTTGGGATTTGGGGTGGTATGCATCCCCCAGAAACCAAAATGCTCTACCCCTTCAGAATTAAATTTTTAAATTTTTATTTGTTTTTTGCAATTTTTTGTGCCAATGGATAGTGCTTGATGAGAAACGTCGAAAAATAGTGTTTTTTGCCATACCAGCGTTTTTGAGGCAATTTTTTAAACTCTGAATAATTTTGCACCCCCCCCTTCCTCTCAGTTTTTTTACCTTTGAAAAATCTTGTAGCCCCCCAAACTTTGGTGCTACCCATACCTGGGTGTGGGAGGGGGATTTGGGAGGTATGCACCCCCCAAGAAACCTAAATACCCCCCAAAAACCAAAATACCTCCCACAGAATTCAATTTTTGATTTTGTTTTTCTTTTTCTCAAGTTTTTGATGCAAGACAAGTGTTTAAGTGTTTCACCGCCATTTTTAAGACCATTTTTTGACCTCGAAAAAATCTTGCACCTCCTAGAACTTTGGTGGTGCCCACCTATGGTGGTCGCCACGCATAACAAAAAATAAGATTAATATGGACATTCACGTGTAAACATTTTCAATCATATACAAGGGCTTTGAGAAGCAATGGCGATCTAGAATTTATAATTCCAACCACACATTTAGAAATTGATTTTAATCTGAAATCAGTAGTCCAGACTTAACACTATTAAACTAAGTGTTTAAGAACAATATTTAAAATTTTGCACGTCTAAAATTAAAATTTTTCATATGAATTTTTATGTAATCAAATTTTTGAGAATATGATATGCTGTTGCAGAAATAATTTTTTTAAATTAAAAACTTTGTAAAATTTTAAAATTTTTTGAACTCAAAACATTTTTTGAGCGATCATAAAATTAAGCTGAGACTAAATGTCAGAAAAGAGCTCCTTTATTTGAACCAGTGTTATAAATTGGAAAATATTGCTTAACTAACTTTAGAGTTTAAATCACAACTGTGCTACTTTATTTATACCTGAAAATTTAGGTTGAAAATGACAAAATTAAATTTCAGATTAAAAAACTCTCAATTTGAACATAAGCTTGAGCTTTGATTTTATCGATTTATGCCTTCAAAAAAAAGCTTTGCTTTATTCCATTTCTTGCAATTAAAGATCTTTCTGTGTTTCCAAATGCCAATCTCATAATGTAGGTAATTTTATTTGAAAAACAAGTCAAGTTGTAGATCTTTTTCTAGCGAGAACGTTTTGAAGCAGTATATAGAAAAATGTTTTTGGGTCGCTAAACAGATGAGTGCAAGGTCATGCTATCGCTAATAAAAATGTGCCTAAATTAGGCGTTTGCATTAATTAAAGTCTGTTTTACACCACTCGGACATAGGCGACTAATAATCAATATTATTCTAGGTTATTATTCAACGAAGAAGCATGCATTAGGAGATATTGCTTCGGTACCCATAAAAATATTTAAGACAGATGCATTACCAATGTACAGTCAAGACTACGAGTAATGTTGCTCAAGTGCAGGCACAACAGGCAACAGGCGCCAGTGACCTGCCTGTAAATTGGTTAAAATTTTATATCGGTAAACACGCCCGTCAAAAGAAAATTGCCTGTGTGATGCCTGTCACTTTGACTGCCAGGCCCCTGCAGGACATTTGCTTGCGCAATGTTATTTGTGATCTTGACTGTAGTTTAGAATTGCTAATCAAGCAAGGGCTTGCACACTTAATTCCACAGGATTTGGTCGCCAAAAGTATGACCACTTCTATACAAACCGCAAGTCAGCCAAAATTCTTAAAATAAATCCGCAAGGCTTAAATTCTTTTGTTTATGTACCCACATGCATGCCTATTAGTTAATATTTAAATGACTCTTGCTATTCGCTCACTCAAAGTTCTATGACCTCATTTTTGGTCTCTTAGAACTTCGATTTGTATGTTTGTTGAAGTTCTGTAAATGATCTGTCGAACTTCAATTCGCTCACTATAGAAGTTCTATAAAAGATTTGTCAAACTTACGCCAAATTCTGATTTGCACAACATCACAGTTCTATTGAAGATTCGTTGAACTTTGTCTCAAAGTTCGACGAACTTCGATTTGCATCCTATAGAAGTTCTATTAAAAGTTCATTGAACTTTGATTAGCATCTTATCAAAGTTTGACAGTCTTCTATAGAATTTTGATCAAAGTTATTTATCGAACTTCTATAGAACTTCTTTGGAGTCCTTTACTGACATCATGAATTAATACTAGATGCCTTCCAACAAATGCAAATTAAAGTCTGTGTGAGGTTCTGTAGGGTGGGGAAGGGAGGCTGATGTCACTTATCCCCAGGAATTGATATTAAGAGCTCAATTGAATAATACACTCCCTCTTGGCGCTGGTTTGACACACAGCTGTAGCAACCTGCTTATTGAATAATACAAACCCTTGGCGCTGGTTTGACATCCAGGTATAGCACCCTGCTTATTGAATAATACACCTCCTTGGTGCTGGTTTGACACACAGCTATAGCGCCCTGCTTACACAGTGGGCATGTAAAGTGCAGGTGCACTATGACATGATGTGTTCCATACCACAACAGCTTACTACTTATCCAAACATCTGGCAGATGTTAAAAAAGTCTCAAAGGGAAATTAAATTTCACAAGCATACAAGATAAGGAATATCTAGCTTATGTGTTATAGGGGTGTTATGATTCTGATTGACGTATTTGTGAATAGTTTGAAATTTGATCGTATGCTCAGAGGAGGCATAGGAGAGAGTATAGTTTAATTATAATGAGACAATTAAAGGTATGCAGATTGTAAATGCAAATTGTAATATTGAAACACCGTATCAAAAAAGTAATACTGTCGGAAAAGATGGCCAAGATTTTAGGATTTGACAGTCCAGTGATGGAAGAAACATCCTGGGCATTAGGGAACCAAATCTAGTAAGTGCAGGGTTTAAAACTATGTATGCTTACACCAACATTTTAGAACCCTAGATTGTAGGAGATGTTTCCGTTCCTCTTCTGCATATTATGAATATTGAGGGATCTTACCCTAACATAATTGATAAAATTTATGACACTACCAACTATGTCCCAGTTTTAGTAAAAGACATTTACATTTCTAGCATAGAAATTAAAATAAAAGACATTTTAAATGAGTTGATCCCATCTATCTTAGAGAAAGAGATTGTCAAGCTGCATTTTATAAAGATTAAACCTTTGTATTCTTAGATATAAATGGTCGTGTCTATTTGAAATTCATCATTCTCAATCACATTTACAATACAATTCAAATTGTTATTTCTACAGCTCAAATCGCTTCAAAGCTTTTAAACTTATATAAAATTAAAAGAAGTTGTGATGGGGTAGAATACAATCATAGAAGATTTGACACTATGACAATTAGAATAGAAGACCCCAAAACAATGGCTCTGTTATTCATTACTGGAAAACTCGTATGCATTGGTGCTAAAAGCGTTGTACAAAGTAAAATTGTGAACAAAAAAGTTTGCAAAATGTTGAAGAAAAGTGGATACAGGCTAAAACTAATCAAACATAGAATTCAGAATATTGTGGGGTTGGAAAATTTAGGCGCAAATATAAATTCATGAGCTTTAGCACAAACAAACAAAAAATTTGTTGGATATGAGCAAGAATTATTCCCAGTTTAAAACCAGATGGCCCACCCTCTGCTCTTATTTTTATGTGGGAAAAATTGTTATAACAGACGCGAGAAATGAAGCACAACTGAAACAATTTCAAAAACGGGTAATGTGTTTGACTTAAGCATCCAAAATAGTTTGATCATAGGGTTAATGTTTATCCAAAACGTTGTGCAAACAGAAAGGTCAGCAATGCAAGACTGAACGCAGAGCACAAACCAGAAAAATACACACTCTTGCAGATGATTGTTCCTGGGTTGGTCATTGTCATTGAGAGTTTCTTTGGCATGCCCATCATATGTGATTATAGCAAAGTGTAGTTAAATGATAAAAGAGTAGCACAGTCCTCAATTTTTTATGCTTTTATAATCTAGAAAAAGTAGCTTATATTAGAAAATTGGCACGCATTTTGTTTGACTATATGAATTAAAATATAACAAAAGTTTTGTTTGATGAGCTGCACATACTATAACATAGTCTTATTAGTGCAATAAACTATTTGCTCTGTCAACAGCTGCAGTTTAAATAGATTTCAATAATATTTTGCTTTTTCCTGAATAATGAAAACTTAGTTTGCATTGACAGCTGCTGTTCAAAACAGATTTCTATAATAATTTTGCTTTTGCACCTTTCTGAATAATGAAAACTTAGTTTGAGTCCACAGTGCAGTTCAAAACAGATTTCTATAATATTTTGCTTTTGTACCTTTCTGAATAATGAAAACTTAGTTTGAGTTGCAATTTAAAATAGATTTCTATAATATTTTGCTTTTGCACCTATCTGATTAATGAAAACTTAGTTTGAGTCGCAGTTCAAAATAGATTTTTATAATATTTTGCTTCGCTTCTGTACCTTCCTGAATAATCAAAACATAGTTTGAGTTGACAGCTGTAGTTCGAAATAGATTTCTATAATATTTTGCTTCTGTAACTTTTCAAATAATAAAAACTTAGCTTGAGTCGACATGGTGAATAGTTCATTGCACTAATAAAATTGTGTGATGGGAATATCTGTATGTACCTATATGCTGCATAGTGACTGGTCAGTTCAATGTTATTATCTTAATTCTGATGGCGTTACTGAAATTGGCATTCTGAACCTGATGGGCTCATGTGATCTAGGTAGAAATTAGACATTCTACTTCTGCATATAGTAGGGCCCAAATTAGGTCATGTTTGGTGCTTTGCACCTCTTCTGTTTTGATGTGTAGCATACTTTAATGTGTAACACTCAAAGTTTGGCCCTTTGCGCCTTTGCTTCAGGGAGTGTACCACCCAAGTTCGACACTTCACACCTATACATTAATGTGTGGCGTGCTTTAATGTGTAGTATGGCCCTACTGTAGGCGCTTTGCGCCTACAATTTTAGAGTCTCTATCCTTAAGCGTGTGCCATGCTTAAGCATGCAGACTCTCAAGGGGCTGGCCTTACTACTAACATGGGAGGAGGGCGCAGAACAAATCCCGGGGGTCCCTGGTTATTGTTGGGACTCTGCTGGATGCTGCCAAGGCCAGCCTTAATTAAATGCTTCCAATGTTGCCAAAGAAGCCATATTAGCCAAAATACATGCAAATAGCGTCCGCAGCAATCAGACGCCCCATGTCAGTGATTCAAAACTATTATCCGCTGGCCACTAGTTTTCATGGAAGAACTAAGCATGGGCTGTCTGTAAATTGGCATACCTGTGCCATCCAAAATAGTTCCTGACAAGAACTGGAGCAATCCGACTCCTTTGCAGTTGCACCAGGAAGTAAGCTCCAGACTAATGACTAGAGATGTAGAAGATTACACTGGTCAACAACAATTTTGCATCAGAAACAAAATTAATTGATTCATAATCAGATTTTTGCGCTGATTCCGAATCTGGCCTTAGAATTTGTCCAGCTTGTCAACTTTTTAGGATATTTGCATATTAAATTTATGCAAATCAGGGCTTTCATTGATAATAATTATGGAAATCTAGGAGCCACATCAATTTTTTTTGGAGTTTAAACTCTAAAATTGTTTTATGCAGACTTACAAGTAATTCAAATGTCAATGGTCTTGCTTACTTTATTCTCAATTGTAAAATATTACGACTAATTTGTATATTTATTGTAGTGTAAAGTTTGAAGCATATATTTGGCATAATAGTCCTACTTATAGAAGATATTAAATATCATCTAAAACAAACAATTAGAACTTTCGAAACAGGTTTCCAATGTAAATGTAAAATCATAATCATTGCGCGTATCTTTTAGCATCGACAAAGTACCATACGTGGGCAGCAAAAAAATGCTGGGGGTGCATGATTTTTTGAAAGTCAAAAAATGGCCTTAAAAATGGTGGTAGGGCAATAAAAACACAATTTTTTGACGTTTCTCATCAAGCACTATCCATTGGCATCAAAAAATTGCGAAAAAAACGAAAAAAATTTTTTCAAAAATTGAATTCTGGGGGGGGGGTATTTTGATTTCTGGGGGCTGCATACCCCCAAACCCCCACGCCCAAGTGTGCAAAGTACTATATTCTAATTGCTTGATAGAGTTGGTAGTCAACTGTCTAGTTCTAAAAGTTCTTATATTGTTCGATTTGCGTTAAAAATTTTACTTCAGAATTTTTTAACTGCATCAATGAATTCTTATCACAAAAATGCTTTGCCAATGCTATAAATGAACTAACACAAAAGAAAAAACAGATTATGAAATCAGCACAACAAAATTAATTAAGAAAGTGTTTCAAATTATTTAGAAGCAGACATACTAGACAGACAAGGATTCATACTTTACACTGTGGGAAATATGCAAATTATGTGTTTTATTTTACAAAAGTGAGTAAAATAAGCTACTGGAACAGTTTTAAATTTAAGAGGGAATTATGTAAGAATAATGTTTTAAGATTTTGTCTTACTGCAATCACTTTGCTTTTCCCAATTTGATATTTACACACACAAAGAAATCATAATTTGCATAAATTTTAATATGCAAATATCTCAAAAACTTGACGTGCTACAGAAATTCTAAGGCTAGATTTGGAATGAGCGTAAAAATCTAATGTAGAATCAGTTAGTTTCATTTCTGAAGCAAACAAAAAGTTCAAATTAGTTGATCAGTGATCCCTGATTCACATCCAGATCCAGATAATCTGGATCTGGATCTGGATATTTTCTGATCTGGTTATCTGATCTGGATCTGGATCTGCCAGAAAATCAGAACCCGATCTTTATCTGGATCTGGCTCTGTTTAGTCAAGTTATATCTGCTTAAACAGATCAGAATGTTATTTTTGCGTGATGGTATTTGTTTTGTTTTACGATTTAATGTAGATAGGTTATCTAAGTACTTGTAGCCTTACATGCACGTGGGGATGGGGGGATCTGCTGAAGGTTTTCAATCCCCCCAAAGACTGTGCTGACCCCCCAGAATGGCCAAAAGATGCAGCTGACCCCCCATAATTTTTTGGTTTTAAAAAATTTTAAAGCTCTGCAGAAAAGAAACATAAGTAAACATAAGTGATAAAAATGTATAAAAGGTTGTTTTTTCACATAAATAGATTATAAGAATTGACTTTTGAGAGACTTTTTTGCCTAAAAATGAAAAAATTTTGAATTTTTCGAAAAATTCTTGTCGAAAAAAATGTTTCAGTGGATGCGCGACATCGAGAAACGTCTAAAAACAATGTTTCTAGTGCCCATGGGACATTTTTATCGCTTTTTTTATGTTTGAAAAAAAATTCAACCTTGACCCCGCCCAGAATTTATGCTGTACACATGGGCGTAGGCGGGGGCAGCCCCTCCTTTAGCCCAAAATAATTTTGAAAAGGTGAGGAAATGCATGAAAATTGGCATCATTTTATCGAATAATCTCAAAATTTATGGCGCTTTGCGCTGTAAAATCATTATTTTCGTTAATTTAGGCCCAAGCGCGGCCAAAAAAACATCGTTTTTATAGCTTATTAAGAGAAAATAAAATTTTTTTGAAAAGTTTGAATTTTATGAGCTTAATGGATAGAGCATGTTTGCAAACGTCAGAAAATGCACTTTATTTGGCGCCCTGACGAACATATCCCTAAATATAGGGTCACCAATTTTGGACTGCCCCCTTAAAAAGTCCTGCCTACGCCCCAGGTTGTACATGTATTGTTTTTAGTAGGTGCATCTGTCATTTTTCATGAATTTTAACATTGTATTTCTTTGTTGAATTGAAATTAATTTTGGGGCGGAGTCCGGACCATACATGCACAGCATCGGAATTCTGGGGAGGTGTGAAAACCTAAAGTGCCTTTTTTGGGCCCAAAAATGGCCGGTACATGTTAAAAAACATCGTTTTTTGGCGTTTCTGACGATACTCTATCATTCTAGAGCATAAAATCATGAAAAAAATTTCGAAAAAAGTCGAATAATTTGACCAATATATTCCTTAAAACATGAATATACATATGGCGTGAAGCGCCAAAAATTTGGCGATTTTGAGCAAATAGATAGCCAAAAACCCTTAAAAAGACACTTTTTCTACCAATTTTCAGGTAAGTTTAGGAAACTTTTGAAAAATCGCCAATTCTGGGGGGTGAAAAACTTTTGCGGGTGGTGAAAAGTGATTCTGCAGGGGGTGGAAACCCCCACCCAAAACACCCCAAGATCATGCATGGTCCGGACCCCCCCCCCACCTCCAGTCCCCCCACAGCTACGTGCCTGGCTATAAGATAGGACATGAAATAAGATAACATCGTGCTACAATATTGGCAATGCTATACAATAGGATGTGATAGATACCCTGTGCTACAGGATAGGCAATGCTATAAGATAGGACGTGATAAAAGACACCCGTGCTACAAGATAGGTAATGCTATAAGATAGGAAGTGATTTAAGATACCCTGTGCTACAAGATATGCAATGCTATAAGATAGGATGGGAAATAAGATACCCTGTGCTACAATTAGGCAATGCTATAAGATAGGTGTGATGTAAGATACCCCGTGCTACAAGATAGGCAATGCTATAAGATAGGACGTAGTATAAGATACCCTGTGCTATAAGATAGGCAAAGCTATAAGATAGGACATGATATAAGATACCATGTGCTACAAGATAGGCAATGCTATAAGGTAGGACGTGATATAAGATACCCTGTGCTACATGATAGGCAATACTATAAGATAGGACGTGATATAAGATACCCCGTGCTACAAGATAGGCAATGCTATAAGATAGGATGTGATATAAGATACCCTGTGCTACAAGATAGGCAATGCTATAAGATAGGTGTGATATAAGATATCCCGTGCTACAAGATAGGCAATGCTATAAGATAGGACGATGTATAAGATACCTCGTGTTATAAGATAGGCAAAGCTATAAGATAGGACATGATATAAGATACCATGTGCTACAAGATAGGCAATGCTATAAGATAGGACGTGATATAAGATACCCTGTGCTACAGGATAGGCAATACTATAAGATAGGACGTGATTTTGCTTCAACAAACAAAAAATTTTCAAAACATCAAAATATATGGTTTGACCAAAAAAATTTTCGAAATTATCCCAAAACATGAAAAAGTATGGGTTTGATCAAAAACATTTTGAGAACATCCCAGAACATCAAAAATATGATTATGGCTAAAGAATTTTCAAAACCATTCTGTAACGTCAAAAATATGGATTTGATCGAAAAAATGGATGACAAAAGACATTTGAAAAAAACTAATAAATTAAATATGGTTTTTACCAACAATTTTTTTAGAAAATCCCAAAAACATCAAAAGTCCCGAAAAATCAAAAATACAAGAGACATATCAATTCCATATAGCTATCAGGCCTAAGTTCAGCCCGGGCAATGCCGGGCAGCTCAGCTAGTTGAATATAAAGTTAAGAAATAATTTTTGTCTCCATTTTACGCAACATACTTTTTTGACGACAATTGAAATCAAAGAAAAATTTCAATTTTTTAAAATATAATTCTTCTCCACTATGTAGAGCTCGCCGAGAAACGCGATTATTGTCGTTTGCGCAAAAAGCAGACTACACTGTCTTTTGGTTGATTCATGCGAATTGGTAAAAGTTTAAACTTGTGAGCATTTACCTTTTAGATAATTTTTACTGATATCATTTTATTATAAAAGCTCTAAAATGCAAATTTTCCTTGGCTCTGCCCCAGACCCCTCTGGGGGCTGTTATATTAGTCCTGCCACCCGAGACCCCCCATCCATGTGGGCTTGGGCGCTTTACAGCCATCTTTTTTGCAATACAAATTGCTGCACAAAAAATATTTTTATCTGGATCTGGATCAGTATCTGGATCTTTTCAAACTTTGATCTGGCAAAACGATCTGGATCTGGATCTGGTTATTTTCTGATCTGGATCTGGATATGCCAGAAAATCCTAACCCGATCTTTATCTAGATCTGGATCTGAGTAAAATTCTGGATCTTTTGCATCACTACCAATGACATTATTTGCGCTATATCAAAAATCTGATTAATTAGACATTAGTGCTGAGAATTATGAATTGAATGCAAACCATTTGATTTTCAAAACTATTAAAAATTGATGTAATACACCTCAATTAGTGATATGCAGGGTCAGATTTTCACCCCCGGTTAGGGTCGGGGTCGGGGATGAAAAACCCCAGTTTTTGGGGTTGGGGTTGTAACAGTTAACATTGCATGATTACATACCAATTCAAAAAGGATAAAAACGATACCTTCACTTATCTTTAGAGCATACTGATAAATCTGGTTATGTTCAACATTTTATTCTCATTCCAAGTGCAAACATGGTTTTAGCAATTTAAAGCGTTTTAGCGCCCTTTATGGTGATAAATATGTATGCGAAAATGTTGATTTGCAACCTGTAAAAACCACTCCTTTTCCATAAACGAAAGGAGATGACTGATGATGTTATACTGGTGAACAAACTATGCCGTGAAGATTACAACTGACGCCTGATCTCTTACCGGATAGATTCAGAAACTTGAGATATAAATTTGTCAAAAAGTTCCAAAAAAATTGCCGTTTTTATAATTTTTCAAGCATTTTTGAGGGTCATTATTTTTACCCGTATTCATATTTGCTGGAATCTTTTATGTTTTCTCGTTAGACTCCTGTGCAGACTAATGTCAAGAAAAAATTTAGTTGTCCTATGTCATTCACATAGCTGCAGTATACTTTCCAAGTCAAACCTGAAAAAGCCAGTTGTAACCTAATAAAACCAGAGCAAATTTTTACAAAACCTAGCAGGAATGTGCCTTGTAGCACCTTACATGATGCCTGATATTTATTTTTCACAAAAAATGGGAATCACCCCAAAAACGGCCAAAAAAGTTCGATTGTAACCTTAAAAAACCACTGTAACGTAAAAAAGACAAATGCTAAGTATAATGTTGCCACAGCAACAAAATTACTTTTCAACAAGTTGCATAATTTTGCACTGATTTCTTGCAGAAGATGAAGAAAAGATTTATCTAGAGTTGTTTTTATCGCTTAAAGGCTTCATTTTTGAAATCTATATAACTTTTAATAAAATTCAGTAAATATTATTGATTATAAATGTGATAAAATGAACGTAAATATCGGAAAAAATGAATTTTTTCAAGAAATATGATCATGTAAGGTCAACAACCTAATTTACGCTGCAAACCACGCACTTCACATAAGATTTTGGGGGTGGTTTTTTTAATTCTCAGGGTTTTTCACCTCCCAAATGGAATTTGCTGGTTTTTTTTCATTTTTGAGTCTGATCGTCTTTTTCTGCAAGTGATTGAAAAAATCAACTAAGTGGCGAAAGATGGAGCATCAACGGGAGATTGCTCTGATTATATAAGTTTCTAGACAAGGGTGCTTGCACAATGATTATATTCAAAAAACAGGAAAAGTGTTTTTCTAGAGGCCATGACTATACATTTTATGAAATATCGCGAGTGTCGAGTTTAACATATTCATTATGCTCGTGAATGAATCATCCTTGTTTGGTACATGCCAAATTTATTTGCTATTTATACAATTCTCCTATGTGCCATAAAATTAAATGCTATATTTCTCCCTCAATAAATGGTTCAACCCCGACTCGAAAAATCTTGTCCCCAGGTTTTTTTGAGGTTGGGGTTGAGGTGTTCGAACAATCACTGACCTCAATCAAAAAAAAATGTCTTGCTTTTATCAGCCTAATTCAATCATGAAAAAATGTTGGATAAATTATGCATTTATTTGAACCAGTTTTCTGCTATATTTTTAATGGTGATAAAAAATAGCTTTTGGCACATCCTTACTCGTTTTTGCTCCTTTTATGTTTTTCATCAGCTAACATATTTTATGAAGCATATCAATTGTGCGAGCCACAGACATGCATGGTGCATTTTCTTTGCCCAAGAGATTAAATTGCCAAACTTCAGTTCAAGCAGTTGTTAAAGATTTTTGGCAAATTTATGGATCCTGAATCTTAAGGCACTTTTATTCCTTGCTTACAAATGCTACGCTAGGGCTAACACAATTTGCAGAAACACCAGCTACCTCGAATCTCGAGGAATTCTTTGTGACTCTTATGAACAGCAAAACCTCAGCTGCCATTGTTGTGTATGTAATATAGCTACAATTTTATCATGGCCTAACTGTATACTGTGATTAAACCAAATTTAAGCAGGAGCGATGCTACTTTAATAGCGAAATATCAATATTTCTGTAAAGATGTTTTTGAAACAGTTGAAAATGCTTTTATTCAACAAGGCCAAGTAGCTACTTACGTTGGTGTGTGATTAACTTCAAATTTTTCAGACTCAAAACCGGTTAGTGTGAGGTAGAAGACAGAGTAACTATATGGACAGCGGGAAAAATTAGGTCATGGTGTCCCTTTGTTACCGATGGCCAGAATCATTATGTTCAATGGTCAGGTGTATATTACACTATTGAGAAATTGCAAGACGCTCTTACTATACCAATTCACGAATGTCCACTTCTCATTAACATATGCATACGTATATGCACGTACACGGATCAGGGTACTCTATTGTAATTATTTGACAGAGAAACTCCCGCACACCCTGATTATGATGATCAACAAATATTTCACTTGCAAAAACGTGCATTCGTTGAGAAAATTTCTTGAGCGCTGAAAATGTGGCTCAAGAATCTGCTCTTCTGCACAAAACTACAATATTTAGAATGTCGTTTTAGTACACTCTAACAAACTTGTTTTACACAAATTTGGACTCTAATTTGCCAATTGACTGATTTCTAATCGCAAACTGTTCCTTAAGCTTTGCGTTCAAACCCTACCCCGGCTGTCCGCCTATGGAGCCAAAAAAATCATACAGACACCATACAGCAATTGTGTGGTAAAGTAAATCATATGTCAATAGACCGTGAAAAAAATATGTGCCTTTAAAGGAATGGGCCAGTGCCCTTAATAAAAACATCTGCTCAAAGTTTACAAATCGTTTTTTTCTGTAAAGCAAACACTCCTATTCCGCCCATTTCTGTTTATTCGTCACCTATTTGAGCTGATTTAAATAACTTTAAGGACGCTGGTTTGTTATAAAACCATTTTTCACGATTGCATGACGGTTAATCGCCAACCAATTAATCGCGGACAATTAATCGCCAACGGTTAATCGCAGAACAGTTAATCATGCACACAATTAATTGTGGGTCTATTTAATCGTAAACAACCAAGCGTCATCAAAAGTATGTCAAAAATAAATACCTGTATAAAAAATATAAAAAGGTGTGTAAAAAGGAAAGTAGGGATGTGAAGCTTGGCTTATTATCATACATGCATAGCATGGTGATTCTAGGGGGATGTGAAATTTTAAGGTGCCTTTTTAAGCCTAAAAATAGTGAGTATGCATTAAAAAACATTGTTTTTTCGGCGTTTCTTACGGTGCTCTATCTTTCTAGAGCATAACAACACGAGAAAATTCGAAACAAAATCAAAAAAGTCTTATAAATGTAAATGTAGGTACTTAAAACATGAGTTCCAAAAATTTGACACTATTGAGCAAATAGATAGCTAGAAACGCTTAAAAAGCACCTTTTCTGCGAATTTCCCGGAAATTTCTGGAAACTTTTGAAAAATCGCGAATTCAGGGGGAGTTGAAAATTTTTCTGGGGGGACCCCCCAAACCACTGGAACAAAATAAGGTCAAAACATAAGGATATGGCGCGAAGTGTCGAGAATTTTACGCCTTCGAGAAAATTGATTGCTAAAAACGCTTTAAAATCATTACTCCACAGTTTGAAAATTTTTCAAGGCGCTACCATTGTAATAAAGCAAAAACGAAATGATGATTGAATTGTTCGTATTCAAAGAATCGTGAATAGCTATGCAGAGCTAGATATTACTGATTATTTGCATGGCTTGTCACACAATTTCAATTTTTAGACAAATTCGGAATGTTTTGCAATGACAGTTTTTGTTTCAAGTAAAGTATTGTTTTGACTATAAATGCATACATATAAGTGTATTAGGCGATTACATGTCCCGGCGATTGATTGTTACCGCAATTAATTGTTCATTGATTAATTGTCCACGATTGATTGTGCACGATTAATGGTTGGCGATTAATTGTCTGCATACCTTTTCCACTAGTGTTTTCAAAATTTTTGTCTATTTTTGCAAATTTACGAATTCATATTTCTACCAGCTGTTAAATATTTAAAACAACCTATCAAATTATATAAAGATACTCTAATTGCAGCCGTTTCAACTATTCATAGAACTCATACTTTTGAAAAGGAAAAGGAACAATAAGAAATTAAAAATTTCGGAGATTTAATTCATAAAAAATTCAAGCATAGTACTGATACAGAAATAAGTGAGAAGTTTTCAACATTTCTTAAAGAGAACGCCAGTGTTTTTGGTGTCCACCGATCCATAGGGCGTTCTTCTATCATAAAACATGGGATTGATACCGGCGATCACAGGCCAATCTCCCAGCCGCCCTACAGGTTGCTGTATGCAAAACAGCAGGTGGTCAAAGAACATACATAAAATGTTGCAAGATGGGATGATTCGGCCTTCACAGATTTTATGGGCCACCCCCATTTTTCTTATTGACTAGAAGGACGGAACTAAGAGATGTTGTGTCGATTAATGATTGTACTTTAAAGAATGTCTATCTATTACCATTAATTGACAATATTTTCAGTAACCTTTAGGGTTCAATCATTTTCACGACCCTGGACTTAGAAAAGGGTTACCACCAAATTGAATTGATTGAAAAAGTTTTTGAAACTCCATGAATTTGATGTAATGCCGTTTGGCCTGACTGAAGGCCAAGCTACTTTTCAAAGAACCCAGAGGCAAGTTTTGCGAGATTAACTGCTTTGTTTATTTAAATGATATTTTAATTAGCAGTTCTTATCCTGGGAACCACATACGGCAACTCTAACAAGTTTTCGATCGCCTCATCTGGGCTGGACTGACGCTGAAACTTGAGAAGTGTGAGTTCGCCCTGGAAAAAGTAAGTTACCTAGGCCAGATCATCGACAAGGATAAGTTAAAAGTTAGCCCCGCCAGATAGAGGCCTTGGTAAGTATGCCTGCGCCCCAGACGGTAACTGAGGTGCACAGTTTTCTTGGACCAGTTAGTTATTGTAGGCGTCTTGTGGATCATTATGCTGATAAAACAAACTCACTATAGTTCGTTTCATTCAACTTTGAGACTTTTGAAAAAATTTAAAATGCCTACAATAGTGCTTTAAGCTAATAGTATAGTCAAGATATTCTACAGCATATTGAGTTACGGTGAGATGCTTGCTATTACCAAAACACATTGCTGCATCATAATTTTAAACCGCTTTTGTAGCCTGATTCATGCGGAATAAATTCAATAGAAAACTGTAAAGTTACATAGAACAGACTATAAATAAGCTCTTGACTATTCTAATGAATTCACGCGTTTCAAAAAAATTTTCAAGACATTAAAGATGATTTAATTCAAGCAGTAACCTTAGCTTTTCCAGATTTCATTAAATCGTTCATGGTCCAGAAAGAAACTAGTGGTGCCGGCGTTGGAGGAGTATTAGCCCAAATAATTTATTTGGACAAGCGAAAAATTTTGATCATGTTTACACGGACATAATTTTACTTTTTTACTGACTGTGCTCCAATAAGATTACTCAAAACTCATGATGCTTCCCCCTCATATTTAGTCAGATAGTTTTGTCCCTCCAAGAATATGATAATGATATTGTATACCGAAAAATGATGGATAATAGAAACGCTGACGCCTTATCTCGATATTGAAAAATCACAAAATCCGACAAAAATACAAAATTTCAGCAAGAACAAAATTTGCGTTCTAGATTTGCCTCAAAACTTACAAATTACGCAGAGATGAGATATTCGTCTTAGTCCAATTTATCGACTTTCACAAACCAGAAGAATGCATGATAGAATGTTTCCAGATCAGTCAAATACTAATGAAAATTTCTTTTTGGATCAGGAAATTCTCAAATCAGCTATATTCCTCTGGTCCAATCCTAAGCAATACCTCGGGAAATGATTTCCCATTGTGTTAGATGCTTTGCATAATGGCACGCTTTCAAGACACTTGGCCTTTCAGCTAACCTATCAAAAGGCTCCCAAACGGTTTTTCTGGCCAGGTAAGCACTCTGACATTTGCGAAGACTGTCAAGAGTGCTTAGCGTGTCGACGATTTTGTCTAATGACACAGAGGTTGCCAGTGCAGTCCGTGAAACCAATTCCCGTGACTGCTGTCATGGAATTTAGAGTCATGGACACCATAGGTGGGCGGCTCCGAACTTCTGGAGGGTGCAAGATTTTTCAAAGGTCAAAAAATGGCCCTAAAAATGGTGGTATGGCGGAAAACCATAATTTTTCAGCGTTTCTCATTGAGCACTATCCATCGGCATCAAAAAATTGCGAGAAAAAAAACAAAAAAAATTTTCAAAAATTGAATTCTGGGGGTTTTCATTTCTGGGAGGGGTGTATTTTGGTTTCTCGGGGGAGCACTGCATTTTCACTGATTTTCAAAAATTTATTACATTTCGAAATGCAGCTTTGTTTAGCTCTAACACGGTGAAATAATTGAGCCCCTATGAGAAAGAGAACTGAATTTCCTTTTAAATTATGTATATTTTGTTTCTTCAATTTGTTCTTACTGTAATTTATCAGTTAATAAACATGATGTAATCTGAAACCACACAATACCACTAATGATGCTAAAGTGTCAGTTATAGGTTTTTGAGTTAATCCCAAGAACCACTGAAGCGATTTCAAGAACACAAAGTTTTCTGAATACAAAGTGTAAAAATAAAACTATTTTACCGAAAAAACATTAAATTTTTTTAAATACAGTATACCACATAGCACAAATAGCTGAGATTTCAACATAGCCACATTTTTTACAAGTTTTGTACATTATGCTAACAACTGACAAAATAGTTGCGTTTGAGCATCCTTTAAAAAGTTCAATTTTTGGTCTTTCTTCGACATGTCGTTCACTCTACAAACACGTTTTAAATTTTTCCAATATGGCTGCCCCTATAAGCTATGCTTATTATGCGTCACAGATTGTATATTATTGAATGTTTGAGCTCAATATGAAAAGAGCGTGAAGTGAGCTTTCGAATGGTTACTCACTCGTTTAAATTGATCAAGGATTCGCATTTTTCATTCTTAGCCATGTAGGCAGACATATTGGAAAATTACTGTAGTTTTGAACGTTTTTATCTACAATTCTTTGTGCTTTTGAGATCTTTCGAAAATTTTTCCTGTAAATAGATGGAGAATTTTATGCTCTTTTCAATGAAATAAGCTTTAAGGTCAGGTTCCCTATACTTTGTAAGATTAATTTTAAAAAACCATCGTTGTATGCTGAAAACGCAGTGGGGCTGCATACCCCCAACTTCCCCTCTCACGCCCAGGTATGCATGAAACCTATTCCAGCGGTCCATGGGAAGATTGATATTTTCGTTTTATAGACCAATTTACAAAATAGGCAGAGTATATTGTGATTCTTGATGTCTGAGCCGCAACCATTGCAGAACATTTTGTTGAAAGAATCGTCATGCGCTTTAGAGCGCTTAAACTGATTCAATCAGATTGTGGGACTGGCTTTGTGCCACAATGTCAGTCTCTTGTCACTATGATGTATGACGCATCACCTCAACGCCATACCGCTTGCATACCGATGGGCTTGTTGAGAGATTCAACCAAACCATAGGGATCATGTAGGCCATGGAAGTCCGAGAAAACAAAAACGATTGGGATAGATGCCTCTTAGCAATAAAGCTTGCTTACAATATCACATGATGCAAGAGTACAGATTATTCACCGTTTTATCTGGTCTATGGCCATAATGCAAAGCTCTCCATCGTACAAGCCCAAAATGCATGTGAAATTGCTATCAAGTAACAAGCAACTGTTGGTGCCAGCCACTCAAGGAATCCATCAAAATTTGCATTTGGCGATCCAGCATGATCTGCGACACCAGAAAACACAATGTATTTTTTGACATCAAAAAATTGCAAAAAAAACAGAAAAATGCAAAATTAAATTCTAGGATGTGCTATTCTGGTTTCTATGGGGGTATGTGATCTTCTGGAGGGTGCATGCCCCTTCCCTCAAACCTCCCCCTCCCCCCTCACGCCCATGTGTGACTCGAACCCTTCAAGGTCCGGAAGATTCATGGGGAAAACGCGACCGTGAGAAAACTAGAAGGTCGTTAGTCCAAGTAGTTTATCTAAATCAGTTGCATCGACTTTGTGGTAACAGAATGTATTAGATGAAGCTGATACATTAAGTGAAGGTAGTGTGGATAATTTATCTTACTAAAAAGGAAATTATTTTAATGTTTATTTTTTCTATTTTAATATACCATTTTTGTCACATTCATGACATATTTATATTATATTTATACCATATTTATATCACATATATGCCAGATTTCCATATATTTTGGAGCAAGATTGAATTAATTCTTATCTTATAAAAGCCCTTAATCACTTTAGACTTTCCTATTCATTTACTTAATTTGTTAATGACTTTCTCCCAGATGCATCAAGCCTTTTTGGACAATACATTTTCGAAGTAGATATCATAATTTATTTCCATTCAAATGCACAAATTCTGTCTACTGAAAAACTTCAGTTTTGAATCAAAACTTTAATATACCTACTTGATACATCGCCTGATTCGCTATGCCTATTCAAATTGGGGAGGAATGCAAACAGATTTAGTGATTTCTAGGTTTAGTCACAATCGATGTGCAAGTATTAAGTACAGGTGATGGGTCTAACGTCTAGCAAGGTGCCAATTATATTCAAGTTCTCGATTATTCTAGAAGTTTATACCTTTTATACTACACATACTTTCAAATAATTAAATTCGTGCCTTCTTTTCTTTATAACACCCTTATTTAATGCTCTAATGTTATACTCTCATCCTTTTTCATTTAAAGGTTTTTTCAAAATTGTAAGATCTTTTTGCTGTATGGCCACCTAAAACTAGCCGTTTACTAAACGGCTATTCAAAATCTGAAATTCTTTCTGTAGCGCAGAAACAATGGCAATATCGCAAAACTGTAGAAAATAAAATTATGTATAAATTTTGACTACTGTCTGTTTAGGTAATTCAAAAGCAGTAAAAATTCAGCTAATTGGCATAAGGCCTTTGATTTTGGCTATCGTTTATTGCATGTTACATGGCTCTTAGACCTCTTGCTTTGGCACTCTGGGCCAGTTTTGCTCTTAGGAGCTTTGAGAGCATAACCGGCTACCTCGCAAAGGAAAAATACCTGTACAATACACGGAATAGAACTCCTTATATTTTATGCTGTAAGCGAGTGGTTGAGTATTACTGAATTGGATGCACAACTGCCGCATATTAGTCAACAACCGCCACATAGTTAACCACAGCCGCATAGTACAGAACCGCCGCATGGGAAAGCACAACCGCCACATAATTCACAACCGCCATATTGTTCACAAACGCCGCATATTGAAGAACCGCCACATAACAAACGACCAGCACATACTCAATTTGCAGCAATCACCCAGAATTGTCAATTCTTTGTAAAATTGTAAAAAGCGCGCCCTCATTTTTGGGTCAAAAGTGCCAAATTTTTGGCGCCTGAATGTACAACTAATAGGCAATGGCCCAAATTCTTAGGACTTTTTGAGGAAAATACAACGGAATCTTCTAAGAAGGGTATTCAATGGAATTTTCTGGAGGGATTCGACTGTCTATTTTATTTATATAAATCTACTATATATGTACACACACACACACACGCATACAAACACACACACACACACGCATACAAACACACACACACACACACACACACACACACACACACACAATTAGAACCGGTAAATACGTAGTAGTGTGCACATTATTGCTACACTAACATAAAAAGATTTTGCTGAGAGGAGTTTCTATTATAAACACATAATTCACAAATTTGTACTCTTCCGTTTCCTAGTTGGTCATTTATTATTCCCAAAAATACTTTTTCTAAATTTTTGTATAATTACCATGCATAAATTATATGTTTCACATGAATTTACGCCTGATGTAAGACACATTTCTTTTGTAATGATAAATGCGGAATTGCGGCGGTTGTGAACTAAGCGGCTTTTGTGAATTATGTGGCGATTGTGCTTTCCAATGCAGCGGTTCTTCACTATGCGGCGGTTGTGAACTATGAAGCGCTTTTGCATCCCAATCAATAACCGCTAGACCACTTGGGGAAGCGGCGGCGATCATACGTGGGCAGCAAGAAAATTCTGGGGGATGCAAGATTTTTGAAGGTCAAAAAATGGCCTTAAAAATGATGGTATGGCAATAAGAACACCATTTTTCGACATTTCTAATCAAGCACTATCCATTGGCATCAAAAAATTGCGAAAAAACGAAAACAAATTTCAAAAATTGAATTCTGGGGGAGGGTATTCTGATTTATGGGGGGTATTTTAGTTTCTGGGGGATGCATACCACACCTGGGCGTGGGGGGGGGGGGGTTTGGGGGTATGCACCCCCCAGAAACCAAAATACCCCCCAGAAATCAAAATACCCCCCCCCAGAATTCAATTTTTGGAAATTTTTTCGTTTTTTTCGCAATTTTTTGATGCCAATGGATAGTGCTTGATGAGAAACGTCGAAAAATGGTGTTTTTATCGCCATACCACCATTTTTAAGGCCATTTTTCGACCTTCAAAAAATCTTGCACCCCCCCAGAATTTTCTTGCTGCCCACGTATGTTCACCACCTGCAAAGTTTTTCATTGCCCGCAAAAATATTTTCACAACCCTCAGAATTCCTTTAGTTCCAGACGTGCCGATTTTTTTCGACGATCCGCGCTAATTAGCCGTTTTTGACCATATTTTATGCAGTTTTTCTTTTAAATTTTATTTTTCATCGCTTAGTAAGAAAGAACATTGTTAGAAACGCCAAAAAATTATTTTTGATCATATTCATTATTTTTGATGAGCCTATAAAACAGTTTTGATTTCACTCTTCCAGAATTTATATGCTCTTCAACTGCTTGTGAGCTTGTGGCTGCAGCTTTTAAATGCCCAAAACGGATAATAATGCTTCGCTTTGGCCTTGCGCAGTGATATGCGAAAATGATAACTTTCCTTCGATATTTTCAGTCGGGTGGAAAAAATTTCCCATGCCGGGAATCGAACCCGGGCCGCGTGGGTGAAAGCCACGAATCCTAGCCATTAGACCACATGGGATACCTGAGGTTTACTGTCTATTTATACCGATTCAATTCGTGATGACTCAGGGATGATCAGCCAATGACGAAATTTTCTCGGATAAATTTACTTTTCTTAAAAATAAGTACGTTTAATTTTTTTCCGATGGCGGGGTTTGAAAATAACTAAATTGGATAGGGAACGGCTTTGATCCATTTGTTGAATTTTTCTTCAACTTTTACATAAGCATGACCACAACCAGGTCCGTGTCCAGTATTTAATTTAGGGATGAGCGAAAATTTTGAGTTCAGATATCTCGAGAACCATTAGGAGATGGGCAAGAATAGAGGCATTTTGGCACTTGGGGTAGGTACGGGAAAATCTTTTTCAAATTTTTACGAAATTTCTCGATTATGGTCAATTCTATTACGCTCACCACGAATATGACATCCGTTTTAGTTATAGACTGGTAGTTTTTGAAAAATTTGGGTTTCATTTTTTTCTTGAATTTTTGATTTTTTCTTTTTTCTCCAATGTTTGTATATTATCAGGCCCGTTTCCAACATTCTGTTACGGTGGGGGCGACCAAACTTTTTTAAATATAAGGAGGAACCAGAGGATGAATTTTACTTTGCAAATTTTCCTATACGGATACCTAAGACACGATGGCATTCCAATGGAATCTATCTGTTACAGAGCTGGAGGGGTCCAGGATGGCGCGCTGAAGCGCCCCCAGCGGGGTTCGGGGCACTGCTCCGAAAATTTTGTGAAACGGGCTCATCAATTTTGAGTCGTTCGTAAGGCTAAAATTTTTTTACAAAATCAGCCAATTCGCGGTTCTGACTTCATCCCAAAAATGATCAAAGTTCATCAGCAAATTCATAATCATCGCCAAAAAAATTGATTTATTCTCTATTCTCAAACAAATCTCATTTTCTGCATAAACCCTATGAAGAACAGAAGACGTATAGATGCTAAATACCCTTTAGGTAGTACAATAGTATAAAGACTAAAAATCGAGTGTTTAAACTGCGCGCTTGGGACTAAATAGACTCAAATTATAATTAAAAATTCCGCGCAAAGCGCCGAAATTTTTTTTGCAATTTTTAGCCAAAAAAGGAATGGGTAAGTAAAGGGAAAACTCATTCTCAAATTTCGTTACGGGTAGGGGGCACATGCCCCCTATTCCCCTGGATACGGGCCTGTATATTATGGTCAATTTTTGTAAGCACTCTAAGATTTCGCAAAAATTGTTGTTCATCCATCCCTTTTTGTTATTACTAATTGCTAATTAAGTCCTTAACTTCTGTCTATGTTATCTACATACATGATCTGGGGGGTTTCACCCTCCCCCTCCCCTCAAAAAATTTTCACCCCCGCAAAATGTTTTTCACAGTCCCCCAGCATTCCCGATTTTTTGACACTTCTAAACATTTGTAGAATAGGTGCATTTTTAAGCGTTTTTAGCTATTTATTTGCTCAAAAGTGCCAAATGTCCAGCGCTTCGCACCATTATACTCATGTTCTGACTATATTTTGTTCGACTTCTTGATTTTTTCAAAATTTTTTTGTTTTTATGCTCTCAAAGATAGAGAGAGCATCGTCAGAAACGCTGAAAAACGTTGTTTTTATGCGTACCTACTATTATTGGGCTCAAAAAGAGGCACTTTATACTTTCGCACCCCAGAACTCTCATGCTGCGAATGTATGGTTATGTATATAATAAGGTTCGCCTTTAGATTTACGGTTTTCAATTGTTTATTTGCTGCCTGTCCCTTAGTCTTGCTTCTTTTGTTTCTAGCTGATTGACGTTGATATATTGCGCTTAAACACGTTACCAAGCGCATTGGAGTTTTTGGACGGAAATAATTTTATGGTTACGGTAGATGAGCATCATTCGTTTAAAGTAGCCGAATATTTCGAATCGCCTGTTGTGAAGCAGACGGAAAAGCCATTGCCTTGTAGAAGGAGGTCAAACGCGTCGGATGTAATGCGCTTTAATCTACTATGTATTTTGTAAAAAAATTTTTTTGTGTATGCTAAGTCTAGTTTTTTTAGTCCCTTTAAAGTAATGTAATTTTGCATTCAAATGACGAATACATCAATTAGGAGGATAAAATAAGTACTTTTTATTTTACATCAATTGTGTAATATATTTTTTCGTCTCAATCAAGTATTTCATATTTTTCAATTCTTCAAGCTAAGAAGGGTCGCTTATTCATTTTCAACTTAGCTATATCTCATGCTAGATTTTTTAAGCTTTAGTGCGCGCTTTGATGCGCGATTGTCTTGTATGTACATATGTACAGTGATCGCCTCGAAATTTGAACAATAAAGAACCGTTTGAGTTTGTTTAGGGACGTTTTGTCTCGACCTAATCGCCGGAGACATAAGGAGTATTCTGTCATGGTTTACTTTGGAAAAACACGATCCAAACAGCACGAAGCGCTGGTTAGTTACAAGAAAACGCGACCTAAACGCCAGCGCGCAAATCGCATATGTACATATTAATATTGAGTACTCGTGCAATTCATATGCATTATACGGTGTACTTGATGCGCGCACGCGTCCTATCATCACGTTCCATGCCTATTAAAAACGCGCGCTGAGTCGTCAACAGTTCGACCAATGCGTTTAGGTCGCGTTTTATTAGAGTAAAGCGTGTTAGGATACTCTTTAGGTCTCCGGCGATTAATTCGTGAAATGCGTTCCTAAACAAACCCAATCGGTTCTTTATTGTTAGAATTTCGTGGCGAGAACTGTATGTATCATCAGTTGGAAATTTGTTTTTATCACCAATAAACCTAACTGGCTTATGGTGACCTGGTAAAGTTTTGAAGTTTTCGAAGAATTTTCGACCGAAATCGATAATATTGCAATTATGGTAGAAAATGACCGGTATCATTGGGTTATTTATGACGTCACTTACTTTGCCCTATTGAGCACGTGTTTTGTAAGGGTGTGTGGAATGAAAGCACTTTTACCATTGGCTGGATTTTCATTTTATTTTTTTGGCAACAGATTTAGCATTTGACAATTTAGGACGAAACAGGTCCACTTCGTCCGAACGCCGTAGAATCGGATGATGAAGAACAAGTGACCGACGAATTTAAGGAGCTAAAACTGCATCAAAAGGACGAAGAATTGAAGAGGGTTCGTGGGATTAACAAATTTCTTAAAAAATCTTATTTCTCTAGAATTGTTGAAAAAAATATTTGGCAAAATCTACATGAGTGGACAGCAGTGTAGATAGTTGCTAAACGTGTGACGTTTCGGTAAAGAAATAAAGCGTTGTTTCATTTTTGGCCGATTGTTTAAAAGTTTCTTTCTATCATTAAGAAGCAGAGAGTAACACGAAATTTGAAAGTAAATGTAGACAAAAATAATCAAAAAAACAATGACATTCGAAATTTAAAAAATAGTTATGTTTCATTTGTGCCAGCTCGGGCATTTTTTAACGCAGAATATTCGGAAAATTCGGACATTTGAAGCGCATGAATTGCAAGGGAGGAAGTTATTACCATACCTAGGCGTAGGGGGATTTGGGGGTATGCAACCCCCAGAAACCAAAATACCCCCAGATTTCAATTTTTAAAATTTTTTTGTTTTTTCGCAAATTTTCGATGCCAATGGATAGTGCTCCACAAGAAACGTTGAAAAATGGTGCTTTTATCCATGCCACCATTTTTAAGAACATTTTTTGACCTATGGAAAATCTTGCACCCCTCCCCCAGATTTTTGGTGCTGCCCACCTATGATGACAACCACACGTGGGCCTGGATGGTTTGGGAGGTATGCAGCCCCTGTAGGCCGAATACCCTCCCCGTGATTGAAATACCCTCTCCCAAATTTAATTTTTTAAAATTTTTTCTGTGTTCTCTTCGCCATTTTTCGATGCCAATAGATAGTGCTTGATAAGAAACACTGAGAAATTGTGCTTTTTTACCAAGCGGCTTTTTTAATTATTTTTTCGCATCCTGTTTATACTTTTCCTTTCATGTATTATTAACATCTTTTTTCGTATTTATTTGTTTCTAATTTTTTTGTTCTATCGTGCGTTTTCTTCGGTTTAATTTCGTTTTTGAATTTTTAAGATACCATTTTTTGTTTGATTTTATTCCAGCAATTGTTCGCTAAAGAACGATGCAAGTTTATTTTACGAGTTACTCCAAAGTATCTTCTACCCGACACAAATTGCTTTATCGAGCACTTGATGGAATTAGGAACCTTGCTACGGAACACACGCTACAAATTTATCTTAGTCATAACTTCGATGGGTAACATGAAAACCGAATTAATATTACACGGCCTTATAATAATAATAATAATAATAATAATAATAATAATAATAATAATAGTTATAATAATAATAATAATAATAATAATAATAATAATAATAATAATAATAATAATAATAATAATAGTTATAATGATAATAATAATAATAATAATAATAATAATAATAATAATAATAAATATAATAATAATAATATAATAATAATATGAATAATAATAATATTAATAATATGAATATGAATAATAATAATAATAATAATAATAATAATGAATAATAATAATATTAATAATAATGAATAATGAATAATAATAATAATAATAATAATAATAATAATAATAACAATAATAATAATAATATTAGTATAATAATAATGACAATAATAATAATAATAATAATTATTATTATTATTATTATTAATAATAATTAATAATGATTATTATTTTTCTAGTGCAAAATGAGTTAATGGGTCTGAAGAATTGCGTGGAGAAAGAATGGACGGCCAATCAAGCGTGTAAAGCGTTGAAATTTTTGAAAGATTCTGAAGAAGACCGGACGGTTAGCCGAAATTTAAAAGGCATGACTGTCAATGGCACATTCATGGACTCAATTAATTTCGTTGGAAGCGAGACCTATTCTCAGGATATTTTGAAAGTATGTCAAGTCTATACAATCCGGCATATATGTATCTCCGGGGGGAACGGGGGGTTCGGACCCCCCCTCAAATTCATAAAAATCGGAAAAATACTACTTTTTTTACGTTGCCTTTATACAATGCTACATAGTCAAATTGAGCACAAATTATTTCTTCTTGATTGCATTTTTTAAATTAATTCTTTTACTCGCTTCTTTCGGGTGCATTGACTGAAGTAAGTAATTAAATATCGCAAAACATGTGATTGTGATGCAGTTTCGTAGTTTTTTCAA
Organism: Mermis nigrescens; assembly: GCA_036768485.1. Lineage (NCBI taxonomy): Eukaryota > Metazoa > Nematoda > Enoplea > Mermithida > Mermithidae > Mermis > Mermis nigrescens. Next base: position 37,890,122 of record JAVLUZ010000154.1, read on the forward strand.
TGTTTTTTATCGAATGTGTTAATGTTACTGGAAAGTGCAGACAAATGGAGTGAGAAAAAATAAAACAAATGAAAAATAAAACTAAGAGACAATTTTTTCAGAAGCGTATGTGTTCTTCAAATATAATTTGATTATCCCATTTTTTAGTTTTCTACTCCCTCCCGCTGCTTATTGTAAACTTACTTTACATTGTTTTATCTCGAATAATAAATTATTTCAATTACTTATCTCCTTTCGTTGACTTTTTATTAAAATTAGCATTTTAGCATTGTCGTTTGCATGTATAGTTGGCATACATGTAAACGGGGGGGATGGGAGATTCCCCATCCAGAGTCGGACGTCCCCCATCCCCCTGAATCCAGAAAATTTTTGAGTTTCCTCGTCCTGATTTTTTGGAAAAATTTTTTAATGTTGGCTATTTTTAGGCGTTTTGGCCGTTTTTGGTCAAAAATAGGAAGTCATTTACCCCCCTCCTAAAAAGTGCCGGGAACCCCCTAATTTCGAGCAGTTACATGTGTGATAGTTGGAGCAGATCTGAGTTTCTGCACTGACAAATTTTTGCCGTTTCGGACCTTTAAATTATTTACGTATTAATCCATTTTTATGGTAATTGTCAAAAATTCAAGTCGGGTTGATCAAAAATTAAGTTTTTGAACAAATTTGGCTTGGTTTGACTGTCTTAGTCGAACAAGCTGTCATTAAAATTAATCCAAGTCATCAAAAATTGTGCGGGTTCATCTCTAACAATACGTAAAATTTATTGAACATAATTGTAAAGTGAATTCGGCTTCATTCTTTACACTATCACGAATTACGGGTCAAGTTTGACGAAAAGGCATCTAATGAGTCTTATGCACACGTGGTCGTGGGGGGGTCTTGGGGGTATGCACCACACCTGGGCGTGGGGGTTTGGGGGGTATGCACCCCCCCCAGAAACCAAAATACCCCCCAGAAATCAAAATACCCCCAGAATTCAATTTTTGAAAATTTTTTTCGTTTTTTCCGCAATTTTTTGATGCCAATGGATAGTGCTTGATGAGAAACGTCGAAAAATGGTGTTTTTATCGCCATACCACCATTTTTGAGGCCATTTTTCGACCTTCGAAAAAAATCTTGCACCCCCCCCAGAATTTTCTTGCTGCCCACGTATGGTATGCACCCCTTCCCCCCCAAAACCTAAATATCCCCCCAGAATTCAATTTTTTTAAATTTTTCTTCGCTATTTTTTAATGCCAATTTATAGTGCTCGATGAGAAACGTTGAAAAATGGTGTTTTTTAGCCATACCGCCATTTTTAAGACCCCTTTTGTTCTTTGAAAAACCTTGCACCCCCTCCCCCAGAATTTCGGCGCTGCCTACCCACTTATGGTCTTATGCTTTCAATCGAGAAAAAAATCTTGATTTTATAAAATTTTTAAATTATTCAGAATTATTTTATTTTTCTTTTATTACTCTTTCTATTGCGCTGATTTTGTTGCCAACTGAGTGAATGAAATCGGTCAAATTTTTAAAGACTTATTTCACCAATTTCGAAATTTTTAATTTATCGAATAAAGTCTAAATAAATTAAAAATACACCAAATTTATCGACTTTGTTAGAGGTGCGAGATTCGCAAAAATCCATGCGTTAAACCCCAAAATAATCAGCGTTGGCTTGGAATTCGTGCAAAAAAATATCGATTTTTGGGAGTGAAATGATTGAGGACTCATAATACTATAAAAAATTGAGGCTGCCGAAATTCTGATCAGAGACTGCATTTTTAGCAGAAATGCATAGCATAGGAATTTTAAAGTGCCTTTTCTGGGCCCATAAATGATGGGTTTGGTACCATACCTGGATGTGGGGGTTTGGGGGGTTATGCACCTCTCCCCAGAAAACTAAAACACCCCCCCCAGAATTCAATTTTTGAAATTTGTTTTTGTTTTTTTTCGCAATTTTTTGATGCCAGTGGATAGTGCTCGATGAGAAACGTTGAAAAATGGTGTTTTTTCGCCATTCCACCATTTTTAAGGTCCTTTTTCGACCTTTGAAAAAATCTTGCACCTCTAGAACACGCGTCGAACAGATCGTTTTTAGGCGTTTCCGACGATTCTATATCTTTCCAGAGCATTACAACATAAAAAATTTCGTAAAAAAACAAAAAAAGTCGAATAAATTGAACAAAATATAGTCTAGAAGATGAATAGTATATGGCGCGAAGCGCAGAAAATTTGACACTTTGGAGCAAATAAAACGCTGAAAACGCTTAAAAGGCACCTTTTCTACGAAGTTTTAGCAAATTTTTGGAAACTTCGGGAAAATTGCGAATTCTGAGGGGGTGAAAAAATTTCTGAGTAGCGGATGAGAATTTTTCTGGGACCCGCCCAGATCATTTCTTATTCTTTGTCAAAAATGAGCGAGTCGTTTATGCTTTTTGATAATATAACCCGGATCGTTCTTAATCCGAAATTTAATATGGTATTCAGAAAACAGGTTCAATCGCCGCTGCCATTATTATTTCGAAAAGCCTAAATCATTTTATGTGCAATGTAAAACATTTAACTGGCAGGCGATTCTTTAGGTAAAAAATTTCTCCATCATCAAAATACTTGGCAGGAGCAACGACATAAGAAATTCTGTACTAAGTACAGTTGTCGCTATGAAAGATGACGCGCTGTCACCCTCAGAACTATAATAGATGGTGCGTCGCAAGCGCCGCGTTTTCCATCATGCACTATTACCTCTTTTCTATTATTATACGCCATTGATCTGTATCATCCCGTTAATCTGGCGATGCGGACGGCGCAATTTAGCTATTAATAGCGCCAACAAGAAGGAAGCTCGCACGTGAATGCTTGAAGCGCGCAGTGAATGCTGGAAGCGCGCACGTGAATGTCGTTCTATATTTAGGCGAGCCATGATTAAAATCAATATTTTTGCGAGCCGGCGACGGACATGAAGAATTTTGGCAGAAAGGTACGCAATACAGAGCGATGTACGCAGCACTGATTGAGGAGTTTTTAAACATTTCGAGTTGATTTATAAATAAACCTCTAAAAATGCTATTGAAGTTTTTAGGTGACTTAATATATAAATAATAATTAATAGACAGTGCACGGCTTGCAAAAATATTGATTTTAATGTTGGCTCGCCTAAATATAGAACGACATTCACGTGCGCGCTTCCAGCATTCACGTGCGCGCTTCTAGCATTCACGTGCGCGCTTCCTTCTTGTTGGCGCTATTAATAGCTAAATTGTGCCGTCCGCATCGCCAGATTAACGGGATGATACAGATTAATGGCGTATAATAATAAAAAAGAGATAATAGCGCATGATGGACGAAACGCTGCGCTCGCGACGCACCATCTATTATAATTCTGAGGGTGATAGCGCATCATCTTTCATGGCGACCACTGTATCTGAGGGCAGACGTGTAAAAGCTCAAAATTTTGGGTGGGGGATGAAGTCGGTCGTTTTGGAGTGGGGGAGGTGGGTAGATGACCTTCAATTTTAGACAAAAACTCACCTAAAATCAATCTAAAAGCGCAAGTTTTTGCCAAAAATTGGGGTTCATAAAAATCTCAGAGTTTTTTGGGAATGGGGTGGGACCAGGTATTTGAATGCTCAAGTCTTGAGAGAATGTAGCCGGCTACTTTCAGGGGAGTAATATAAATGGCCTCAAATCTTTGACGGACAATGGCAGAAAAGTACTTAAAAGGTGCCCGAGAAGGCAAGTTTCATCAGAAATAGATTGAATAAGAATATCAGTCTTTGGGGGGGCTGGGGTGGGAGCGGACACGTAACAGCTCAAAATTTCGGAGGGGGTAGCCGGCTATTATTTGGGGGTCGTTTAAATGACCATCAATTTTTTTAGCCCAGAATGGTAAAAAAAGACGTAAAAATGGTTCAATAAGGCAGTTTTGCGATAATGGGCGGATCAGTGATCGTACGGGGTCAGATTTTCACCCCTGATCGGGGTCGGGGATGAAAAACCCCGGTTTTCGGGGTCGGGGTCGGGGTTGAACATTAGCAATTAACATTGCATGATTACATACCAATTTGAAAAGGATAAAAACGATACCTTCACTTGTTTGTCGAGCATACTAATAAAGCTGGTTATGTTCAACATTTTATTTTCATTCCAAGTTCAAGCATGGTTTTAGCAATTTAGCATTACTTTCAATTTTAATCACTAATCGCTCTCGCTTTTTCGTATTCTTCCACAGTTTTTTCAAAACGGTTTTCTATGGTGCACTGATTGTAGAGGAGCCAATGGCGCAAAACGCCGAAAATTTTCGAAATTTTACCGTTTTCATGTAGAATTTACGCCTTTTTATTGACACACAGTTCGGAAATCATAAGTGGCGCAGAGCATCAAGAAGTTCAGTCATATTTTACCGCCCTAAGGCAATAATCGGCGGTGCTAAGCGCAGGAAAATTTTGACGTTTTTACTCTTTAAACTCAATTTATACCGCTTAAATCATACAGAACAGATAAACTAATTGCGGCGCGAAGAGCCGAAAATTTTTAAAAATTCCTAATCCTTTTACCTTTTCTGTCCTCCTAAAACTCTTTCAACATGTAGAACGAGATTGTACGGCTTGGGGTCTTCGGTGGCGCGCTCAAGCGCCACCAGCGAAGTCCAGAGCAGAACCCCCGAAAATTTTGTAAAAAAGCACTCTAATTTTTAATTAGTAAAGTTAAAATTTTCGCAAATTGGCAAAATCTTGATTCTGAATTAAGTCCAAAAAAACTTAAAATTGATGAACATCTACACTGCACAAAACTCCTGAGCTGAAATGCGTTTTTCGACCTCTGCTAAGTATGTAGCGCAGCAACGGGTCACAACCAATAAGTCATTGAAAGATGTATCAATGAGAATTTTGTTCTTACCGTTTTCGGGCCCATTTGTGGCCTTCTTATTAACTAGTTCAGAAAACAGAAAATGCGCAAAAACAAGAAAATTTGGCCTTCCCTTTCATTTAAAATAGAATTATGTGTCCTTGTAAAGAAAGATAAACAAAGCAGAGAATAGATAAATTGGTACGCAAACATTTTCGCACTTTTACTATTATGCTCAACAAGCATGTGCAGTTTCATCCGATGAACTAATAGTGCATTAAATCACTAAAGTGCTGCGGAGTGCTGGATTATTTTAACAGATTCAAGCTTTTAAATTCATTGGATCTGTATAAAAATAAAAAATAATGAGTCGGCGCGAAGCGCCGGAGAATTTTGACGTTGTGCCGTTTTAAACTCAATGTTCTGGACACATTGCGCCAGAAAAATCAACATAATTTCTGAAAAATTCCCGGAGGGGGCATGTGCCTCCATTCCCCCTGGCTACGCCTGTGATTCCGCAGTATTTTCGGCGCACTTCATAATGGAAAATATGCGAACATGTATGTACGTCTTAACAACACGGCGACCAACCGTACTTTTTATGAAATATCGCGAGTGTTGACTTAAACATATTAATTTTGCTGGTGAATGAATCGTCCTTGTTCCGAATTTATTTGCTATTTATATAATTCTTCTATGTACAAACAAATAGAATGCTATATTTCACCCCCGAAAAAGGTTCAACCCCGACTCGAAAAATCATGCCCCCTGTCGGGGGTCGGGGTCGGGGTCGGGGTTAAGGCCGAGGTTTTTCGGGGTCGAAGTCGGGGTCCCCGTACGATCACTGGCGGAAGCAAAAGATATTCGTCTCTGAGAAATGGGGGACGATTGACTTTGCGTGGGGTTTTCCTATTACACTTATGGCTGGCACCAGGCCCGTATTCAGGGGGTAGGGGGAGGGGGCGCCCCCGGAAATAGAAAATATTTTTGAAACGCACGAGGTCTCCCAAAGGAAAAAATGAAAAATTCTCGAAGTAGGTTGAAAACACTACCAAAACATGTTTTTAGCGTACTTTTGAGCTTGTTAACTCTGAATTTTCCGGCGCTCTATGCCGGATTTATCGTGTATCTATGGTTTTTGTCTTCTAGCCCGCCCGAAACCGCTAAAATTTGAGTTAGACATGAAAAACATGTCAAATTTTTCCGGCGCATCGCGCCGAATCATTCATTATCTGTATCTTTTTACTTTGTATATCACAAAGATTAAAAGACAGAAGTTAGAAAATTATTAGTCGATTGAATGGAGAGAAGTTAGTTGTGTAAATTGTTTAAACCATAGTTTTATGTAATATAAGTATGGAATAAAGTGTTTTTTTTTGAAATTTTTCTCCACCATAACATAGAATTCGTTGAGAAACGCTCTAAAATGCCATTATTTTTGCCCAGTCTTATAATGGTTCTCGAGACATCTGACCTCAAAATTTTTGACCCCCGCTCCGAAATAAGATCCTGGATACGGGCCTGGGTGGGACCACCAACTTCTGGTGGGAGATTCCGCATATCTCCCGTTATATGCATTTATGTACATATGTAAACTCGAGACTTTTCGCTAAATCATCACGCGGTTTTTTGCTCGTTATTGCTGCAACTTCTGCTTTATAGCTCTGAACTCATCATTTCTTCTTATCTTTTCTCCGCTTTCTAGTAAAATAATTTTGTTTCATCATACATAGATTAAAAATTGATTAAAAATAGCCCTAAACACAAGGTCCCATGACTTCATTCTTCAAGAGAAAAAGGATAAATATTTCAGCTGAGAGTATCCAACGTTGTAAAGCACTTTTTAGAATGTTTTTTGTTCATAAAAGTTGCATTTGTGATGAAGCAAATTTTTCGTAAAAATCAGCTAAAAATTGTGAGTTTCAACGAAAAATGCAGCACTTAATAAGAGAAAATTAATCACAATGGAATTTTTGGTAGTGCATCGATGGAAGTCATAAACTGTCTTTGTTTTACCGAAATTTTGATATCAAATGCTAATCAGTGCCCAAGCTGCGGCAAGATAAAAGTTGTTTTGCATAACCAAAGAAGTTGAGGTACATATTTTAGAAAATTTTTCTAGAAAAGGCGGGAAAGAATAGAAAAAATGGTGACTCTAGTAATGTAAAGCAGAAGTTTCGTCACCATTTGCAAAAAAATCGCATGTCGATATCTCTTATACAGAAAAAGTTATTAGACAGCTAAAACTAACTTAATTAACAACCCTCGCAGTGGCGGATCCAGGGTTTTCCCAAGGGGGGCGGTACCCCTATGGGGGCGGTAACCCTATGGGGGCGGAACCCTGACTTTGGCGGGAAAATTTGCTGTTTTAACCCAAAAATCGCTAAAAATCGATCAAAAATCCTTAATTTTGCGCACTATTTTGGGCCAATGGGGGCGGCGGCCCCCCCCCCCCTAAATCCTCCCCTGAACCCTCGTACTTGGTGCAATTTCTCGCGCGCGCTTTTTCCACTGAAAGCTTGGTCCTTTTTATTATTTCAATTTCAATTTTATTTATTTATCCTTTAGCTATTGATCTACATCTTCTTTTGAACAATAATCGTTTTTTTCGAATTTCCGAATTTGTTGCAGATTGCGAACGACGATCGCATTATAGCCTGCTGCGATAATTATATCAATAGAAAGCTCAAAGAAACTGGTGCGCGAACGGAAATCAGGGATCTGAAAAATGATTGTTTTGGGACTTTATATACTTGTTGTTGCCTTACATGGGCGCGTGGATCACACATGGACATGGGGGTCGGGGGGATATGCATCATAGGTGGCCGGCACCAAAGTTCTGGGGGGTGCAAGATTTTTTTAAAGGTCAAAAATGGCGGTATGGCGAGAAACACTATTTTTCATCGTTTCTCATCGAGCACTATCCATTGGCATCAAGAATTTGCGAAAAAAACAAAAAAATTTAAAAAATTGAATTTTGGGGGGAATATTTTGTTTTCTGGGGGTGCATATTCTCCCAAGGGGGTTTAAGCCAAAAAAGCACAAAATAACGTGTAAAAAGTCATATTTTTCCGGTTTTTTTCTTTTATTTTGGGGGGTCTGGACCTCCCAGTCCCCCCACAGCTACGTGCCTGCCCAGGTATGGCATGCGACCCCCTCAGAAGGCCGAATATTCCCCCTCCCCCCAGAAAGCAAAATAAGCGCCAGAATTTTATTTTCGAATTGTTTTTTTCGCATTTTTTGATGCCAATGGATAGTGCTCGATTGAAAAATTGAGTTTTTTACGCCAGACCACCATTTTTAAGACCATTTTTTGACCTTTGAAAATCTTGAACCCCCATCAGAATTTTTGTGCTGCCCCCACCTATGGTGCGGACCCGTGGAAAGTTTGGAAAACTTCCAGAATTGAATTTCTTAACAATTCTTGGTTCGTTTTGCAGTCTTTGTTGTCAGTAAAACGATCCCGATGAAGACCGCAATAATACAATGCTATTGCCTTGAACGTGTTTTTTTAAACAATTTTCGAATTTTTTTGAAATTTTACGGACCCTAAATTTTTGGCCTGTTTAAATATAGATTGTGATGAAAATGATGTATATTTTTCATTGGAATCGAAATAATAATAAGTACAACTAGAGTAATATAAAAGATATGAAGCAGTGTAAAGGACTGTACCTTGTGACAAGATGTCTCAATATTCATTAAGGTGTCAGTTTCTGAATTTTGTAAATTATGTAGTTAGTTGAGTTTCATCAAACTAGCTTGTTTCATTTGACAATTTTGATGTAGAGGTACTAAAATTGCATAAAGACGATGTAAATAACTTTACATTCCGGAAATTTTATTTACCTACAGTAGGTTTCTGGCATAAACTTAATTTTCGAAATTAATTATGACTGAATTCTCGAAAAGTTTTTTAATTAATTATGGCAGATCTGTTGCACTTTCTTTCAGATGCTCAGGTTCAATTAGTGTGTAAAGTAGATATTTGTACAACTGAGTAATTAGTCGTATCAACTGGCTGTGACCTACAGTATCCCATAGCCGTTGTTTCTTTATATATTCGAACAATTGGCTGAATTTGGCTCAATCAAAGTAATTTTACATAATTATAGATGAATTTAAATTCATTCAGATGAACCAATCGAGTACAAAAGTGATCTGGTTCTGTTGACCGAGGATCGAGCTATGGCCCTCAAAGCGATTACCAAAAAAATTCCGGTCAAAACGGTGCCGCAATTTTTGGCCTGGGCCCGAATCAGTGTATGATATTCAATGAGATAATTTGACCAGCTAACATTTTTATTCTTATCGTACGCTAATCTCTCATCGTTTCCTTGTTTACACTCTCTTTGAGACAGTTACTTTACACGTCAGGTCAAATTCTTTGATTATCGTACATCGGTTTACAATGTTATGTGTTTTTTGTGTGTATATTTTCGCAGTTTATTGATCGTTGATTTTGAATAATGTAGGTGCAAAGGCACCCTGTATAATCGAATATGCGTTCTTAGATGTTGCGCTTATAAATCTGTGACTTCTTGTTCATTATGTATCCCCTTTGACCTCTCGACCCCTCTAAAGTAAGAAATCTTATTCGGATTGGACTCATAGTTGAAAATTCTGCACTTCCAGTCTACACTTAGGAATCGTATAGCGTTTTATCTTACTATCATGCTAATAATGGCTCGAAATTTAGGTTGGTGTGCCCGGCAATTTCCAAAAGGGGGCTTAATGACCCTTAATTTTTGGCCAAAAAATGCGTAAAAATGGTCAAAAAAATGCAAATTATTTTGAAAAATCGGGGGAGTGAAAAATTTTCTAACTTTGGGGGTCGGCGGGGACGCCCGACCTTATGTGGGGTATCCCTAACATTCCTGCTACATGTATGCTTACTGTACGTACATATTTAATGACGTCATTGACTTCGAAGTCACATTTTATTCAACTTAAATTTTATGTGGAAATGTGTCAAAATTCAATTGACTTCAATTTTGCCAACAGTTGTTTACACAGTCTCCATTTCTGAGTTTAAATTCATTCGAATCGTTGCACTTTGTGCATATAATCGGGATATCCGTCCGCTTTAAGTTGGCTTCTTTTTCGTTGATAATGTTTACAATACATGTAAGGTGAATGTGTAAATTTTGATAAATTTTCTAAACATTCGGTTATTAAAGGCGCATGATTTGTTCACGTGAAGAACATGGATGCACAACAAAGTCGACAAGCTGGGGACAGCTGGTTAGTACCACAAGTGGGCTTGGGGGTATGCAACCTTCCCAGAAGTTGAAATTCCTCCCCCCAGAATTCAATTTTTGAGAATTTTTTTTGCTATTCTAGCGATTTTTTGATGCCATTGGATGTTGCTCGATGTGAAACGTCGAAAAATGGTGTTTTTTGCCTTTAAGGCCCTATTTTGAACCTTTGAAAATCTCTTCAACCCCCCCCCCACCCCAGAATTTTGTTGCTGCCCACCTATGGTTAGTAACCATGGTATGGGACGATGGGGAGAATTCAGACCTACTCAGATTCTGTCAAACCACTAGAATTGATTTTTTTCAATTATTTTAGATTTTGTCTGTTTTTACACCACCCGAACCACAACCCCCCTCAAATTTGGGTGCCGCTCGTGTATTCTGGTGATCTTTATTTAAATGTAGCGGCCTTCTCATGTAACTGTTGTTATGTATATATATACATATATCACAAAATATATCACAAAATTTATACATATTTTTTGCAAAAAACGACGATTTCTGCAGTTTCGGCCTTAATTTTGTCTTATTTTTGTTCCGTATATGTGCTCATATGCATAGTACATTATCTTTCTTCATAATCTTTCAAAATATCTTTATTGTATTACAGCACTACTATAAAGATATCTTGCAGAATTGTAAAGATAAGATAAAGTTGAAATTTCAAAATCTAGAAGATATAAAGAAAAATTAAGAAAGATATAGAATTTGCGTGTAAATATAGTCGCCTGGACCCAGGAGAATGTGAAGTGCAATAAACAAGAGTGGGTGATGCAAAGCAGGCAACTGAATAGTCTAGGTCAAAGAGGTGATAGGCATTGAGCACACATAAATGTATAGTCTGTTTCATTTATTCGAAAGCTTTTTAGTCAATTCTTTTAAGGGCTACAGTAAGCGAAACAAGACGAATTACTGTAATTCGGCAGATCAGCTCAGTGAGGGCGAGTGGCTGGAATTCTTCCATTTTTAATGCACTAATCCGCCTATATAAATTTAATTTAGGCATTTAATCAGTACTGGGACATACTACAGTAAGTGCGCTAAATAAAAAGCTGTCGGGTGGAATCGAACCCAGTTGCTTCGACACGACAAGCAGACGTTTTACCACTGAGCTATGAGGGAGTTCGCGGCGTTTCTTAACATTTTAGTCTATTGTGTTTAAAGTGTCAACTAAGGATAAGCTGAATGCGCGATTTTTATCTGTAAGTTGATTAATTTGCTGGAAGACGAGCATAAATTATGTCACAAAAATGTTATTGAAAAACCCTTCTCTGCTACGTAACTACAGTGAGATCTAGCGAACTACAGTAAATAAGAAAGAAGGGGTTACTGTAGCCTCCGAAAACATTTACTGAAAAAGCTCTCGGATAAATGAAACAGACTATAGGTTTGGAGGGTTCACCCGCGATATCTGACTGACCTAGTATTGGCAAAGCGTTCCGAAAACATTATCGTTCTCGTTAACGATACTCAATTATCGTTCCGTTAAAGATAGTTGAATTCTTTTCGGAGCTAATATCGTTCCTATTTTTCTTAACGACCGCTGCATATCGTTCCGTTAACGATAATTGATATCGTTCCTAAAATATTTTTGTTCTTGTTCTCCTCAACGATGATCAATTATCGTTTCGTTAACGATAAATTGAGCCGTTCCAAAACCTCTATTCCCGTTGCCGTTAACGATGATCATGTAAATACTGGATGTGTCCTAGTGTCTACAGAATCAACATGGACAAACCCTGGTATTTGCCTTCGGGAGTTACAGGTATCTATGCTGCTCTTAGCGCTGGCGGTTAGACGTAGCTCAATAAATGGCTCTAAACCCAACGGCCCTCACGGCCTCGATCTCCTCGGTCCTAATATTGCTGACCGCACTCTTACGGAGAATATCGGCAGCTACGGCCATCGTTCTAACTCTAAGTACCTACCTAACCCTGGTATGCACGCAAGGTCAGTTAACCTATCTCAACCCCAAGCTCAAGTTGATTATTTAAGTTGTTCACCAGTTCGAGTTCAGATTCGGAAAAGATTTTGGTTCCTAATGATGGTAGCACAATAAACATGAATCCAACAACAACGAGCTCCAGGCTGTACAGTCGTCATATTTTAAGATTACGTAATATTTTGATTAATTTTGGGTTGAAAAATAGATGAGAGAATTTTTGAATATAGATTTAAAACAATCACAATCATATTTACCTTCCGTTTCGGTCGATGAAAGAAAGGGATGAAATAATCGACGGGACCGGCCTTACCCTCGATATATGCACAATCACTGGGTGAACAATGCCCCATTTACTAGACGCAAAACAAGATGAACAAGCGTCAGCTCGACTATGTACGAGCAAGAAGAAAAAGAAAAACAAAAATGGCACGACTCGACCAAAAAACGTAACTAACTACTAAACCAAAAAGCAAAAAATCCAATCTAGCCAAGATTAACTACAATATTAACAATTAGATAAAGATATCAACACAATTTAAGTACAGTTAACTTTTATATAAGGTCATAAGACATTAAAATTGTTTACATTGATAAAACAAATATTAATATACCTGATATTAACGCAGACATAAAAGCCCTTTTACCGGCCAAGTACCTAATAAGATTTTGAAATGAAAAGTTGAGATAGAGATGGAACTCTAGGCCACTTAAGCTCTCACGTCTTTAAGACGGATACTCGACCGAATAAAGGATTCCAAGAATTCGTCGGGGGTTCGTTTTGCTGCGTGGCTGTAGCCAATTTGCACTCGAGGCGATAAATCAAAACGTTTAAAGCAGCAAAAGAAGGAGTTCGAAATAAAGTTTGTATCGTGTAACTGTCGTAGTTACAATCATATATGGGCGTGGGTGGTTTGGGGGGTATGTACCCATCCCCAGAAGTTGAAATACCCCCGCCCCCCAGAAATCAAAATACCCCCAGAATTCAAATTTTGAAATTTTTTTGCTTTTTTAGCGATTTTTTGATGCCATTGGATAGTGCTCGATGAGAAACGTCGAAAAATGGTGTTTTTTTCGCCATACGACCACTTTAAAGACCATTTTTTTACCTTTCAAAATTTTTTCACCCCCCTCTCCCTCTCCTAACCCCAGAATTTTGGTGCTGCCCACCTATGGTTACAATCATTTATTGTTTGCTAACTATTAATTAAATCGTTCCATGGCATTTTTCATCTAAATTTGTTCCGTTTATTGATTACATGCATTATTTTGTCATTGTTGACGTCAACTTGCAAAAATCTACTCATTGACACAGACACATACACATTAGATGCATTGTTTACTGTTATGTAGACAACGAAAAGAATAAAAAAGCACGAGAATCAGGTAGACATAGGATTAGTTTTTTGAAAACGGAAATGCCGAATTCATGCGAAAGAAAATTCGCTTTCCAGACATTTCTTGCTAAGATTGTGGCACTTCTTATCAAGTATAAAAGCCGCCTGACTAAAGACTCTTTCACACGGTGCTGATGTGGCTGGTACTGCAAGCACCGATATGGCAATTGTATATACATTCAGAAAAAATGCTTTTTTCCCTTCCGATAGGAGAGCACATTGAAATCATTGTTAATACAGCATTTGCGATCCATCTGAAACATGAAAAAACTATTTAGTCATTAAATAATTCATAAATCAGCGTGGAGAGGCTGGATAGAGAGGGGTAGGGTCGTGTTAGCAGGGAGTGCAAGCCCTAAGTGGGCGGCACCATACGGGGGCTTGGGGGTTGGCGGTATGCACCCCCTGAAGATAAAATATCCAACATGAAAATGAAAAACCCAACAATAACCCCCCAGAATTCAAGTTTTGAAAATTGTTTTTTCGCAATTTTTGATGCCAATGGATAGAGCTCGACGAGAAACGTTGAAAAACAGTGTTTTGTTCGCTATAGAACCGCTTTTAAGACCATTTTTTGACCTTTTAAAAATTTTGCACCCGCCCCTCCTCCGGTGCTGCCCACTTATGGGCGGTACCAAAGTTCTGGGGGTGCAAAATTATGTAAAAGTCAAATATTGGTCTTAAAAATGGTGCTATGGCGAAAAAATACCATTTTTCAATGTTTATCGGCTAGCTCTATCTATTGGCCACAAAAAATCGTAAAAAATAAAAAATTTTCAAAAGTTGTGTTCTAAGGGTATTGTTGGGTATTTTCATTTTCATGGTCGGTATTTGGACTTCTGGTAGGTGCATACCCCCAAACCCCTCGCGGTGGCGGATCCAGGATCTTTTGACAGGGTAGGGGGCGGACGAAACCAAAAATTTATGTAAAAGTGTCAAAAATAGCTAAAAAATTAGACCATTACCTGTAAACTAACCGTTTTTGGACATGTTTTGATATACAGAATCACTTAAGATGCAGAAAATTCAGCAAATTTTCAAAGTTTTCAAAAATTTTCTACAAAAAACACGAATAAGTTGTTTTAAATTCGCAAAGAAATTAGTTCAAAAATCATAATAAAGTGCTGAACAAATCACACAAAATGCTATAAAGTACGGACAGCTTAAATTACTATGTATTTACTCGTTAAATAATTTTAACTTCCACAGAAACATTGATCTGTACAAAAGCTATTCTTCTGATGAAAAAAGAAGACTTTTGTGCGCCAAAAAAGTCAGTAAATGCAATGGATTAGCACTATACCGGCGCGAAGTGCCAGAAAGATCTCGGAAAATCATGATAAAAAATGATTAAAATCAGTAAAAAATACACAACTTTTCTCTACTGCGCCAATAGTTTTTGGCGACAGGGAAGGGGGCTGCCCCCCTTCCCGCTAAATCCGCCCTTGACCCCACGTCTAGGTATGGTGCAAGCTGGGTGGACAAAACGGCCTTACCCAAGACTGCTAGCACTTGTTAGACAAATTTCCAAAAAGTACGTAGCTTTTAGTGGCATTTTGTGACTTATTGTAGCATTTCTTGGTGGTGCCTCAATGTTACGTGCACAAATAATAATTTTAGCGTTTTTTATCCATTTATCATCATCTCAAAAGTCTAAGGCGATTCATGTTGACTAAACTAATTTGTAGAAATACCTAGAATGCTGTAATACTTGTCCAATATTTTGGCTTTTAGCATTTTATACCTAGTTATTTTATGTACATACAAAAAATCTTCCTCTTAAAATCTCAATACAAGAATAATGATGTTTTGAGTGACTTTTCACTTTTTTTTAATAAAAATTTGAAATATATTGAAATTTTCAGGAAATAAAAAATGATATCAATTTGTTACAAGATGGTCAACCTTGCACGGATTACCTACAGACTAGCATTACACTAACGCCCTGCCCTGCTAAATTTCGAATAATCACTTCACACAAAACACAAGGATAAAATAAGCTGTTTCGAGTCGTTGGCTGTTAGATGAATGCCGAGCTGAGTGGAACTCAGTTGTATTCAGGGACGTCGCTTGATCCACCAATTTGAAGGATCAAACGTAACATTCCAAAATTTTGGGGAGCCCAAACCACTTTCTGCTCCAAAATTCCTGCTCTATGAAATTACTGACATTAAGATCATTTGGAACGATAATCAAGACCGTTCCGAGGAGCTTTTTCGTTTTCGTTCTCGTGAACGATGATCAATTATCGTTCCGTTAACGATAATCCATAGCGTTCCTAAAACATTTTCGATCTTGTTCTCCTTAACGATGATCAATAGTCGTCCCGTTAACGATAAATGAAGTCGTTCCGAAGACTTTATTGTTCCCGTTCTCGTTTAAGATGCTCATTAATCGTTCTGTTAACGGTAAATCAAATCGTTCCAAAAAGATTACATTCTCGTTTTGTTAACGATAATGGGAACGAGGACGATCTTTCCTTTTTTCGTTCTGTTTAACGTTTTGCAAACACTAGACTGAGCCCCGTACTGCTACTAATACTAGCTGGCAGCGAGTCACTTCTTTCTATTCACAAGCATCAAATCCGGCTCTTTGCGCCTGTACAAAGTATAGTCGCAACAGTTATTGATTTTTTCAAACTTATCTATTTTTCCTAGGCTTACTTAAGTTAATGTGGGTGCTAGTAGTGGTACTCCCGCTTAGAACAATATCACTCCCGCTTACTTATAGGTCGATATACAGACATTAGTTTGGGCCGCACGGCTTAGGGTTTAAACAATCGTTGTATTTCAGGTCAAACCTGCATTTTGGATTACATGCTAACTTATGTACATACTTTATCTTTTTTGCAAGATAAACTCCTATAAAAAAGATAAAGATAAAGATAGCCTGTGATTTTTCCAAAAAGATAAAGATAAAGACAAAGATAAATAAAAAAATCGTCAAGATAAAGAATCTTTATCTTTATCTTGCTAAAAGGATAAAGATAAAGATATCTTTTACAACACTACCTTATACTTTGTTTTACACAAGTTTGAGCATGAATTTCAAAAAGCATGTCCGACAATTAGCCGACAGATTGCGTTTATAGCATTTATTCGATATAAAATTATAGTAATCTGTCGGCTTACTTTAGAAAAATTCTTAAAATCCATGCACAAAACTTAAGTGAAACGAAGTATAACGGAAAGGCGATTCGAAAAAACCTATACCTACATATTAGTGACGTATTGGGTGCCCGATTTCGAAATACCCAAATTATTCAGCGAACTCGAAGTCCCTAATGTTTAAAATCTGAAACTTTTGCGAAAATTTCCTGAGTTTATAGAAATAAAGCGTGTAATGATAATTTACACCATAAGAATTCAATTTCCTCCAGAGAGACTTAATCTATGAAATGCAATATTTTAAAATTTCGTTTCATAGTACTTAGTCTGATTCATTAATTCATGAGCTTTTTCAGCGAATCTTTTCAGAGGGTATAGTAACTATCTTTCTCACATACTGTATGTCGTCCAGAGATCACTGTAGCGACATATGTAGGAAGGAACATTTTTTAATAAAATTTTTCACGTCACTCGTCTAGCAGATCCTGCAACTTCCGGAGGAAGTTGAGCTATTCAGCTTGTTATAAATTGACCGTTAAAAACAATTAGGCTAACATTTTAAACATCCCGCAAACTAACGCTTAGCGCAGTGGTAGAACGTCTGATTGTCGTCGAAGCAACACGGGTTCGATTCCGGCTGCAAGATTTTTATTTAGCACACTTACTGTATATTGTCCCAGCACTGTTTATAGTCTGTGTTTCACATAATTTTGTGCATAAATTTGATGAATTTCCATCGACATTCTGTAGAGGATTTCGATAATTATGGTCAGCTTATTGTCCGAAATATTTGTCTGGTTCCTTTCTCTCAATTAATTGCCTAATGTTCACCATGTTCACACATTCTGCAAAATCACCGAAAATTCACTTACGGGGTCTACTGATTTTTCGAAGGTCCCTCAGAAGTAGTATTGTAAAAGATAAGGATTTTTAGAAGATAAAAGATAGAGATAAAGTCGAAATTCTAAAATCTAGATGATAAAGATAAAGATAAAGATACAAAATTTAGAAAGCTAAAGAGAAAGATAATTTGCAAGCTAAAGGAACCAAAAAGATAAAGATAAAGATACAGATAAAGTCTAGTAAATACTCGTATGGTCGCCTAGAAATAGGAGAATTATGTATGTGAAGTGCAATAAACGACAGTGTGTGATGCAAAGCAGCCAAGTGAGTGTCCTAACCTTTACACCTGAGGTCAAAGAGGTGATAGGCATTAAGCACACATAAATGTAGCTTTGGGGGTTTACCCGCGGTATCTGACTGACCCACGTACTTTTACTACTGGCGGACAGCAAATCACTGTTTTCTTTTCTTAAGCATCAAAACACTGCTCTGTGCACCTGTACGAAGTACAGTCGCAACAGTTATTGATTTTTTCAAACTTCTATAATTTTCCTAGGCTTAGACTTAGATTAGCGTGAGTGCTAGTGGTAGTTACTAAAAAGATACAAATAAAGATGAAGTGTACGTATGTAAATATGGTCGCCTGGACCCAGGAGAATGATGTTTGTGAAGTGCACGAGAGTGGGTGATGTAAAGCAGCCGACTGAATACCCTAATTTTTAAACCTAAGATCAAAGAGGTGCTAGGTATTAAGCACACAGAAATGTAGGTTTGGGGGTGTACCCGCGGTATCTGACTGACCCACGTACTTTTACTACTGGCTGACAGCAAATCACTGCTTTCTTTTCACAACGATCAAAACCCTGCTCTGTGCGCCTGTACGAAGTATAGTCGCAACACTTATTAATTTTTTCAAACTTCTCTATTTTTCTGAGGCTTAGACTTATATCAATGTGAGTGCTAGTACTCCCGCTTGAATCTGTATCACTCCCGCTTACTTAGGTCGATATGTGTACATACAGGCATTAGTTCGGGCCGCACGCCGTAGGGTTTAAACGATCGATTTCTTTTCTTCTCTCGTATTTCAGTAAAACTTGAATGCGTCTGGATATATTTCACGTCAAACCTGCATATTAGACCACGTGCTAACTTATGTACATACTTTATCTTTTTTGGCAAGATAAGTCCTATCAAAGAGATAAAGATAATGATACAGATAGCCTCTGATTTTTCCAAAAGATAAAAATAAAGATAAAATAAAGAAATCGTCAAGATAAAAACAAGGATATCTTTACCTTTAGAATAAAAGATAAAGATAAATATATCTTTTACAATACTACTCAGAAGTCAGATTCTCTATTTGGAATCCAGACTAAACACTTCCTCAGGGGCGAATTCAAGGGAGCGGGGAGAGGCGGCCGCCTCTCCTCCCATTGGCCCAAAATAGTGCGCAAAATTAGGGATTTTTGAGCGATTTCTACTGATTTTTGGCTTAAAAACGGCTAATTTTTCCACCAAATTCATGTTTCCTCCCCCTTAGGGGTACCACCCCCTTAGGAAAATCCTGGATCCGCCGCTGCTTGTTCTCAGGCTCTTAGAAGGCTTACCCGCTTGTCCCACACCCCGTATGCGACTGCGACCTCCAGAATTGTCGATTTCCTAAAAAATTGACAAAGCATTTAATGCTGCATTGAGCGTTTTTGCTAACTTTATGCTAGCCAATTATTTTCCGGTATTCGTGTATCACTTTATTTGTCACGTTCATTCGTAGCGACTTTTACGCGGCAATAAGCGAATTTAACTATGAAGTGTAATGTACGAGCTATAAACACAATGGTATCATAAGTTCGGGCATTAGGCCCTAAGGTAAAAATATTAATAAAACATATTCCAATTATAATTACATAAAAGTCAGAGAGACGCGCGCCCAGTGGTAAACACTTAAACCTACAGATCACAAGGTCCTGGGTTCGAATCCACGTTGACGCAGTTCTTTTCGGCAGGCCAACCCAGCCTTCCCTCTGGGGAAGATAAATGGGAAGCCTCAATTGTGTGGCGGATGGTAACAGCGTTCTGTGCAATCATTCACCTCTACTGTTGGTGCACCCGCACCAACAGCAGAGGTGAATTAAGTAACTTCGTGCTTAGCACAGGCCTGTTGCACCAATTCAGTGGTTCAGAGGTTCAGTGGTGCGCTTCAGAGGTTCAGAGGTGTTCTGTTGCACCAACGACTTCTAGAAAGGTTGGTGTTTCAGTGGTTCAAAGGTACTTTCTAGAGCTTCAGTGGTTCAGAGGTGTAGATATTTCTTTTATGCGCACAATGTAGACGAATAATAAAGCGTTATATACGCATAAAGTGTTGTTTCTTTCAATTTTCGTCGGATTTTCTGCAGAAGTAATCAAAAAATTCATTGCATGCTGTTATTAAAATCGAGAAGCGCACGAATTTATGTTAGGGTCATTTTTATCAACAATCACAAATGGAATAAAAATTGAATGTGGAGCGATTAAGCTTAAGCAATCGATTTATTCATCCTCCAGTAACAAGCTAGAAATGCTAAATTTCATACATGTTTTGTGAAATCATCTAATCAATGTTGTTTTAGCTAGTAAATTGTTCATTAGTGGAGCAAATCGGCCACTAGAAATAAGTGCTTTAAGCGCCTCTGAACCTCTGAACCTCTGAACCACTAGATTTTGGTGCAACAGAAACCTTTCTAGTGGTCCTTATTAGACCTTTCTAGAGGTCCTCTGAACCTTTCTAGAGGTTCAGTGGTGTAGACGTTGGTGCAACAGAATTTTTGCGCCTCTGAACCACTGAACCTATAGAAAGGTTCAGAGAAGCGTTTGGGAGGGTATGCAACCCCAGATACCAAAATACCCCCTCCCTCAGAAATCAAAATACCCCCCCCCAGAATTCAATTTTTAAAAATGTTTTTAGTTTTTTTAGCAATTTTTTTTAATTTTTTTCTGATCCTCGATAAGAAACATTGAAAACTGGTGTTTTTCGCCATACCACAATTTTTAAGGCCATTTTTTGACCTTTGAAAAATCTTGCACCCCTTCCCCCCAAAAGTTTGGTGCTGCGCATGTATGGTGCTTGGGGGATTTTACCGTTTTTTATCATAATTATATAATTGTATAGCAGAGGTGCTACTACACAATTTGAAATGGATACCTTGAAGTTAAACCCGTGAGGTTAATGTTGTATTGTTTCTCAATTATATTGAACATTAGCGCAGGAAGTAAGCGAGAGCCCGAGTAGTCGCAGGCCCGTTACCAGGATTTTTTGAGGGGGGTGAGGGGTTGCGACCGCAAGAAATGATGATAACCTACCAAAACCGAAATGTTTTATTCGTTTTGACATTTCATGCTGATGCTAGTACACTAAAAACGATTCTTCTCTACAGAAAAATTTAAAGTCACTCATGAACACACAGGATCTATACACAAAGTATTAGAAACGTAAAACTAGATTAATTGGCTATTTCAAGATCACAGAAGCTTATTGAGCATGGATACCTGGCTGCTAAGCAAGTACTATAAAAAATAACCTTGCATTCATGCAAAAGAAAAAGTCTGGCTATGAGGATATACATAAGGTACAGTAATAAGTTAAATCAACAATATGTCTGAAATCTTTAGTTCTAGCAGTGCCCTATTAATCAGTTTGACAAATATATGACCCTCGTGAGGGGGGGGGCTGCGGCCACACCACTAGCACCCCCTGGCTACGGGCCTGTAGTCGGTTAGTACTAAACACGCGAAGCGGAAGATACTGGAAACCGGTACGGGTAAAATTTTGCTCACGTAACAGAAGGTATGCGGCGCCGACCCTTACAGTTGAACTTTTGCGATAAAACTTCAATTAAGAATAACCTATTATAAAAGTCAAAACCATAATAAAAAATATATGTAGAAACAGTAAAATGTTCGGTACATATCCACACTAAGAAATAAAAGTTTGAGTCATCTGATATGCTGATATGTTCGTATTTTTCGTATGATTCAACAACAGCAACCGCTGAAAAAGTGTTCCAGCCGCCGTAAGTTCTTCTTTCGTAGCTATGTAATTAGGAAAAAACAATAGAAAATAAGTGAAAAAATATTTAAAAAAATAAATAGAAACAAATTAGGAAAAACAAAAGAAAGAAAATTTGAAAGACTCCGCACGCCTTTTCGTCGAATTTTTGAATCATTTTAAGTAAATTAGTTATGAAATATGTAATAAATAGCCGAATTCCTTTTTGATGATTTTTCCCCTGAATAAATCGACTCAAAAATTTCAAATTAAAGACAAAAGGACACTTCAATGGATACGACAATTAAATTTCGCGGTAATTTAATAAAATAATGAATCGTCTAGCAGTATTCAAATGAAAGAACATTTATTGAAGCGCATACCAATTGCCATGCAACTTACCGTTAGCTGGTATGATGATTGTTTGTAGTCCCAAATTATTGTCTGAAAAAGGTAATACTGTTGATCGATTTGTTGATATTTAACTGCTAAGAAATATTGCGCGCTTTGTATGACTAGCCTTGCGCTATGCCTGATATTTTTTGTTTATTTTTAATTCTTTTTAAATATTCATAATTCCTTTTGGTTTACGTTAAAAACTCATCACAAAATTTAGGAAAATAATAACTTAGGAATCAGCAACAAATCAGCATTGTCAAGCAAATGATGTGCTCTGCAAAATAAACACATAGCCTAGTAAATATGTACATAAAAATAATTTTAGGAATGAAAAATGCTCCAAATAAATAAAAAGGACAAATATACTTGGAATTATGCATAAAGACATAAAAGGAGGGGAGGGAAGTCGCCATCAAAGTTCTGCGGGGGGGGGGGGGGGGAGATGCAAAAATTTTTCAAAGGTCAAGAAATGGCGTTTAAAATGGTGGTATGGCGAAAAAACACCATTTTTCAACGTTTCTCATTGAGCACTATCTATTGGCATCAAAAAATTGCTGAAAAAAATAAAAAAATTTTAAAAATGTTATTCTGAGGGCGAGTATTTTGGTTTCTGGGGGTACATAACCCAACCCCTTACGCCCAGGTATGAAGAGGATTAAGGAAAAGTTACCTATGCATGCCTGTGAAACTTGTCAGAATGTACTAAAAGCTAGACTTCCGCTAAAAAAGAACAGAAGTGATCACTAATAAAAAAACGATCTAATGCACATTATTACACTAGCATAGCACGCATTGCTATGGGCCAACAATTAAGAAAATGCTTTGCTCTTGTCATAATTCATTTATGAGGCCATTGACGAATAAATAAATATTGCTTATAGATAGAGAAATTTGATATTGATAAGAAATTAAATCGGTTATTAAAGCACATAAAAACTTCCTCATAATCTCTTTTTCTCAACCAGTGAACAATCTTTCGTGAAGGCAAGCTTTTTTCAAAATAATTTTCAGTAGATCCTGACAATTTTTGCAGTCATTACATATGTAACTTTTCCCTAGTCCTATCCTTTTATATCCTTAATGACGCGTAATTTCAAGTATAGTTGTCCTTTTTCTTCCATTAGCGCATTTTTTGCCATTACTCTTCTTTTTATTAGCAAGATTTGAATAAATCAGTCAGTAAACACATACGGTAACAAGAACATGGGTAGCAAGACTGTTTTAAACATCCAGCATTATCTTTTTGCAAACATGACAACCTTACATTATTTGAACTGATCAAGTGTTTTCAGTGTAAACTTTATGCAACCACTGGGTGTACAGAACTTTTACACTAACGTTACGGTGAACATTTAAAAAATAAGCATCTGCAATGCTCTGGAACTAAAGTCAATTTTTGGTGTACACTTTACACAACTGCTGAGGTAAAGAAATCTAACAGTCAGATTCATAATTCTGACTTTACCTGGAATATTTTGAAGAAATGAAGCTTTTGCAACGTCCTAGAACTAAAGTTAATTTTTAGTGTAAATTTTGCACAACTGCTGAGTGTAAAGAAAACAATCAACCAGATTCGTAATTCTGACCTATATTGATGTAAATATTGATGTAAACAAACACAATTTGCTGTGACGTGTACTATTTAAAACATACTTTATTATTATTTATTTCGACTAATCCCGACATCTAACTGGAGAAATTTTCGTCCAAAAAAGGGACAAAAACGTAATTTCTCTACCATCCACAAGATTAAAAATTGCAAAAATCTGAAACTAACTCCCCGTTGAATGTTAAGAAATTAGGTTTAAAGCAATTTGTAGTCCCTGAGTCGTAG
>JAVLUZ010000154.1:37918746-38099801 GCA_036768485.1 Mermis nigrescens
AAATCGTTAAAATGGGTATAAATGTTAAACTGACGTAAGAACTTCGCTAATCCACAGTTTGCGGCTATTTCTTCCTAAATTAAATGTACATGCTATTATTATGATCAGATGGAGCGTTTTTAAAGTTTGGGATGAAGAACCCGCTGAGTTCTTCACTTCCGCCGCATTGTACAGAACCGCCGCACGTTGTATACTTTAGGACTGGCCCGGATTCATGAATCGTTTCAGTGAGAGGGGGATGAACCCAACAAAAAATGGTTTTATATCTCTGAAACTTCGCTGGGATACATAGTAAAACCACATTTTTAACGTTTCTCGCCGAAAAAATGTATTAGAGCATTGTCTTTTTATTTATTTCTTATTATTACTTACCTACTACATTTTGTTTAATTAAATGGGAACCCGTATAAGTTCTGTGCCTTAAATGCATATCCTTTGGCTATAAAACGCACTTCTTGGATAATAGCGATTGATGGTGGGACTGGGACGGTAGAATGGTGGGACTGGGACGGTAGAACTGTTAGGATTGGTGAGGCTGTCGAGACTAGTATGGCGTTGGGATTTTCAGTTGGGCTGTTGGGACGAATGGGAATTCTGGGTGATCAGCTCCGAAAAATTGTGAAAAGTGCCTTTTTTCAACGTTTTCCGAAAGTGATTGTTTTACTAAAACATAAAAAATTCCAAAAAATATGAGAAAATCGAGCAAACTGGAGAAATTAAAGTTAAAAACTTAGTATAGGACGCGAAAGGCCGAAAATTTTGAACTTTTGTGCCAAAATTTAGCGAAAAGGTCTTAAAACGGCATGCATTTTACGTTTTTGTTTAGTTTTTCGAAATTGAACAAATTCTAACAACCACACCTCAGCGTGGGTATGCACCCCTCCTTCCCCGAGAAACCAAAATAACCCAGAAACCAAAATAGCCCCCACAATTCAATTTTCGAAAATTTTTTCGTTTTTTCCCAATTTTTTAATGCCAATAAATAGTGCTCGATAAGAAACGTTGAAAAATGGTGTTTTTCGCCATACCACCATTTTTAAGGCCATTTTTTACCTTTGAAAAGTCTTGCCCCCCAGAATTTCGGTGCGCCCACCTATGCTATCAACTCGCATGCGTGCGTAGC
This sequence comes from Mermis nigrescens, assembly GCA_036768485.1. Taxonomy (NCBI): domain Eukaryota; kingdom Metazoa; phylum Nematoda; class Enoplea; order Mermithida; family Mermithidae; genus Mermis; species Mermis nigrescens. Next base: position 37,919,870 of record JAVLUZ010000154.1, read on the forward strand.
TGATTAGTTCTTTCAATCATCTCCTTACTATTCACGACGCCAAACGCTTTCGGGATGGAATGCAACTCGCCGTCCGATTTGCTGTCTCTTAGAAACTTGTTTATTGATTTGCAAGCGCATATCCAGTCGTCATTTTTGCACGCCGGAGCTTCAAATACAAAGAAATTCGTAGAATATTATGTCCACGCATGGGTGTGGAGGGGCTGGGAGTTCTCATCCACCCCATAACCCAGCGGACCCTCACCCCCACGAAAATCGATGATAAAGAAATAAACAGTTAAAAATAGAAAGGTGACCCTCTTTTAGTAGTTATGCTATGGACATTGAATAATATCACTTAAGAACGTTTAAATAATATAGAAATTTGTTCGAGGAAGATTCAAATTTCGTTAAAAACATATAAGATCATGTGGGAGTGGGTTTGAAAGGGTTTCGTCACCCCAGAAAACCTTCCCTTCCAATTTTTTCACCCCTCTCCCAGAATTCGCAATTTTTTAAAACTTCCCGAAATGTTCCTGAAAATTTGCAGAAAAAAATGCGCTTTTTTGGGCGTTTTTTAATTATCTATTTGCTCAAAAGTGTCAAATTTTCGGCCCTTGGCGCCATATACTCGCGTTTTTGATTATATTTTGTTCAATTTATTGGATTTTTTTTGATTTTTTCGAAATTGTTTCGTTTCTATGCATAGTCAGAAACGCCAAAAACGATGTTTTTAAAGCTTACGCACGATTTTTAGGTCCAAAACAACACTTCGAAATTTCACTCTCCCACCAGATTTCTCATGCTGTGCATGTCTCCATGAAACTCCCATAAATAACCATAAAATGAACAATTATAGCAAATTTCAATAGAATCTATTTTAGTTTCAATATATTAATATTTATCATTAAGTATAAGGGATTTTATGTTACTCCGAGTTAGTACCTTTTGCACTGTTTTATTTAAGTGCTCAAAAAGCCTTTACTCTGCTAAAAAGTTTGTTTTTTATCACCCATGTCTCCAAAAACTGAGATTTTTGCAGCTAATTTGCTGCTTTTTGCCTTTTTTCAAAAGCTGAAGAGACTGATCTCAGTCAGCGCAGTCATTTTTCCACTTAAATATTCAAGACGATTTTTTACTGAATTGCAAGCCATACATGTTTAGAATTTTCTATCGAGTAATGTATAAAATAATTAAAATAATAAAGTAAAAATAATAGAATAAGAAATAATTAGGAAAATTACTAAAAAATAAAAATAATGAAATAAAATTACAAAATAAATACATTATAGATGGTAAACAATTTACCGAACTGCATAGCTGCTTTCGTCAAATTTCCGCATAAAGGATCGGCGATTTGGGATGATAATAAATAGTAATCGAACATGGTACGTAAGCGAGCTCCGAAACCGACAAGCATGCATCCTAGTAGTTTTTTTTGATCAATTTTTTGTTAAGGGGTGAATTTGAACCACTTTTATCTCCACACTCGCTTTACAATGAGCAGCATCAAATTTTCAGGTTAAAAAAATTTGAGAGTAATACAAAAAATTGCACAAAAAACTGATAGTAGGAATGAAAAATAACATTTTTCGACGTTTCTGCAAAAGCACTGGATATTGGCGTCAAAAAAATCAAGAGCAAATGCGGAAAATCTGAAATATCAATTTTAAATCGAGGACTCAATCAAACTGTAAAAGAAAATGGGTGAAGACCAGATGTGCACTCGGGGGATCTAGACCAAAATGTGGCAAAATAAATACCAAAAGTGCATAAAAATGGAAAATTTCCTTTGAAGTGATTGAAATCGACTAGAAAATGTGGGAAAACGTAGTTTTAATGCAATTTTTAGCATTTATACCAGCTTTTGAAGTCATTTTGGCCGAAAAAAAGCTGGATTTTTGACCCCTACCCCAGACTGATTGACCTTCTCAACCCCGACATCAGCCACGCTGTGCTAGACATCTGACAATTACTTGGTTTAAGGGGTTCAATCATCCATCAGAATAAAAAATTGATAAGCTTTCTGGAAAAATTAGGCAAGTTGAAGGCGAAAAATTTATGCAAACGAAAAATTCATGCAAAACTCTTTCGAAATTATCAGAGACTGCGGATTAAAGTAGTTTCAATGGTGAATATTTTAAATCAAAAACTCGCTTAACTCCCCTCCCCTCACTAGGTTGGCGATGCTGCGGTCAAGAACATAAGCCGGGGCATCATGACGCAAATAAATAGGTCAAAGCTAATTTGATCCGTAATTTATTTATGCGACTGCTTCAGATGATGATTTCATCAATTATTTGTTCTGCTTCACAATGCTTCATGAAGTCAGAAACTTAGTAATTTCTTGTTGACAAAATTTCTCAGCTATTGTCATCAATTAATTGGCGCTAGGGTTTTGTATAAATTATTCAAATTTAGAGCGGTTTTACGCGAAAAATTTTAAAAACAGGCTCTTGTGGAAAAAATCTTTTCCAAAATAATTCTAAATAAAGACAGCTAAGCAAAAACGGCACAAAACAGTATTATCGGAGCTATGAGGGAAAAAGTGCATCAAATTTATTATTTTGCTCCGAACAATAGTGTTCCTGACGGGTTCATACGTGCTATTTGCTATTTAAATTGCTATCGCAATTTCAATTTTATAAAAAAACATAAAAAATATGTATTATGTTCTGAACACCTTCTCTACTCAGAGTAGATGCCTACTTACCTAAATTTTCGCCCTGCGTTGACTACTTTTGTTCAATTCTACTGTATTTTTCAAACTTTTTCCAGTTTTTTTGTTCTTTAAAGGATAGCTAGAAACATGGAAAAAAGTCTTGTTCACGTATAACACAAAATGTTTAGCCGCAAAACGCGAGCTAAGAAGAAAATCTTGGGGTTGTTGACTCCAGAATTCCCACGTACTCTATGTACATGCATACATACACATCTTACGTACATATGAGTGGTACAAAAACAAATTTCTGCAAAAATTACAGCTTACTGTAGGGTATAAAGCTGCTACCATTGCATTCCAGCACGATCATGCCGTCTTCTACTATCTTTTCCTCAAAAGCATGATCACATTTATCATTAATTTTGGTTACGTTTGAAGATGGATTTTCATCGCCGAGCCCGAAAACGCGTCCCGATAAAGACAACAAGACTAGTGCAAAAATTTTTAATAGTCTATTCATTACCGAGCAGAAGAAGTTCAAGCATAAAGCAAAGACAAGTAATCAAGATTTTTCTTCGAATAAAGCAGATGAGCACAGGACTGGTCGTTTTTATTGAGAAAATTTCCATTATATCTATTGCTTTATGCTAATTTAGCTCAATCTAGACATGTAAATTATTAGTGAAAGTGTGAGCGATAAAAATCTTTTAAAACGTTGTTCGGTGCAAAAGATGTCGTTTCCCTCGTGCCTGCTCTACCAGGCCCACGAATTACGAAGCGCTTTTGTTTGACAAGTGCCGCTTACATTATCTTCTGACTTTATGTGTTTGATCTGCCGTCTCCTCACTATAGTGTTGTAAAAGATAAGAAAACAGGTAAAAGGTTCTCGAATCGCAGTTCTAAATCGCTCAAGCTATATAGACATATACTAGCAAAGAAAAATGCGCCGATGGAACAAAACAGATGAGTATACTTGGAATAGTGTATTATCACGGATGTAAAAGGAGGGGACTAGGAAAAATCAACCTTAAGTCGCAAAATCTGCTAAAAATTACACTTTCTCTAAGCATCGGAAAAAATCGAAGTATATTCTACGGCCTCATAAAAAGTTTCTTTTTTAAATGAAGTTCAGTTTCAGATAAGAGTGTATAAACGAAATCCATGATGGTTACTTTTTTAAATTGCTGGCTAGCTTCGTATCCTGATTGATAGAAAACTAAGTGGTATTGTATATAAAATTGTTCTATTTTGTTATGAGCATTATGGCGAGCAAAGCAGGGGCCGATTTATTAGTGCACACAATCGGTACGGGAATGCTACGGTACTTGCATTTAGTCTGTTCCAAGCCGACTTACGCGTTTCCTACTGTTTTAAACCAAACTGTCTCCAGTTGTCTTTGATGTTTGCTATTTCATTCAATTGGCATAAAAAGACTGTGAGTTTACTAAATATCATTTACATAGCTAATGCATAGCTAACGTGCTGCTTGTTCATTCATTTTTATGGTTAAATATTGATTTTAATCTGTTGGCCGCAGGATGTACTTCGATTTTTGCGTTGCTTACAGAAAGTGTGATTTTCAGCAGATTTTGCGACTTTAGGTAGGTTTTTCCTGGTCCCCTCCTTTTATATCCTTAATAATCCACAATTCCAAGCATATTTATCTTTTTTATTCCATCGGAGCATTTTGCTTTGCTAGTACCCTACTTTTAATTAGCATGATTTAAGTACATCAGTCAGTAAACACATACAGTAACATGCCACAATAATGACAGCTATCTAAGGAGCGGAAAACAATATTGTTCTTAACATCAGCATTATCCTTTTTAACAAAGACAACCTTTTAACCAAGACAGCAAATATCAAGTGTATGGAACACTAACGCTCAGATTTGGAAGTTAAATAAATTTGTAGTATAAACTACATATTAACAACAAATGATTAGGTCAAACTTTACACAATACTAGGTGTATAGAAAACTAACAGTCACATTCCCAATTCTAATTTTACGTGAAAATTTTGAAAAAAATAAAGCTTCCGCAAGGCTCTGAAACTAAAGTTAATTTGCTGTGTAAACTTTACACAATCATAGAGTGTAAAGAAAATTTCAGTCGGATTCGTAATTCTTATATTACTGTGATATTACGATTAACATTTATGAAAAGATTAAGTTTCCACAATGGACCGAGGACGAATAAATATCAGATATAAATCACTTTCCACCACTGGTGAGTGCAAACAAATTGGCGTATCACATTTGGTTTCTGATTAATTTCTAGACTTGAGATTATGTCCAGACTCCTAATCCCGAACTAGTCAGGAAAAAAAGACCGAAACACGTTTAACTTCGCTAAATTTTTTGACTTTACACCTACCTAATAAGCTAAATATTGATGTGAACAAACACAATTCGCTGTGACGCGTACCCCATAGATAGTACTTTATTTTTATCCTATTCGACCTCGCCCAACTTCTGAACAGAGAAAGTGGCGGAAAAATGGACAAACACGTATTTTAAAACATGGTTCGGGCCAGTTTGCAGCCCTTTAATTGTAGTACGTTTGCATGTGCCAAACTTATGTTCTGACCAATATTTGATATGATTTACCAATCAAAATACGAAAAATTCTCTTTTTTCGCCCATTTTACACCTCAGATTTTGAATTTTACACCTCCATTAACAACTCAATATTACGTTTTTTTGAACGCGGGTTGCTTCGACGCGTAGCCCTTAAAAGTTACTTCATTTCTATTTTATTAAATTTATCTTAACTCATCACCGAAAAAGTTGGCAGAGAAATCTCTGACAAAAAATTTTTTTACTCATCTAATAGAGTGTAAAGTATAAATCCCTGGTACTTACTGCGTATTGGTTGTAGGAAAGTTTGCTGGTAAGCACAAGATAGCCCTTAATCCGTAGTACATTTCTGCTAGAAGAAATTTCTTAAATCTCATAACCAGAGTTTTTGGCACATATAAACAAGTCGAAAGTGCATGGTTTTGCCTAAAAAATTAAAAAAATGAAAAAGTCAGTACACAGAAGATTTGAACTCATTAGTCTTTTTTAAAACTCGCATGCGAGAACGGATGAGTCAGCCTCTGCACTAACTCGTGGGCCCATAGCCAGGGGGAGTGCAAGTGATGCGGCCGCACACCCCCAAGGGTCATGTATTTGTCAAAGTGATTAATAGGGCACTGCTTATACTACAGATTTCAGACACATTTTTGCAATAACTTATTACTGTGCCTTACATCCGCATAGCCAGACTTTTTCTTTTGCATAAATACAAAGTTATTTTTTATAGTGCTTGCTCAGCAGCCAGGTATCAAGCTCAATAAGCTTCTGTGATCTCGAAATAGCCAATTAATCTAGTTTTGCGTCTCTGATACTTTATAGATTATGTCTGTGTGTTCATAAGAGACTTAAAATTTTTATGTGGAAAAGAATCTTTTTTTATTTTACTAGCATAAGCATGAAATGTCAAAACGAATGTAACATTTCGGTTTTGGTAGGTTATCATCATTCTCATTATTTCTTGGTGTCGTACTCCCCTCAAAAAATCCTGGCTATGGGCCTGCCAACTCGACATATCGGCGGATTTTAATACTTAGTTAATTATTGAAAAATATTCATAATTCCACTAAAGTGTAAGAATTGTAGATTTATGATAATAAAAATAATTATTTATCAAAGACGAGTCAAAAATCTTTGAAATAAGAAAAATCTGATCAGACAATATGCAATACGGAGTTATCTATCGGCAATAGAAAATAGATGAATTCAAAGTTCACCTCTTCATACCTCAACAAACAGTGGCTGTAGAAAAGTTTAAAGGTCAGATTCGTTATTCTGACCTCACGGTCTATGGAGAACATTTATAAAAATTCATCATCCAAGACGCTCTGGGAGGAAAACATTTTTTTATGTAAAGTTTACACCTGCACTAATAACGCGATATTGATTGTAAAGAAACAAAATAAATTTTGACGTGTAGCACTGAGGACGAGGCACATTTTATAGGTACTTACCACGTTCTGTGTACTAGGTGGAGAATATAGCAGGGATAAAATATTTGTTGTCCCAGACTCTTTACAATAAACGGCCTCTAAATATAGAAATATTACATTTGAAAAAATAAAAAAGACTCCCTTAGATTTTATAACCGTCTACCTTTTTGGAACACTCCAGACTGCACAGAATGTAAAACTGATTTAGATATGCTCGTGCACATAAAAACAGTAAAAACCGTCTAATTTACACTTGGGCAACAACTAATGAGTGTAGAGAAATTTTAAGACTAGATTCGTAATCTACTAATCAGGAAAAAACATTCTAAAAAATTGGCTCTCCGCTAATCATTCGAATTTTTGGTGACGACTCGCTCGGTATTGAGTGTAAACAAAAAGGGGGTCCTAAGTTTTTTTATTATGTACCTTAAAAAAACAGCACCTCTCAGATATGTGCCGTTATAGCAGTGAGGGGAGCATATGTTGAGGGTACCAGAGTGTGTTATAGGTACACGCTAACACGCTACCTATGATGTTAAATCTAACCTATACGTATTTCGCCCTAGATGTTCAATTCTTTGTGCTTTTAAGATCTTTGAAATTTTTTTTTGTAATTAGAAAGAGAATTTTATGCTCTTTTTAAGGGGATAAGCCTTAAGGTCTGGATCCCTGTACTTTGTTAGATTAACTCAAAAGAAAGCATTGTTGTAGTAAGCTGAAAACGCAGTGTATGATTTATTCTAGAACTAATTAATACTAAGACATAAGATTGGAAAAATTATGTAGTAATGTTATCAATCACTAGAACTAATTAATACTAAGACATAAGATTGGAAGAATTATGTAGTAATGTTATCAATCACTAAGAGCAGCAAAGTAATTGAATGGTGGTTGACTGGTAAGGTCCAAAATCGTGGGAATCGATGAAACGTCATAAATTATATAATGAGATCTGCAGTGTACCCAGCTTAAATGGACGAAAATTTAATTTTCAAAAGTTCTTCGCTTATTCCGCGGTTTTAGAGTTGCCAACGAAAAAAGAGACTGATCAGAAATGCCTGAAATGGGCGTTTTCTGCCTCACTATAGATTTTTTAGCGCGTTTTCAAGTCTGACGAAATTTCGACTCTCTTCCATATATTACACAAGAAGTTCGCCTCATGCTTGAGTGCCGTTTTCATAGACATAAATTTTGTACACTTCGGCTGATTTAAATCTCATAGTGGTTATTGTAATCTGCTTAACAATCTAGCGACGCCTGATTAGGGATATTACAATATAGTTTAGAACCCCTACCCAAATTCGACAAAATTTTTGGTGCTATTAACGGCGACTTCGCCACATCATCAGGCACGTAGCTGTGGGGGGAATGGGGGCTCCGGACACCCCAAAATTCAGAAAAAACCGGAAAAATAGTACTTTTTAAACGTTATTTTGTGCTATTTTTGGCCTTTTTGGACCCCGGACCCTCGAAAATTGGTGTTGGTCCTCCCTGAAATAAGACGGCCAGCTACGTGCCTGCCTATCATACTCCGTGAAATTGGTTGCAGTGTGCTCGGAACCATAGGTGGGCAGCACCGAAATTCTGGGGGGAAATTTCTGGGGGGGGGTGAAAAAATTTTCAAAGGTCAAAAAATGGTCTTAAAAGTGGTCATATGGCGAAAAAAACACCATTTTTCGACGTTTCTCATCAAGCACTATCCAATAACATCAAAAAATTGCTAGAAAAGCAAAAAAAAATTTTCTGGGGGAGGGTATTTTGATTTCTGGGGGGGGTATTTCAACTTCTGGGGAGTTGCGAACCCCCCCAAACCCCCTCCCACGCCCATGTGTGCTCGGAACTCTACAAAAATCTAATAAGACTCACTGCGATCCGCACACGTGTACGAGTATCTATACTATATGTACATATAATAAAATGTAAAAATTGCATACCTTTTTTGACAAAATAGGAAGTTGTTAGACGACTAAAGTTTAGGCGTAAACCGAGTCTGTTTTTAAAGCGTGTAGATTTTTCTTATAAATAGGAAAAGAATGACATAAAATTATTCCTGTGCTATGGAAAGCTATGAAGGTAATATGCTACTCTACATTTTTAAGCTTTACTGCTCATGCAAAGTATAAAAATTTTAGTTAAGAGTGCTTCTTGACCTTTCTTCATTCATCATCAGTTGAATATTTATACGTTACTTACGAATTGCGTCTTATCAAATCAATATTAAAATATAAAATACTAAGGTAGGTACCTATGTTAGCCAATTTCCTATATATTTCATATATTTATATTGAACCAATATTTTATTAAAGAGCATAAATTTATGTATACGTACATCGTCTGAGAGCATAATATGAGCACTGTTAAAATAACACGGGAGGACTGCGGGACGGGCCTCGGATTTTTTAAGGGTCGAAAAAGACCAAAATCAAATATTTGAATAAAAAACACAATTCCTCCCATTTCGCATCAATTTTACGTTAGAAACTAAAAAATAAGTGAGGAAATGGATAATAAATTATTCGAAAAATATCTTCACTCTCTAAGCCCGCATAATAAATTTACATGTTCGCTTGAGAGAAATCATCTACAAATCGGACGGTATTTTAATATTTATTAGTACGTCATAATCTCCGCCTGCAGTAATAAATTTTCAAGTGTGAAATGCAAGTAACTACAATGAACAATCTATTATACGATTCAATCCGACACATCAAGTTTACCGAAAGTGAAGTCTATTTAACAGAACCTCGTGCATGAAAATCAATTTTCAGAGCTTCACGCGGCTACAAGAGTGATTCTTAGCGAACAAACTGTAATACAATTATGCATTGTAATAATTCATATGCTTACCAACTGATATATGTACATACATTATCGTGATTGATGCTTCAGTGTGAATCGCTTTTGTGATCTATTTACGTCGACTCAAAAATTGCGATTTATGCTTAAGGTTTCGTGAAAGAGACTATTTGTATTTTTTTCGTCGCAAAAACATTTCTAATTTTAGCTGTTAATGTAAATATAGGACACCTCAAGCAATTATATGATATAATCCATTTTTTGATCAATTCTGTAATATAACTTTACGCAGCCTCACCATAGGTGGGCCAGCACCAAAATTCTGGGGTTTGCAAGACTATTAAAGGTAAAAAATGGTATGGCCTTCAAAATGAAGGTATGGCGAGAAAACACCATATTTCAACGTTTCTCATTAATCACTATCCATTAGCAACAATAAATCGTGAAAAAGGCAAAACAAATTTCAAAAATTGAATTTCAGGGCAGGGATGTATTTTGTTTTTTTTTGGGAAAGGGTATATGGCCATCAGGCGGCGTGCACACACCCCAACACCCACATGTGAGCTTAAGCTCCCAGAATTTATATGCCGCACCAACCGTCGTGTGCACAATGTGAGGTCTTCGGATCAACCGAGAATAGAAACATTGAAAAATGTGCGAAAGAAGAGTATAAATTTTCAGACGCGCCGCTTTCATAGCTTAATGGCAAGCATGCAGCCAGGATTTTATTTTAGAATCAAAGAAATATTTTGTGCACACCTTAGTCAAATAAAGACTAATGAAATCAAGCGCGAATCGCCCAAAATTTTGAATTTATGGAGAAATATGCTCAAAAAAAGCTCCCTAGAGCATGTTACACTATTTTTACAATAATTTAGTTGCGCTTTTGTGCGTTTAATTGAGCTGAGAGACTGTTTAATGAAATCTGACGAATTTTTAATGATTTTCGGCGAAATATACGTATAAAGACCTAAGCGTCTTATTCTCCACTACCATGTGACATAATCAACGTACTAAAGGCAGTAAATTTTTAGCTATAGGTTTTGAGCAAATTTTACATGTCAGGAGGCAAAGCATAAAAGGTATTAGCCGAATGAGCGGGTAATACGACACAGTCACCGCAGTCAAATTAATTACAGGCATTAGGCGTCAATAAAACCGATCTTTGCGACATAGGTTTAGGTTTCTGGGCGGAGAATGTAGCCCTAAGCTCAAACTCTGATACCTAATCGACAGCACGCGTGGCCGGTAGGCCCATGAAAGAGTCCGAGCAGAAAGGGGAAGCAGCCGAATTCAGGGGAAAATTCCTATGAGGCGAAATTGAAACTTCAAATTTGCGGAATCCGCTGAGTTCTGGAGGTCCAGACGTCGGACCCCTACGCCCATGAGTAGTCCCGGGCACAAGTGAGCGTGGGAGAGGGGTCAGGGACAGTGGTGGATCTAGGATTTTTCTAAGGGAGGGGCGGTACCCCTAAGGCGGGGGCGGAACCCTGTCTTGGGCGGGAAAATTAGCCGTTTTGAGCCAAAAATCGCTAAAAATCAGTCAAAAATGCTTAATTTTGCGCACTATTTTGGGTCAATGGGGGAGGGGACGGCCGCTCCCCCATCCCTCCCTAAATTCGCCCCTGTCAGGGGAAGGGTTTTGCACTCTCCAAAAGGCCTATTACCCTACCCCCAGGAACCAAAATAAGCCCACTGAAACTTAATTTTTAAAATTTTTTTTTCGCAATTTTTTGATGTCGATAAAAAGTGCTCAATGAGAAATGTTGAAAAATGGTGTTATTTCGCCATACCATCATTTTTAGACCATTTTTTACCTTTGAAAAATTTTGCAACCCCCTCAAGAATTTTCTTGCTGCCAACATATGGCAACGGGCCCCGGCTAAACTAATGTTTTCGCTATTCAAGTATCAGTATACTAGCAAGAAAAAATGCTCCGATGGAACAAAAAAAGGTAGAATATACTTGGAACAAAGGATTATCAAGGACGTAAAGAGAGGGGACTAGAAAAAGCTTCTATCTAAAAATGTCACAAAATTTGCTAAAACTCATAAATTTCCTAAACAAAGGAAAAATGAAAGTAAAAAAATCAAAGAAAAAACCTGCCTGTGTCTAAAACTGCAAGATCTGCTAAAAATCAGACCTTTTCTAAGCAACGCAAAAATCGAAGTATATGCTGCTGCCTGCAGAAGAAAGCAGCATCCTGTCGAACAAAGATAAAACATTGGGCTAGATAACTGATCACTCACTCTGCAAAAGCAGATATCGCCATAGCTGAGCAGCGCCATGTTGCAATATTTTTCTGGGTCAAAAAATTGTAATTATGGTATTGTAGCGACTAAGCATTTTATTAGAGAGACAAGATATAATATAGGTTTAGAATTGTTACAAAAAGACTGGTTTTACAAATCACTACAATTAAAAGTTTCACATTGAATGATAATAGGTTATTGAAACGTGCCATTGTGCGATATGATATGAAAGTTTGCTACATTCCTCTCCTGGTGGATTTGAAGTCCATCTTTGAGATTGAATATTCCATTGATTTAGCAAAATATTATTTGAGTGGATGATATATTCTCTGAGCGGGCAATATGTTCTTTGATTGGGCAATATGTTCTTTGAGGTCCTGGATTGGGTTCAGTCGCAAGTTGTATTTTATCCCAGTGTAAGTTAATAAGTTTAAAACCATTGATAAATGCTTATAATGCTTGATAGCGGGATAAATATGTGCTGTGTATTGTATGTTCAAAATTCAATACTCTCATCGCTTAAGAGTCATTGACATCAAGCAATGATTTTCTTTCGCCATGATATGCCTTCAATTTGTTCAGATGAACAGTCCGCGTTTTGTCATGATTTTTCAGTTCTCGAATTATTCCATTTGGTGGTCTTAAGTGTGTTATTTTAAATAGACCTAAGCACCTTGGATCAAAATTTCTAGGTGATCGGTCTTTTTGTAGCATTACTAATTGACCAATTTTGAAACTTTGGTCTTCTAGTTCATTTGCATGTTTTCTGTGATCGTATTCTGCTTTTTATCGCGTCTGAGCCTTTAGAATGGCTTCTAAGGCAGTAGCTCGGGCTGATTGTAAGTTTTGATGTATTTGTCTTGCACAATCAGTCTCATATATAGGAATATTTGCTGTTATTGCCTGTTCTATAGGCAATTTTGGTTGTCTCCCATATATTAAGTAATATGGGCTAAAACGTGTAGTTTCATGCCTACTAGTATTGTATGCAAAAGCTACGTATGGGAAATAGGTATTTCATAGATCTTTCTGCTTTTCTGCATACATTGTGAGCATTATTTCTGATGTTCGATTGAACCGTTTTACTAATCCATTTGTCTGTGGATGGTATGCCGTTGAATTAACGTGCTGGATTTCACATATCCTACAGACTTCCTGAAAGACTTGAGCCATAAATCCTGATCCTCGATCTGATAGGATTTCTTTTGGAGCGCCAAAACGACAAATAATACGCTCAATTAGCATTCTTGCTATGGTTTCTGCCTTTAAGTCTGGAATAGCCACTGCTTCGGCCCACTTGGTGAAATGGTCCAAAAAAACTAAGATGTGACGATTACCTCGGATTGTAGTTGTGATTGGACCTAAGGTATCAACAACCCATCTTTCATATGTTTGACGAGGCAGAATGGGATGCATTGGCTCTGTGAGTGGCCTTTGATTGAGGGGTTTTCTACCCTGACATAATAAACAATTATGACAGTAATCCCAAACATCTGTGCGAAGTCTGGGCCAGTAGAAACGTTCTTGGATCTTCTCTAAAGTTCTTCTGAAAGCTAAGTGTCCGGCAAGGGCATCATCATGCATAGCTTCTAATATTTCTTTTACCATGCATTTTGGTATGGCTATGCAAGGTTCCTTATTTGCATTGGGCTGATATTTCAAGATGTCTTTTTCTAAAATGAAATCTTCAGCTGCTTGTAAACGCTTTGCGTCTAGGCCATTTGTAGCTTTATTTGTCTGCAACAATCTATATATTGGGCCTAGGAATAGATCTTTCCTTCGGAAATTCGCCAACTTGTGTGTGAAATTAATCACTGCAACATTATTTTGTGTGATTGTATTTTCTTCTAGTATTGGTAGCCTGGAAAGAGCATCTGCATTTCCATTTTCACTGCCTTTTCTGTAAAGAATGTCAAAGTTATATTCTTGCAAAGATAAAACCCAGCAAAGTAATCGGGGAGAAGCTGTTTCCTTTATTTTTAGGAGCCGAATAGGTGCATGATCTGTGTATAGAGTAAACTTTTGACCATATAAGTAAGGTCTGAACTGTTTGATTGTCCATATTATTGGTAAAGCCTCTTTTTTAATTGTTGAATAGTTTCTTTCTGCTTTGGATAAGGTTCATGAGACAAAAGCTATGGGATATTCAACATTGTTTGTTTTCTGAGATAGAACACCGCCTATTCCCATTCCACTTGCATCTGTTTGGACAATGAAGGGCTGTGTAAAGTTGGGAAAGGCTAAGGTTGTAGCACATTTTAAGTCGTCTTTGATTTGACTGAAGTTAGCATCACAATCTTTAGTCCAATTGAAGGCTACTCCTTTATTTAGTAGCTTATTCAGAGTTGATGTTTTCATTGCAAAGTTCTTAACAAATCGTCTGTAGTAACTTGCTAATCCTAAGAAGCTTTTCAGTGCAGTTACTGTCTTGGGTTGAAGCACGTTGCGCATAGCAGATACCTTTGCAGGGTTAACATGAAGTCCATGTTCATTGATTACATGTCCTAAATAATGGACTTTTGGCAATGCAAATTCACATTTCTTTAATTTTAGCATTAATCCTGCTGTTGTCAAGCGGTCAAACACTTTCTGTAGGTCTTTCATGTGTGATTCTAAGTCTTTGCCGCATATTAGTATATCATCTAGATATACAAAGCAGATGTGCCAGTTCAAGTCACGTAGAAATCTTTCCATTGTGCGTTGGAATGTTGCAGGTCCATTTGAAAGTCCAAAAGGCAGGACATTGAATTCATACAAACCTTAAAAGCTATTAAAGGCTGTCTTCTTTTTATCTTCTTCAACCAACTCTATTTGATGGTAACCTTGTTCAAGGTCTAAAGTTGTGAAGATTGTAGATCCACGGAGTTGTCCAAATATATCATCTATCTGTGGCAGCGGATAGGAATCATGTATGGTCCTTTCATTTAATTTCCTATAGTCAACACAAAATCGTGTTGTTCCATCCTTTTTGTTAGCAAGCACTACGGGTGAGCTCCAAAAACTTTGTGATGGTCTTATGATATCATTCTTTAGCATTCTATCAATTTGATCTTGTACCAATTGTCGCTTTGCAAGTGGTACGCAATAAGGTGGCTGAGATACTGGTCTATAATTTCCAGTGTCAATACCATGCTTTACAATGGTAGTGTGACCCAATGGTTTATCAACGCCAAATACTCTACAGTTTTTCTCAAGAAAGCTGGCTAGCTTCTGACGATATTCTGAGCTTGGTATGTGAGCTAATTTTTCATTTAGCAATTTCTTGAAATCACTCATTTTGTGAATAATGTCCTTTGTTGGCTTAATTACTGCGATTCTGCTTCCTTCATAGATCTTTATTGGCTGCTTGGACATATTAATGATTGGAAGGCTGCTCATTATTTCTCTATTGCTTATTTGCAGTCGGACATTAGGCACATATAAATTCCGCACTTCACGAAACTTTGGATGTGCTTGAATATCTATCCATTGGTTTGTCCATGGCATAGTGGACAATTCAAGAGTGATTGGCACTACCTGAACTGAACTTGGTGGAATAGATATTGTTTTACTAACAAATGCGATCAAATCTTCTGAGTGATCAAAGTTTTCCTTGTTAGTCACTAATGGGATTTCATGAGGTCCAAAAGTAACAGTATGTTTCTCAAAATTCACTGTTATTTTGGCTGAGGCACCACTGAGTTCTGTAATGCTGTCCCAACCAAGGACCACCGGATAGGGGCTGTTCTTCATTATAAGGAACTTCAGCTGTTTTTGTATATTCCCTATTTGTACTACAGCTTCAAGTTCACCTTCTAATTTAACTGGATGTCCTGTAATTGATATAGGCGTTGCTTTTGGTTTTGAATAATTTGTTGCACTTTTATGCATTTCTTTATAAACTTTTGCATCCATGATCGTAACTGAGGCACCTGTATCAACTAGGGCTTCATACTGATGTCCTGATGTAAGATGTTTCAAAATTTGTGGCTGTGGTCCATTTGTAGATTTGTGCTTAATGTTAGTGACAAAAATGGGATTTCGATTACGTTGTCTGAGAGCTACTCTTTCTGAAGGGTTAGCGGCATATTCAGCAACTTGTCCTTGTTGTCGAAATCGTCATCTTCTAGGACAGATGCCAGTTATGCATTGGCACAAGGCTGCAAATGTTCCACATATCCATTCACAACAAATGCAACAAAAACCATATCTTATTCCACAGTATAATGTACATGGTACTAATGCTGTTACAAGGATCCAAACTAATGTTCTAGTTAGCTGATGCATGAATCCTCCTGTCAAGGAAGAAAAGACATGACCAGATCCTGTAGCTATTCCTTGTATTGCTTGCTTCATTTGAAAGACTGACATGCCATTAACATCTTTCAAGCCATTGCCTATTTCTTCCACAGTTTGTTTGAAAATTGTGGGATCAACATGTAATTCTGATGTGAAGTTGACTAAATTTCTCATTTGTTGTTGTAGGCGCCCTGTTTCTAACCACATGATTTCTAATGAACCTTGAAAAGGTATGTGTTCTTGGTGATCTTTGAATAAGGGTGGTGCATCTAAAACAATGTGTGGTGTTTCATTTGAGAAGTTTAAGCTTTGAAGTAAGGGTTTAACATTAACAATGCCTTTTTGGCTTAACCATGTGTTAGTTGCATTATCATAATGCACACCAACTGGTGCTTCAAAGCAAGGAATCTTTGGGGAAGTTGTTACTAAATCATTGGAACCTGGCAGTGCAAAGTATACAGTTTCATTGACCACAACTGGAAGTAATGCAAAGCAGTCTATCCATACTTTGTAATTCCAGAATATGAAATGTTCTTTAATTTCTGTGCAAGGCCAAACTAGTAAAGCTTCACCTACTATTCTTGCGGAAATATCTGTTCTTTTTAGCCATAGACGCGCTGCTATGGTAGCATCTAGACGTATCAATTGTCGAACAGTTTGTAGTTGTGTTTCTGCTAGCTTGCATATCTGCATCCATATTTGTCGAAACCTTACTGTTTCAAAAAGTCGGATACTTCTTTCAAGATATTGTAGTCGTGTATTTATTTCATCCATTTGTGGATAATTTTGTGGTGCTTTTTCTAGTGTCTTATTTGGTGATTGACGCTTTTGCTTGCTTAAGTCAGGCGCTGAGAGACTGCAAACCATACAGCTGCAAAATGATTTTCTGATCCACCACAATCAGATGCTGAGGCAAACAACTGTATGTGAGTGGTTTCAATTTTTTAGTCCGCGTGAATGCTTGTTGAAAATCTTCAAGTACAAAATAATCATCAAATGAATGTATGACTAAATCACGACCTTCTGCTACATAAGGACATGTAACTTTGAGTTCGTCCTTGTTCCATATAACAATGCCTTGTTCTTCTAACAAGCATTGCCCCATATGCATGTTGCATGCTGAGATATCACCTAGATTTGATGAAACAATTTGACCATAATAGGTGGCTACATACCCTTGTTGGATAATTGCATTTTCAGCTTCAGCGCATATATCTTTGCAACAGTATTGATACTCTACATTTAAAGATATATTTGTGCGCCAAACATTTGGCTTAACTTTCCATAATTTTGATCCACGGTAAAATTCTGTGATTATCATACGCTTACAGCAATGCTGAGAGAGTGACACCATTTTCTCCTCATTCTTGACTATGCCTCTGGAACCGAAAAAACCTGTGTTTATACAGATTGTTCTTTTCATGGCCATACACTTATAAGCTTGTACCATTTCAGGTTGTTAGTTTGGTACCCTAATTCGGCCAGAAAAATGCTTAACCACTGCTTGCTGTGGTATATTACAGATATTGCTTTTAGGTATTCCAAAATTTGAACCTGATATGTGCTGTTCACAAAGTTGATAAGCTGTAATTCCTGATGTACATAAGTTTAATGCATGCAATGTTATGAAGAAGATGATACTTGATAATTTGTATGTAAACATCAGCATATTTTGCTTCAGTGATGCTGACGAATTTGACTTTGTTTCAGCAGGTGAGTGTAAAGTAGTTATTGTGTCTTGAATTGAGTCATCAAATAACTTAAGAGTGCAAATGATATCCATGTTTTCATTTAAACTTGTGATAGCTTTTGTATTTCGATTTTCTTGAGAGTTAGAGGTTTGTATGTTTTCATTTGAACTTGTGGTAGTTTTTGTATTTCGATTTTCTCGAGTGTTAGAGGCTTGTATATTTGTTACAAAGATAGTATTGTAAAAATAGTAGCTGCGACCGGGACTCGAACCCGGGACCACGGTTGACCGGACCGCTGCTCTTGCCAACTGAGCTATCGCAGACGATTTCGAAAGTGTAAGTGTTCTACTTACACTCCTCCCCCTTTTGAATGAAGTGGACTTTGAATCAATAGCAACCGAGCCGTTTCTACTCGAGACTTCCAGTGTAAAAATAGTAGCTGCGACCAGGACTCAAACCCGGGACCACGGTTGACCGGACCGCTGCTCTTGCCAACTGAGCTATCGCAGACGATTTCGAAAGTGTAAGTGTTCTACTTACAGTATCATCAGGCTCATCATGTTTTTCATGATTTTGTTCATAAGCAATTCTCGAAGAACCTGTAGCAGCATCTCTAATATTAGCATGGCCATAATTTGGTCCAGGCGTTGAAGAATGCTGATAGCTTTCTGAATTATCATAGTCATTATAGACGTTATCATCACTGTTATAATTATTTCTTTCAAAGTGATGATTTTCATGCTCTATTGATTCAGTGACAGCATATGCTTGAGGACTTCTGTATCCTCTAAAATAATTTTGTTGTATTGGTCTTCCTCTGTTATTTTTAAAATTTCCTCTGTCTTGCATAGACATTGTGTTAGGAAAATTTTGTGTGTACGTTTGCCATAGTAGCTTGCTGGCCTTTTTGGGACCTAAAAGTTTGACTGAAATGATCCCTTCTGTGGGATGCACTGCTGCCTAAAACGACAGCATTTAGCAATATGCCCAAATTGCTGACATTCATAGCAACGGATTTTCTTATTTATCTGATAACGTGATTGAGGTTTATTGTATGTGTTGTAGTTTGATTGTTGTTGGTTTTTGAATGAAGTGTTACGTGTTGCATTGATAGTGTATACATTATGCTTGTGTCCTTCATCATTACGACGATCTTCTGTGATTTTTAATTGTGTTTCAGTTTGTCTTGCATAAAGTTTTGCTTCGTTGAATGTTTTTGGTTTACGATCAGCAACAGATCGCCAAATGTTGTTATTTAAACCATCAATGAAAAAACGGCGAGTAAGCGTGTCTAGTGTATTAGCATCCACATCTGGATAGGCTTGTATTGCTAACTGTTGAATATCAAGCGCGTATTTTAGGACAGGTTCTTGGGGCGCCTGTCCTCGGCTATGGAGTTGAGTGCTTTCAACTCAGAGTGTTCAGTTGGTATAAATCTTTCTCGCATTTTCTCAATTAGCTGTGTGTAGTTCATGTTAGTTCGTGTGTCAAGTGGAATAGCATTATATGCTATTTCTGCGATCCCTCAAAAGTATGTAGGTACTAAAAGTCTTTTCTTTCTTTCGTCCCATGTGTTTGCTTGGGCAAGGCGTGCAAAACGGTTGGCCCAAAGATCAAAATTTCCGTCAGATCGGTCGAAAAAAATTCATAGGTAGGTATATCCATATGGATATTTGACGCCTGAATTGTTGAGTTTACATTATGGGCAGAATTTAATTCAGCAATTTGTTCTTGCTGCCGATTTATCGTCAGTTTGAGTTGATCAATTTGATCATGTAGTCTTTGCATGTTCCTTTTTTCTTACATCAGCAAAAATTTTGCTGGTGTAAAAAAATTCAGAAGTTCGAAATTATATAGTCAAAGCAGATTTGCTTTACCATCGATCATCCAACAAAAATAGGTACAAATAAAACTTACAGTTTTGATCCAAAATCAACTATCATAGTAATTCTAATCGCCAACATGAGCATTTGTATTATATCAAATATGTATACTGCTACAGTCCATTTGCTCAAAATTTATTAACATTATGCATCGATTCTAATCAAATTCAGCATTCTAGCTAATTTAGTAGCTAAAGTCTTCGATACAAATATTATACCTTCCATCAAAATAATTTTAGTCGACAGCGATTAAACAGTTTCAATCGCTAAAATCCAGATGCCTAAGGGCATACAATCGCACATGATAGGCAAAAGTTCATATCGACAAAATGTTCAAATATAATCAAGGCGATATTTGTGCTGTAGAGTCGTCAATAAAATGTGAAACAGACTCAGGGCCGGGGTTAAGTAATATCGGAATTTTAAATTCAAACGCAAACTTAGGAATTCATTAAACCGCTAATATAGGTAATTCGTATACACACAGTACATACACTAACCGGCTAAACTTTTATTCGAAGAGCGATTTGCAAAAATCGGGCAGATTGCCCCACAAAACTGTAGCGACTGACCATTTTATTAGAGAGACAAGATATAATATAGGTTTAGAATTGTTACAAAAAGACTGGTTTTACAAATCACTACAATTAAAAGTTTCACATTGAATGATAATAGGTTATTGAACCGTGCCATTGTGCGATATGATATGAAAGTTTGCTACAGTATGTTGGAAAAACGGCCATTTTCGACGTTTCTGATTGAACACTTGTGCATACCCCTAACCTCCCATGCCTAATGGTTATCACTTTACATGGGCAGGAATGAAATCCGGGTGGTCTCGTGGGATTAAACGCCAAATGAGTACTGAATGGACACATGCATTATATAGAAATCACAGTCTTTCATTGCGGTATCGCAAATAATCATAGGATATAACTTTTTGTAATATTTATCTAGCAACAATATCGAATAAATTGACGTTGCAAGTGATTAGCAAAAACGCAGATTTGAGATTTATTTTATAAGCTTTATATTAAGCATTGGACACCATACCTAGACGTAGGAGGTTTGGGGAGTATGCACCCCGAGGCAAAATACCCAACAAGAAAACGCAAATACCCAACAATACCTCCGAAATTCAATTTTTAAATCTTTCTGCTCTTTTTGGGTTTTTTGGTAGGTACCAATAGATAGAGCTCGACAAGAAACGTTCAAAAACGGTGTTTTGTTCGCCATAGCACTATTTTTAAGGCCAATATTCCAATTTGAAAACCCCCTCAGAATTCTGTAGCCGCCCACTGTATGGTGGATAATATGAGGAGGTTCACCTATTTTTTTCAGAGGCCGCAGAATATACTTCGATTTTTGCGTTGCTTAGAAAAAGTCTGATTTTTAGCAGATCTTGCAGTTTTAGGCACAGGTAGGTTTTTCTTTGATTTACTTACTCTCATTTTTTCTTTGTTTAGGAAATTTCTGAGTTTTAGCAAATTTTGTGACATTTTTAGATAGGAGCTTTTTCTAGTCCTCTCCTTTTACGTCCTTGATAATTCTTTGTTCCAAGTATATTCTACCTTTTTTTGTTCCATCGGAGCATTTTTTCTTGTTAGTACCCAACTTTTTGTTAGCAAAAAATATTAGTTATTCCTATCTTTGTCAGTGTTATAGCGAATGTCATTAGGTACTGCTTCCATCTTAGCAATTTATACTTGCATTCGCATTCGCATTCGCTCAACTCACTCTATCAATACTCGCATTAACACTAGGTACAGTAATTGAGCTTATTCAACAAGTCAAAGAACAACAAATCAATTACCTGCGGATCAAAGCATTTATGATAAATTTACACATGTATGATAACGTAACCAACACTTATAACAATTTCTAAAGCAAACCATTATGAATGCGGAGCAACATGCATGAATAACAATTTTTGAATCACTGTACTCAAAAAACTGAAGTGACTTTAGCTGAAGCAACAACCATAATATTGTACTTAACAATTACATGACATATGAATGTTTACTTTTCAAAACTATATTACTGTAGGCAATTTTTCAATCACTTCTGTAGTCACTTGATAATGAGCTTAAAATTGATTCTCATGCACAGAATGACATGAAATACATAAGACTGTAGCATCAACGGTAAGCCAAAACCTATGTTCTAATCGTTATTAGACAACTTTTTGAAAGCGTCATTGTAAACAAACGCGCCCAACTGGCATCTCACACTTGATTTATTGTTTTTTTTTAATATAGGAAAAATATTATGTTTTTGCAAGGCTCTAAGTCAAAAGTTCATATGCAGTGCTTACTTGCATACACAGAATGTACAGAAGATTTTAGTCGTGTTCGTAAATCTGATATTACGCGGATATTACAATCAACATTTATAAAGACATCACGTCTCAACAATGGTCTGATGACAAATTAACATTTGGCGTAAAACAGTTTACACCACTGTTGTGTCAAAAAATGTGTCTAACGGACTTCTCACACTTGATTCCTTTAAAATTTATAGTCATAAGAAAAAAATTAGGTTTCCGCTAGGCTCTAAAACGAAGATTATTCTGTAGTGTAAACGATATGTTAACACCTAGTGTAAAAAAGATTTTAGTCAGAATCGTAATTTTAATGTTGCTTCGATATTACGACCAACTTTTATGAAAATAGTAAGTCTCCATAATGTCGTAAGGATAAATTAACATTAGTTTAAACAACTTTACTGAACTGTTGAGTGTAAACATACGCGACAAAATAGCGTATCGATTTCAGGTTAAATTATATACTTGAGAATCATGTCCCTGACTCATAACCGGAGAAGCTGGCAGAAAGAAACAAGACAGAAACCTGTTTAAAGCACCCTATTCTTGACTTTACACTCGCTTAATATTGGTTTAGACATACGCGATTCGCTATGACATACACCCCATATAAGGCACTCTATTTTTATGCTATTGGACCTATCCTGACTTCTGAAAGGAGAAAGTGGCGAACAAAACCCAAACAAACACATATTTTCCATCATTCAGAACATTGTAAACTTTAAAAATCCGTACCGTATTCCCCATTGAGTGTAAAGAAATTCGGTTTGGTACAGTTTGTAGCTTTCAAGTCGTAATACGTTTCTATGTGCAAAAATTCTGTTGCGAAAATTATTTGATATGATTTACCAATCAAAATTGGGGAAAAAACGTGTTTTTTCGCCCATTTTTCACGTCTGATTTCGAACTTTACACCCCCATAAACAACTCAATATTGCGTTTTTTTGAACGCGGTTTGCTGCGACGTGTAGTCTCTAGAAGCTACTTGATTACTCTCATACTCATTTTAGCCCGACTTATGAGCGGGAAAAGCTGGCAGTGAATTCTTAGTTAAAATCTGTTCTTTACATTATCGACTAGAGTGTAAACTTTAAACCCCAGGACCTAACCTCTATTGAGTGTAGAAAAATCTGCTTGTCAGCAGATTGTAGCCCTTGATCCGGTCTACATTTTTGTCTGAAAACATTTTTAAAAACTCATAAGCGGAGTTAGTATCAGACATAAACAAGTTTAAAACTCGACCAAAATGTGCTTTTTCACCCCTAGATTTTCGCACTCTTTACACTCCCATTCGAGAACTAATGCAAATTTCAACAAACAAAAAAAATTAATTTGGAGCATCACTTCTTCTACAAATCTGTGCCATTAATTTATTTGAGGAGTCAATATTGAGTTGTCCACATGCTGCCTAAAAAACCTCCCAAAATTTTACCTATGTTATAACGTTACACAAAAACTTTACACCTTCTTTACACAGCCAGTTTTCAGTTTCAAGGAAAACTAAAAAGCACGGGCAGCGAATTTTTTTATTATCCATCTTTAAAAAACCGCACATTCTAGATGTGTCCTGTTATAGCTGTAGGGGGGTGCACAGGTGTTAGGGGTACCCAAGTATATTATAGGTACGCGCTAACGCGCTACCTATGATTCCGCAACTCCACGCTTTATGATTTTTTTATTAGCAAATTTTACTAGTCAATAAGCGAATTTAAGTAGGACATGTAAAGATCGCAATGAACTAGCGATGTCAACCGCACTTATGAAAACGGCATCGTTCCGGCGTTACGTCCCAGGAAAAAAATATAAATAAAATTTATCCCGACTAAATTGGGTAACAAACAATGTACGTCGTCTTATTTTAGCGATAAAACGTTAATTAAAACTAACATATTTGAAAAATCGACACTGTAACGTATAATATATCGAGGAATAGTAAAATTCTTTTATTAAATGCAGATTTACACTTCTTGTCATCCAGCACTAAGCAATTTTACTTCGATAAATTTGATATGTTGACGTGTTCGTATTTTTCGTATGATTCAACGATAAGAGCAACTGCTGGAAAAGAGCTCCGGCTGCCACTAGTTCCTCTTTTGAAGCTGGAAAAATAAAACAATAGAAGATTCAGGGGAAAAAATTAAGAAATTATTATAAACAAAAAATATCAGGACAAAACCATAGAGACAAAGTTCAGTAGTATTATACTCCGTGTTATCATGCGCATGCCTTTGTGTTAAATTTTAATTAAGTAAGCACATTGGCATTGAAGCATATTTTATCCTTTTTCAAATCTTTCTTCTGAATAGTCTCGACTCAGAAAATTCACTTTTTGGTTAGATGGCGCGGTATACGACAATTAAATTATACTTTAATTCAATGAAATAATGAATTAGTCTAATAGGAATAAATAAAATGTTTTAAAAGCGCATACAAATTGCCAAACTCACCGTTTGATGGTATGAAGATTGTTTGAACTTCCAAATTATTATCTGAAAAAAGAATACTGGGCGTTGTAAATCAATTTAAAGAGAGACCAGAAAATCTTGCACGCTTTCTATGCTTTAATCAACCCCATTGCTTGAGCTACGTCACATACTTCTACTATTTTTTCCAATTTTTTAATTGCTTTCCGTTTACGTTATAAATTCTTATACAAAATTTATAAAAGTGATAACTCGCGAATAACAGAAACAAATCAGCACTTTTAGAAGACAATGTATTCTGTCATCTTGATGTAGCATATGAGCTTGATTAGTAAGGGTAGGTGTAAGAATGTTAGGAATTCATATTAGCAGGCTTATAAACAATTAAAACTTTCAAATTTTGTAGAGAATATACATACTTGACGAAAAATAAACTTACTTTCATATTCTGAAGTCGCAATTTCCGGAGCAGTTCTATCGCTACCTTAAATGAAAATGCATTCGTTCCCCATCACCCGATTATTAAATAAAGTAATGCCAACTTGAAATTAAATAAAAAACAAATTTATTTATAATAATAATGGCAGTAACAATGATTCGCTGTGTTCTTTATCAAATTTTTAAAAGATAATTTTTTAGCTTGTTTCACCTTCAAAAATTTTAAATAGGGATTACAAGCGGATACCATAATTTCAATTTTTCATGCTTCCGACATTTTCGTCTTTTTCATAATTCCAGATTTGATTTCTAGATCGTTGATAAAACGAAATGTGTATCATTTTGCGAGGTGTAGCGGCCATTTTTAACCTACTCTCTTTAAAAACCTTTTCATCTATGGAGCACGTGCGGCTGTATCCAGGGGGTGGTGGGCCGCTCTCCCATTGACCCTAATTAATTGGCAATGATCTTTGACCATCGACCATCGTAATTTTACCAATTCTGCCTGTCGCTTTACGCCATATTAATCCTATTTATAACATTTTTCACTTACTTGGCGGCGTGTATGCTACGTTTTTGTAGTTTTCTTCCACTTTTCAGCATAATTTCCGAAAACTTGTTGCACTTTGCGTTTGCTCAAACAGGCTTTCCTCCAGATGTCCAAACAGACCTGTTCTCCGGCGCTTATTTTATTTAGAGTTAAAGGAATTTAAGCACTTTTTGCACAAAATCACTTATATTCAATCGTGAAATTTCATGAAAACGTTTTCCTCCAGGAATCCGTTCGACACCATACAAGGTAAAACAGCGGAAAAACGTTAATCCAGGATATGTATGGCGTGTTTTACAGCTTTGATAAGAATTTAGGGACCCCCTGCGGAAATCCTGTGTCAGCCAGTGGCTGCGTCTCGATTTCTAGGAAGCACGGAACTTTGAAAACACTGGCAATCACAAGCTGGAAAAGCGTAGATTTTAGGTCTGGGCTTGACGGCTATACATACCATCAAAATATCTCTGAAAGGCAAATTACTTTACAGAAATATAATTATGGCACTCTCCAATTTTTTTGGAGTTCCTCAAGCGTTCTATACGCCTACGTATACCCGTTGAGCCCTGAACACAGCAACACGAAATTGATTTCAACAAGAAGTCTGTGTGTTTTATCTTTACATTTATACTGTTACTTTATCTTTATGTATTTTTTACGATCTGTTTTTCATATTTTGTATTTAAATTTAATATATATGTACTGATACTTAAGGCAATTTTAAAAAGCTGAAAAAAAGAAATCCGAAGCAAGGTTTTGACATTTTTTTAAATGTAGATAACAAGAATCTGTACCTAATATTCTTTGTTCTTTAAGCGACTTTTGAAGCAATTCTCCGATGTAACGGCGTCTGGCTTCTTTGCTGCCTGAAACGAAACAAAAACTATGTCCTATTAGTAGTAGTAACACTAATAATAATAATATTAATAATATTAATAAAAATAATTGATAATTAATAATAACAATAATACAAACATTAATATTAATAATTAATAATAATGCAACATCAATATTAATCATATTAATATTATTAAAATTTTGTTAATAATAATAATCATACTGATCATTATTATTATTATTAATATTATTGTTATTATTATTTGCTATTATTTTTATTATTGATATTATTAATATTACTATTATTAATATTACTATTATTATTATCATTATTATTGTTATCATTATTCTTATTATTATTATCATTATTTTTCTTATTGTTATTATTATAATCATCATTAAGTTAAAAGTAATAATGATAATAATAGTAATTATAATAATAATAATAATTATTATTACATTAATATTGATTATTATAATAATAATAATAATAAACATCATAATATTAATAATAATAATATTAATATATATTATTATTAATTTTTTATTATTATTCTTATTATTCTTTTTATTATTATTATTATTTATTATTATTATTATTATTATTATTATTATTATTATTATTATTAAGATTATTATAATTATGAGTATTATTATTATTATTATTATTATTATTATTATTATTATTATTATTATTATTATTATTATTATTATTATTATTATTATTATTATTATTATTATTATTATTATTATTATTATTATTATTATTATTATTATTATTATTATTATTATTATTATTATCATTATTAATATTATTATTATCATTATTATTATTAATAATATTATTAATATAATTACTATTATTATTATTATTATTATTATTATTATTTTCATTAATAATATTATTTATTAATTACTATTATTATTATATATTATTATTATTAATAATAATACACTATTAATAATAATAATAATACTATTATTATTATTAATCATTATTATTATCATTATTATTATTATTATTATTATTATTATTATTATTAATATTATTATTATTATTCTTATTATCATCATTATTAATAATATTATTATTATTATTGTTACTATCAAAAATAATTCCGAAATTACAAGGTCAAAACTTTGATTTAATATTTCAATGATGCAAATAAAAATTTATAGATATGAATTAAGAGTATATATGTGTGTGTGTGTGTGTGTGTGTGTGTGTGTGTGTGTGTGTGTCGTCTGTATGTGTGTGTGGAAAAACTTTGTACAGTATAATAGAGTGTTCTTCATATTTTGGCCTAAGGGGATGACGAGCAGCTGACTCCAAATTTCTGATTAAAGTGGCCCGATCGCGAGGCTGATATTTCTTCGAAATTACCCGATCATACTTCTGAATTTCGGAATGGGCGACTTAGTCTATAAGTGTTTTGTCACTCCGATTAGCGTGCAAATATTTTATGCCACCCTGGACCAAGTTTCGATGCGCTATAAATTGGTGTACTAGCAATGAAGTGTAAACTGCCGATAAATGGTAATGAAAATGCTTTTCAAAAGTAGATCTTGCTAGCTATCTCAAATCGCAGGGATTGGAATTTGATTGCATTTAAATTGTTTCTAAATGGTGACACTGCAAAACTTACTGCAGAATTCAAAGAAAATTCACGGATTGGTTTTTAAGATATAGGTGGCCAAAGAGACCCTATCAATTACATCAAATTTTAGGTTTTTGTATCTTTGCAGAAGCACAGCCCAGGCATTACTCTTCAAATTTGGCCAATAAAGTTTACTGGACTCCTGATCAGTCATGATCATAAGGGGTAGTTTGGGGGAGGGGTTCGCCTCAGAAAAACTCAACCTCGTCCCTCAGAATGAACGATTCTATATAAGTTCCCGAACATTTACTGAACATTCATAGAAAAGGTGTTTTTTAAGCGTTTTTATCAACCTATTCGTTCAAAAGTGTCAAATTTTCGGCGCTTAACGCCATATACTCATGTCTTACTACATTTTATTCAATTAAAGTCGACTTTTTTGAGTTTTTTCGAAGAATGATCATGTTTTTATGCTCTAGAAAGATATAGCATCGTCAGAAACGCCGAAAAACGATGTTTTCTTGACGCGTACTCACTCTTTTTAGGCCCAAAAAAGGTACTCTAAAATTCCCCCCGTCTCCTGCACCCGGAATTCCCATGTTGTGCATCATGTATGTATGCCCCTGATTCCGAATTTACTATTAAAAGTTCTCGAACTGCTATTGTGAACATACGAAAGGCTCTGTGAGGCAGATTTTTTTATTTGGAAAGGGATCACAGCAATTCTACACATATATCAACTATGAATAGTGTTTTTAATTGATGTAAATCAATGTACGCATAATTCGCTGTGAAACCACTAAAAGCTTCAAATGCGCGGCTTTCAACAATACTAATGAAAAACAAAATATCTCTGCTTTTAGTGCTTAATTTTACACGAAGCTTTTTGCGTTTGTTTACAATGCAGACAAACTTTAATTTATTTTGCTGTTCACTTTCTAATGCATTTAAATTGTTAAAAGTGCAGGGAAAATAAGTAAGAAACTTCCAATAGACTAAGGAAAATCAAATGAGTGGTTGTGGAATTATGAAATCTGATAAAAGTTGTAAACTTTGGTCAGTTAAAGATTTAAAATGTATACAACTGATTCGAATCATACCAACATAGATTTAAGACCAGCTTAGAGAAGATAATCATTTTTGACTTGCATTTGTTAAGAATATTTTAATATTTCTATTGTCAAAAAAGCTTAGAAGAAAATTTTAGACTTGAGTATGCCAAACTATGGGCTGTGTGTACGCGCATACAAAGTGAGGGAGGTAAAGCAGTAAAATTTGAAAAGACTACATAGTAGGATACTGGGCACGGTTTAAATATGCAGGTTTAAGCCATAAGCCTGGCTTGTCGGTTCCGACAAAGTGTGGTTTAAGCCTGGCTTAAGCTACAATCCAGGATCAACTTGAGTTTAAGTTAGGCCAAGTTAAGTTTTTATGTTCACCTTAAGTCTGGCTTAAGCCTAGCTTAAGCCTGCCTTGGGTAGACCGGTCCCAATAAAAAGTTTAGGCTTATCTTGTTCAAAACTCTGTGTACAAAAGTATCAAGAAGTTGCTACTGCTGCAGAGCGGTCAAATGTAAGTCCATCTACCGATGATATATCAATTGTTTCTCTAAACAATCGAATGAATTTAATTTGAAAATGAACGTGCTTATACTTTAAGGACTGTATAAAAGGCAGAGAAATAGTGGAAAATTCATTGTTTTCGTAGAGCGAAATAGGTGTATGTTTTTTTTATTCAGCGTACAAGCAAACTGCCAATATATGCGCTCGCCGTAAAAACCAAAAGTTTTAAGAAATTAAAATCAAATCAATATTTTTGAAATAGGTGTTGCACATTATGTGTTTGCGTGTGCATGAATGATATACACGTGTTGACATCAGTGATTTATGAGTTTATCTATAAGGTACACATGCAACGTGCGAATGCGCTTATCAAATTTATAAGCAACGTGCATGTTATATTGTGATGTGACGCGCTCTTGCTATTCCCCTAATGGCCTATGTTTTGTACAGGTCAAGACAGGCTTAAGCCTGGACCAGTAAGCGTTACTTCAAAATTTTATTGAAATCCGCTCAAAGTCGCTGTTACTGATCCAGACTTAGGCTGGCTCAAGCCACACTCAAGTCTGGCTTTAGCATGCCTAGCCAGGCTTAAGCCTGGCTCAAGTCAGACTTAACCTGGCTTGACTTCAAAACATTGAACAAGAAATTGGGCCACGCTCAAGTCTGGCTTAAGCCAAGCAGGCTTGAATTTAAAACACTGAACAGGAAATTGAGCTACACTTAAGCCACAACTATTATTAGGACCGGCTTAAGCCACGCTTATTGAGCTAGGCTCAAACCTGGCTAAAATCTCAGGCTACGCTTATCTTTATTGAGACCGGGCCCTGGTCATCATTTATAACTATCTGTTTTTGTAAATAATTCACTTTGCTCCCAATTTCCAAAAAATTAGCAAAAGGGGCAGCGGAGAGCCTCTTTTGCTAGTTTTTACTAAAAAACAAGATTGAATGAATATTGTTATCAAGGAGCTTACCGCTTGATGAGAGGTTTTCTCTAAGGTCCATTTCGCCTACGAAACAAAATCCTGCGACGCTCGGTGTATAAAAAAATGAGAAATATGAAGTCATATTTTGCCAATGTATTTATTTTCTTTACGGATCGGGCTTTTTAAGCGTAACATTAAGCAAGACTATACAATAAAGAAAAGTAAGGAACCGAGCACGAAAAATATTAAAAGTTTGATACGAAAACAGGAATTCAGGAAGAGTTGGAAAAAGTCTTATTCATTAATTTTTCATTATTTATAAGTGAAGTTTTGTGAATTTTTAATAATAAATAAAGAAAAACTTTCGTAAAAGATCATTCGCCAAAATTTTAAGAATGATCAAGCGCACTCAAAAGCTGCTTACGAGCGAGAGAATAAAATAAACTTGAGAGCAGAACATGATCTTAGAATTGCCCGGGAGAATTCTCACAACTTCTTCATGTAGGGTAACTACACGGGGGCGTGGGGGGATGGTAAGGAGGGGTATGCACCTTACCTGGAATTGAAATAACCCTCCCCCCAGAAACCAATATACGCCCCTCGAATTCAATTTTTGAAATTTTTTTTGGTTTTTTCTTGATTTTTTGATGCCAATAGATAAAGCTCGATATGAAACGTTCAAAAATAGGGTTTTCCGCTATCCAACCATTTTAAAGAATACCTGCTAGTGTTTCTGACCTTTGAAATGACATTTGTTCGGCTTTCAGGGCCCGGTTTCCGAATGAAGGGGTTAACTAACCCCAGGGTTAAATTAACCACCAGGGTTAGTTAACGCCGGGGTTAAGTTGACCCCGGGGATCACTTTATCCCCGGTTTCCGAATGAAATTTAACCCCAGGGTTAACTAACCCTCAAGGATTAAAATTAACCCTCAGGGGTTAAGTACTTCATGCATTCAATGTGCATATATTCGTGTAGCTATGCATTGCATTTGTAAGGGCATAGCTGGTTAATAATTTGCATTGTACACAACTAATCGATAATTCTGAATAAATCCGAGCATGAGCAAGCACACTTCGCATCTATAACTAATGGAATTTATTAGTACTTTCCATCGACAACGTCGGTTGTCAAATGTAACGGATATAATGAGTTTGACCTACTTATGTACTGCATAATATTCAGCCAGTCGCGGATCTAGGATTTTTGTAAGGAGGAGGGGCCGGTCGGTGTCCCAACTTTTTCCAGAACAATCAAAAATAAGTTAAAAACCCGCTACTCACGTGCAGAATAACGTTTTTTGCCGTTTTATATTGCCTATTTTTCGGTCAAAATGATTTCGGTGTAGAACTTTTGCAGAAAATTTCACAATTCCAAACAATTTTGTGCATAAAAAGTGCTTAAATTTTAGCTATAACTCGACGCCAAGCCCCTGAAAATTTGTGGAATTTCGACAGAAAGACGTTTTGAGACTCGAATAATTCCTTACTTCCTGTTCTTGTGCATTTTAGCATCTAGTGCGTAACGCGAATTTTTTAAAACTCATGCTAAAAAATTGAAGAAAATTACAAAAATATCGCTGCTAGATCTAGAAAGTGAATAAGTGTAATGGATAGGCCTTAAATTTGAGAAATTATGATATCGATGACCAAAATTGTTGCAGAGTACATATCCATTCTTTATCTCGCCATTTGTTTTTAACCAATGGGTGGGCAACCGCGCCGTCCCCTAGCTCCCCCTTAAGTCCACCCCTGTATATATTCCAAGATTGGAATGTTCAAAGTCGAAATAGAACATGTATGATGAAATGACAGATAGTCAGGCTCAGAATTTATATAATAAAAATGAAACTGGACGACCGACGATTTCCTGATATTGGCAAAGTGTTATTAAAAACATCAAAAATTCTGGAATCTGCATTTCACTGTATATCGAATATACAATTTACGCGCTATAGTCCGTTTTATTTAACTAAACGAACACCATAGTTTTGATGTTCTACGGTGTACCGAGTTATGAGGGGACATTTGCCGTTTTTAAAGCGCATTACTGCATTAATCCACTTTTGAAGCCTGATTCATCCTGATTCGATTCAAATGAAAACCGCAAAGTATAATGAAACAGAATATAATCCAATTCACTTTCTGTCACAACGAATTCTTATACACACCAAACGAGAGCAACCAATACACTTTGCAGAAATAAATCCTGATACGCACCAGGGTTAACTTTTTTAAAGGCATAATATGAAAAATTAACCACCAACAATTTAACCCATTCTTTCGGAAACCTGAGATAAGTACTGATATGAAACGCATATTATATACAACGCACTTAACCCTTAAGGGTTAAATTAACCCTGGGGTTAACTTAACCCAAAGGGTTAAAATTAACCCTTGAGGCTTAGTTAACCCTTTCATTCGGAAACCGGTGATAAATTATTTAACCCTCGTCTCGACAAAATTTATCGAATTTAACCCCGGGGTTAGCTTAACCCCTTCATTCGGAAACCGGGCCCATCAGGAATGTCAATACCAAGCATACTGAGGATAATTAGGTTGATCAACCTTTGTACGTATAAACAGCATCTAAATTTTAAGAAGCTGCGAGGCACAAAATATTTTTAGATTCCGATAAGTGCACAAAAATGATAGGGGCAGTACACTATTTTTCGGCCTTTCTAATCTACATAGTTGAACCAGTTTAAATAAATAAAATTGGTTTTTCGGTGTCTTTGACAGGAGTACCCGCAGGTCTTAGATATGTATCACGACTGGCTTGAAGGTGACATGTAGTATTTTTAAGTCATAGTGGTCTCGAAGACTGATATAAATGCTAAAATGGCGTAAACATTTGTTAATCCACAGCGTCAGTATTTTAGGCACTTTCGCAGAAAATCTTCGATTATGATCCATTTTTAGTATTTATTTTGCCATTATTACCCAATAAATTTTGAAGTTTTTTTCCTAGGGGTCTAAGGAACCCGGACCTTCCTCCGCTTCACGCGCATATCTGGTCACTATGAGACCCCTATGCTTACATAAGAGGATAACTACAACTTTTGACAAAAGTCCTATGTACATGGGCATTTGAAACTTGCAGAAAAATCCAATAATTAATATAAGAGAATATTTAAAATATCTATATGTTAAAGATCGAATCTGCGCGGTGCAAGACCGGATTGATGCATGAGCAGCTAAATTACTGGGGTGGGGTGGGGACCATACGTAGGCACCACTATAATTAGGGTGCAAGATTTTCCGAAGGTCAAAAAATGACCTAAAAAATTGTGGTATGGCGAAAAAGCACCATTTTTCAACCTTTCTCATCGAGCACTTTCCATTGGCATCAAAAAATTGCGAGGAAAAACCTAAAAATTTTCTAAAAATTGAATTCTGGGGGTATTTTGGTTGCTCGGGGGCGAGGGGATGTGCGTACATCCCAAACCCCATTCTCTCACGCCCAGGTGTGGTGGGGACTATAGCGTACAGAAATTTTTTTATGTCGAAAAAATGGCCTAAAAAATTAATGGTGGAGTAAATTATAAAGCTTTATCCCTTAACATCATAATACTGCTGAAAAAATGGCAAATAATTTAAGAAGTGGAATTCTGGAGATATTTGGTTACAAATCTTAATACTTCACTATCAGCCCCTGCTCCGATGTATGAAATCGGAACATACTAGGAAAATTGAATAACATAGAAGATATGATAAAATTATAGACGAATACGGTCAAATTTGAAATTATTTTGATTTACATGGGAAAATAATGCAATTCAATTAGTCGTATACAAAACAAAGTGGATAACAAATTAAGGAAATAAAATCATCGAAAAGCTCACTCTCGCCGGCTCGACGCGTTTTTGTAGGAGGAGCTACGTAGTTGCCTTAAATTTGCAGATGAATTTTTAGTAAATTAATTAAACAGTAGTATTCATTAGAGAAATGAAATATTCAGAAGTGAGTCGGCACAGAAATTATAGTTTCAGAAAAGAATAATTGGAAAAAAATCATTAGGAAACTCAGAATGTAAGATAAAAGATGAAAATCTTTAATTGCAAAAACTACATTCTCAGAATAAGTCTTAAGTATCAGTATTCGTTGACACAGCTACCCGCAATTTAAAAAAGGAATAAGCTGAAGATTTTTCGAGAAAATTAATCATGCTAGCTCCTAATTTAACATTGAGAGCTAATG
The DNA here is from genome assembly GCA_036768485.1 of Mermis nigrescens. Lineage (NCBI taxonomy): Eukaryota > Metazoa > Nematoda > Enoplea > Mermithida > Mermithidae > Mermis > Mermis nigrescens. The sequence continues at coordinate 37,954,270 of JAVLUZ010000154.1, forward strand.
AGATATCTGAGCGACTAATGACCATTTTTACGTATTTTTTGACTCTTCAAAACGAGAAATATATTTTACTTAATTCAGAATAATCAATTCGTGAAAATTTCTATAAATTAATCGAATAAATCAGATAAAGAATTATTAATAGAATAATTCATTATCAAAATTAACTGATCCGGATCTAATTAGGGACTAATCGTTTTTCGAAATTTTTATAAGTATTGAGAGATAACAGGTTTTTGAGGTCAGGTGGGGCAATACACCAGTCTTAAGCATACCTGGGCGTTGGGGGGAGGGGCTGGAGGGTTTGGGGTATGCACCATCCAGAAACCGAAACCCCCAGAATTTAATTTTTCATTTTTTTGTTGTTTTTTTGCAATTTTTTCATCCTAATGAATAGTGCTCGATGAGAAACGTTGAGAAATAGTGTTTTTTCGCCAAACCACGATTTTTAAGCCTATTTGTTGACCCTTTTAAAACTCTTGCACTCCCTAGACCTTTGGTGCCGCCTACCTATGGTCCTAAGCCACGTCAGATTCGGTATCGGCGGACTTACTTGACTAGAAAAAATATTTTGAACACATGAGCGTGCTTTTATTCGATTATTTGTTGACTTTTTCTTTTTTCAATTAATCTAAATACGGCAACAAAGAGATCATTGATTACGGTCTTTTTCGTCAGTCCCTCTCTTTACTTTTTGCACCTTTAAGTTTCCGAATAAGGATAAAAGACAATTGATAGCGCTAATTTTATCGCTAAATTTTATATTCAAAAAAATGCCGAGATAATTTGCTATTGTTTGAATCTTTTTCAACAGAAATAATTTTGTAAAAGCAGAAATATATTTTCTGCCAAAATAACTTTTACCTGCGGGTATTGAATGTAAAAAAATCTAGAACGTGTCAGGATGATTCTAAGTTCTTTTAAATAATGTGCGATCATTGTCTTACTTTTCACGACACCAAAAGCTTTCGGGATAGAATGTAACTCGTCAGTCGATTTGCTTTCCCTCAAAAACTTGTTTATTGATTTGCAGGCGCAAAACCAGTCATCATTTTTGCACGAGGCAGCTGCAAATAATTGAATTTTTAGATTATTTTCTGTCCTAATATATTATACCATCCTAGAATACAAAAAATGAACCATAATAGTCAAATAGTAAATAGTTTAAAATATAAAATTGATTTTTTCGATTAATAATTATAGGTTCCACCATCAGTGGTCAGACCTTACGCCAATGTATGATCGGAACACTTACCAAATAAAAAGAAAATTGATTAATATTGAACTGGAACTCTTTCGAAGAAGATTTTAATTACGAAGAGTCTTGCATAATAATTATAAAATAATACCTTTAATTACGTGAGTAGCTGTAGCAAACAAACTTTGAAAAAAATCGTTTTTCAGTATTACTTTAAAAAAATAATATGTCATTGAGTGAAAAGGGATATTAACTTACTTTGAATATGTATTTTGCACTTTTTTGTCCGATTACAGTGCATAAAACGGATTTTTTGCTGAATTTCCTATTTTTATAACCCAATGTCTCTCCTAGCATTAGAAAGTAAGAGTCTTGCACGTAATTTGTTGTAGGGTTGCCTTTGTGAGAGGCTGAGAAGAGAATGTTTTCCGGTATTATAGGCAACATAGACTTATTATTTTTCAATATTCATTTACAGTATACATTAAAGCCTGTTTGAAATATCATATCGACTGATGAAATGCCAGGTTATACAAAATTACCGAAACGCCTAGCTGCTTTCGTTAGGTTTCCGCTCGAAGGATCGGCGATTTGGTATGACAATAAATGGTAATCGAACGTCGTACTTAAGCGAGCTCCGAAACCAACAAGGTTGCATTCTAGAAATTACTCCGACTTAATTCAGAGTTAGGTGGACAGTCGAAATTTTAATCATTCTTCTTTATTGCATCATGACGATTGTAACATGGCAGCGCCAAACTCAGGATTTAAAGAAATCCGACGGTAAAAATACCAAAAACTGATGCTAGGGACGAAAACATCATTTTGTCTCGTTTTTATTATGCTCTATTTGTTGGTATCATAAAAATCTAAGAAACGCGAAAAAGCTAAAAAAATTTAATTTTGCGGTAGAAAGTGATTTCAATTGATTGGGCGGGGGGAGTTTAGGAGTCAGAGATGTAGGAGAAGCGAGCACAAGAGGACGTGGGAGGATGGGGGTTCGGGTAGCCGGGGGTTCACTTCCACGAGAAGGCAAAATACCACCCACCTCTCCTCCAAAAGCCTAAACACCCCACCCCCGCAATTCAATTTTTGGAAATTTTCCTGCTTTTATCGCAATTTTTTGATACAAATAGAAAATGCTCGGTGAGAAACGTTGAACAATGATGTTTTCCGCCATGCTACCATTTTTAAGACAAATTTTGACCTTTAAAACATCGCGCACTCCCCTTCCCAGAATTTGCCAGGAATCACACATTAGAATGAACAAATGAGATCTGGCGACAGAAGGAAAACAAGAATGGATGAAAATAAAGATTTGCTGAAAAAAGTGCCCCTAAATAAAATATTTGATACGTGTCTTTAGTTAAAACTAAAACTGAAAAAAATATTCAGAAAAATTTTTTTTGCATTTTTGTCACTTGCTGAGGAATATTTTAGCTAAAAAACTTTGACTCATTCCTTTCCCTAAGACTGGCTACAAGTCTACGTGTAAGTTAAACAAAATATTCGAAGCTTATGTAATTCGAAAGTCATGTATGCCATTGTTTCAAATACTGATTTCATTTATATCATTTGTTTTACTTCACAAATATCCATATGGACAGAAATCTTGTAATTTGTAGTTTTTTTAACGGTATTTCCTTAGATTTTATATAGCATCAATTTATGCTGTATTTTCATACAAATAGTCAAAATTTAGATGCAGAATTAGAGCTTTGGCGCCAAAAATTTTCGAAAACTTTGGCTCACTGAAGGGTATGAAGCTGCTGCCATTGCATTCTAGCACGACCATTCCGTCTTCTACTTTCCTTTCCTCAAAATCACGGTCACATTTACCATTAATATTGATTACGCCAGAGAGCGTATTCTCATCGCCGAGCCCAAAAGAAGGTTCCGAAACACACAAGAAAAACAAAGCCGAAATTTGCAATAAATGACTCATCACTGAACCGTTGTTTAATTCGAGTGAAACGCTGGGATATCGAAGGCAGGCCAACAAAATGAGAAAATCTAGACTTTTAATCGCATCAAGCAGACGAGAGCCTGACTGGTCGTTTTTTTTGTTTTTATCATTTTTCGGTGTTATTAGTCAGATGTAGATATGTAAATGACTAGTAAAAGCGTGAACGTGTGAAATCGTCTAAGACTTATTTGATGCATCCGTTTATCTCCAATGAATTACCCGCCTTGATGACCCCGACCGCGAATCGTGAAGCGGTTTTATTTTAGGAATATGCTAATTTTTTATCACACCAGTGTGCACGCTAGATCCGCTCACATTTGTTCTTCTTTCTTCGATGTGTTTGCTTTTCTGCCTCGTCGTTGTAGTGTTGTAGAAGATGAGCAAAAAGGTAAAAAGTTGAAAATAAATATTATTGCAGTCGAATTGCTCGAACTATGTTTTAATCTCAGCATTTTTCGCTCTAGTTGCGTTGCTTATCTTATATTTGGTTATTCTAGCAAAGAAAAATGCTCCGATGGAACAAAAAAGTGAATATACTTGAATTTCTTATCTTGATTTACAACTCTCGCTTGGCAAGCTCATTTTTCAAAACTATTTCATAGTGAACAGTCGCAATTAAATTAATCGGTTATTTCAAGATCACAGAAGCTTATTGAGCATGATACCTGGCTGCTAAGCAGGTACTATAAAAAATAACCTTGCATTCATGCAAAAGAAGAAGTCTGGCTATGAGGATATGAGGCACAGTAATCAGTTGTTGCAACAATATGTCTAAAATCTTAAGTATAAGCAGTGCCCTATAAATCAGTCTAACAAATACATGACCCTCGGGAGGGAGGTGCTGCCGCACCACTCGCACCCCTGGCTATTGGCCTGTAGTCGATTAGTACTACACGCGCGATACAGAGCGGAAGATCTGGGAGAACGGTGCGGGTAAAATTTTGCTCACGTAACGGAAGGTATGCGGCGCCGACCGTTATAACTTCATTCTGCCTCATGTGCCCGACAAATTTTTTCATTTTTCCATTTATAGTGAATTAGACCACCATGTGCATGTCTGGTAATGAGACTTTAGCGAAAATGGGCCGTTTTAAAACAGAGTATTGTGCGCGAAATCGCCCAGCAAACCACTTTTCTTAACACACTATGTTTTCATCGCACGACCCGCCAATGTGTAATAAAATTTGCTAATACATACTGACGAGCAAGTGTAAAATCGAGCACTAACAGTAATTAGTATGTTTTTCCAGCGAATCTATGCACTGCATACATAGTTTGAAAAAAATGACTGTGGTTATACTCGTATATTGATAGTCTATTTCACGGAACCTTGTGCAGAAATTCAATTTTTAACTTTTTAGCGAACAGCTCAAAAAGTGGTTTACTTCAATAAACCGCTTTTGTAATCAATTTAAATTGAAACAAGATGTTTGATCCATGCACCTGGTCTCGGTGAAACAGATTATGGGAACCTATGCACCTTTAGTATTACTTTATACAAATGTGTAATCAATTAAAGGATAAGGAGCATGTGCATGGTCATCCAGCCAAAACCCCCAGAATTTTCTCGCTATCCATTTATGAAGCCAACACTCATGGCATTAATTGAAAAAAACAGTGATTAGTACAGGAATTATGGCAAGCAGTGAAATTTGAAAGATTGCGCAAAAATGTTCTTCGTTTCATTCATGACTATTAATTTAGCATTAATATTAGTTATCACATTCGTACTCAACAACTTACGGGCAACGTTTTATAAAAAAATTGGCTCTCCGCAGATTGATGCTTTAGGCGGAAAACTTCTTTTCAGCGTAAACTTTACAGTTGTGCTAATGACGCAACATTGGGTATATAAAAACAAAAAAACTAGGATGATGATATTTATTTTTTTCTCGAACCCTTAAGACTAAAACGATCACAGATTAAGAAACATTGCCTTAAACAAGAACAAAATTTCATCTTTGAGATATTGCAACTTCTTAAGCTATAAAACAATTGGACTGCAAAGGAACCAAAATTGAGTTAGATGAGCTATAGGACTCTCAAAAGAGTAAAAAACCCGTATGCTTTACACTTTTATGCAACAACTATTGAGTGTAAAGAAATTTTAAGCTGAGATTCATAATCTACGAAGTAGAGGCAACATTTTATAAAAAATTACTTTTTCGCAAATGGTTTTATGCCCAATGCTCCAGGCGGAAAGTGCTTCTCAGTGTAAACCTTACACTTGTGCTAATAACGCAACATTGAGCGTATAGAAACAAAATAAACTATGTAGGATCTGTAACGCTTTTAAAAAGTCAGGGCACAATTTAAGTATAATCAGCATGTTCCGCCTACTTGCCGGAGTAGCTGAAGAAGTCTCTTTTTTCGTCTCGAACCCTTTACATTAAAACGATTACAGATCAAGAAATATTGCCTTAAAATACAAAAACTTGGTTTTGAGATATTGTAACCTTCTCTACATCAGAAAATCAATTAGATTTCACAGAAACCAAAATTGAGTTAGATAAGCTTAAGGACACGCAAAGTGTGAAAATAACGTGTAGTTAACACTTTTGTTGAGCAACCATCGGGTGTAAAGAAATTTTAAGGTCAGATTGTGATCTACAACTTAGAGGCAAGATTTTTTTAAAAGCCGGCTCTCCGAAAATTGTTACCCAAAGCTCTTGGCGAAACACTGCTTCTCAATGTAAACATTACATCTGTGCTAATAATGCAATATTAGGTGTATTGAAACAACATTTTGAGCAAAATCAGCATGTTACGCCTTTTTGGCGGTGTAGCTAATGAAAATTTTTTTCGTCTTGAACCCTTTACACTAAAACGATCATAGATCGAGAAATATTGCGTTAAAAGAGAAAAAAATTAGATTTGAGATGCTCTAACCTTCTATATTATAAAACTAATTGCACTGCGCAGAAACCAAAATTGAGTTAGAACAACTGGCCTTTAAACCGAAACAACAGTGGCCAAAACCACAACAAAAGCGGTGATATTCCGACTAAATATTTTAAAAACCGAACAATAGCCTTTAAACAGAACCAATGGTGGCCAAAAACGCGATAAAAGCGGTAGCAACTTGTGTATCTATGTTGCTAACCAAGGGGCAAATTAAAATAAATTTGCTAAAAACCCCTGTACTATTCTTAAAAAATAAAATAGAACTTATTTGTTTAACAAAAATTACTATACAAGTTAAGAAATACTACGCCAATTTTTTTTCTGGGCTACCCCTAACTTTAAGGGACCAAAAGGGCGCCCTAGATCAATGTAGTGAGCTTACAGCAAAGCTAGGCAAAACTCAGCGCACTGAGCTACCCACCCGGTCCTTTCCAAAGACCCGTAACACTGGCCAAAAAATTGGCGTCACATTACCAGTAACAGCCAAAAAAGACGTTCCTAAATTTTAAAGAGGAAAAGAATTGCATTAGATTTTCAGCTTTTACTGAACCGAAATCCTGGTGGCAGCACTAAAAATGTTACGTTTATCTCTTAACTTTATCAGAGGCGTAAGAGAAGTTCTCTTACCATACTCTATTAATCGGACGAACACGTTGTGTAATTTTTTAGCTAGGTTAGGTTGTAAAACTTACGTGCTTAAACTAATCAATTAAATAATTTCTAACTTCAATTAACTGTGACTCGGCACCATACTTGGGCAGCAAGAAAATTCTGGGAGGGTGCACGATTTTTTGAAGGTCAAAAAATGGTCCTAAAAATGGTGGTATGGCGATAGAAACATCATTTTTCGACGATTCTCATCAAGCACTATCCATTGGCATCGAAAAATTGCGAAAAAAACGAAAACAATTTTCAAAAATTGAATTCTGGGTGGGGTGGGTTATTCTGATTTCTGGGGGGGTATTTTGGTTTCTGGGGGGTGCATACCCTCCCAACCCCCACGCCCAGGTGTGCTCGGCACTATTTACTAACCTTATTTTAGTAAAAATCCAGAAGTAAGCGACGTTTAACGCTGATAATTGAATAACATTGAACTAAAACTCCGTAAAAATATTTTATTAATCTTAAATAATCGCCGCACTCAATAAAACTAATAATGAGCAGACTCCGACGTCCAAAATCGCGCTCAAATTAAAGAAAACGGGTCGAAAAACGAATTCATTTTAGGAAGCGCGTTAAACTGCGTTAAAGTACACTTAACACACCAAAAAGCACATGTTAATGATAATTAAGTACTTACATCAAATACACAGGGTGTACGTCACACCTGGGCGTGGGGGGTTTGGGGGGAGGTATGCACCCCCCAGAAAGCAAAATAACCCCCCCCAGAATTCGATTTTTGGAAATTTTTTTCATTTTTTCCGCAATTTTTTGGTGTCAATGGATAGTGCTTGATGAGAAACGTCGAAAAATGGTGTTTTTATCGCCATACCACTATTTTTAAGGCCATTCTTTGACCTTCAAAAAAATCTTGCACCCCCCCAGAATTTTCTTGCTGCCCACATATGGTGTACGTGCGCAAGTAGCGTCGCTATGTGCTAAGTAATATATCTGTTGATAAGAAGCGCGCTGAAAGGGTCATCAAATTTTGACAGGTAGCGAATGAAAATAAAGATCGTGCATTCAATACAGCTATTGATATTTGGATATTTTATGAGCATAATGGAAGTTGCACGTAGGCATAAGTCTATCATATTATAGTGTGGATTGTACATTAAATACTATGAAAAGCGTTATTATGTAAGAAAGCACTGCAAATATGCTTTGAAGCTTATTCAACATTACCTTGTGATTTAAAGCAATCGGCTATAAGCTTATAGTGTGTTTCATTTAGCTTTGCGGATTTCTTTCAACTTTTTCCGCAAGAATCAGGCTACAAAGGTGGTTTCAAATGTTGATGCAGTAATGCGGCTTAGCAATGGCATACGTATCCTTATGACACGTTATACTGTAGAATATTAGATTAACCGCATTATTTTTAAACAATTTCGTAATCACTTCAAATTTTTTCGAAAACATCAAAGCTTAATTAAACAGACTATATAATAACCTCGAAGAACGATTATGCGATCAGTTGTTACTCAGTTTTAAGGAATCCTTTTAAGCAGGAAAAGCCTTTTCGAAATCCGCAGGAAAATGCTAAGTTATTAGACATATCTAGAACGAAACGCTTTACTGTTCGAATCGGCTCAACGCCAACGAAAATCACTTTAGAACTCTGATAAACCCTTTGGTAGCATGTAGGGTACGTAAGTTCACAGAGAAGATGCAGTCAAATGGTCAGTCTCGACATACAAAATTATTCGAAAATTTCAAAATTTACAGGAAAAATCTCAGTTGATTCGAAATTACACTGCTTACGCTGCGGAAAACAGCATCAAGAAACTTACGAACGCTCTCAAGCGCAAAATAACGTCTGAAAGTCGTACAAGCAAGTCGGTCACTGGAAAAAAGTGTGCTCATCAGGGAAAATCGCCCTGTTTAACGATGAACGATCGAAAACGAAGATCAAATCGATCATAAATTCATCAATATCTGATTTTCCGGCCGATTTTCGATTTTATGCATTCGAGGAAAGTCCGAATTCGGTTGGTTGCGTTAACACCTATGCGTGGGAGGTTTGTGGGGTATGCACTCTCTAGAAACCAAAATACCCTCGCCTAAAAATAAAAATACCCCCCTCAAGAATTCAATTTTTATAATTTTTTTGGTTTTTTTCGCAATTTTTCGATGCCAATGGATAGTGCTCGATGAGAAACGTTGCAAAATGGTGTTTTTTTCACCATAGCACCATTTTTAAGGCCATTTTTTGACCTTTGAAAAATCTTGCAACCCCCAAGAATTTTGGTGCTGCCCACGTATAGTTGCGTCGCAATAGACAGCAATCAGCGCCATTCAGCCGACGTAGTCACAAATATTCGTAAAACTACGATGGAATACGATACTGCAGCCATTCGAACTAACAATCGGTAAACATATATGGAAAAATATCCGTGCACCACGCTTATCTGATACGATAGATAAATTAAGCGATTAATGGTCTTAAAAATTGTGGTATGGCAAAAACAACACCAGTTTTCAACGTTTCTCATTCAGCACAATCCATTGGCATCAAAAAAATTCGGAAAAAAATTTCAAAACATTGAATTCCCGGTGTTTTCTAGTTTCTGGGGAAGTATTCGGCCATCTCAGTGCGTGCGTACCCCGCAACCACCTACCCCCTCCCCACGCCCACGTGTTGTGATAGGTTGAAAGCAACGCTCTTCCTGGCGTTTTTTGTTTTTGTTTATTGTCCATTCATTGTCAAATCATGTAAAAACGTAAACATCTGGAAATTCTGAGGTGTCTTCTGGATTTTGGGGTCTCAGACACAACCTCGTCACCCATGTGTGTGTGTGACCATCACATAATCTTGGGGGTTAGGGAAGGTATGCATACCCCCTACAAAAATTTTTCCAAGGGAGCAGGAATTGCGATTTTCCAAAAGAATTTGCAGGAAAAAAGGTATTGTTTTCAGCGTTTTTAGCTATCTATTCGCTCAAAGGTATCGAATGTTCAGCGCTCCGCGTCATATTTCCATTACAATACTATGCTTACTTTGCTCAAATTTTCTGAATATTAATTAACAATTTTTAATGTTTTCTGTTTTAGGAAGATATGCGAAGCGCATAAACTTTTTTTGCTAAAATATAAGATAAAACGTCAAATTTGTATGTCTCTTTTCGAAAAATCATTGTAATTGCCAGCATTTTTTGATGTGGGCGAAAACTACTCTTCTGACGTAAAACATGGTATTTCGGGTAATATTATGAGTAGTACACACTGGCACTCTGGATGGCCACCCACGCATTAGCACTTAAGTGCAATTTGCATTTTGCGTGGGCGGCAACCACACCTGGGCGTGAGGGGTTTGGGGGGTATGCACCCCCCCAGAAACCAAAATACCCCCCCAGAAATCAAAATACCCCTCCCAGAATTCAATTTTTGAAAATTTTTTTCGTTTTTTTCGCAATTTTTTGATGCCAATGGATAGTGCTTGATGAGGAAACGTCGAAAAATGGTGTTTTTATCGCCATACCACCATTTTTAAGGCCATATTTCGACCTTTCAAAAAAATCTTGCACCCCCCCCCAGAATTTTCTTGCAGCCCACGTATGGCGGCAACCCTAGACTGTTATATATGTGCTAATTCTATATAATTGGTGGTAGTGTAAACAATGTACAATCATCCCACAGGTCACCTACTGGTCAGCCAACTGGTCATCCAATGGTCAGAAAAACAGAGGAAATGCACTTTTTTAAATCGATTTTGAGGGCGCAAGCTACCTATCAGTGTAAAGTGGAGGACCTAGAATTATCTGAATACCTAAGGGGGTGCGGCCATCCACCGGTCAGTCGGTCATCCGAAGGAAAACATAGCAGGAATGAACTGAGTTAACCTTAAATCAATTTTAGGGGGACCATTTATTCATTAATTTTCAATCAAAAATAATAACAATTCAATGGGTAATGGGTTCTCCTAACCATTTGTTAATACATAATTATGTTGCAATCAATTTCATGCGTACTTCTATCTATTTTATTTCTAAAAATCATAATAGGCGCAGATGAAAGCAAGCTACACAAAATTTACATATCAATTATCACGCATTGTGCACACAGACTACTGAGTAAAATTGTCATCATAAACCGGATTATGTACAGAAAACAATGGATCACGTGGGTATATATCACTGTCCTGATTCCATTCAATCAGTTGCGGTGTATACAGATGCAGTTGTTCCTGTTCGTTCAATGTATTTTCATCCTGTTGAGTTCCAAATCCCGAGTCATAATTTGAAAATGCATCTAAATGCATCAACAGTATAAAAAAACGCCAATTAAAAAAAAGAGAAAAATAACTACCACATGTTTTTTCATCCTTTATTGAAGAATTGAACTTTTTCTCTGGCGGCTGACCATCACCATTCTCTGTAAGGAAATGAATAAATTCTAAAACAAAAAAAACACAAATGTTATTAATATTTACTTTTCATATTTTCGATCGCCTGCACAATATCATCTTTCTTGTCTTGCCAATTTTTAAATTGAGTTGGCGTCAATTCAGCCTGTTGCTTCTTCTTATCATTCTTAATAATCAATAATCTGTTGTTTGATACGACATCAGTTTCAATCAACGCAAATGTGTTATTGGACAAATCGAGTTCTTCCATAATTTTTCCATGCAATAGTCCGTCCATAATTTGCTTTGTTACTTTCACCAGCTTCTCATATTGATCTTCTACCATATTAATTCCATGTGTCGTGGGATAAAGGGGCGATCTACCAAAAACTTGGCAAACTCGAAAAGCGACAGTGACAACGCCCTTCCATTTTGACACAAGGCAATACAAATCGGTCCCCAAATTAAATTCAAAACGCATAATTGAGAAATTTAGAGCAGTACAACAAGACCAACCTAGCGACTCTAGCTTTGATAAATTTATGATATTCTTACCAAAAATTTTAGTTTATAAAGGTCTTTTGACGTCATCAGCTCATCTATGTTGCCTAGCAACAACTAAATAACATTGTATACTTGTGCATCTTTTTCATCCAATCGAAAATTGACTAAATCTTATACAGTGTAGTCAAAATAAACCTGGCGAGTGTGATCAATCATCAATAGAGAATCAAATTCAGCATAAATTATACATTCAATACCACCAATGGGTAAGGCTTTCCCAAATTGCATTTCTAAACTAGTTGATCCTTCTCGCATCAATTCCCACGTATTGGTATCGGTTCCATTGGCACTGAGTTCAAAAACAAAAAAGGTACTTCCATTTTTAAATCTTCCTACACTAATCATGTTTCCTTTATCATCCTGAGCAATTCCTAAACCATCAAACAATTGAACATAGCAGCGGAGAAATTGATTTCTATCAAAATCTAGCCTGTAAGGCGTAGAGGGTACACTAGCTGCACCACTGACAATTTTAATTTCGGAAATTCCAAAATCTTGAAAATTGAATGGAGATAATGCATACGATCCTCTTGCTGCTTCAGCATTTACCATACCAACAACTATGCGTCTTGGCAATGGCCCACTAAACAAAGAATTCAAAGGCGTTGACCTTCGGTTCTCCGTTACATGCAGTGTTGTAATTTGTGTGCGTCTGATTGGGTATTTTAAAGTTGTATGTTGTAGCATTGATTCAAGGGCGAGTGAAATTCCTTCAGTGACTTCAACCTTTTTAACATAAAAACACATTTGTTTGACCTCTATTTTATAATCCGTAGCGGGGTTTTGGGCATTGTCGATCAAACAAGATTTATCAGTGTTTCTGTACAGCTCAAGACGCAACTCGCATTGGTTTATTAAAAATCTATCTTGAAGCATTAAATCTGCGTGCACTGGTGCCATCAATTCAATCCATGCACTATCCTTAAAAATATCCATTCTTTTATAATAACCATGTTTTTCACCCATTTTCTCATCATCGTAATCGGAATAATACATTGCTGCTTGTAATTGGCTTTTCTTTGCATCTGTTCCAAAATTCAATTCCGTTTCTAAGAACAAACGATAGGCATATTTGTCACCACTGTCGGAAATTAGTTTCCCATTAAGGAAGATTTTGATTTGTTTGAAAAATGTCTTTCCTATCAAGTTTATAGGTAATATAACATCGCCACCTAAGGCTCCTTGCGTTTTGGTTAATTTGCACGCAGTGCCATCGGGTTTTGTAATACGAATCACAAAATAAATGTAATTTTTAGATAAGTCTATCATGTACATGTTGGGAGGCAATCGAAACTCGTAAGGTCCATCATTAGTACAGGGATTTTGCAATTGAACCTCGGACCAAAACGATCTTCGAATAGCTACTTGCGTTGTTGGAACAGTAAAAAGATCTAACTCGCTCTTACTACTAGGTATAGAGCTTTCGTCCAATAGTTTACTCATTATTAGTCGGCAAAAACGTCCAAACCAACCGATTTAGGCTCGCTTGTTTCTTCTAAATGAGGGTTTTGTGCTGCGCTTTCTCTTTTTAAGCACTCTAATTTTTGATTGTCTTTTACGTACGCCAATACCCTTTCCAGATTGATGAATGCGGTTGGCAGTATCGCGTAACGCCTGAGCCGCACCAGACCTTCCATGCTCAATAGCGCTCTCTTTGAATTTACGACCCGTGGCTACATCGGCAGCAATTTTTGATCCGCTTACTAACGCATGCTTTCCAATAGTTTTAAATAAAGGTAGAGCTAATCGATATAAGCTTTTAAAAAACTGCCTAGCCCCTCCCCCTGTGATAGGGAGTATAAGCTTTGAAACCTCTGATAGCGCCACCCAATTGGTACTGAGGATTTTCGGATAATGTGCTTTTGTAATATTCCAACCAATCATTGGCACTGCCGGGCACATAAATAACATGCATTTCTTTTTATTAGAAATAAGCAGAGCTTTTACGAAAATGAAGCTTTACTATGGTCTTTCCAAATTCAAATGAAACAAATTCGTCAAGATCGGTCTTTATATTGATTTCAATCCAAGCTATATCTTTCAGTAAAAGGGGTAAGTAATGGGGATTATCAAAGACTTTGTTTATTATGCTACCAAATTTTCCTTGTACTTCGATAATGCGCAGTAATGGAGCCACAATATTACCAACAATTTGATTTTCTACAATATTACTGTAAACATACATGGTGTCAATATTGTGCTTGTTTATATCAGGTGCATTAGTACTGTATACCCGAATAGGTTCAGTGTCCGACGTAAATCGGTATATTATTTGATCAAATCCCAAAATGGGAGATAGTTGTTTATTTGCATAAACACCCTTAATGATTGTAGGATCAAGGAAAAAAATTAGCTGATTTGTTGAAGCATTATACTCTATTCGCAGAATGGCATTATAATCAATTTTATTTTGCATTTGTCTAAGACTATTTTGAATAGCGGTATTAATAACCTTGACAAGACTCTCAATGGTTTCATAATTTCCAGCGGGGAAAATTATTCTTTCAAATTTCGACTCCATTTGTAACATGATATAATTTTCACCCTGCTTAATTGTATACCAGGAATACGGGTAAATAAGTTCTACCAGGCCAACTTCCCAATCGCCATCCAGTCTAACTCTATGAGGCAATTTCACTCTAAAACTCGAAGCAGTACCATCTTTTTCAGTATTGCTGGGTAGGGTGATGTAAAATTGATTAGAATCCTGCATGACCATAAGCAAATTTTTTACTAAAATGATCAAAACACTAGCAAACGCGCTTTATATAAATTTCATCTTCCAGTAAGGTACACAAATTTGCGAAGAATCAAAACGACACGTAGTTGGACAAGCGTTATAAGTATTATTCATGAATTCACACACAATGCTATCATTACGAAATAAATTGGATCCTAAAACTGTACTAATTTTTAAATTTCTGCAACAGTGAAATAAGAAAAATATACAGTACAAACCACAAGAGGCACTAAAGGAACTTTGGTAACGCGTTTTATTACAATACTGTGTATTACTATTTCTAGACATAAATAACAAAAATGAATCCACAAAAGGCGCTAGTCCAAATGAATCAAAGTAATTGACGTTGCCATCTGGATCGAAATAAAAAGCAACCCAGTGTTGCCCAGCTCGATTATGAGTGTCTGTATTGGCGATCAGCGCCAATGGACGGAATGGAATTTGTGAAGGTAATTGATCACTGGCAAAGACGCCAAGAAAGAGATGTTTCAGTAGGGTATCTTTTCTAACAATATTTGCAATTTCAGCACCATTCATTCTAAATCGGATTCCAAAATCCACTCGTTAAACTTTTCTGGATATCCAAACCACTTTACCAACAATTGAACTTGCCCATCTTGCAATCGTCGTCTTTTTAACACAGTTTCGATCTTGAAAGCACGATTCTCATTATACTTAATTTTCTGCAGCTCTCGTTCGTAAAACGTTCCAACAATGTCCTCACCACTCAAATCCACCAGTTTATATACAGGCTCAGTTTGGTGACTAATTACACGAGAAATTCTAAAAATTTCTTCAGTATATTGAGGTTTATAGCTCTTGTCAAATATTTGACGGTACTTGGAAATGCGTACATAATCATTAATCGATAGTTTGGGCTTTTTTTATGTTTTAGTTTTCTATACAATGTATTTAATACTTGTTGAACATTATCAACACTAACATCCATGGGTTTCATTCTAATTGACCGGTGAATAGTGTTATTATAATTTTGGACCAACTTATCCAGAATATTGATCCATTTGTATGTTGCATTTTTGGTAAAATAACGGTACATTCTATTTTTTAGCGTACGATTAAATCTCTCTACAATAGCACATTTAATATCCTCATTCTGAGATGTAAAAAAATCAATATTCTCTGATTTGAGCAAATTTTGAAATTCATGATTGAGGAATTCCTTTCCCTTATCAGTACGAATACGCCACGGTTTACGCCCATCAGCAAGTATGCTTTTGAAAGCATGGGCAACATTAGCACCAGATTTATTTTTAATTGGTTGCGCCCATGCATACTTGCTCAATACATCAATGCATGTAAGAATAAATTTAAAACCATCATTGTAATCCTTGAGTGAAGTCAGATCGGCAAGATCCAATTCCCATTGATGATCAATATCAAACACGTAAATTTTATTTCGCTTAAATTTTTTATAAGCCTGTTTATGTAGGGTATACGTATCTTGTGCAGATAACCATTTTTTGACTTGATTTAAAGTAATCGAGGGATCTTTCACCTTAGCAGCACCGTATAACAATTTCACACTAGCAAAAGAAGATGGATTATTCAAATTTTTGTAAATGGATTCAAACAACCGTTTTTCGTTCATTTTAACTAGTAATATGAATCATTTTTGCAATATTGATTGTTTTATATAAAATTTTTAATTGTCTTCCTTGTACAAAGGAGAGTACTTTAATCGTTTTGGTAATGAGCTTCTTGCAGCAGTCATAAGTTCCAGTTTGCGCTTATGACGTATTGGCTCATGTTTAAAACGTTTTTCCAAACGCCTCTCTGGTAAACTGATCTTACGCTTGCGTATCAATTCCTTCTTAAATCTTTTTACTGAGGGTATTAACGAATCTTTGAACTTGCGCTTGAAACGCCACTCCCATTCGGGTATGGATGGTGGGGGTGGTGGTAGCTTATATAACTGTTCTTTTGATTTTGGTCTACGTTGCCTTCTTTTTGATTTGAGGGCAATTGGTTCCTCAGTATAAATTCTTCTTTTTGCTAATGGTTCTTCCAATTGCAATTTGCGTTTTACGCCACTCAACTCTTCTTGCAATGGTTCATCGTACTCCATTTTGTCATTAATCATTTTAAGTCTATTTGGATTCCCAATGTAGTCTAGTGGAATTTGTTCCATAGACAGGGCTTGAGCCAATTCCTCGGCACCAATGGGGGGTTTGGCTGTATTAGTACGTTCTCTACTAAAATCATTGATTAAATCAATAATGTGAGAATTTGGAATTGTTTGCCCCTTGATTGCAATTTCACCATTATCATTAATATTAATTAATTTGCTATGTTGAATATGTGATACTAAAAGTTTTGCCTTTTTTTGCTTACTTTTTGGCAAATCCCTCAGTACTAATTCGTACCAATCTGGTTCTAATTTTTCTCCTTCTTCCTTAAGGATAAAAGGCTGCGGTTGTTGTTTTTCAGTTTCTAAATTTAAATAGCGAGTAAATAGCTGTGAGTACAATTGAAATTGTCGCTCAGGGCTCTCTTTGCTATTTAAAATTTTTTGAAGTTCAGTTTTAAATTCATCAATCTGTTTTTGTATTGGGGATTTCTCAGTACTAGATTGATTCGAAAATACAACTTCCTGAGGAACCAAAATCATCTTCTTTGCAAATTTCATCTTTTTGTAATAATGTCTGCTAGTAAATTACCGGCAATACTGAGTAACGGACCTAATATTAATGGTAGAAATCCGCCTTTTTGAATAATTCTGCGTTTTTTGAGTAAAGTGGTTCCTTTTTTGGAGCCCAAGTACCGGATTTCTCGTTTATGATGTTTAAGTTGTTTCTTTTGCTGCAAAGATAATGGAATATTACCTCGTAACAAGTTAAAACAAATATCCGAAATGCAATAAATCAAATCTTTACTCGCTCCCTTTAGATATGTAATGCATTGGCAAGGACTACACTTGGACAATACCTTTAATTCATCAAAATGATTTTGCAAGCGATGCGACATACTAAGACAATCACTAGATGCAAGAATAACAAATAATCAATTAAACTGTTTATTTATAGCAAAAACGTAGCCTCATCCTTTAAAATTTCCAAAAATAACTTTTCACGCTGTACAATACTGCAATCATTGAACAGAGAAAAATCACATTTCACATCTCGAAGTACACCATTGTACAATTCTTCTACAAAATCAGCATGTATTTGACGTTGCTGCATTTTCTTTGTGAGCTGAATCGCAAAGTACCAAAAGTTTGAAATGCGCTTATGCCCACAAAACTCGTTAAGTGTATTGTAATCCCTCGCCAGTTCTTTATGTGATGCTTTTGCTTCGTGCGTAAATCTGGTCCAAAACAAATCAGCGAGTTTCTTTTTCTCTTCGTTTGACAGAATCATTCCTATTAAAAATAAATCTTTGTACACGAAATTTCTAACTTATTAAAAATTTAAGCTTACCTTTTACTTTATTGTGAACCAATCTGACAAACAATTCAAAAGTTGCCGAGACCATTTTTGAAGAACCAACCAAATATTGCGAAGTACAATGAATTAATGAAATGTACCAATCGGATCTGTCTTTTTATTTATTGTTGAATTTAATGCTTGAACCAGTTGCAGTGTATTCTTGTATGAAAGGGTAACTGGACCAAGGTGTAGAGAAAGGAATAAATTATCATATGCGCAACAAATGTATATTTCGGGTGAATAAAATATTAAGCGATCGCAATTATCCATTTGAAACAGTTTAGCCTTCTCGGCTGGGCATTCTAGGTTCAATTCAATGAATTTTAGTAGGCCTTTGTTTTCAGTATTATTAATTCTTGACAATGTTGTATCATTTGCTGCAGTGTTTGGCGAGTGAATTAAAATAATGGTGTTATTGCATTTGCTAGTAGTACAATTTTTAGCATAACTATCATAGCAAATACCACTGGCAAAAGCCAGAAAGAACAAAATGCCTAAAATTGGCGATGTTAGCATGATATTACGATGTATAACAAGCGTTTGAAACACAGTTCTTAAGAATGCATGCTGACCATTTTCCATTCAGGAGCAAATTATCACAAATACCGACTGTTATTGATGCTCAGCTAAAGAATGAACTGCTGGTCTAAATATTCCCTATTTATTAATATTTAGGTACATATACATAATTTACAGTATCACTAGGGAAAACATTTGTCCTAAGCCGCATGTTTTCAGGTGTTGTTTGGCATAAATCAATCAATAGGTACCCAAATGGTTCTTTGGTAGCATCTGAAAATGCTTCAGCAAAATGCTTAGAACCAGGGAATAATTGCCTTGCTAAATTTTGAACTTGTAACTTATCAGATGGATTTTTAATCAAAACTAAGTACTGTGCATTAATCCGACTTGTACGTAGCCCATCAAAAAATGCATTTTGAACAATGTGTACAATCGATAAATTCCAATGATGCGAACCTTTGGTAAAGAGCTCGCTCAATCTTGAATCCGCCTTCAAATCATACATCAAATCATCTAAAATTAATAATTTAGGCTCGTTTTTGTTTCCTTTTAATGTTTCAAAGCTGGGAATTCCCTCAACAAACTCGACTTTCCCCATTAAATCTTCATACGTCAATTGCCACTCTGTATAACACCAAAATATTTTAGATGGTTCTGGCTCTATCATTTCATTGGAGAATTGTACAAGTCTCTTAACGAATTCGGTTTTGCCCGATTTTGTTGGTGCTGAAACTATACAGTTAAATGGGTGGTTTAATCTGATATCCATATTAAATGTCAAATGTTAATGTATCATCACAATCAATGGCGTTTTTGATTTTATTGCGCCCTCGGAGAATAGCCCCTTTGCAAAATTTAGCTTGCTTATATAATTTGCAACCTCGTCACAGCATATAAATACATATGGTGTGTGTTCAATAAACTTAAAACAAGTTTCATTCTCAGCAGTACAGTTGTAATCAACACCGCTTGCATTATACCGTATAGTTTTGTTCATTAAAACAGGAGCACTGTAAAATTAAAATTATGTCTTTCTGTGTACAATTGCTCAATTTTATTGAATCATCATTAGGATCAAATGATGTATTTATAGTTAACAAATTACAATACTCGCTGGGCACTTTCAATTTGGGTAAAAGCGATTCTTCAGTTCGCTTCATACTGCATGCTCCAAAAGCTGAGCGTACAGCCACAAATATTAACAAGAAAATACTGTTCATTTCAAACCAATCGTTGCATAAAATATTTGATAAAATAAAATTTATTCATCAAACAATCCTTTATATACACAGAATACACGACAATTACAAAGTGTACTTGTGAAACAGTATGTACTAAAAGAATGATAAGTATCAAATACAATGCAATTTAGGATCAATCTTGCCAACCATATGGAATAGTACTAAAATTGTCGCAAATAACACGTTTATCGTATACAATGCGAAACTTTTTTGAAACAATCTTAGAAACGACTTTTTGACAAATGCCTTTTCGAAGAATTCGATTAAATGTTATCGTAATTTCCTTTGTACAGTGCTGCTTTACAAATGTACGAACCAATCGAATCAGTGACTTCAAATTTACTCGCCTAACAGCATATTGGGATAGTGTGATTCCGCGCACTTTATGCACATAGTGTTTTTTACCATCCTTCGCACCACAAATCCGATATCCATAATTCTTTGGTCCACCACTACAAAACTTATCAATGTATGCATCTTGGCCATATTCACGCAATTCGTTTGTCATGTCACCAAGGCACGATCCGATAGGCACTTGATATTCATATGGATTATGTGAATTAGAAACATAAATAATGCTGTCTGTGTCAAAATAAAGTACACGATGATTGAGTCGTTCGAGATAAGAATATAATTTTAAGCGTGCATGGGTTGTAACCATACGTGGGCAGCAAGAAAATTCTGGGGTTTCCAAGGTTTTTTGAAGGTCAAAAAATGGCCTTAAAAATGATGATATGGCGATAAAAACATCATTTTTCGACGTTTCTCATCAAGCACTATCCATTGGCATCAAAAAAATTGCGAAAAAAACGAAAAAAATTTTAAAAAATTGATTTCTGGGGGGATCTTTTGATTTCTGGGGGGGTCTTTTGGTTTCTGGGGGGGTCCAGACCCCCCAGATCCCCCCACGCCCATGTGGGGTTGTAACGTAAGAGGCAATCACTGGATTTGTGTTGCCCATCACATCAATAAAATCCTCATGCTGCTTATACGTAACTAGAACCATTTCATCACCAATACCATGTATTGCTAAAATATCATTCGATGGATCAAAAACATGAGCATAATACTTAGCTGGATCCGTAAAGTAGATGGTTTTGCTCAAATTGTTTCTCTGGCCAAACTGAAAAATATTTCAAAATAATTAATTATAAATCAAATCTAAAATAAATTTAAAATTAATAGAATATATATGCACATGTAAAAAGCTAATCATAAAATTAATTCTCACTTTTCCCCAGAATGAATTCAACATAAGTTTGGCCAGAGCACGTTTGCCAGAATTCTTTTCAACCATATCAGGATTGAGGCTAATATCTTCACGTCGTTCAATATAATCAATATAATCAAGCTTGTCTTGCTCAGTTTTTACGTGTGCAGGATATCCCTCAGCTTCCTTAAACAATATTTAAATTTAAAAAAAATTTAGCCATAAAAAAAGCAATTTTTTACTAGTTTAATCTTCATGAATGTATTGACGTAATCTGTGAATAAACCGCCATTAGGATTTTCATTACGATCATACTGCTCTACTTTATCGTAATGCCACACTTCAAAAATTTTCAAAATCTGAAAAAGTCCAAAAATTAATTCAATAAATCAATGAGGGAAAATAAACAAAATGTGCTACCCTATAGCCCTTTTCCAGGGCCTTGTAAACCTCCAATGTTATCCATGTAGCCTTCAAAGCGCGTTCTTCATCACTGTGCTCGCAAGGTTGTTTTTGTTGCAAAGTTGCGCACATTTGGCAAAGCTGGAACATTAATTTCCCACCCGTTCAAAATGGTAAAACCGGATGAAACAAGTTTTTTGGTGGTAAAATTAAGCATTTTATTAAACCTTCGTAAGGCTGATTGTTTGCAGTTACATTTTCAAAATTGTCTGTGATAATTTCAGGGTGGCCAATTGGGTATTTTCCATATTTATTCACGAAAGGATACAAGCTGCAAATGTCTATGTACTCAATTTTTTGCATTGGAACCCCATTCAAATCTCGTTTTACCTTTTTGTACAAACGAATTGCATTAGTTCTACCTCCATAAAAAGCTGAAAAATTTTTACAATAATAAAAATGTGAGGCACAATATATATAAAATAACTCACCATCTCGTGGATTTATTAGTGATTCTTCCATATTGACATTTTCAAAAAAGTATTTCATTTCAGAGTTGGTGGCAAGTTGCCTCTTCAAATCGCATTCCCACATTTCCACAAGCTTATACCCCGCTTGTGCAATAAATTTTGCTCTCTCCCTTGTACGATCATACACTTCCTTTGCCGTAAAAGCTTTATTTGCGCTCAGCTGATAACGTTTTGGCATACAAATTGGACACCCATGCCAATAACAACCATAAAATTCAAAAACAGTTTTTTCACAAATCCCGTCAACCTTGTATTTGCCAATTTTCGCCTCGTATCCATTTTTCTTGTGTCTGATATAAATACCCTCCTTGAATGATATCCAATTTAACCATTTCAATGCAATAAGAGATTGCTTCTCCTTTCGCCTGTAACCATCTGATGGAATAACACCAATTGTATTTGGTTTCAAAAATAATTTTCTGAACACCAAGTTGCATGCACTAGCGATTGTTAATGATTTTTCAAAGGGATTGACAGTTGTCTCTGTCATAAATGTATCACGAAACTTTAAGCAGCATTGACGCAAAACTGTGACATCACTATCACAATAATTTAGTATTTCCTCTCGTAAATTGAATATCTAAATGAATAACATACAATCAAGAAAACTTTTACAAAATAATAATTCTAACATACCTTTCCTTTTTGTTCACTGTACCACTGTTGAAACTTTTCATATTCATCCGGTTTCATTGTTGTTGGAAAGTAAAAATATTGATCAGGCAAGGGACCATTGTATTCCCAATTATCGCGTGTGTTAAAACCATGTGGAAAATACCCTTTACAGACTTCATCAATGCCAAATGTTTTTGGTAAGTTAGCCAGTTTCATTGGAAGAAAATTGAACGAATCAATAAATTTTATTGTTCCGCAAGTAATTGACATAAGCTCGAGTCCTAAAAAAACCTTGAAAAAATTTAGACAATAATTTAAAATTTTAAAACATCAATCTAATACCTTTGCTTATAACCTTTGGCGCAATACCCTGCTTGTGAAAGAATTGAAGAATAAACTGGCCATCAGTAACCCTTCATATTATGTGCAATCGCCGTAATATGCTTCATTGAACACAAAAAGGTACAAAATTCATATAGACACTCTTCACCCCAAAAAACATGTTTCCTTTTTCGACAGTGCCAGCAGTCAATATCCAATTCCATATGACGGCAAGCGTCGCATACAAGATGCGCAACAATTAAATTGGGAACGTGCTCTAGCTCAGGTCCATAATCATTATCTTTCAAAACCCGTTCCTGAGTGCTTTCTATGTCAAAAAACACAAATGTTGTTATATACTCCTCCTTCTCATGCTTACTTTGCTTATCAGTGTCATAACCAAGATCAATTAGATTTTCTTCCTCCTCTGTTGAGATGTTTTGCATATAGCATAAATGATCTGAAATTAATAAAATATTTAGGTAACTGACCGAAAAAAGAAAACATTTAAAAAACCTTCTATTGGGACTTGCTTCTTGCAAACGCGACAATAAAATTGACCACATTTGTGTCTTTTAACATTCTTCCTTCGTCCTCTAATGTGTTTACTGCACTGTTTGCAACGTTGTACACGCATGCAGACAGAGCTGATTATGAGTCCTTTTTTCCCTTGTAATCTATAAATTCGTCTGTGATTTTCGAAGCACTTATAGCTGTAGAAGAAGCGATTGCATGTTGAGCAGGTCAAAGTTTGGTATCTTATGCATGCCGGTGAATGATAACAACAAGGGCATTTTAAAGTACACCAATGATCTTCTTTATTATTATAGGCAACATTACATTCCTCGCAAAAGTAAGCCATTGAGAAAAAACCATTGATTCGACTAATGACCGTGTAATGATCATCATGCTGGTATAGGTGAATCACCTTATCGGATTTTATAGGTCCTTAAACGATCAAAAATAATTTTTAAATAATAATAATTGAAATATAAATAAACATATGTACCTTCAAATAGCAAATTGTTCGCATCAGCCCTCCTAAACACTTTAATCTGATACGAGGGCATTGCTTCCTGCAATTTAATCAGCTCAGAAATGCCACATGGCCCCACATGATTTTCAAGACCCGCCAACCGCATCAGCTCGCTAGCTTGAATTCGCTGCATTTTACATCGTCTCAAATCACCCAATTGTACTGTATTCCAGTGATATGCAGGATCGTCCTTATGCAAATAGGCCTGAGCAACAATGAGGGCTCTTGGCAAGCATAGGTCGTCATCATTATTTATTTTCACAAAACAGCCACCATGAGCTCGATTCAGAAATTTTTCGTGTAAAATTTGTTTGGAAAATCTTCCGGATCCAGTTGGAGGCATAACTGAGACTATTTTTATGATTGAATCATCTGAATCAATTTTTACCTCTTGATTTGATTGTAAAATGCGTTCAATTTGATTCAAAATAATTTCTCCTGTAATGTTTTGACGACTCCTAAAGTGCAACAGAATAGGTTTATCCAAATCTGGATGCGTCAATTGCAATCCCACCAAAGCACTAGAATCTGTTCGTGACAAAATAGTGTTCACTGCATGATCAAAAATAAATCGTAATTGCTCATCAAAATTATGCAGTTCATTTGTATTTATAAGTCGAACTCGGTACTCGGCACCCTCAGTATTGAAGCGTTTGATGCGATGCACAATAGGATCGCTCAATTCATAATACCGTTCAGGCGTGAAATCATCATCTTCATGGTCCGAATCTTCTAAATTTGCATCGCCACCAACTTGCTCATTGGCTGATGCTATCCATTCGTCGATTGTGAACAAGCTCGATGTTTCCAAAGAGTCTAAACTATTAACTTCCGATATTTGCTCTAAAATTAGTGCATCATCTTTTTGCTGCTCAGGCAATAATTCTGGTAATGACGAATCATTGGATTCACCCGAAATGCTTGAATAATCCAAGGATAATTCGTAATCACTATCACTCATCCGAAATTATTTTAGTAAATCACATAATCAGAATTAAATTTCTAAAATACAATAAAAAGAGCATAAAATCAAACCACCCTTGCAAACAGAAATTTTTTTACAAAAATTCCGAAAAATTCAGTCAAATATTATTTAGTACATTATTGTATATTTTCCGCAGAGTATCTAACTAGTAATTATCATGCATAGACTCAAGACCGTAGGTATAAGTACCCTTTTAGAGCTAAATTAGCTAACAATCAAATGAAAATAAGCGAACGGGTGTGCATACATAAATGTACAGTAAGAACCATTCATGCATAGGTTCGTACATAAAAAAAATGCTCAAGATCGTAGGTATGCTTGAAGAGCTTAACTGACGATTAAATGAAATTGAGCAAACAAATGTGCGTATATATAGGTAGGATGAGAGCCATTGCAGTTGCATCATGCTCTTGAACTTTTGTATTATCAAGTTTTGAAAACAAACAAACATTGTTTCAAGTTTGAAAAAAAGGTCGAGCAATCATTGAAGTGCATTATTATTCAACAAAATTTCGAAAAAATCCAGTTCTCTGATAAAAGCTGAATAAAAG
Organism: Mermis nigrescens; assembly: GCA_036768485.1. Lineage (NCBI taxonomy): Eukaryota > Metazoa > Nematoda > Enoplea > Mermithida > Mermithidae > Mermis > Mermis nigrescens. The sequence continues at coordinate 37,979,500 of JAVLUZ010000154.1, forward strand.
AACAAGTTTCCTTGCATTTATGTAAATATGAAATATTTTCGTTTTATTTGAACAATAGAAGAAAACTCTGCTTGACCGGTTTTTACATGTAAAATTTATTTATTCTACCTTTGGTAAATAAAAACTTTTATTTGATCAGCTGATCAGAACCCACTTCATATTTATTTTGAAAATTGCTTTTCAAGAACATTTTTCATTTACTCGATTAAAGAATTAAGTGGTTCTTGCAAAAAAACTAGTTTTTATTTTCCTTTGATCGAAGACTTCACTGGTTATTACATGAAAGAAAAAAGTCATGATTAAGTAAATAGAAAGGCCTTAACCTTTCTTGAACGGAAAAATCATAAATCCGGTTTACAACATTAGCATAAATATTTACCTATGAATCAGAGCAAGTATAAAAATAGAAATGCAGTTCGTTTTGTCATTTATTAACCAAATTTAGTCCTTTTTAACATATGTTTCTTTAAACCTTAGAGCATGGCTGGTAAAATTCAATTTGAGTTCGATTTGGGTAATAATTTATTCTGCTTGATTTCAAAGTGGAATGGATACATTGGCATTGGCTTCCGAATATGTCAATCTCTGAAACCAGGGGCGAAAAGCGTTTACCTAACGAAAATCGGAATTAATCTGATGTGGCAGCAGTACGAAAAATTATTAATGTTGTCGCCGACTGTCGAGGCTGGATTATTTTATGGGGCAGAAATAGGTGATATCGATCTACGCTATGGTACTTGGGCAGTGGTCGAAAATTCGAAAATCGTTAATGAAAAGGTGTTTGTCTTAAAAAATGAAAGCAAAGGGTATCGCATAGAAATATCGACAACCCAGTTTGAAGCCTGGCAAAGCAAGCGCCCCAGCATAATGAAGGCTATCCAGAAAGTACAAGGTGAGACTAAGCAACGAAAATTAATTAATAAAAACTAGATTACACTAATTTTTTGAGATTGCATCGATTTAGTGGCGGCAAATTTTGAAGAACCGAACAGAGATAAATCTCAAAGTATGAGCAATGGTATGTTTATAAGTTAAAGACTAAACGCGTTATTTGTCAATATCTTTCCATTTGCTTCTAATGTATTTTCAGTTGAATCACCGGCCTCTCCAGAACTGAACGATTTGGTTGCAAGCCCTACTACAAATGAAGATTGGGTTCTTTAAACGATTAAGCAGTGAAGGATATTCATATTTGATGATTAAATTGATTTACCTACTGTTATAATTAGTCATTTTCTCCGTAATTTTAGTAATAGCAGTTATAGTTAGTCTGTTTCATATAACTTATGGCATAAATTTTAAGAATTTTCATCAACAGTACTAGCATTGAACAAGGAATAATATTCCACTTAGAGCAAATTATTGCCAGGAAATATATTCTGTTTCACTCTATGTGTAAGCTTGAACTCTCTAAATACCAATCGTTAATTAGTTTAAACCTAAAATTCTCTGTGATTATCCTGAATTGATCCTTATTCACCCAGCTCGATGTCAGTGTAAGTTGTCAGAAATTCTTTGAAAAACCTTAAGACTTTTTGGAGCAAACTACATTTAAGTACATACATAAAACCTACCTATCTACCTAAATACATACTTACCTTGTTTAGCATTAAGCCTTACAATAAATAGCTATAATTGCATTAAAAGGTAAATACATACTTTACCTAGCCTGCTATCATTTCAAACAATGTGACGTTGCATAATTCCATTTAAAAAAATTAATTTTCTTATTATTATTACTGTAGCACTAAAATTTTTCCTGCTCAATGAAGTAGGTAGCGTTTTCATAAGTCGCCGTTTGAACGATAAAAAATCGGGTGATACAGTAATAAGTTTGTCGAGCGAATTTCATGCGTTAAGTCGAAACAAGACTATATTATAGATATTTATGTACGTTGATGTTTCTACTGATTACAAATAAAAAACTTGGCATAACAATTGCCATACACTCTAGGATACGATACGAAATTAATCATTAATCAGCAATACATGTACCTATGTGTACATATTTACCTATATAATGTTATACTTTCTAGGTTCGATACGAACTAGAACCCGGATTTTCAAGTTAAAAATATCACTCTATGTAAAAATTATGTGGAAAGGACATTTGACGTGGAAGCTTATAAATTTTTCACAAGTAAAAAATATCGTTTAGCATACTCATCAATGTGAAAAATGTTAAATCAACAGGTATAAAGTTTCTCAGATTAAGTGAAATTACGTGGAAAATGTCAAATTAAGTGCAATTACGCAGAAAAACTTATCCAACGCGTTTAAAACTTACTTTTTTCAAAAACGTTTCCCATTGAATAGATTATAAATCAATCTTTAAAAAAGTTACGCGGATCCACTTAAAAATCCAGGTTCAATATCATCTATAAGCTAGGCACTATATCTACTATTTCATTTGTTTGAGAGCTTTTTATATATCATATTCGACGCTTCGAATTTTCGCTTCATCTACTGCAATCGATAAAAGTTAAAACATATTAAAATAACTATTATTGTGAATTATATTACCAAAATTATTAATATTTAGAAAAAAAATTACCAGCATTCTGAATAATTCGTCCTAAAAAGCACAATTTAGACAATTATTAAATACTAAAACTGCATAATACGATATTATCTTACTAATGCCTTTGTAGCTGTCATCTGTAAATATAAAATACGTAATTGTTTTTTAATGTGAACAAATTTTTAAAAAGCTTACCAATATGGTTATAACCTCTTGCTGTAAAAATAAATATACCTACAACTTATTTATGGCACGTAAATTTAAAATACTCACGATTTTTTCGTATGAAGCCAACTGCAAAATAAAATTTTATTGATTTAACCGCATTTTAAGTAAATAGTGATATTAAGACTTACCAAACGAATTAAATCGTCACAGGACATATTTGCAAATTTTGATCTCTATCAAAACCAATAGAATAATTAGTTACAAGTAATTTTTATATATAAGAAAAAATGATTTTGAAACTTACCTAAATGCATTAAATCATCAATTGACATTTTTAATTGCTATCAAAATCAAACAATAATTAGTTAAAAATTTATTTACATCTATAATTATAAGTACTGGTTCCTCGCCACCGCCTTCCCCTTCACCATCGCCGCCCTTCGCTTCACCATCGCCGCCCTCCGCTCCATCACCACCGCCTTCCGCTCCATCACCGCCGCCTTCCGCTCCATCGCCGCCACCTTCTGCTCCATCACCGCCCTCCGTTCCATTGCCGCCGCCGCCCTCCTTTCCATCGCCGCCGCCGCCCTCCGTTCCATCGCCGCCGCCGCCCTCCGCTTCATCATCGCCGCCTTCCGCTTCACTTATGCTCCTTTGAGCAATTATTATAGTGAAGCGGCGTTCCCCCTAAAATTGATACATTTCTAATTTATTTAAAATTGCTTAAAACGTACTTACACACTAATTCGAGCTCTAATATGAATCTTATTTACAATGCTTAACTATTTTAACAATTATAGTCTGTTTCACATAACTTCGTGCATAAATTTTGAAACTATCGCCAACAATAAGCTGGCAAATTGCGAAGCATTGATCCTAATATATAATTATCGTGACCCTTTGCTTAATGTCAATGAAAATTCTTAAAATTTATGCACAAAATTATGTGAAACAGAGTATAAAAAGATATATTATTCTTACGTTCTCATCGAGCATATTTATCTCTTCCATTGCGAGATTTCCGAGGCTAATTTCACCTAGGGAACTTTCGAGCGACTCTGAACCTTAGAAGTAAAGAAACTTTTATCATCATTGATTAGTAAACAAATCATTTGAAAATTATAACATCTAAGACACAAACTTCACATCTTTTTTACTACGTTGTGCTGAAAAAACCTGATTCATACAAAAAATTGCAATTATTTTACCAAACTTTTTAACATTTAGCTGTCTAACAAAAGATCAATCTTCTTAAAATAAAGAACTTACATTACACATTGCGTGCATTATAATATTCTCACCTAAGAAAGGGTTGAATGTTCGAGACATGGGCGATTCTAGAATAAAAAAGCTTTTGTTACCCAACTTGCCTAATAAAATAGTCAACAAATATTTTTCTTGCCCTATATCTAACCAGTTTTTTTACACATACCCGTTTTTCGAATATACTTGCGTTTATATAAAAGTTATAGCAAATATTCACTTTCCTTTGTAAATACAAAACTGGCTCTCAAAAAACTTTTATCTCTTACATATTTACATTCAAGAATTTTGCTCTTGTTATTAAATGCTAAACTAAGCAGTGTAGGTACTTCAGATTTTTATAATGTCAAAATGCCACTGTTTAGAAAAACTTGTTTGCTTAACGGAATAGAAACATAAAAAATATAAATACGTGTAGCTAATATTTTACAATTTTGATTTGTCTCTAATCTATAAAAATAAAAACTTGTTTGCTCAACAAAATGAAAATTTAACTTGAATATCGAGGTAAACAAAGGAGTTATAAAAAGATTTTGTTAACTTCTATAGAACAGGCGCATTGATGCCGCAAAATTAATATACCACGCTCTTCTGTATCATAAAATAAATTGTACCTCAAACGACTTATTTTTTGCACATTTTTAATCATCTCCCTAAAGAATACCTACTAAATTAACTATGCTAATATCCGAATGATCACCAAACAAAATGACCACCTGACCACACGACGGGCATCATTTTGCTGAGCATATGTACATATAACCTTAAGAAGGGTCTCAAAAAATCGATTGAAAAGATATCAAAAATTCAGTGCATTTCCTCTGTTTTTCTTTGATTGACCATTAAAGACCAGTTAGATGACCACTAGGTGACCTGTTTAATGACGGCACATTGTTTACACTACCACCAATCATATAGCATTAGCATTAATGTAACAGTCTAGGGTTGCCTTGCCGCCCACGCAAAATGCAAATTGCACTTAAGTGCAAATGCGTGGGTGGCCATCCAGAGTGCCAGTGTGTACTACTATTATGATTCGAAGTAACTTTGAGAAACCAGAGTAACAATCGATAAAAGCATCAAAAATTATACGTCTTATTGCGCCCAATTATTTTTTCGATGACTGAGCGGGGAAACGTCTTTTTACCCTATGCCCTTGTGTACTCAAACATAACTACTTAACATTTTAATTGTGAAAATTTACTTCAATTACTAGGCACTCATGAAACTCAAACAAGAATGGCATCGCATCCAAACAGATCAAAAATAAAAAAGAAGCATCAACATCCACGCTTGAGGATTGCTGCTGAGAATCGTTTGTTAAAAATAGTTTGCGCTTCTCTGTTTGGCAATGTTGTCATAGCTTATTGACTGAAATTTAATATTTTTGCTTTCCTTAACTCGATCGACCGACATTGGTCTGGTCTGGTGTAACTGAGTCGCGGTCGAAAGTCAGACACACACCTTTTACTGAAAATAGACTTCAATCTAATAAAAGTGATAAAATAGCTTAGAAACTACGTTTGTTAGTCCACGTTTCCCGGTAAATTCCAAGGACTTTTGCAGGAAATTTGTGATTTTCATCAATTTCGCCCTATTTTTTTCAGGAATGGCACTTTTTCTTTCTCCAGAGTCTTAAACTAAACCCCTTATGAGCACGTTTCGTTGGGACTCTCGGTGTATTTGCTAATTCTTTATTACTCAATGCAATGTTTGTGCTTTAAGTCGAGTCAATAAAATATTTCTGTATAGATCGCAACTTAAAACAAAATATTTTTTTGGTGTTGCAGCACCGGATCATGAAATTGCTGACACCCCTATCAGATGGAAAAGTTGAAATTTTCTCAGAAAAAGGAGGCGGAATCGAGACTAAAAAAGGGATGAAAACCGAAAATTTTCTTCGAAACTATAAACTGACCACAATTTGTGTAATAGAATAGTTTTAACGCTATTTCAGCACTTATACCGGCTTTTGAGGTAATTTTGGCCCTGAAAAGCTTAATTCTTGATCTTCCTGACTGCCAGGCTTCCCCATATTGGCCTTGCTGCGCATCTATAGTTGAACTAGATTCCTAATATATTTTGGACTTTCCACAGTAAAAATATATACATTTGCGTACATCGTATCCATCCACCTGTAGCCAACAAGTTGCATAAAAAATGGAATGCTCTGTTCGGTATTCTACAAACTTATCCTGCAAACGGACATTTAGATTTTTAGTAATTATATTTTACAATTGCATATTTATCAAATTGTTTAATAAAAAAGCCCACGTGCGCAAAAATGTCTCAAATATCCTGTACATTTTAAATATCTAACCTTCATCTGATCGGCCATATTGCGCGCCTCAAGATTCATCTTATGGACTGATACTCTTTCAGTCCTTGATCAGAGGATCTGACTCTTCCATCACAATTAAATCAGCTTCTATGTTCTTCGTGAAAAATTTCTCAAAATCACAGCTTATTTTTTTATTATTATTTTTTATATTCATAGCTTTATTCGCCTGTTTTGGCAATATGACATGTTATTGAACAATTTACTGTTGAAATACGATTGGCTGGGCATAGCCGCAATCATACGTTGCGAAAAAGATTTTGCTAGCTCGTTCGATTCGCTAGATTTAGACAGGTGTTTCGACTCTCTTCGTTTCGTTTCATTCAAACCTATTAAAAAATAACGAAAGTTACCGTAGGAAAGTTTGCTGATAAAACACTTACCAGTAGACATGCTTGTAGGGGGACAAGGGACGGGGGAATTAAGCTGGCTCAGACCCCAAGTGAAAAATTTGTAGCATTCTTGGGCAAATGGGGCAAAATGAAGACAAAAAGATGGATGAAAATTGAAAATTTTCTTCAAAACTGCTCCAAATTGACCAGGACTGTTTTGCCGTACTTGCTTCTTTCATGATTGATGTAAAAATAAGTGCAATTGTATTTAAATATGTTTTACTTTGTTATCATGAGCATTATAGCAAGGAAGCCTGGCGTCAATTGATCAGTGCACACAATCGTTGCAGGCGTGCAAATGAAGTTACATGTGATATATTTCACGTAAACTTACGCGTTTCCTACTGCTTTAAACCAACAAAATTTCTTTGATTATCTTGAAAGCATCGATGTTTGCTATTTCAATCAATTGGCTCGCAAAGTGTCTCATAATTTACTCCATTTAATTTACCTTAGCTACTGCGTAGCTAACTTGCTGCTATTTCAATCGTTTTTTGGTTCAATAGTTTATTTCAATCTGCAGACGGCAAAATATTCTTCGAATTTTTGCGTTGCTAAGAGGAAGTCTAAACTTTAGCTGATTTTGCGGCTTTAGGCACGGCATATACATAGGTAGCTTTTTTCCTGATCCACTCTTTTCACATCCTTAATAATCCACAATCCCAAGTATATCCGTCTTTTTAGTTCCATCGGAGCATTTCCCTTTGTTAGCATCGCACAAAAAAGCAAACATTTTAGATTATATTCAAACACTCTTATGCGAAGCATTAAAAATTATTCAAAGAAGAGTACAGTTTTTTTAGAAGCCACGGAATATACTTCGATTTTTTTGTGTTGCTTGTAGAAAGTCTGATTTTTAGATTTAGTCCGATTTTTAGCAGATTTTGTGACTCTAGGCATATGTGTACGATGGTAGCTTTTCTTCCTAACACAATCTGAAATATATTCGTCCTTATTCCATCGAGCTTTTTCCTATGCTATTACAGTCTGTTTCACATAAGCGTGGGCATAAATTTTTAGAACTATGTTCAACAATAAGCCGACAGATCGCAATTAGAGCACTGATTTGATGTATAAAAAAATTATGTGAAACAAAAACCCATGTGAAACAGACTATAGTCTAGTTGTATTACATACACATTTGCTAATGGTATAGAATTTCAAACTTTTCGCTAAAGCTGTCCTTGCGAGAAATTAATATATTCTGATGGGGCCAAATCGTAAAAGCGCCAAAAATTCAATTGAGAAGCTTAGATCCTAAGAATATCGGATTCTAGGGGACTAACTCCACCAACCCCTCCCCTATGCTTGCGTCTGGTCTGAAACCGATCAGTCGAATGGTGTGGACACCGAATTTACATCTAGCAAAACAGAATTAAATATTTATCGATTGCTGACAATTTGCCAGAATTTAAGTATTATGTATATCTGGCCTTTTGTCTTATTATCATCTTTCCAAAAAACATAATGTGCGTTGCAACTTTATATAATGACTTACTCCTATCTGTTAAGAAGGAATTTACAAAAAAGCCGTGCGCAGTTGAAAGCAGAAAAATTCTGATTATGTGAAAATGAATGATGTTGTGTTGCTGCCCATCTCTAATATAATTAACGGTACCAGTTGATCAATTGGCATTACATTTACGTAGATTACGCTTCCAAAGCGTAAAGTTATGAAGATTACAGAATAACCATGATTTGGAATAATAATTATGACCGATGAATAAAAACTTATGCTATAATTCGCTAAATTAGCAAAACAAAACTATCTTCTCATGTTTACCTATCATATTCTCAAGCGCAACGTAAGCTTATATGTCTAAGCGATTGAATTAAAGGCAATCTGTGGACAAATTTAATCATGAAATTGACTTGATTTCACACGGTTTATAATAATACATTATCTTCATCAGCATGGAAGAATTTTTCTGGAATCTCTAATAAGCAGAAATCGAAAAATCTATATACAGCTCAGCAGGCGAAACCATCTCAAGCTTCCTAAAATCTAAAAAAACCGAATTGCCCCATCCGTTAGTTTTTCGATGTTTCTATGTCATACAACAAGTTTTGGATCTCAACGTACGCACAAAGGCACGAAAATTGGAGGATTAGCCCGAAAATGCTTTCATATACTGACTTTTAGACTTAAAAACCATAAACACAAGCTTGAAACATAAAAATTTGAAACTTCGAAACAAACTGAATAAATTGACCAAACAGTCAGAAATGAGTACATGACCCGAACGCTGACAATTTGAAACGTTCGAACCAAAACATAGATAACTATAAGATTTTTAAAATAGTAGATTTTATAAGATTTTTTTCAGAAAATCGAAAATTCGAGGGAGGGTTCAGCGCCCTTTTGCGGGCGGTCAGCAGCCATTCTGCAGGGGTATAACTCATCCCCCAAAACTTTCTCTCCAGTGCGGACCCCGACCCCAAAATTTAGGCTCTGCCTTTGCACCTACCTACACACAATTAACATTGTATTAAAAGTTCCCCTCTGTTCCCCTCTGGTTATTTTTGGTTTTTAGTAGCAGCTCAGGATCAAATCGAACGTATGCGGTGAATCGCACAAGATTGTGAAATCGATGTGAACATTTTTACGGCTTGATCGTGGAATAATTATATCTCAAAATTGATGACTCAGTGATTTCAGTGATATATTGCCAGAAAACTGGCGAACCATACAGGAAGTGGTATCGTATTAAAACGTTTTTTTCAGGATCGATAGTCCTAACCAGGCCATATTGCGAATTTTAATTTTATTTTGTTTTGGTCTTAAATTAATTGGTTTTTATATCGTTATTCGCGGTAATCTTAATTTTTGAAAGCAGATTTGATTGTGTAACCTTAAAAAATATATCAGCAGAAAGAGCGAAGTTTTCTACAGATTCACTTTTTATCAATTCGTTTACTCTCAATTCGTTAAAGTTGATATTGAGGAATATATTTAAGTCTGTAAAAAGTTTTTTCGATATTAAAATTTCAAATTTTGCAAGTTATTCGGAGCTTTCCAGCGATGAGTGGTGTTTTTTATCTCAGTTTCATATTTCTCTAATTGATAATCATTCTTCTGACGTTTAATTTATTATTTATGTAACGGGCGGCGCCGTATATCTTCCACTCTGTATCGCGTGTGTAGTACTAACCGACTACTCGGGCTCTTGCTCACTTTCTGCGCTAATATTCAATATAATTCAGAAACAATATAACATTAACCTCACGGGTTTAACTTCAAAGTATCCATTTCAAATTGTGTAGTAGCACCTCTGCTACACTCTCTCCCCCTCTAGAAGAAGCGTGAGCGCAGACAACTCCAGAGTTCGAACTCGGAGACCTCCAACTGTAATGGGCGGCGCCGCATACCTTCCGTTACATGAGCAAAATTTTACCCGCACCGGTTTCCCGGATCTTCCGCTCTGTATCGCATGTGTAGTACTAACCGACTACTCGGGCTCTTGCTCACTTTCTGCGCTAATATTCAATATAATTGCAGAAGCAATATAACATTAACCTCACGGGTTTTAACTTCAAAGTATCCATCTCAAATTGTGTAGTGACCTCTGCTACACAGTGAGCATAGTTACTTAGGTAACCCCGTGCAGGGTTGGCAAGTGCTCTTGTCGAAAAACTCCAATTTTTACCAAACGCCTAGAGAACCCTAACCAATGCTTAGGCATATGCGCAAAAAGCTTCTATCGCTAAAAAATGCCTCCAACGGCTTCAAAAAAAACCTCAAAATTGGATAAAACCCCAAATTTGGCAATCCTGACTCCGTGTAAATATTTTCAAACTTACAGAGGCATTGCTCTCGTATCCCGCCTGAACAACGCATGCGACTAACGCGTACACTGCTTGATGTATGAAGGCATGAATCGGCGAGTCGGCATGGCGGTCGGTCGATCAATAATTTGATGCCGAAAGTCGACACTTCATAACTCAACAAATATACATTGTAAGTCCGATTTTGATCGGATAAAAATCAAAATATGCACATCATAGCTTCGTGTAGCTATTGCCGTTGCAGTACCCATCATAGATACGCGCTAACCCGCTACCTATTATTCTATAGCATTAGATTGCATAGCCGTGATTTTTCTCTAGGATGTAAGACAAAGGGAGTCGTCCGTCGGTGCCTGATCATGCTGATGAATTTAATCGAGGATTTTACGCTGTGGTCGTGTGCCTTTATTTTTGATAGGAGCCGTAGAAGTAGAGGGTAATCTACACGGAACTAAGGCTTCCTTTCATTCATCGAAGTCAAGCGATAAGCAATGAGCAAAAGTTTCAGAACAATGGACTCATTTAAATTATTTTTACCTTTTGTGCTTTTGTTTTGCATTCACGGAAGGCGTTTAAAATGCAGTTCAAGTATCACGAAAGTCGTTTAAAATGCAATTCACATAATTAGCATATGTTTCACAGGAAAGTCGTGCAACTATTGTAGGTCATTTACAGTTTTTCATTTAACTTAGCTTCGTCTAATCGGTATACCGTTAATGCAAATGAATAAGAATTTTTATGATTTTTCCCTCTATACTAAACCCCGTTTCGAGTCTAATCAACACTATCAGCTCGCCTTAATTCGCAAATCTTACGTGAAAAGTTGACCATGATTACTTTCATTTATTTGTGGAGTATTGCGGTCGTTCTGGATCTGAATGCTAGTAAGCGGACGTGCGTGTTGGCTTGTGGTCCAAATGGATGAGAAACAACAAAATTTTTAGGGAAAAATCAGATAAAGCATGGTCAAACAGATATAAATAAAGATTTTTTCTGTAAATGGACAGCCTCAAAAGTTATAACTAGGGCAATTTTAGTCTATTTCTACTTTCACATCGATTTTAAAACCATTTTGGTTCATAGTCACGAAAAGAATCCATACTAGCTGGGCTGGTTTGCTCTACCCTAGCACGCCATGCAGTGATTCAATGGCATAGCAGTAATGTCTAACAATTAAAGACATATACACAGCTTGGAAATGATGCGAGACATTTTAGTTCGGAAATTTTCTAAAACCTTTTTGGACCTAGGAATGATGATGGCTTGTTCGTAACGTATACGGTTTTTCATCGTTTCTCACGGTTCTTTTTTCTCATAAACATCAACTCATAAACATCAACACATAGAAATAGCAAAGCAAATGCTCCGATAGAACAGAAAGGACGAATATACTTGGAATTACGCATCATTAAGGAAATGAAAAAGGGAACAGAGAAAGTTGCCTATGCATGCATGTAAAAATTGTAAAAATCCACTAAAAATACGACTTTGCCTAAAAAACGCAAAAAGTCGAAGTAGTTTGCGGCCTACAGAAGGGAGATGCACCTCCGACGTCAAATTAAATAACGTGAACAGCTTATACCTACAAGAGAAGCGTTTAATCAATCATAAAACGACAAAATGCGCATTCTTACGCCAGCATGGCGCGCATTGCTTTGGGGCAGCTTTTAACAAGTTAATGCGCTTGGACGATTGACTAAATCATGGTTAAATATTGAAAGAAAAATCGATAAGGAACAAAATCGATTAATACAAAAAACACGTCAAAGCTTCCGTATTACAGTATATTTGTCCTTTTTGTTCCATGGGAGCATTTTTATGCTAGTACTCTACTTTTAGTTAGCATGATTTGATTAAGTAACTCAGTAATCACATATGGTAACATTCCAGAACAGCAGCAGCAAGTAAAGAAGGCGGAACACAACATTAGTCTGAATATCCGCATTAGATTTTTTCAAACACGACAACGTTACTTTATTTAAACCAATCGAATATTTTCCGCATAAATTTTACCCAACTACTGTATGTAAAGAACTAACATTACATGGAACATTTATATAAATATCAAGCTTTTGCAATTCTGCGAAACTAAAGTTTACTTTCAGTAAAAACTTCGCAATTACTGAGTTTTAAGAAAACATAAGTACGGTCAGATTCGTAATCCTAACCTTTTCGGAACTCATTTTGAACAAAATTACGCTCTGAAATGCTTTGAAAGTGGAATAAATTTGTGTTCTTAATTGACATATCAAAAATAAATGAATAGTTTAGACATTACAAATTTACAGAAGACTAACAATCAGATTCGTAATTCTGACGTTGCATTACTTATTTAAAAATGATTTGGTTTCCGCAACGCTCTAGACTCTAAGTTTATTTTGAGTGTAAACCTTACACAACCCCTAAGTGTAAAGAAATTTTTAGTCGGATCACTTATTCTGATATTACTCTGATATTTTGATTGATATTAATGAAAGAATTGACTCTCCACAATGGTCTGCAGACAAATAAAAATTAAGTATCAACTACTTTACCCCCTTGTTGAGTGTAAACAAACGAGCTTAATTGACGTGTCACGTTTGACACCTGGTACATTTCTAGACTTTAATCATGTTCAAATTCATAACCGGAAGAAATTTCAGAAGAATATGAGACAGAAACACGTTTAATACCACCGATTTTAACTTTGCACCTCCTTAGAGAAATCTTGAAATTGATGTAAACAAACGCAATTTGCTGTGACGTGTATTACATAGAAAGTACTTTATTCTAATTTTATTTGACTTATCTCGACTTCTCAACGGCGAAAGTGGCGAACAAAAAAGAGACAAAAACATATTTTGCAACATCAAAAACTTTGTAAACTTTAAAAATCTGAACCTAACTCTCTACTGAGTGTAAGAAATTCTGTTTTAATTAGTTTGTAGCCTTTTAATCGAAGTACATTTGACCAATTAAAATGGGGAAAAACGTGTTTTTACCCATTTTACACTCCTTATTTCGAACTTTACAGCCATATGAATAACTCAATATTGCGTTGTTTAAAGCCATTTGCTGCGACGTATAGCCTTTTAAAGGTACTTTTATTTTTTAAAATAAATTTATTGCAACACAAAAGCAGAAAAGTTGGCAGAGAAATTTTGGAAAAAAATCTGTTCTTCATACCAGCCACTTGAGTTTACGGATTTAATACTTAGATATAAGTCCGTATTGAGTGTACTGAAGTTAGCCGATAAGCCGAAAGTAGCCCTTGAGTCATAGTGCATTTCTGATGGAACAAATTTCATGGGATTCTTTCGGACTTGTTAACAGACCAAATCCAGGTCGAAATGTATCTCTTTTACCCTCAGATTTTTACACTCTTAATACTGCCACTCTTGAGAAAAAGTTACTTACAAAAATGAAAAAGTGCTTCTGTGCTAAGTCAATTGTCTACATTAAAAACCAGAACAAGCAGAATGCAAAGCTGAGTGAAAAAGTCGTGTGACCGACTAAAATTTAAAAAAGTATGTTATAAATTTACAGTACACTGTGAAGGCTCTTCGAACTCAGGGTACAAGTTAAAAAATTAAAATGGCTACATTGAATTTTTTATAATATATTTTTTAGGAAATGTGCAATACAGAAGTGTCCCAGTGTTGTTGCTGGAAGACTGGACATAAAATCCACCTCGCTGGCCAAGTATATTATAGGTACGCGCTAACGCGCTACCTATGATGAATAAGCATTAAAGGACTTGTACCTCTAGTCAACGTCAAAATTCTGTCAACTTCCCTTAAACATTTTCTAGCACAAGATGAGGCTAAAATACAAACGCGCTTATGCGAATCGTATAACGCGTATATGTTTCTAAGCATTTAACAGCATCATAGGTAGCGCGCAGTTATGATGGGCACTTCTGTTTTGTGCGTTTTTTTGAAAGACAGATAATTTAAAAAGATTTCGAAGACTTTTTCTTTTGTGTGTTTACACTCAGTAGTCACTGTATGAGGAGAATGCAATGTTGTACTGTAACCTCATAACATTTTATTTAATTTAGGTCTGCCGCACGACTTTTCTACTGCAATATTGTATTCTGGTTAGTCTAATTTTTTATATAGACTAGAATGAGCTCTAAATACTTTCTTTTAAGTGATTAACTTTCAAAGTGACTATGTAAAGAATGTAAACATTTAGGGTTAAAAACACATTTTGGTCGAGTTTTTGACTTGCTTATTTCTGCCAGAGACTCTTTGTTTAATAGTCCCTCAAAACCTATGTACTACAGATCGAGGGCTACAGGACGAATTCGATGGCCTTTCTTTAAAGTCAATGCAGATTTATTTTACAGTTTAAATTTCACACTCTGTGGTGTGGTGGACGAAAATACATGATTTTATCTTCTTTAAGTTTATCGAATGCTCCGGCTTATAAATTAGGGAAGTTCGAAGTACTATGAAAATGTATGTTTCCGGATTACCACATCGCACCTGGGCGCATTTGTTTTACCTAAATACAGAGTTACTATAGGGGTGCAAAGTTTAAACTCTGAGGTAAACTAAAGTTTAAATTATAGGGAAAAATCATATCTTTGATTCTTTTTTTGTCTTACAACTACTGTAATTATGAGTTCTCCAAAATTCTTTCTAACAGGAAAATATTTCGGCTTAAGGGCTACTTTCTGATTACCTGCAAACTTTTTTACACATAATACGGGAGTTAAATTTAGGGGTTTAAACTTTTAAACATTAGTGGCTGGCGTAAAAAGACAAATTTTGTCTAAAATTTCTCTGCCAACTTCTCTGCTTTCAATTTGCAATAACGTTAATAAAAAAAGAAATGAAGTAACATTTAAGGGCTATAGGTCGCAGCAAATGGCGTTAAAAAACGCATTATTGAGTTCTTCATAGGGCTGTAAAGCTCAAAATCAGGGGTCTCAAATATTTTGCGGAACAGAATTTTTGCACTTTCAAACATTCTACGGTTTACAGGCTACAAACTGGTTCAATCGGAATCATAGGTAGCGCGATAGCGCTACTTATTATATACTTGGCCATCCTTTTTCTTATATGTTTTTCACAGCGAGTGCGAAATTTGTGTCCCCCCTCACAGCTATAACGGCACACATCTGGGAGGTGCGGTTTTTTTCAATCGATGGATAATTAAAAAATTCGATGCCGGTCTCTTGTTTACACTCAATACCGAGTGAGCAATGAGTGTGTAAAGTGTAAATCGAAAAATCAAAGAATTCGCGGAGTGCCAATGTTTTTTATATGTTGCCCCCAGGCTGTAGATTATGAATCTGATTTTAAAATTTCTTTACACTCAATGGTTGTTGCACAAAAATGTAAAGTATACGGGTTTTTTACTCTTTGCTTGTTTTCAGCTTTTCTAACTCAATTTTGGTTTCTGTGCAGTCCAATTGGTTTTATAATGTATAGCGTTACAAAATCTCGAGGAACCTCTTTTTTTCTTTTGACGCAATATTTCTTGATCTGTGATCAATTCAGTGTAAAGGGTTCGAGACAAAAAACGATATTTCTTCAACTACTCCGCTAAGTAGGCGGCACATGTTAATTATGCTTAAAAGGTGCCCTGACCTTAGCCTTGAAGATCTCAATTTATTTTGTTTCTATACACCAATATTGCAGTATTAGCACAAGTGTAAAGTTTACACCGAGAAGCATTTTTGTGACCAGAGCGTCGTGGATGATGATTTTTTTTAAATGTTCTCCGTAAGGTCAGAATAACGAATCTGACCTTTGAACTTTTTACAGCCAGTGTTTGTTGAGGTATGAAGAGGTGAACTTTGAAATATATCTACATCTATTTTCAAATGCCGATAGATAACTCCGTATTGCGTATTTTTGATCAGATTTTGCTTATTTCAGAGCTTTTTGACTCGTCTTTAATAAACAATTATTTCTATCATCATAAATGCACTATTCTTAAAATTCAGTAGAATGATGAATATTTTTCAAAATAGTATAATCAAGCTGAAACCTGCCGGATATGTCGAGTTGGCGCAGTAGTTAGAACTCCGTTCTCGGATGCGATCTTAACAAAAGAGTGATGGGTTCTAATCTTCTGAATGCTTACTTTTTCATTTTTTAATTCTTCTGGCAAAACCATGCACTTTATTTAACTTATTCATCTATTTAGGTTCTGCAGATAACACTTTTTTAATTTTTGAATTTCGCCTCACTTCTTGAATGGGAGTGTAGAGAGTGCGAAAATCTGAGGGTGAAAAGACACATTCTGGCCGAGTTTTCGACTTGTTTTATGTCTGCCAACAACTCCGGTTATGAGTTTTAGGAATTTTTTCTGACAGAAATGTACTACGGATCAAGGGCTGTCGTGTGCTTACCAGCAAACTTTTCTACAATCAATACGCAGTTAGTATCGGGGTTTTAAACTTTACACTCTAGTGGATGAGTAAAAAACCAGATTTTCGCCAAGATTTCTCTGCTAACTACTTCAATTATGAGTTGAAATGAAATGAAAATAATAGAAATAAAGTAACGTCTAATGGCTACACGTCGAAGCAAGCCGCGTTCAAAAAACGTAATATTGACAGGTTTTTTTTCGTATTTTGATTGGTAAATCATATCAAATATTTTGCGGAACATAAGTTTGGCATATACAAATGTATTACAATCAAAGGGCAACAAACTGGCCCGAACCGAATTTATTTACATTCAATGGGGCCTTAGGTTCAGATTTTTAAAGTTTGCAATGTGGTGGACAGTGGAAAATACGTGTTTGTCCATTTTTCTTCGCCACTTTCTCTGTTCAGAAGTCGGGCGAGGTCGAATAGGATAAAAAATAAAGTAATTTCTAAGGGGTACGCGTCACAGCAAATTGCGTTTGTTTACATCAGTATTTCTCTTTTTCGGGAGGTGTAAAGTCAAAAAATGGGGGAGTTAAATGTGTTTCTGTCTTGTTTTTTTCTGTCAAGTTCTGGGTTATGAGTCGGGACATGATTTCAAGTCTAAAAATAAACCAGAAACCAAATGTGATACGCCAGTTTGTTTGCACACAACAGTGGTGTAAAGTTGTTTACATGGATATTTATTTGTCCTCGGGCCATTGTGGAGACTTAATTTTTTCATAAATGCTGATCGTAATATCAGAAAAATATCAGAATTACGTATCCGACTCAAATTTTCTTTTTACTCTGTGGTTGTGTAAAGTTTACAGTGCATATTAACTTTAGTTCTAGAGCCTTGTAGGAGCTTGACTTTTTCTAAAGTCTAAAAATGTACCAGAAATCAAATGTGAGAGGCTAGTTGAGCGCGTTTGCTTACACTCAATAGTGGTGTAAAGTAGTTTGGAACTGATAATTATTTGTTCTCGGATTATTGTGGAGACCCTATTTTTTCATAAATCTTTATCGTAATATCTGAGTAATATTAGAATTACGAATCCGACTAAAGTCTTCTTTACACTCTGTGGTTGTGTAAGATTTACACTGCGTATTAACTTTAGTTCTAGAGCCTTGCGGAAGCTCAATTTTTTTGCAAAATATTCTACGTAAAATCAGAATTTTGAATCTGACTGTTAGTTATCTCTACACCTTGTACTTGTGTAAAGTTTGTACTATTCATTGGTTGTTAATATGTAGTTTATACTACAAATTTATTTTACTTCCAAATCTAAGCCTTAGTGTTCCTTACACTTGATATCTGCCTTAAGTTTTTGAGTTTTTGCTGAAAAACTTTGATCTGTTCAAATAATGTAAGGTTGTCTTGTTTAAAAAGGATAATGCTGATGTTAAGAACAATATTGTTTTCCGCGTTCTTGGACTGTTGTCATTATTGTGGTATGTTACTGTAAGTGTTTAATGACTGATGTACTAAAAACACGCTAATTAAAAGTAGTGTACTAGCAAAGAAAAATGCTCCGATGGAACAAAATGGATGAATATACTTGGAATTGTGGATTATTGAGGATGTAAAAGAAAGGACTAGGAAAATCTACCTAAAGTCGCAAAATCTGCTAAAAATCATACTCTCTCTCTAAGCAACGCGAAAAATCGAAGTATATTCTGCGGCCAACACATTAAAATAAATCTTTAACCATAGTAATGGTTGAAAAAGCAGCACGGTAGCTAATGCAGTACCTATGGGAAATGATATTGTGTGAACTTAACAGTATTTTTAAGCCAATTGAATGAAAGCAAACATCGATGCATCCAAGACAACTGAAGAAATTATTGGTTTAAAACAGTAGGAAACACGTAAGTTGACTTAAAACAGACTAAATGTAATTACAGTAGCATTCCCTTAACGATTGTGTGCACTAATTAATCGGCCCCTGATTTGCTTGCTATAATGTTCATAACAAAATAAAACAACTTTAAATACAATACCACTTAGTTTTCTATCAATCAAGATACGAAGGTAGTCAGCGTTGTTAATTGCCAGCAATTAAAAAAAGTAAACATTATAGATTTCGTTCATACACTCTTATCTGAAACTTTGAACATTATTTTAAAAAGACTCTTTGTTCGAAGCCGCAGAATATACTTCGATTTTTGCGTTGCTTATAGAAAGTGTGATTTTTAGCAGATTTTGCGACTTTAGGTAGATTTCTCCCAGTCCCCCCTTTTACATCCTTGATAATCCACAGTTCCAAGTATACTCATCTTTTATGTTCCATCGGAGCATTTTTCTTTGCTAATCATTATCCTTTTTAAACAGAGACAACCTTACCTTTTTTAAACAGATCAAATATTTTCAGCATTAACTTTACGCAACTACTTCGTATAAAGAAAACTTCCACTCAGATTCGCAATTCTGACGCTACACAGAACATTTTGAATAAAAATTAAGCTTCTGCAACGCTCTGGAATTAAAGTCAATTTTCAGTGTAAACTTCACACATCTTCTGAGTGTTAAGACAAACATACAGTCCAATTCGTATCCGTTTTGCAACACTTTAAAAGTAAAATAAATTTGTACTGTAAACTTAACAGATTAACAATAAATAAATAGTGCAAACTTAACAAAACTACTTAGTGAATAGAAAATTAACAGTCCGATTCGTGATTCTGACGTTACATGGGATATTTTGGAAATATTGAGCTCCCGCAAGGCTCTTCATTATAAGTGCAAACTTTACACAAGCACTCAAAGATTTTAGTAGGATTCGTAATTCTGATATTAATCTGATATAGCGATCAACTTTTCTGGAAAAATTAGATCTCTACAGCGGCTTGAAGACAAATAAACATCGGATGTAAACCATTTTACACCACCATTTAGTGTAAACAAACGCGCCCAACTGCCGTATCACGTCTGATTCCTCGATCATTTTTAGACTTGAAATCATGTCCAGACTCATAACCGGAGAAGTTGGCAGAAAAAACAAGACAGAAACACGTTTAACATCTCTAATTTTGGAATTTACGCCTCCAGAAAAAGCTATATTCTGTTTCACATAACTTCGTGCATAAATTGTAAGAATTTTCATCGTCAGTAGGCTGAGGGCTACGATAATTATATATCAGATCAATGCTATAATAGAAATCTGTCAGCCTATTGTCGGAGATACAGTTTTAAAATTTATGAACGAAGTTGTGTGAAACAGACTATAAATATCGATGTAAATAAACACAATTTGCTGTGACGTGTACCCCTAAAGAAGCGGGTTATTTTTGTTCTATTCGACTTTTCCTTACTACTAAACGGAGAAAGTGGCTAACAAAAATGGGGCAAAAACTTTTTTCGCATTCCTTCACATTTTAAACTTTAAAAATATGAATCTTACTCCCTATCGAGTGTAAAAAAGTCGTTTAAATCAGTTTGTAGTCTTTGTTTGTGTGTGGAAAACTTCTACTCCGCAAAATATTTGAGATATTGACCAATCAAAAAAACAACAGAAAACGTGTTTTTTCACTCGATATTACACTCCTGTTTTCCACCTTTACACCTCCGCGACGTATAGCTCATGGAAACGTAATTTATTTTATTTTATTAGATTTTTCCCAATTTATAACTGGAGAAGTTGGCGGAGAAATATTGGACAAAACCTGTATTTCCATAGCGTCTACTAGGGAGTAAAGTTTAAATCAATAGATCTGTGAGCTGTTTCACACGACTCCGGCCATAAATTTCAAAACTATCACCGACCATAAGCTGACAGATTGCGATTATCACATAGATCTGGTATATAATTATTGTAACCCTCGGTACTGTCATTAAAAGTTCTTAGAATTCATGCACGAAGTTATATGAATTAGACTATGATAGAAACACAAATATTATATACCCGCTTACAAGAACAGGCATTCCTATCACTAATGCGGAAGGGGCAGGAGGTTGGAATTTTTCAAAGGTCAGAAAATCGCCTTAAAATTAGTGATATGGCAAAAAACACCACTTTCCAACGTTTCTCATTAAGCACTATCCATTGACATCAAAAACTTACAGAAAAAACAAAAAAATTTCAAAAATTGAATTCTGGAGCGTATTTTGGTCTCTGAAGGGAGGGAATTCGGCCTCCTGGGGGGTTACAATCCCAACCCCCCCCACGCCCACGAGTGAATACAGGTATGCCGCGGAAAAGCTCAATAATCATTTCGCGACGAATAAAGATCGTTAAACTAGCTTTAAGCCTGGATTAAACTACGATATATCGAGACTAGCTTCAGCTAAGCTAACTGACGTTTATCACGATTATTTAAATAACGAAGTCGGGTTTAAGCGAACATATTGAAACCGGCCTCTGAGTTGTGATAAGTCAGCCGCACAATCATCAGCCTCGTATAACTTACTCAGTCATAAATGAGAGAAAAGTCTATCGTATCTGCAATCCTATAGCACTAAATTGTTAAGCTGTTTGATATAGCCGTTATTAAGCTATTGCATTTATCTAGGATGCGAAACCAAACACACGCCCTTCGTCAATGTCTGATCACGCTGATAAAGTTTAGCGAGGATTGTACACTGTAGTTGTGCCCGTTTGCTTCTGACCGGGCTGTCGAGGTAACAGATAATGTGCATAAGCTAGTGTTCATCAGTTATTCATCAAAAGTTAGACGACTAGCAATGAGCAAAACTTCAAGAACAAAAGGGCTTATTTACCTACCATTGTTCTTTATCTCGCATTGTTATATTGTGTAAAAGTTGTAAGATCATTTGTATTTTTAGTTGAATTGTCTTTGTCTAATCGGAATATCGGTATGCTAATTCACGCGGATTTTTATGATTTTTCCTGTATATAAACCCACGTCTCAAGGCCTATCAACATTCAAGAACTCGCTTTCATTCCATAATCTGACGCGTAATCGTAGCCATGATTACTTTCATATATTCGTGGTGTGCTGCGATCGTTTTCGGTCTAACTGCTGGTAAGTGGATGTGCATTTGAGCAGATGGGGTTCAAAGATAAGAAAGAGCGAAATCTTAGGGGAGAACAATTGTAGGAAACAGAGAGAAATCATTTTTTTGTATTAAGTATATTCGTGATTAATTACCGTGCAAATATCTCGCGCTGACCTACCCGTAGCAAATCCTACATTTTCGTAAGGACGGGGGCCCACACCTAAACATTTAAAAAGACAGTCGCACACAGGTTTATAAAATTTGTCCTACGCGTGCGATTTAGCATTTACCGGCATTTTACATTGTCTACTTTTATTTAAATTCGCTTTTTGTGCAATATTTTTTACAAAATTTAGAAATTTTTTCACTGTTTTTGTCGAAAAAATATTAAATTTCTTTGACTCTAACAAAATAAAACATTTTTCAGTTAAGGCGATGGGACGATTCGAAGATTGAATTTTTGCTCGATTTCTATTATTCGTAGAGTTTAATGGAGAGCGTCTAAAATTTTTAAAAGTTTTGCTCGTAAATAGACGGAAATTATGCTGTAATTTCTGTTTCTTGTGCTGTAATTGCTGTTTTGATGAGAAATGTCAAAGACAACTAATTTCTCTGCCCCAATTATCAGTGTATTGGCCATCCAAAAATTACTGATACCCTAAAAATTTTCGCACTGCTCATGTTAATTGCCACTGTTAATAAGATAATGAAAATCTTGATGCATATGAGCAATAACAAATCCGTCAAAACTGCTATAAGCAAAGATAATTAGAATCAAAAATTAATTAATCAAGCAAATTCTAATTATATGATTTTGTAGCGCAAAAAATCTTGGCAGGATACAGTTAGTTACACACTAAGCAGTATGTTGGTAAATCCAAGACTAAAGTGATGAGCGAAAAATATATTGAAAAAAATTCAAAGTTTGGACGGTCCTTAAGCCTAATAGAGTTTTAAAGCAATAGTTTTAAAAATAGTTTCTTTTCTTGATCGCTTTCTCTTAATTACTCGTATATCAGTTTCAGAAGCCGAGAATATTGCGACAAATTGTACAATTTTTGACCGAAGCAGGCCCGGAATTTGAGACTGTAAGTCATCGCGGCATTTTTCTGATTAACTTCGTCCAAATTGACCCCACGAATTCATACAGTGAGGTTCAATATTTTTGTACTCGATCGATACCTCACCGAATCGATCTGCGATAGTGCAGCCTAACTTAGTACACACAATTATTGACTATAAGGCAATATCGAGTAAATGTGTTTCTGCGCACACTGTAATTATCACAAAATAACATTTCATTGAATTTAAATCGAGAATCTAAAATTCAAACGGAATTGCCAATAGCTTTTACTTCAAGTGGCGAATCCTTATGAAATAGAGTATAGATCATAGAAAAGAGTAAATCCTGATTTTGCATTATAACTCGGGCTTTGTGAATAGAGGATTTTGAAACTTGTTGCGTTAGACAGATAAATAACACTTTCGTCATTAAAATGTGCGAAACATTTTAGCGAGCTGTCTCGCCATATATGTTAGCAGCATCTTTACAATGTATCCCGATATTGTCTATACCACAGAGTTTCTGCTTTGTCTCACAAGCTTTTGATTTTTGAACTCAGGAGATGTTAAAAAATGCTAAATGCATTTTCGCCAAAATTAATTATTCAATTTAAATTAAAATTCGAATTGAATTATTTCAAACATTAGGAATTTTAGAATTTCTTCTGCGTGATCTTGACATGTTTCTTCTAATTTTCTTATGAGATCTCTGCATGCCGCCTTATATACTGTACAACTGAAATGTAATTCTTTTAAAAGTTGCTCTGGATTACCCAAATGCAAATTAATATTAACTGATATCAATACAAATAATACTGCTTTCCATAATCAGTAAAATGTGCAAAAGTAGGAGGAAGAAACAGAAAATCAGCAACTCTGATGGTGAAAGAAGAGGGGTATAAATATGGAAGTCGCGATGAAAATGCAAGCAGTCCTCGGAATGAGAGCACAATTTCCTCATCACGTATAAAATTTCAAAACGAAATAAGACCTCATATTCAGGGATAGACTATTTTCAGATATTCCTCTTTCCAGGCGACTTGGCTCCGAGTATTTTTCATGTTTTTAATTTTTTATGATTTTTTCTGTTCTAACTTCTACTCAATTTTCGTTAAATCTCCACATCTGACTTTAGCCCGTATATTTGCGATTGGATCAGGGTTTCGAATCTGGAAAAATGATCTCGCTCCGCGCTTCGTTAAGTCCAAGGACAGATTCTTTTCATCTGTTCATTACGGATGAACATTACCTTGTTTATATCTTGCAATTTCAACCGAAGATTGGTGTAATAAAGCTTGTTTTGCTTTGGAATGTGCCTTCCGGCATTGATTTTTCTCTCGCTTTATAGTTCATCGAATTGCAGTACGAATTGGACGGAAATCCGTTTCATCAAAATCAATATGCGAAGACATCGTTCAATGAAACGTTCAAGCTCGATTTGTATCTCGATAAGAATGACTTGCTGGTGAAAATTAATCTTTTAATGATGCAACGTTTTTTAAATCGAATTGAAATGATAATGTAACATATTTTACACTAACATATTATAAAACATTTACGTCTTAAGCAGATCAGACCCTCTGGAGCTTACCGTAAGATGTCCGGACTCCAGTTTGATTTTAAAATTTGCATAGCACTGCAAGTCACCCCAACCTTGAGTGCTTTTCGTGATTTGGAGTATTTAGCCCAGAATTGCTCTCTTAAACCGCTTCCACTAAAGGCTGCTGATCCTCGGTAATAACTGATATCCTAATAAAAAATGCTGGCTCATTAAATTTGTCTTCTGGCGCGTTGACTTAAATAGCGAATTGATGTAGTTCCAATGTTGTTAGCATTTGTACCACTTTTCGATGTAATTGTGGCTCGAGAAAACTTATTACCTGACCCTATACACCAGCTCGGCTGATCATATATGGTGATGACCAGACGTGCACATGCACGTTGGAAAAATGGGCGTTTCTAGATTTCACAGAATAAGAACGTAAAATTTTGTGGGGAAAAAGAGGCAAAATAAAGACCAAAAATTAATGAAAACAAAAAAGTTTCTTCCAAATAGCTTTAATTTGACCAGAAATTGTGAAATAATGTAGTTTTACAGTGATTTTAGCATTTATAACGCTTTTTGTGGTTAGTGTTCATCATTTGATGCAGTTCTTTCAAATTTCGAATACGGACGTTATTATGTATGCTTTTTTACTCAAAAAACAAGAATATTTTGAATTTTTAGAGATAAATTGCTCGTCTAATTTCAAACTGTAGTCGAAACCAAATACAGGAAAACGTCAAAAGAATCATTTTAACCAAAATACTTGAATTTTTTAATCATTTTCTTCAGTTTTGGGAAGAAGATCATGTAGCGCAGGATTTTTCAAGTGTGAAGCGTCAGAAAATAAAAGAAAACTGTCGTATGAAAACATGGAAACAATGAGTTGAAAAAAGTGCAACTATCGCTTTTTAAATGCACTCTACTTAAGTTCTGATTGTTTATTGAAACAGCAGTCAATTTTTTCAAGATCTATGCGACTTTTAGGATTATATGATGTCGAATACGCTGACGGGTTAATCCCACATTTTACAGACTGGCTTTGCTGGGCTTGTATCATTAATGTGATACGCTCTCTCAAGAAAATTCTTGATTCACCGCTAATTATATTTTGACTTTTTTATTGATCAAACAATTTGAGGGAAAGTCCGTACTATTCATCTTGAAATCTAAAAAATGATTCATTCGATAACATCGTGCGATATACAGAATAAAAGTGTTGCAAGCTCTTTAATCACAATACCGTTCTATGCTCGATTATTGTTTCTTGTGTCCAATCAATCGGTCGTTTGTTTCAAATTATTTCTCTAGTACAAGGTACAGAAAAGTCGCTGAGACAGGCTAAAGGGACCCTTTTCGAAATTGAATCAAAAATCGACATTTTCCATATAGGTTAACAATGTAATAGCATTTTCGAGCGCTTCTTATATTACTGCAAGTCATAAGTTCGAGTCTGCTAATAACGTTTACAGCTGTGATTTTTCATTCATTCTTCAGTTTTTGCAAGATAGTATTAATGTGTACATGTAGCAGCTTTTGTTACCAGATCTTTGTGGACGATTCCTTGGCAGCTAGATTTCGTTTGGAAGGGAGTATCAAACTACCTTTTGCTTATTTCGACGTGTTTGGCGACGTGTCTGACTACGGTTTTGTTGTTGAATCAGTCTGCTATAAAGACGGCAAGGCGCCAGTTTCAGGTGAATTCACAGCACATTCGCCCATTTTAAATAGGACTTATGGATCTCACTGTTGCCTGTGTGTTCTACGTTATAATCTCAGAATGAAAACCCTCAGACTTTTGATTGAAAAGGAAGTAATATTCGTCCGTGAAACATAGCCAGTTACAAGCTAACATACACATAAGACACATTTTAAAAGGAAATTAGAGTAAAATATAAGCCATACAAAGGATAAAACTCAAATTCGAAATACAAAAAAAGCTTTAAACGTCTACAAGCCGGAAAATAATGTGGACTTAATTTAATCCACGTCTATGCGGTCGATCTTAGTAATATTGTACATACAAGAATGGTGAACATTTAAGATATTTCACCAGCTCAGCCGTTTAAAAATTCGAGATCCGATTACCAACCGAATTCTGACCGGGCCGTCCATTTGACAGATAATTAGCATAAGACTTCATCAGTTATTCATCAGAAGTTAGATGACTAGCATTGAGCAAAACTTCAAGAACAAAAAGGCTTATTTACTAACCATTGTTCTTTATTCCGCATTGTTATATCATTTCGAATGCAGTTAGCGCAATTCGCATCAATTGCACAAGAAAAGCGTGTAAAACTTGTAAGGTCATTTGCATTTTTTAGTTGAATTGTCTTTGTCTAATCGAAATATCGGTATTCAAATTCACTGCGGATTTTTATAATTTTTCCCTGCATATAAACCCACGTCTCAAAGCCTATCAATATTCAAGAACTCGCTTTCATTCGATAATCTGACGCGTAATCGTAGCCATGATTACTTTTATATATTTGTGGTGTGCTGCGATCGTTTTCGGTCTAACTGCTGGTAAGCGGATGTACATTTGAGCAGGGGTTCACAGATGAGAAAGAGCGAAATCTTAGGGAGAACAATTTTAGGAAACAGAGAGAAATCATTTTTTCCCATAAATGATCGTAATGACAAATTTTAACTAGAACAGTTTTAGATTACATTACATTCACGTATCGGATTTTTGAAACCTTTCCAACACAATCAAGCCCTTTAGCTAAATCCAAACCAGCCGTAACGGGCTTCAATGCTGGTGGGCCACGTTGTTTTCACTGTACAATGAAGATTGATTTCTGATTCGCAAGTTGAAAATTCCCTGAATTTTGTAATGATATTGCAGCTTGAACCAAGAAAAATTCGAAGATGAGCAATAGCTCAAATGAAAGAGCACAAAATTATCTAACTATTTTGCTATAAACCAACCTATTTGGTACGAACTGTCAAAAGTAATGTTTGAAAAACCGGATTTCTACAGTATACCCTAAAAAACATGCAAATTTGGGCCTTCAAGCATTGATAACATTACGAGTTTTCAGAATAAGAGCGTGAAACCTAGCAAAATAGTTGCGTTTTAAAGAGTGCTATCCAAAAAGTATAAATTTTAGTTATAACAATATGTGGTTCCTTCTGCAATCTCAAAAAACCTCTAATTAGAGGTGAAAATCTTCAATGGTTTTTGAGTTTTTACTAATTTCTCTTAGTTTTCTGCATGTAAATTGAGTTCTTTTTATTATAATATAACAAATAAGGTATCATCTGATAGGTCATAGAACGCTGAATCTAATAAGCACAAATTTGTTATAATTTACGCACTTTGCGCACAGCTATGAGCCTATGAACAATAATTTATCAGTTTGAAGTGAAAACAACGTGGGGCCATGCAATGAGTTGATAACAAAGTAGCGGTAATGTAGAACAAGCTACACTAATTGACTACACCTACAATAATTTAACATTTTCAGTTGAAACGAGATGCGACCGCAAAGATGGCCAATGTAGTTTCGGAGATGTCTGCCTGAATAAGGATGATGAAGGCAGTTGTAGTGAGTATATTCATGATTAATTTCTGCGCAAATATCTCGCGCTGACCTACCCAATGGTGGATCCAAGAATTTCATAAGGACGAGGGGCCATACCTAAACATTTCCAAAGACAGTCGAAAACAGGTTTATAAAATTGGCCCTTCCAGTGCGATTCAACATTCAGTGGCATTTTACATTGTCTACTTTTATTTCAAACGGCTTTTGGTGCAATATTTTTTCACTATTTTTGTCGAAGAAACTATTAAATTCCTTTGACTTTAGCAAAATAAAAGATTTTTCACTTAAGGCGGAAAGACGATTGGAAGATTGAATTACTGCTCGATTTCTTTTATTTGTAGAGTAGTTTGTTGGAGAGCGTCTAAAATTTTTAAAGGTTTTGCTTGTAAATAGAAGGAAATTATGCTGTAATTGCTTTATCTGCTCTTGAAATTGTTTTAAAACATTTTTGAAACAAAAAATGCGGCTTCTGGGCAGCCTGCCAAGAATAAATGTCATTAATACTCGTTCGCATGTATGTATTATACGGCGCGAAGCGCCGCAAAAGTATGAGAAATTTTGAGCACTGACGGCCAGAAATTATTAAAAATGTCGTATTCATTATTTATATCGCCAAGTATTTTGGGCAAATCGAGGGAAATCCGCATCTGCTTACTTTGTATTCTTCGAAATATCTCATGGTCGAATGTGATTCGATTTAAGTGCTAGGTCCCAACATTGCCGCATTGAGTCTTGGCGTACAACTATACTTAGGCGTGGAGAGAAGGGGGGCTAGAACTTTCAAAATTCGAACTCTCTGGGATCTGGCGGACCTCCCTTTATAGTGTTTTTGGCGTTATTTCGCGTTTTTCGCTCCGTCCGATTCCCTCCTAGAATTAAGTTGTTGCCCGTAAGCATTACTGCAAAATGTACGCCTACAATTTGAAAGTATTATTTATCTCACATTCATGGAATAATGCTTGTGGTCGAGGTCGCGAAAAAAATGAGTAAATTAAATAAAATACAGTCACAAAATGTGTAGAAGGCGCGAAGTGCCGAAAATTTGAGATTTTTGAGCCAAAAATGAGCTAAAAACGATCAAAAGGACACACTTTTTACAAGTTTTACCAAGTTTTTCGAAAAGTCGACAATTCTGCGGGGCGCAGCCATTTTGCGGGAGGAGGGCGAGTCAAGCCCGCACTCCCAAGAATATGTCCGGTGGGAATAACCCAGTAAAGCTAAGCAACCCGTTCTTGCTGGACTGTGCAGTGACATTCATTCCACAGAGACCTAAGAGCAGAAATACGTAATTTGAATAGCGACGGCTGGAATTAGACATGCAAGACTTAAAAATTTGGGTGGGTTTAAATTAAGCTCGAAATTGTCAAAAAAACAATGTAAAATGGCTTCAAATCGCAAGTTTTTGCCAACATAGCAAGTATTAGTGGAACGATCAAGTGTGGGTGGGATCCCATGATAACATACAAATATGATTGGAAGGGATCCGAAATAAACGGCCAGCACTCTTTTAAGAATGCGCGCTATTTGGTCCTTCCAGAAATCCTTGAAAGATAATGTCAGAGTATTATATCAAATTTTAAACACTTAGAAATCTAGAAAAATTTGTTAAGAAAAAATTTATAAACAAAATTGAATGGAGTAAAAATTTCGAAAAATTCAAAAGTAAAAAGTCAGGGTGGAAAGAATGTTTAAAAAATTGTTTTATCAAAAATAATTATTAGAACAACTAGGAAAACATATTGCGCCAGGAAACTGAAAAATCAATGAAAAGTTATTCATTTTAATCCAGTCGAGTATTTTTGGAGTGTAGAATTGATTTCTTTTCTTCCTTAGGAATGATTTCAACGTGCCTTGTGATAAAAATAATCGGATACATTTTTGCGCTATATTAAATGGATTTGAAATTCATTTTATTGCTTAGAGAGCTTCGATATCGAAATGAATGGCGGCGACTGCAAAGAACATTTAATGGCTCTGAAAAATACGCTGACCACTACGTAAGATAATCTCTTAATTGCACTGAAAGGAATCTAGAATGTTTTACTGTACTGACCTCCAAATTCGCAAAGCTAATTAGCCTATTTTCGTTGAATATTTTCAGAGCAAATCACAGGCAATTTTTTGTCTGAGATCTCAGTAATAATCTTGGGATATGATGAAGTTTCAGTTATATTGATTAGGTTTTAGTTGCTTTGCACTGAATGAGGCAAAAGTCATATAACTCTTTAACAAGAAATGATAATTGAAGTCAGGTTGCATATGTGTAATTAGAATTTTCTCTTCCTAATTTTTATTTTTCAATTTTAATTAGTCAAGTCCGCGTCGAATAAATGCACTTTTTTACGTGCATTTTCTTTACATTATAAACCGTTTTAATCTGCGGGCAGTGGCCAAGACGTGCAAATTTTGAATTACAATTGAATATTTTTCTGGAGAAAAAAAGAAAAACTTTCATTTGTCAAATAGAAATGTAAATTTACAGGGCCATTAAGGCAAGGTAATGCTGTAATAGATGCCCATGACTAATAAAAAACGTCTCTACTGAATTACATGTATCTTTAGGACAACTAGATAATCACAGTTATCACGTACGCAGTTAAACAGGGTTCTTGTAAAAGCAAATTTCATTTCACTTGCCTTCGATATTAAGAAGTTACAGGTTCTCAGGTCGTTAATTTTTAAGTAATATGTGTATATGTGTTATATATTCGACTGAGTTGAACCTTGTATAGCATCGGCTTTCTTCCGTAGATGATCTTTGAGTTTTCAGCCCTCCCCCTATTCGCAAGAAATTTTCACAACCTCCGAAAGACATTTTCATTCGCTCATTCATTTCCAGAAAAATTATAGAAAATGTCCTCATTTACGCATTTTTAACGATGTGTTAATTCAAAAATGCTATATTTTCCAAAGAGCCAGTCTATATTATAGTTGTATATACGTCTTATTCGATTTTGATTTCTAGGAAACTTCCGGAAAGCTTTCATCGAAAAGGGAGGAAAAGTATTGCTTTCGATGCGAACTTGTTTTTTAAAGTCTAAAAATGCTCTTTAGAAAAAAAATTAGTTCTGCCTTCAGAAATCCGGTGCTCCGCATGCATTGTGAAAGGCTCGCTTCCCAGGTCCATTAGTTACCACATTGCTCCGTATATTCAAATAAAATAATATTTAATTGTTAGTTAGAAGTTAATAGTGGGCATGTTAGTCAAAGAGTGGGAAAATGATAAAGTGGAAGTAAAATGACGAAACGCGAGATTATAAGTACGACAATCAAAGTAGGTCGCTAATCAATCATTGTGTTTTCTAGAAAAACCTATGGATAAATTTAAGAGTCAAAAGTGAATTCTTTCAAGAGGGCAGAAAACGCTAAATCACGTATGATTTGTTCCCACATTTAAAAGTATACATGTACAGAATGGGGATTCCGGGGGTTAAGTCCAACAATTTTTAAAAAAGTGCTTTTCATGGGCTATAAACTATATGTACACATCGAAAAGATTGTTTTTATGTCTCAGGCAATGCTATTCCTTTCTAAAAATACAAAAAGATTAGGCGAATTGAACAAATTATACCCGAAAAACGTGTATTGGCGCTAAACTGCAGAATTTTAAACTTCTGAGCCAAAAATGAGCTAAAAACGCTTTAAAACGCACCTTTTACGACTTATGAAAAGTCGACAGTTCTTGGTGTGTGTGTCCATCATTTTGCGGGGCTTTGGCGATCAGTAACCATAATAGCTAATCAAACCTACCCCTCAAGAACACGTATGGTCAAAATTCGCAAGGTATTCGCTATGAAGTTAGGAAATACTCAAAATGACGATAACGACATTCTAGTATGCTTGACTGTGACTTAATTGAAGTTGTTTCGTACAATTATAGCTTCGTATAAAATTATTGAACGGGTTCATCAAAGGATCAAAACTTTCGGTTGATAGTACGATGTATTTGGATGAGCGTCGGAATACTATAGCACATCTTTACTCAGTCGACAGCCGCGAGATTTTTAGAATTTCATTTGGCGTTTAGGTCATACATGTATATTGTGTGAATATCGATAACAGTCTATAAAATGGAAATTTTTTATAAATTACTTTTTTCGACTACCAATTGATCGATACACGTTGAAGCATTTTTGGACTTTCCTGATGTTGCTTTTACTTTCTGCAGCAGAAAATAATCAAAAATTTAAACAAATAATTTAAAAAAAATGTAGCAGATCAGAAAAATACAGTCAAGAAAAAGGTAAACATGGCGCCAAGATCTGATAATTAGACACTTCTGCGCGAAAGCTAAAAACGTTGAAAATAGTTAATTTTCTACGATTTTTTGGTAGATCGAAAATGCTTGCAACCATACATGGGCAGCAAGAAAATTCTGGGGGGGGTGCAAGATTTTTTGAAGGTCGAAAAATGGCCTTAAAAATGGTGGTATGGCGATAAAAACACCATTTTTCGACGTTTCTCATCAAGCACTATCCATTGGCATCAAAAAATTGCGAAAAAAACAAAAAAAATTTTCAAAAATTGAATTCTGGGGGGTATTTTGATTTCTCGGGGAGGGGTATTTTGGTTTCTGGGGGGGTGCATACCCCTCAAACCCCCACGCCCAGGTGTGCTTGCAACTATATAGTATATATAAATTGCCCTTTTTCTTACTTTTATAAAGATCGTTTGGCATGGGGGATTTAATGGTATTCCAAAATTTTCAAAAAATGTGTGCAAAAATGCCAAGGTTGTGTAACTATCTCTGATTTTAAGCTTAATCAATCGCCAACTGCCAAAAACTTGTCGTAATGTTATTTATGTATTTAAGAAATATTTTAGGAAAGCTGAACTTACTGTTCTCATTCCCTACATTTGTGCATTTGAAATGATATAGTTAACAAAGCTATTAAAAAATTTGACGAGAACGGCTAAACACATTTAGAATTTCCTTTAAACACACTTAATTTTTTTGCAGAAATCATTGTTTTTGCCTCGAAAAATCTGTCCAAAAGTGATAAAGGGCATTATTGCCTATACAATAAACCATTTCTGGCACATAAAAGATGGTTTGCCGGCCGCCAGGAAAGTAAATGAAATGTACTTAACAGGTGTGCCTATACTACAAACATTGGCCTCTACTCGTTATCGATAATTTATTCGTATTTTAGGGGAATTCAATGAGAAAAGGAGGCTTACCACTTCAACAATTTTTGAGAAACAAGGGAAGGTTTATACTAGTAAGTGAAACCGAGCAGTTGCTACTAACACAGGAAAATGCTCCGATGAAATTAAAGAGGACGAGTATATTCGTACTTGAAAACATGCATTATTAAGGATATAAAGGACGAGAACTAGGAAAAATTCACTTAGGTATGCATACATACATGCATACTAAAAAATTAGACTTTTCTTATCACAGCGAAAATCAAAGTATATTCTGCGGCCTACAGAGAAGAAAAACAGAGTATTATCGATATGGCAGCGATCACTTTGCAGTAAAAAGGGCAAATCGAGCTGATTATTAACTGTCCGTGCCCCTTGCCGCCAAGTGCTTTTTGTTCTTAAAGTGTCAGCTGAAAATCAAGAAAAACGGAAAACAAATGTACTTATCAAAAATTAAGTGCTAAATAAAATCAAAGAAATGTTACTGTGAAGTTTATTTGGTTACACATAGTAAAGCGAGAAAATCCATAGATCAAACATAGTCTATTTTTTGAAATTTTGATAAAACGAGAAAATTGGGATACAAACATTTTCTTGATTTTCGAAATTTTGAGAAAACGACGAAATCGGCAAACAAACATTTTCTCGATTAGTCGTTTTGTGAGCAAATGCGCTTGCGTCTATCTCTTTGTTCCCGTATACTTTTTTGCAGAGGCTACAGTACGCCACAGGCAATCTATATGCTTACATATACACTCTATGTGTAAGGACATCTAGGACGCATCGTCATACTTAGAAAGTTGGCGCCACGTTGACAGCTGAGACGCTCATCGTCGGCTTGGGCCCTGTGCATCGTAAGACTCACAATATGGTTAGACCCACCGGCTCGTTAGACCCAACGTTCCATTAGATTAACCAGAAACAATCTTGATAGAACCATTGTCAATAGGCCCACCGAAAAATCTCGTTACACACACTCTCGATAGACCCACAAAAAAATCTCGTTAGTCCCACCCTTACCTAGGCGTGGGGGGTTTGGGGATATGCACATCTCGAGAAACCAAAATACCCCCCCAGAAATCAAAATACCCCCCAGAAATCAAAATACCCCCCAGAATTCAATTTTTTAAAATTTTTTTCGTTTTTTTCGCAATTTTTTGATATTAATGCATGATGAGAAATGTCGAAAAATTGTGTTTTTTACGCCATACCACCATTTTTAAGGCCATTTTTTTACCTTTGAAAAATCTTGCACCCCTCTCCGAATTTTCTTGCTGCCCACATATGGTCCCACCGTTTCGAGAGAAAAGTATCGTATCGGTGTCTTGTCGCTTCTTGATAAACAGAATTATTTGTGATTCGAAACAAGAAATCTTTGAGTGTTATCCAAGACAACGCGCAAAAGTAGTGCGAAAATCGACGCGAAATACCGAAAAATACTCTATAAATCATTGTAAGAACTGAAAAATCGTTGCTGACAAGACAAGAAAGTATTTATAGTCCAGAAAAATACATGAAATTCGGTAAAACACAAATACATGATAAAACAGCGACTGAACAAAAGGACGTACAGATCACGGAGTGTGATACTACATAAACTACTCATCTGACATAAAAATAAAGTTTTCAGAGCCTAAAGAATGTCAGTAAATGTCATTAATGAGTATTACCCGGCGCGGAACGTCAGATATTTTTTTCGATAGATCTATCGATACAGTGGATCTGATGAGGTTTTTTTGGTGGGTCTATCGATACAGTGGTCTAAAGAAATTTTTTTGGTATGTCTCTCGATACAGGGGACTAATGAGATTTTTTTAGAGGGTCTATCGCCAGTGGGTCTAACAAGATTTTTTCGGTGGGCCTATTGATGCTTGTATATTGGTTCTATCGAGATTTTCCGTGATTAATCTATTAAAACGATGGGTCTAAAGAGCCGGTGGGTTTAACCATACAGTATGTCTTACGATGCACCGGGCCCAAGTCGACGATGAGCGTTTCAGCTGTCAACGTGACGCCAACTTTCTAAGTACCTATATGATACGTCCTAGATGTCCTTACACATACAATGTATGTACCTATATGTAAGCACAGAAATTTCCTGTGGCGTACTGTAGACTTTGCAAAAAAATATACGAGAACAAAGAAATACACGCAAACGCATTTGCTCACAAAACGAATCGCTTTACTATGTGTAACCAAATAAACTTCACAGTAACATTTCTTTGATTTTATTTAGCACTTAATTTTTGATAAGTACATTTGTTTTCCGTTTTTCTTGATTTTCAGCTGACACTTTAAGAACAAAAAAGCACTTGGCGGCAAGGGGCACGGACCCTGGCCCCGGCGCCGGGCCAAATGATTTTTGTACCTAAAATATCAGCTAAATATCAAGAAAACTTGAAAAACAAAGGTAACTCTCAAAAGTTGTTTGCCAAGAAAATTAAAGAAATATTACTAAGAAGTTTAGTTGGTTGAAAAAAACAAATTGAGAAAAATGCTAGAATAAACAATCTTGTTTTCTTTCGAATTTTGCTAAAACGAAAAATCGTCATACAAACATTTTCTTGATTTTTGAAATTTAGATAAAACGACGAAATCAACAAACAGACATTTTCTCGTTTCGTCGTTTTATGAAAAAGTCCAGCAAATCCACCAGCGTCTATTTCTTTGTTCTGGTACTTTTTTGCAGAGGCTACAGTATGCCACAGGAAGTTTACATATGCGTACAGTACATAAAAGGACACCAGGATTCGTCGTCATGCTTAGAACGTTGGCGCCATATTGACAGCTGAAACGTCGATCATCGGCCCGATCCCAGATCGATCGAAAATTCTTGAATTTCAAATTAGGGCTGCCATCGCCTTTGACGGAATTTAATTCCTGTTATGTTTCTTTATACATACGGACCTTGAGCGACGTCAAGCCAGAGACTCACTACAATTGTTTATTGTGCTTGTTTTGCAATGTTTTTTAGCCTTTCAAACTGTATACTACATTATCTGTAATAAACTGACATTATAGCCACCAATTAGTACTGTAACGGCATAGGGCTCAAAGATTGATTGCACATGATTCACACGATATTACAGTATGCATGTGATTAATAAGTAAATGCACTATGCTCACTTATTGTCTTAAATAAGTAGCGTATTGACCCAGGCGTATTTGGCGCTGGGATTTCTTGTATTTTTGGGGATATGCCAGAAGGCTTGTGTTTGTGTCGTATTGTGCAGCTCGTTTTCTACCTGCTGCTCGTCGTCTAAATCACTCATCGCACCTACTACGGTGTTGCCTACACTTACGTACTCTAAGTACAGTAATTCACTGAATGACTGAACGTACATAGTCGTAACAAATAGTAATACTTTAGCCTTAGACGAAAATACTGATTTGTCCAGACTAGAATTATTACATTACTACCATTAAAGTATTACATGGCGACTGCGCCAGATTGCCTGTTGTTGAACGGTAAGCTATCTCCCATTACCATATTTTAGCTAACACGCGTAGCTCAAACTAATGACAGTTTCTTGACGTTTACGAATTTTCCCAAACGGAGATAACACAGAGACGTATTTCCGACTTTAAAAAAACGACGTACAGTAAAACGTCAATGGATTCAAACAAATCCAAACCGAGTTCCCCACGGAAAATAATGTACCGACGTATTCGCCTTTAACAGGAAGTTACAAACGTACATAAATACAATGTACTGTAATACTTTAGCGGTAGTAATGTATTAATTCTAGTCTGGACAAATCAGTATTTTCGTCTAAGGCTAAAGTATTACTATTTGTTACAACTATGTACATTCAGTCGTTCAGTGAATTAATGTACTTAGTGTATGTAAGTGTAGGCAACACGTAGGTGTGATGAGTGAATTAGACAACGAGCAGCAGGTAGAAAACGAGCTGCACAATACGACACAAACACAGGCCTTCTTGCATATCCCCAAAAATACAAGAAATCCCAGCGCCAGATATGCCAGGGTCAATATGCTACTTATTTAAGACAATAAGTGAGAATAATGCATTTACTTATCAATCGCGTGCATACTGTAATTGTGTGAATCATGTGCAATCAATCTTTGAGCCACATGCCGTTACATCCCTCACGCTCTAAAAAAGAACGTCCTCGTTCTTTGACATGGCGGTGCCGGCGAAAGGAAGTCGGCCATATGTCGCGAGATCGACAATGGGCCCTTGCATTGAGCTATCTGTAGTGCAAAAAAGTACGGTCGAGTGTTGTTCACGTGGATTAGCTCTCGTTATTTGGTAATGGTGTGCTCTATTGTTAAATTAGGGTAAGTGATTTTGATGTGACCAGTAAATTTGGAGACATGGTTTGATTGTAAAATTAGTAAACGTAGCACGTGTGGCACGTAGAGTTTTAGAGAAGATCCAAAAACTCTATACAAAAGACCATTTTGTATCGTAAATTGCTTATAGAATTTTGAGTTTGGTGATTGAAGTTCTCTCAAAATTTCTTGCACATGTGAGTCTGTGTTTTGGTATTCTGCTAGGTTTTTAGTGAGCTCTTGCTCATCCGTAAGCTCGAGTTCGAGACCAAAGTTTTGAGCTATGATTGGGTGTGTTTGTGAATTCTCAATGTCTGCTGTTTGTTCACTCAACTGAACAGGAAAACGTGATAAGACATCAGCGTTTCTCTTTTGTGTACCCTTGCGTGTTTGAATGTCAAGCTTGTAAACTGACAGTGCTAAACCCCAGCGGGCAATGCGACCTGAGGGATTTTCTTTCCCTAACACTGATTTAATCGCGGTGTGATTAGCTAAAACTGTTGTTGCATGTTGAAAAGGTAGGGTCGAAAATATTCGACAAAAGTGAAAACTGCCAATGTTTTGAGTTCCGTTATCGGATAATTTTGCTCGTTTGGTTTAAGGTTTCTACTTGCAAACGCGACGGGATGTTCTCTCCCGTTTTCGTCTAGCTGACTTAGCACAGCGCCAATCCCCTTGTAGGAAGCGTCTCTTTGCAGGATGAATGGTCTGTTAAAATTTGGATGTTTCAGAATTGATGAGTTACAAACTGCAGTTTTTAGTGTATTAAATGCTATTTCTTGTTCTGCAACCCATAAAACTCATTCGACTTCCGTAATAGTTGGGTGAGTGGGTATGCAATTTTCTCAAAGACTTTGATAAATCGCGTGTAGTATGACGTAAGTCCTAAAAAAGACTTAAGTTCGCGCACATTTTTCGTTTTATCAATTTTCATTATTGCGTCTGTTTTTTCCGGGTCAGTCGCAATACCTTCTAATGATATGATGTGTCCGAGATATTTTAAGCTGAGCTGAGAAAATTTGCATTTTTAAATTCTGAGTTTTATGCCTGCTTCAACTAAACGCATTAAAATATCTTTTAAGTGAACTAACATTTCTTCGTGCTTTTTCGCAAAAATCAAAATGTTGTCTAGGTAGACTAAACAAGTCTGCCATTGTTACCCAGAAAGTAAGACATCCATGAGTCTTTGAAAACTCGTGGGCGCGTTACATAGCCCAAACGGCAAATATTCAAATTTGTATAAACCTTATGGTGCATAAAACGCTGTTTTTTCACAGTTGGTTTTGTTGATTGCAATTGCGTGATATGCATTTGCTTGGTCTAAAGCCGTATTTATACTTCACGCAGGATCGCGTCGCAGGATTAAATGGCGTGACTTTTTCTAAAAATAGCACATCCTGCAAAAATCGTGCGAATTGACGCATCGTGCCGTCCGTTTATACTTCCTGCAAAAAATCGTGCGATAATCGACAAAATTTGTCGCATCGCGTCTTCAATTTATACTTGCTGCGATTTCTCGCAAACTCGACTATCCTGCAATAAATTGTGCGATTTTTTCTGCGAATCTTGTGAATCATCGCACGATTTTTTCGCGCATATTTTTGCTCATTTTTGTCCTCGCCTGACCTCATTACAAATTCAAAGCATTGTTGCATGACATAAATGATTTAAGAAGGCACGTCAACCTGCGTTGATCGGCGTTGCACATGTCAAATTTGACAGTTCAATAGAAATGTGCGCAAAAAAGGACGCGAATTTGCTTCCAAGCCCAATTTTGTGAATTCGCGTCGGACGTCAACTTGTTACTAAAATTAGTAATTTTTGACATTTTTCGCGGAGATGAACGCGATGAAGTATAAACTGAAATGTGATTCATTGCATGATGAAATTTCTTGCCTGCGCGAATTATTAAGCGATGCGAACTTCGCAAGAAGTATAAATCGAAAAATCGTATCGCGGACAATCCTGCAATTTGCGCGAACAATTATTTGCGCGATAGTATAAATCGAATTTGCGTGCTTTGCCCGATCCTGCAACTGCAATATTTCGCAAGTTCGCGCGATGCGTGAAGTATAAACCAGGCTTAAGGTCGTAAAGTATTTAGCACCCTTAAGTGTGTCAAGAATATTATCAACGCGCGGTAAAGGGTAGCTATCCTTTTTTGTAATGCTATTTAAAGCACAAAAATCGACGCATACACAATGAGTTCCGTCTTTTTTCTAACTAGTACTGTATTAGCCATGGTGATAAACTTTTCTGGATAACTCCTTGTTTCTCGAGTTTTTGCACTTGTGTGCGAATAATTTCATGTTCCTTAGGTAAAATGCGAAACTGAGCGCGTTTTATAGGCATATTATTGCCTGTGTTTATGGTGTGTTCGGTCAGCATCGTTTTTCCAGTGTCAGATGCAGATTTTGCATACAAGTCTGGAAATTGCAAAAGCATTTCGAGTAATTATAATTGTTCTGTATTCGTCAAATCAGTTTTTTCAAAACTTATTCTATTTGCTAACCAAACTAGCATAGGATTGGTAGGTCGTATCAATCCATCTGAGTGTGACCGTATGGAGCATAAATTGTTTTTCGGTAACGCTTTTATGCTGCCTACGTGCGAGTCTTTGTGCATCAGGATCTCGTTATTTTG
Organism: Mermis nigrescens; assembly: GCA_036768485.1. NCBI lineage: Eukaryota > Metazoa > Nematoda > Enoplea > Mermithida > Mermithidae > Mermis > Mermis nigrescens. The sequence goes on from JAVLUZ010000154.1 coordinate 38,019,515, forward strand.
CGAATTTAAAATTTGTATAGGAATTCGACCGTTAATTGGTTTGCAAACCGCAAATGCAAGACAGATGCGTGATTTTTCGAAATGTTGTTCATTCGGAATGAACTGCACTGCTCCTGTGTCAGTGTAAAGTGTTGAAACTAGCACAGTGAATTCAGTGATAGTTCGCGGTGGCAAAACGAATAAATCGTCAAGATAAATTTCACCTCGGTTTTTAGGCGAACAAAAGTTTAGTCCGATACAAGGAATTTTTTCATTTTTAAAAATGACATATGATTGTTCGTTGTTCACTGTGTAAGTTTTGAAACGGAGCAAAAAGTTTGCCCCAAGAAGGATGGGTGCTGTGCAATTTTTCTTGAATTTGCACCACAATCACTTCTTCGATGTCAGTGACTTTGACCGTTATAAAATCGCAGCCTAAAAGCTCGATAGGCAAATGGTTCACTGTGTAGGGTTTTACAGTAGTTGGCAAAATTTGAATGTTTCGAAGTCGCTGAATGATTTTGTTATCGATAAGTGTGTAAGAAGCGCCTGAATCTATCATAGCTTCTACTATCACGGCGTCGTTAATGCGAACTAGCATGTGCGGACATCATCTGTTGGTCGTTTGCACTGATGCTTGTGATACGTTTAGTGATGCAACGTTTGGTGTTATAGTTTTCTGCGTATTGTTTTTACGTTTGTGTGTGTGACTCTTTGTTTGGTCGTTTGTCTGACCTGCTGTTGTCAGATTTGCGAGTTGCAATAATGCTTCACGAAGTGTAGGATTTTGCGTTGCCATTGAGGACTGTGGCTTCTTTTAAAAAGGAAGCCAAATTGTGCTCGAATGTAGACAAACGCGAAAAGTAAAGCTCCGATTACAACTATTATTACAACGATGTTTATTGTAACCTGCAGGGGTCCTTTCAGCAAATTATTTATTCCGTCTGTTGTACTTTTCTGTGCAGTTACGAAAAGACCTTTGATGGCTGTTCCAGCACCTTTAAGCGTTTCGCCTATGGCTTTGCCACCTCCTGTTAACATTTCATATCGGTTTTTGACCTAAGCGCCATACTGGACGTGTAATGAATTAATCGATTGACCGTATCATGAATGAATTGTGTACGGATTACATACTGTTGTAAAGCATGAGCGTTAAATAATTCAATATTCTCGATGTCTCCGTGATAGAGGGATGGAGTGTTGAAGTCGTAAAAAGTATAATTACTGTTCCACATAATTTGAATCGGTATCACGCTAACATGCGCTTCGCCCGTTTGTGTTTTCCACACGCTTTTTCCTTCCAAAATCGAATTTTTCGATTTTCACATGGTACTAACGGACATTCTTTTGTAATGTCTGAACTACCTGGAATTGTGAACATCGTTTTGTTTTGCACGTTTATCGGTTGGTACAGATGACAAAAACCGTTTGCAGAGTAGTTTGCATGTGTAGTTACGTCATTGATATTTTGACACGGCCATATCATGATGGCGTCTCCTCAAAATTCTGCGGTAACGCCAGTGCGTTGTAAGAGTGCTCGAATACCTAGAGTGGCGTCAAGTTTAAGTAGTTGCCAAACTAAGTCCGAATGTCTCTGCGCTTGTCAGCATAGTTCTTGACAAATATTTTGAAAATTCTGCATTTCAAATTGTAAAATTTTTCTTCGAGAAAAATCAGTTTAGCGTTTACTGGATCGTTCTGTTTTTTGCGTTAGAACTGATTGCACGTTTTTTAACTGTGTTTTGAATCCATCCAACGTAATGTATTTTAATTAAGACACCTTGGTCTGTTTCTAGCGCATTTATTAATTGACAGCAATTCGGGTTGAAAAAACGTTGCTTTTTCAAACTAAACGCACCTTGTAATTCTTCAATGACTAAGTGTGCGTCTGCAAGTGTTATGTTGTAAACGCCTTTAAATTCGTAAGGACACGTGTGACGTAAATTAGTATTTTCCCAAATAAGTACGCTGTCGTCTATGATACAGTATCCTAAACTAGGATTACACGTGCTTACGTCCGCTAAATTGCTGAGCAGTACATGTCCGTTAAACTTCGCCAATTTCGATAAATACATTAAGTACGGTGTTACAATTATCAACACAACACCAGTTATAGTTTACGTTTAAAACATTTTGAGAAGCCCACAGGTTACGTTTAATCTGAGTCAAATTCTGATCAGAATCGCGTTTACTTTCTATCAGCGTTTTGCAATGCGAGACAGTCATTTTCTCGTTTTTTCTCTCATTTTGCGTTATGCCATGAGATCCAAAAAAGCCAGTGTTTGTACACACAGTATGCGATTTTACACTGCACTTATAAGCTGTAGACGTACTCGGTTTCGTTATTGGTCCAAAAAGAGAACCCAATAAAGTGACTGGATCGCGTTTTATTTTTGGTATTTTACAACTAACGATTTTCGGAATTTTGATCGGGTGGCCGTGAGAAGTACGGGTACATATTTGAAAAGCATTCAACTTTGTACCCATAAAAGACAAACATAACGCAATAAGCAAAGAGCAAATAGTTTTGACCAAAACCGGTTTGAATTTGACTGTTTTTGATACATAGCTACGTTTGTGAAAGAACAATTCTTCTTGGAATTTTTACTTCCATCAATTTTCCGATCTTTGTTACTTTCACTGTTTACGTTTTTAGCTTTAAACAATTCATTATTTCGAAGGGGAAAGTTCTCAAGTTTCCGGCCTTCTGGCGGATTTGGGAGCAAAGTCGGACGTTGTTGACGATTTTTGTCGCCATGTTGGTGATGCGGAACTCTCATTTGAACCAAACGAGGCGGATGCGAATAGATTTCCTGACAATTAGTTGATGAAACCAATTTCTGACTGCGTCGATTTCGCGAAAATTTTGGAATATTCCGCAACCTGACAAAATTGCGTCTTGCGAATGGATCCGCATCAAGTGATAATGAACGGCGTTTCATCAAAGGATAAATACGCGAATTCAGTACCTCCGTCGCTAATTTTTGCGGGCAAATTTTAGTCGGCAGAGCCTCCTCAAATTCATCTGTTTTCTTCGATAGAATCGGATCAACTGGCTTTCCAACAACGGCCAGCAATAAAAAATCGCCATTTAGCTCGATTGCAGCTAATTCCGAAATTTCGTCCTCCTGTTGAACGAAAATATCAATTTTGTCGTCACCACAAACAATCCATTTGGTGACATTTGGATCTGCAATTGGAGTTACGTCATCATTCTCAGTGATAAAAAGATTTGAATTGTTGGCGTTCAACTCTAGTACGTTTACGCGATTTGGAGTGCAATTTTCACATTGATTTTGTGTGTTTGTGTTTGGGGCTGTTTGCCTGTTAAAATTTTGTTGTGGCCGACGTGAAAAAGAGTTGAACTGCTGATTTGAGCTGCGTGGTTGGTTGTGCATGGTGTAAGCTCGATTTGTTTGTATTGAGTTCGCGTATCTGCAGTTTTGAGTTTTATGGACCGTGCGTGAACAGATTCTGCATCTCAATTTGCATTCATTTGTGTTATGCTTCGTTTTTTTCACAAATTCTGCAGAATTTCTGCGTGTGAACGTTTGGTCAATATGATTGTAACTGTGTACGTGGTTGTACTTGTGTATGCACATTTGGTTGATGATTTGTCTGTGAATTTTGCAGAGTTTTCCACCGCGTTTTCGAAGTTGTTTAATAGAGTTTTGAATGGTTAGAAATAGGTCCGGTTTTTTAACATTGTTGGGGATCATGTCTTCCCGAACGATTTGCATTTCAGCGTAAGTTGCTGCTTTTATCACTTCTTTGAGTGTTGAAAATTCACGAAATTTCATAGCATCGCGTATGTCTGATGTCAAACCTTGCAAAAATACAGGTTTAACGATTGTATCTCGAGCGTCTGTGTCTAACGTCGGATAAGCGTATTTAGCTAAGCGTTTTAGCTCAATTAAGTATTCAGAAACTTTTTCTGTGCGCTTTTGTTTCCATTCCATGAGAATCTGCTGCTGTATGTCTGAGTCACGATTGTCAGGGAACACTAATTTGAGCGCGTTTTTGAAGAAATCGTATGTGTGTGGTAAAGGTGAGTACTTTATGTCCTCATAAGTTGCTAAAGCTTGGCCGCTTAAAAGACAATTCCAATGCCATACGTTTTTGTCGTCTGTGTTGCGTATGCCTTGCAAAGCTATGTATTGCTCGAATTTTTCACTCCATTCTGTGAAATGCTCTCCTAAGTTGCCAGAGAAAAACTGAGGAGCTCGTATGACGCTAAATCACAAATTATTTCGCACGTTTGATAAACGGATATCGTTTATGTCTGGATTCGCATTTTGTACCGTGTTTTGAAAAGTTTGTAATTGTTGTCCTACAACTTCGCTTAGAGTGTCCTGTATAATTCGTTCTAGCGCGTTTGGATCAAGCATATTTGAGCTTGTTGTCGGTAAAGTTAAGTCTTGACGAGTTTTTAAAAGTCGCAAACTTTTTCTTGACGGTCCAATAAGGTTACTTGGTATGGATTTTTTTAGAATCCACTGTTGACATCTATTTTATGTCGTTTTTTTAAATTGGAAACACGTTGGTACATTATGTTCCAAGGGGAAGTCGGTTTGGATTTGTTTGAATCCATTGACGTTTTACTGTACGTCGTTTTCTTAAAGTCGGAAATACGTCTCTGTGTTATCTCCGTTTGGGAAAATTCGTAAACGTCAAGAAACTGTCGTTAGTTTGAGCTACACATGTTAGCTAAAATATGGTAACGGGAGATAGCTTACCGTTCAACAACAGGCAATCTGGCGCAGTCGCCATGTAATACTATAGCGGTAGCGGTAGTAATGTAATAATTCTAGTCTGGACAAATCAGTATTTTCGTCTAAGGCTAAAGTATTACTATTTGTTACGACTATGTACGTTCAGTGGTGCGATGAGTGATTTAGACGACAAGCAGCAGGTAGAAAACGAGCTGCACAATATGACACAAACACAATCCTTTTGGCATATCCCCAAAAATACAAGAAATCCCAGCGCCAAATACGCCTGGGTCAATACACTACTTATTTAAGACAATAAGTGAGAATAGTGCCTTTACTTATTAATCACGTGCATACTGTAATCATGTGAATCATGTGCAATCAATCTTTGAGCCGCATGCCATTACAGTACTAATTGGTGGCTATAATGTCAGTTTATTACAGATAATGTAGTATACAGTTTGAAAGGCTAAAAAACATTGCAAAACAAGCACAATAAACAATTGTAGTGATTCTCTGGCTTGACGTCGCTTCAGGTCCGTATGTATAAAGAAACATAACTGGAACTAAATTCCGTTGAAGGCAATGGCAGCCCTAATTAAAAATTCAATAATTTTCGATTGATCTGGGATCGGGCCGATGATCGACGTTTCAGCTGTCAATGTGGCACCAACGTTCTAAGCATGACGACAAATCCTGGGTGTCCTTTTATGTACTGTACGCATGTGTAAACTTCCTGTGGCATACTGTAGCCTCAGCAAAAAAGTAGTAGAACAAAGAAATAGACGCTGGTGGATTTGCTGGACTTTTTCATAAAACGACGAAAACGAGAAAATGTCTGTTTGTTGATTTCGTTGTTTTATCTAAATTTCAAAATTCAAGAAAATGTTTGTATGCCGATTTCTCGTTTTAGCGAAATTTGAAAGAAAACAAGATTGTTTGTTCTAGCATTTTTCTCAATTTGTTTTTTTTTTCAACCAACTAAACTTCTTAGTAATATTTCTTTAATTTTCTTGGCAAACAACTTTTGAGAGTTACCTTTGTTTTTCAAGTTTTCTTGATATTTAGCTGATATTTTAGGTACAAAAATTATTTGGCGGCAAGGGGCACGGAAACGAAAGTTTGTTTGTCCTGCGTTGTTTTGTTTTGAAATGAAAACCGCGTGGCAACAAAAATATGAATTCGTCATTTGTCATATCAAATAAACTTTCTGATGAAGAAAAGCAAAATTGGATAAAATGTTTCTTTTATCTCAGATTTTTTTATAAAAAATAGGTTGGCGGCTTCATACACGGACAGTATACAGACAGAGCAGGTACAGTTTGACGATCACGAGTGAAGTCCAGTTTGACGATCACGAGTGAAGTCATGTACTAAATCAACAATATTTGATCCATATATTTTTTGCCCATTGATGACAATCTCACCCGATGGTTCAATTTCTATACTAGGATCATGATTAATATGCTGTAATGATAGTTTTGCATTTGGCTGTAAATCTTTTGGTATACTAGCTACAATTTCTTCGCTTTCAATTGATTTTTGTGGACTTAGAATAGTTAGTTCGTACGGTTTTTTCCGCTGCACCTGCAATCGGCCAAACTTACTTAAAATTTGTTTATATTTTATAATTTTCAAACCTGATGATGAATGCTTGTCATTCAATATTTTATACATCTCCCGATCCAGGGCGTTTAATACTTGATCCACTGGTTTACTTTGTTCAGCAATATCTGCTGGCACCAGAATCATTTTCTCTGCATGCTTCATTTTTGTTTATAATTGCGTCTGCTAGTAATCTACCTACAACTGATAGAATAGGTGTCAATAGAAGAGGTAAAAATCCATCATTCTGAATAATTAAGCGTTTTTTATACCTTGTATTTAGTCGCCTATTATTAGCTAAATATCATATTTCGCTTTGGTATCTTCTTAGCTTTTGTATATCTTTATTAGTGAAAGGAATGTTGCCATTATGAAAATTGTTTGCGCAATCGCAAATGCATAAAAGTTGATCTTTACTTGCCTTATTGATAAGCGCATCACATTGGGGTTTTCTTGCAACACTCAGCAAATTTAAGCAACTAATGTTTCATTTTAGTCTATGAGGAGCCATATTTACAACTTTCAGGTAGATTGCACTGCATATTTATAGATTTTGGCACATACACTGTAGTGCGCTTGCCCAGAATATCAGTTTTTAACCTGTGTAAATCCTTGGCATTTTGTGTCAAGTAAACAAGTATCAAAAATTATCAAAAATACTTTTATTTTAAATAAAAAGGTGAACGATTTATCGCGTTTATATTATATTAGAAAGTAGTAAGGAGACCCCCCGCGATCGTATTTTGGGGTTCCGCTCTATGCTGAAGCATTACAGGTCGGCCTACAAGCCATCTTCTCGGGGTTCCACTTTTTTCCATAGGGGAAAATTTCCTAGGGGGAAAATTCAATAGTGGAAAATTTCTCTGGGTGAATTTTTGATGTCTTTTTGGTAGTAGTATAACCTGGGTCCCTAGATAGATTTTTATTTTTAATAACAAGAAATCAATTTTAACAATCAATTATAATGAACATGCCTAGACAATAACCATGCCCAGACATGACCGCCGCCGCCCGCCCGCCCGCCCGCATAGGGCCAGGGGCCCAGGGCCAGGGAGAGGAAAGTGCGGGTGACCGCCTTCGGCTACCCTCGCTTATATTTATAGATTTGAAGAAAGTCGCCCAAGCTGGGAATCGAACCACCGACCTGCGCGTTTGAAGATTAGCCGCTTAACCACTGTGCGACTTCAGTTACTTTTAGAAAGTTAAAGTAATTTATAAGGCGAACCTAAGGCATTCTAAAATGTAGTTTTACGATAGTTTTTTCCGAACTCAAAAGGCACAGGTTTATCTTGATCACTTTTAATGTTCACTTCAATGGTATTGAATGATTTTTTGAGCACATGTATATAATGTGGACTAATATATGCGTGATTAACAATATCCATATATTTTCCTTCTATATTCACAACCTGCAGAAGCGGTGCAAAAATATTTCCAACAATTTGAGGCTCAACTATATCGCAATATACATAAAAGTTGTGCATTCCACCTAGCATGTCAGGTGAATGGTGCGCAACTATGTTAAATTCCTTCCTAACGGTATAATCTATATTGCTAAGCTGGCTCTCTAGAAATCCTAGCATATACATTAAATGCTTTGTAAGCTTCACACTTTGAATATATTCGGAATTTATTGTCAGATGACAAAATTTTCTATTTTCATCATATTTTATGCCAATGTATTGCATGTAATCAAATTTATCTATTGAGCTAATCGTTTTTATTCCATTCCTGATAGCTTGAATGAGATCGTGTATATTTAAATACCTTGCTCGAGGAATACGCAATTTTTGCCACACATTGTTTTTGATGTCGTAAAATTGTATCATATTCTGCTCCATTGTGCCATGTATTTGCATAAATTATTTCTACAAAACCAACCTCCCATTCACCATTTAATACAATTTGTCTAGGCAGATTGGTAACAAATGTGGCTGCAGTATTTATTTCTTGTGAATTGCTTGGAAGAGTAAGATAAAATTGTTTCATATCCATTTTTTTATAACCTAAGTTTATTAAAGTATTTATAGTTTTTTTCATGTAGCATTGATCTTACAATTTTCTTAAATGAAATACCTTGTGTACAGCAAACTAGAAAATAGATGCACATGTGGCCGCATGAAATGCTTAATATGCCTTGAACTTTTGCATTATTGTATGTGTAAGCTTTTGCATTATGCTGTATATACTCTTTGAGCTCAAATGGTTTTCGCCCATAGCTGTCAAAATAGTCACATTGTCCTTTGTGATTAAAATAGAGGGCAACCCAGTGGGAGTCAGGTTGATTGCTATCATCTAGGTTCACTACAAGGGCAGCAGGGTAACTCTTAATGCAAGGTACAAGGTCTAATGGGAAAACACCTAAAAATGTACGATTTTGAAAAGCAGCTTTAAGGATTTCAATTATTTCAATAGTATTCATGTTTTATGCGTTATAATCATGAAAAGTGTTACGGTTTTTGTCAATCAATATCAAATTGTCAAATTCAGCATATATAATAATTTCAACACCTGAATCGGTCAAATTACCACTGAATTTCATATGAATGCTGGTTGTACCCTCGTGGATTAAATCCCAATGCCCACTATCATCTTCATCAGGAGTCAGGTCGAACACAAAAAAACAGTGACTTGTTTTAAATTCCTCTCTGCTAATAAAATTACTTTGACGCCCTAAATCTAATGCTTCAAAAATTTGATTAAAAGCTTGTAGGTATCTATCATGTTTAAATGAAATGCTAAGTGGAAAAGCAGGAAACGTTACACCACCACATGTTACTTTTACATCATTTATATTAAAAGGCTTGAAATTAAATGGCGATTTTTCTATATTACCACGGTAAGCACTGCCTTCAACACATGCAAATACAATACGCCGAGGTAGCTGATCAGTAAACAATGTATAATTAGGCGTTTCTCTAGCAGGATTTGATAAATGCAAGTTAGTCATAGCCACTCTCCTTATGGGATATTTTGCAGTACATGATTGCATTGTTTGCTCAAGAGCTTAGTTCACACTGTCCAAAACCTCAACTTTTCGAATGAAAAATTTCATTTGTAGGACCTGTAGTTCTAAATTTAAATCCTCAAAGCACTGCAAAACAAAAGCATTGCTATTTCTATGTAACTCTAGCCGAAAATTGTTAAAATTAAGCAAATATCTGTCTTGTGAAAACATGTCAATGTGCAGTGGAGCTATAACTTCTACAATACTTTCATCCTTAAACATTTTTGACCGCTTTTTTAATGCTTCATTGTCTTTTGTGTCAACATCACCTCCACCTTCATGAAAGTACAATGCTGTCTGTAACTGAGAATGCTTTGCATCATATCCAAAATTAAGCTCAGTTTCAAAATAAGCCCTGTAAGCATATTTGTCAGAGCTGTCAAAAACTAATTGCCCTCCTAAAAAGCACTTTACTTGCTTGAAAAAAGTTTTACCAATTAGATTGATAGGCGCATAGTCGGGTATTGCTGCCCCTGCAGCAACCGCTGGTTTTCTTATTCTAAGTAACATATAAATGTGGTTTTTGCTAAGTTGCAGGTAATGTGGGTCAGGCGGTATTCGAAATTCATATGGGCCTTCATTTGTGATTGGATGCGTTGACTGGATTTCATGCCAGAAGCCTTGCTTTATCACTACTTGGGTGGGAGGGACCGTGAAAAGGTCAAGTTCGGTTTTTGTACTTGGAGTTGATTTTATGTCTATGAGAGCCATTATTTTTGTTTAGTATTGAAAAGGCATCATTCATATTAGTATTTATAGACTTTGGGCGGCTACCAAGCCCTTCTCCTTGCTGCTGCTGAAGGGCATGAGAGGCTTCATCAAAAAATTGTGCAGCTTCTCGCTTTGAGTGTTCCTTGGTTGACTGAAAAAGGGGTTTTCCTTGGGCCAAATCAGCTGCTATATTTGAACCTGCCACTAAAGCATGTTTTCCAACTCGCCTACCAATTGATTGTAAAACAGGGACTGCCATTCTAAAAAGCGAACGGAAAAAGCTGCCAAGCCCTACGCCCCGCTGGTATGGGATGCCTTTAAACCCCTCCAACCCATAGCCCGCCTGCCCAGTGTAGTACTGAAGCCAAAAATTGTAATTGTCTGGATGAAATTGGACATGCATTTTTGTGAATTGCTACTGCAAAGTAATAAGAGTATTTATAGACTTTCATCCCAATCAAAATCTATGTCAGTTCGAGCTGCTGCAAAAAGGTGCCTTCCTTGTTTATTGCCAATGCTTTCAATTGGCACATTCATACGATTGAGTGCTTTTAGTAATTCTATTGTACCTGGGTGTTTGCTTATATTTTTTCGCTCACGGGCTAAATCATGCACTATATCGGTGACATTAGAACCATAAATTTCTTGGCCATCAATCACAAGCTGCCCACTAGGGGCAATTTCGATATTTGGACTGCTGTGAATGTAGTGTAAGAGCATTTTTGCTTTCTGATACTGCGATTTTGGGATATCTTCAAGAATTTCCACATCATTAGCAATTCGACTTTCTATGATATTTGCTTTATAAGGTTGTTTTTTCTTTTCCTGTAATCGCATAAATCTACCAACAAGCTGATTATACTTCATAAGCTTTACATCAGGTGGTGCATTCTTATCACTTAAAATTTTTTGCATGTCCTTGTCTAGAGTGCCAAGTAAGCTATCAACAGGTTTCCTTTATTCAGTCAGTTCACTAGGTATTAGAATTATTTTTTCTGTGTGCTTCATTTTCTACCTATTATTGCATCAGCTAATAGACTGCCAACAATTGAAAGTATGGGAGTGAGTAATAAAGGAAGAAAACCCCCATTCTGTAATATAATGTCTTTTCTTTGCTTTGTTGTTGCCTGCTTATTGTTTGCTAGATATCTAATTTGATTCTGGTACCTTCTAAGTGTGTTGGTGTCTTTTTCTAAAAAAGGAATATTACCGTTTAAAAAGTTATGAGCACAATCACATATGCAAAGAATCTGATCCTTGCTAGCAGTATTTATAAGCGCGTTTCTCTGAGGTTTCTTTGCAATGCTTAGCACGTGTAAACAAGTTATATTCCGTTTCAGTCGTTTTGGAGCCATCCTAAATTTTTATTTTTTATTTTCATTAGTATTTATAGACTTTGGTACATAGATAGATGGATGTTTATTGAAAATATTCGTTTTTAGCCTAAGTTCATCTCTAGCGTTCTGAGTAAGATCAATCAAGAGATAGCCATGTGGCTGAGCAGTAGCATCGGAGTAGGCTTCTAGGAAATATTTTGGATTGGCAGGATAAAGCTGTCGAGATAAAACTTGTGCCTGTAACTGATCAGCAGGATTTTTAAATAGCACAATATAATCAGAATTGATGCGAGAAGTACGCAGATCCATCAAAAAATAGGTTTTGCACAATGTGAATCACACTAACGTTCCAGTGGTGACAACCTCGTGTAAATAATTGTATGATTTGCCCACTGCCTTTGCTTTCCTGCATAAGATCATCAAGTATAAGTAGCTGGGGTGTTGGGCTTGTCTCTTTGAGTCTTTTAAAGTTAGGCAATCCTTTAAGGAAGGTGACATTTTTTATTTTTTTGTATAATGGCTGATCTTCTGAGAAGCACCACCAAATTTTGGCAATTTTAGTGTCAATTAGTCTTTCACAATTTTCTATAAGTTGTTTCACAAATGTTCTTTTACCTGATTTTGTAGGACCCGAAACAATGCATGTAAAAGGATGCTCTAAAATCAATTTGGCTGCTCATAAAACCTCAGTTCTTTCTTTGTTAATTCTGTACTAAACTTATTTGGCCAATTTTTGAATTTAACTTTGTATGTCCCTTTACCAGTATTTATAGCTTTTGCAACTCGCTTATGCATTTCAGCCTCAGGTTCAGCTACTTGGAGCTCCTTTCTATAAAATGCTCCAATGATTGGCTCTCCCATTAAATCCTCTAGCCTGTATGTTTTAGGGCAACTGTCTGATTCCTCTTTAATGCGAAACAACTCATCAGTATATGTGTGCTTGCTCGCTTTTGCAAACCCGCTTTTGAGGGAAGTTATTCTCACAACTTGTCCAATAGGAAGTGCTGCTTCTGGCTTACATAGCATTCGATTTTTCAGCATAAATGCTAATAATTCTCCTGTATTTTCAGAATTTACATCATTTGGCGCTATATTATTTAGGCTTCTGTGGGGTGTGTTATTGTAGCTCTCAATGATGCTTTTATATACCTTTGTCCAATTTTCCATTTGAATAATATGTCATGTATCGCATGAGCTTGTCACGGAATGTTCGATGAAATTGCTCCACAAAATTAGCCTTAATCTCGGGGCTACTTGTCAATATATGCTTGATTTTGTGTAATTTTAACAATTTAATAAACTCACCTTTAAATTCATTACCATGATCAGTTCGCACTGCCTGAGGGGTGTCAAGATGCAATATTTTTTCAAAAGCTTGTGATGCAGTCTTAGCACTTTTATTACTCATTGCCTGCCCATAGGCTTTACGCAAAAAAATATCAATGACCGTCAAAATGTACCGATTTTTATAATTTTTGTTCCTAAATTCCTTGAGATCAAGCAGGTCTACATCCCACAGGACATTAGGCCCTGAAACTATGATAGGTCGCCTGAGAAATCGCTTTCTCACAGGTTTATGCAATTGATAAGTAAACTGTTTAGACAAAAATTCTCTTACTCCTTTATCTGATGCTTTGCTAACTTTTTGCAGTTTATCAGTACCCGAAAATGATCCTGGCTTGCTCACCTCTGTCCACTGTATCTTTAATGGTTCCATTGTTTATTAATATATAGAAAAAGGATTTGTTAAATAGTATTTATTAAAAATGGTCACCATACAAAACATTGTGTTGACTACATGCCTGCCAAATGTGCTTGACCTAGATGACATCTATCTGAAATTACCGAATACAGTGCAGTACAATCGGCAGAAATTTCCAGGTATTGTATTTCGATTACCTCAAGCAACATTACTGATTTTCAAATCAGGAAAAATTGTATGTCTTGGAGCAAAAACTATACAAGAAGGCGAAAATGCGATAATGTTGAAAATAAAGCCTGTGCTGTTTATTGGCTCGGCTACCTTGGGATTTCGCATTGATCTTTGTAAGTTTCATGAGCTGGTGAAAAGAAAATGCATGTATGAAGTAGAATTATTTCCCAGCCTAATATACAAATTTAGAAATGTGACTTTTTTACTCTTTACAAGTGGAAAAATGATTCTCACAGGTGCAAAACAGGAGCATGCTTGAGAAATGCAGATTAGATACATTATATTTCAAACTTTACAAAAAATTTTCCAAACTTTACAAAAAATATTCCAAACTTTACAAAAAAATTCCAAACTTTACAAAAGTACTATGCTTAAGCATGTAAAATTATTTCCAAATTTTACAAAAAAATTTTCCAAACTTTACAAAAAAATTTCCAAACTTTACAAAAAAATACTCCAAGCTTTACAAAAATTTTTTCCAAACTTTACAATTTTGTGCCCATTTGTCAATGTCCGACCCACACCACAGGGAGGTTGGCACAATGGTGGGTCATTTCCAGCTGATATTTTTACTCACGACTTCAAGACTCCTGACCACGTGCCTATGTAAGTGGGATATCAGCCGCCCTGTTGTCGTGTACGAGAAAAAGCTGAAAATTATTCTTCAATTTTATATATCTAGTGGGACAGTTGTTATACCATCAGAAAGAACCTTTCTTTTAACATACAGATATGGGAGGCCCTGCTTTTCTTGTATGTATGTCCACATTTCATTATCAGGTTGCATTCGGAAGCCAATATTTCTTCCACCTTGAGGTTCCTGATTCTGCAAGACATTGCTGTACTGATCAAAGCTTAGCTTGTTTATATTTTTCATCAAGCCTTTGCTGCTAGCTTTGATTTTGTTTGTTTCCTCATCTATAGCAATGTATGTTTTAGCTGCCAGACAACACATTGCTGTACCTCGGTATTCCTCTTTGAGCAGCCTAGGAGTTCTTTTAGTTGCCTTGGATGTCACAAACCATTGTGGGTAAATCTTGTCAAACTCCTGTTTCTTTTCTGGTCTTACTATATCCAATAAATTTTCTGCAGACAGTGCCAAGTAAATGCTATCTGTATCGGTCTGCATACACTGATAATCTGCCTTATCAAAATATTTCAATAATATATCATAGAAAAATTCTAGCATGCGAATTTTAGCGCAATTATACACTGAGAGGCCAACTACAATGGGCAGATCTAAAGTTATTTCTTTCTTACGCAAGTGTATTTTATAGCAATTATTAGTAATGTGTTTTATTTTTTTAATATAAGGACTCAGGCTGCATTCAGCTGCTTTTTCATAGTCAGCATAAAGCACATCTATGTGCTGTTCCTTGTTTGTAAGAGTCTTGCCATAACCTGTGTTTCCGAGCAGCTTGAACGTGTCAGCAATCATAGCTAGCTCAGGGTCTTCATCCCCTTCTTGCCTATGCTTTGTGACTGTATCTCGGAATTTCTCAAATGGCCTTTCCCTATCATACTCTATTACTTCATGTACTTTGTCTAATGTAAGACCATGATTTACTAAAAATCTGATCATTTCTGTAGATAAGATGATACTTTTTCCAAAATAACTACTTATTAGATTTTGGCGGGGCTTTTTCAATAGATCCATTTTTTCAGCATACTCTTTCATGAGAGACCCAATATCCTCCTTCCAATTTCAGCATGCTTTATAATTGGTGGAAGGTCAGCATAAAGATTTTTCAAATGATCAGGAGTTGAAATATCTACTTTTGCAAAGCCAAAGACCCACCCATCAATAATTGCCTGTATCATTTCATTTGTACTAATCCAGCTTTTAGAATAGAAGTGTCTTAGCTTTTGGGTTTTTTTAGAAAATCATTACGCAGCTCATGCCATTGGCACTCCCATATAGTTATGAGATTGTATCCTAAGGACTTAATATATGTTTCCTTTTCCATTAATCCAATTTTTAGCCTGCTCTGGATCAATGTCTTTGTTGCGGGTGCCTGCTAAGCAATTGTGGCCATGCCAGAAACAGCCTTAAAACTCATAGACTGTATTTGTTTCAGCACAAAAGCCATCAACAGGTAAGCTTCTTTGGCCTATTAGTTTTTCTATACCATTTCCTTGATGCTGTATAGTATAGCTTATTTTTTGACTTTCATAATCCAAATATTCAAATGAAACTGGCTTAGCACAGGAAATTTTATGAAATTTATTATTTTTCTCGGGAACCCAGTGATCAAAGTAGCCTGTTGGCATATCCATGGATTGTGCCCATAAGTATAGAGCATTGAAATCGAGGTCTATTATGGTTTTCACTGGTTTGCTAGGGTTGTTGCGGATATAAGTCTTATCTTTTATCGCAAGTCGGATCATGACCATTGAAAGGCCTCCTCTCATGCTTGATTTAAGTGCATAGTATAAATCTTTAGAGTAGGATGCAAAGAGCGCGAATTGGGTTTCTGGAATACTTTTGAAAAGGTACCGCTCGGTGATGCCTGGTAGTGACATTGCCTCCCTAAAAACATCAATTCTAAATCTGTCCCAGTACAGCAGGGCCATTGTTGTGCAAGCTTCTAAAAATGGAACAACATCTCTGAGATTATAAAATATAAGGTAGTCCTTCAGAGTCCTCATATTGAACTGTTTCCAGTAAATTTGACATTGTTCATAATCATCTATGCTTATACATTCTTCTCTTAAGGTGCTGTAAAATGCTTCAGGAGGAGGCAGTTTAATTTCAGATAATTTATCAAAAGAATCTAAGTATTCATATGAAAATTTTGCTTTTCTGAGACTTGCCTTATATGCTTTCATAAATGCATCTAAGCTAAACCCTGGAGCTACATAGGTACTAATATCTAGGAATTTAAAAAGATTAGTAGATAGGCAAAATGTTAAGCCATTTCTCAGAATAGCTTTTGGCCATTTATTATTTTGAGGATCCTTACGCACTTGCTGTATGAGAGCTGGAAATAAATTACGTTTTATCAAATTTAGATCATATTTGCCTGAGTTGAAGCCTAGACAAGTTAGCTGAGTGCAGTACCTGTATAGCTTTGTCTTAGCTTTTGCCAGCTTATTTAGGAAACCTTTTTCCCTCCTTACATCACTCTCTTCATGATCCTTAATGTATGCTTCCTGCCTTTGAATTTTCATATCAATATGATTAAAGATATCCTGGAAATATGGTAAAAGTAGAGCACTTTGTGCTTGATGAATTTTCTCGAGATGCTGCAGTAATTGTAAGACTAACTGATCAGGCTCTTCATTAATGAAGCATGCTGGCTGAAATCCTGGCACATTTGTATGCACTGCACATGAAATCGGTTGATGCTGTGTTATAAACTGCAATTTATCCGAAGCTGTTGATTCTTTCCTTATTAAAAGTGCCTCAAAATCGTATACAGCTAAGTAAGGACAAAATTGATTTTCTACAGGAATGTCAAGGTCAGCCAGTTCCTCAAAAATAGTTCTTTTCAGTTGTAAGACTAAACCTAGAAACTTGTGTTTTGTCTCTCCTTGACTACAGTGTTTCTTTGCATGATCATTTAAATATTCAGCCTTTTTGAATAATCTGCTACACATGATGCACATATATCGCTTTGCATACTGATCGAGATTTATGATATAACTATAGTGGGCTAGATCAGAGGCAGTCATTGAAATGTCTAAATTTAATAGCTTGTCATATTTCCTAATCGTTTTCTTCCAACAAATGGCTGTTTGCTTATCAGCATCAATATGAAAACACTGAATATCTACTTTGAACCATTATTCTATCTTTTTCAAATCAGTATATGGAACTCCTTCGAAATTTTCAGTGTTTGCTTGAATATTTTCCTTTTGACAATACTGTACAAAAAGCTTGTAAAGTGTGTCAGCTTCAAAGTTTCCTACAAGACATTGTGCTAAGCAACGGAAAAAGCAGAGATTGTCATTAAACTTGTTTCTGCTACTGTCAAAAGTCATGTGCAATGTATGCCTTTGATTTGCTATTTCTATCGGAAGTTCAACATCAGTGCAACCAGCAACAAAATTCTTCTGCGGGGTTACAAAAAATTCTACATTCGTTATAGCCTGAAGTCCCCATTTTGTATCTGGGCGGCTGAATTTTTCCTCAATATCGATTTCCTGAAGCTTACTAGCTAAATCTTTAATATCATCACTGTTTCTGATGAGAAGTGGCTTTCCAAGAAGAGTGAAATTATTCTTGGCAAGCATACCAATAATTGCTTAAACCTGTTTCGCGATTTTTAAAAATACAACCTAATGCTGCATCCACATGGAATGCCTCTTTTTCATTACTGAAAATATCACTAAGCATATTTAAATAATCACCAGTTCCCCAGCGATAATTATAAGAGTGATCTAGCACATCATTTATGCTTTTAGTTGTACGTATCACATTCCAGTACTTCCTGACTTCCTCCCGAACATTGTCAGGGTAGGCAGACAAATTTTCTGGAAGGAGACTGTCCTCAGGCATTACTGCAGTTTGAACAGGCTCAGCCTTTTCTAATTCGGGTCCTGGATTAGCTTTTACTAGTAAACATGATTTCATATGAGTATCTGAGAAAAGATCTGATGAGTTACAATAGATGCACTTTTTTTCTATGTGCTTAGTCTCAAAATGCGCACAAAATTTTCTAGGAAGCTTAAAAAGTGATGCACATGAAGGACAACGATACCTAGCACCTATATGCACAGATTCCTCATGCTCCTTTAATTTGTTAGGCCGTGTGTATGTTTTGTTGCATGTTGTGCATGTGTGCAGCTTACGCGTTGGTGTCATACTTATGTTGGATTTCATTTTGAAATAATTTCTTTCTAGTCAGGTGACTTTGATTTCTTTCTAGTCGGGTGACAATTTTTAACAGAAAATTCTTATTATTTATAGACTTTGATTTCTAGTCAGATGACTTTGATTTCTTTTCAGTCGGGTGACGATTTTAAGGAAAATTTTTTCATATTTATAGACTTCAGGGGGCGTCTGGGCAGGCCCGGGCACGCCCGGACATGTTCAGACACGTTTGCCAATAGCTGATAGCCTTATGAATAGTACTTCGATTCTTACAGACAAGCAGAATCGCATAGTGGTTAAGCAGCTAATCTTTAAACGCGCAGGTCGGTGGTTCGATTCCCAGCTCAGGCGACTTTTTCCTATTCTATAAATATAAGCGGGGGTAGCCGAAGGCGGTCACCCGCACTTTCCTCTCCCTGGCCCTGGGCCCCTGGCCCTGGGCGGGCGGGCGGGCGGGCGGCGGCGGTCATGTCTGGGCATGGTTATTGTCTAGGCATGTTCATTATAATTGATTATTATAATTGATTTCTTGTTATAAAAAATAAAAATCTATCTAGGGACCCAGGGTATACTACTACCAAAAAGACATCAAAAATTCACTCAGAGAAATTTTCCACTATTGAATTTTCCCCCTGGGAAATTTTCCCCCATGGAAAAAAGTGGAACCCCGAGAAGATGGCTTGTAGGCCGACCTGTAATGCTTAAGCATAGAGCGGAACCCCAAAATACGATCGTGGGGTGTCTCCTTACTACTTAGAACTAATCACAAATTGTGCCAATATCATATTGTATCTATCTTTGGGCTACCAAAATTGAATGCTAATTCTCAACAGATCTCCGTTCCAACGGTCGTCGAACCGATCGCTCCGAATTCACCCGCGTCTGTTTCTCCCGCTCCTTCTTCGCCGCAGGTCCACTCGAAGGTCAAGAAACGAAGGTTAGCCCCACCAACTAACCAAGGTCAAAGTTCAAAGGTCAAGGCGCCCGATTCGGACACTGGGTGTGAACTAGGGCCCTAATCGGAGCGTATTGCGTGGGGAGGTAGAAAGCCCTGTTTGGGCTTCAATTGTTTTGACAAATTGGCGAATTCGTCACCAAATCGCTCCGCGTTTTCGGATCGCGCGCCAACGTGGCCATGCCGGAGATACAACACGTGCTCGTTAGGTACAGCTGCAACGCCGGGCCAATCGGCGTGCCCTGCCAAAATTTAAGGTTAGAATTTGGGCCAAAATTTGGACCGAAATTCGGCGGACCAACACGATTTGATGCCGATTTCTCGATTATCCGATTGTCCTACCATTACAAACGGAATAATTTGCATATCCCTCATTTCGCCGCTGGGCCCTGAGGCGTGAATCTGTCCGCGTCTAAACTTACTTATAGTAAAATTTGACAGTCAGGTTACTCTGATTTTGTTTCATCCATCGCATGTATTGGTATTATGTTTATTAAATACGAAGTCAGACGTTATTGCGTGTGAATATGATAAATGCTAATGTTTTTTTGCGATTGGAAATTTGAAGATCTAAGCCTTGAGATAGCGTCAGACTCTGTCGACGCGTAATTTCCGGCTTGAACAATTTTTTTCAAATGTGTTTAAGCGATCTGAGGAATAAGTTTAACAGCTAATATGGTACAAAGAGCAAACTATATTTCTAAATACCTTTGTACTATTGTACAGACATGCGCGCGGAGAAGGGGGTTGGGGGCTTGGGCAGGCACGTAGCTGAGCGTCCTATTATGGGAGGACCATCACCAATTTTGAGGGTGCAAGCCTAAAGACTCCAAAAATAATGTTTAAAAGTCCTATTTTTCCAGTTTTTTCGTAATTCGGAGGGCTCCGGACCCCCATGCCCTCCAGAGCTACGTGCTTAAGCATGGGATAATTAAGGCTCCTACCCCAAAGAATTGAAAGGTGGAAAAAATTCCGGGGAAACTGATTTAAAATAAAGACCAAGAAGGATGCAAATTATATATTGTTATGTGAAAAATGTACCTATGTTTATCGTTATGTCAACCTACTATTAAAACATTCTTAAAATTCATGCCCAAACTCATGTGAAATAAAGTTAAAAGTAAGACGATTCGAAATTGCCTAAATCTATTGGGGATGTGTTGAAAACCTTAAATTACGTATATCATTCAGTAAACTCAAAGTTCCTTAAATTACCCATATCTCTCGCATTCCCGTGTGTTTTTTGAAGTCAAACTAGGACGCCGTCCTAGCCTGGTTAAAATGTACTTAGTCTCACTCAAAATAGCAAATATTAATATTATTTTGTGCAGTTTTTTATGCTCTTTCCGAAAAGGTTTGTCATTTTTTGCTTAAGTAACTTTGTAAGAAGTGATAAGTAAAAAACCGCTACCATACTTAAGCATAGGCATGAGGTGGACATGCATAAAATAAATACAAAAAGTATATTCAAGTTGACTAAAATATCATTTTAGGACTGTAGTAGCTGATAAAAAAACAGAAGCCCACCAATCTTGAACTAATCATTGGCCAAAACTTTTTTGTAATCTAATTATTTATGTGATAATTATGAAAATATGCTAATTTTTTACGATGTATAATTTTATTTACTAGCTTGAATATTTCAAATGATGTAACTAGGTCTAAAATGAGGCTAGGCAAAGTTTTGTAGTCATACAAAACATTCAATGAAATAAATCGCAAAAAAAGTGATCGGCTAGGACGCCGTCCTAGTTCACGGAAACGCCAGGGATATTATTCAGTAAACTCAAAGATCCGAAAATAGTTTATAGAAATAAAGCGTGTAATGATAATTTACACCATAACAATTTAATTTCATCCAACGAGACTTAATCTATGAAATGCAATATTTTATAATTGCGTTTCATAGTACCTACCTATAATCTGTTTCATTTAACTGCGGTTTTCTTTTGAATTTTTCAGCAAGGCTACAAAAGTGCTTTAAAATTTTCAGGCAGCAATGCAGCTTAATAATAGCATATGAATCCGCGTAACTCAACGTACTGTATAATATCATATTTGTCGTATTAGTTTAAAGCACTTTTGTTGTCACTTAAAACTTTTTCAAAATCCTCAAAGCTAAATGAAACGGACTACAATCTGTTTCATTTATCCAAGAGCTTTTTCAGCAAATCTTTTCCGAGGCTACAGTAACTCTATCTTTCCTACTTACTGTAGGCCGTTTAGAGATCACTGTAGCTAAGGGAGGATTTTTCAATAAATTTTTTTACGTCATTATTTCTTCTCGTCCAGCAGATCCTGCAATTTCCGGTTGGAAGTTGCGCACTCAGCTAGTTATAAATTGTCCGTTAAACACAATAGTCTAACATTTTAAACATCGCCACAAACTATCGCATAGCGCAGTGGTAGAACGTCTGATAGTCGTCGAAGCAACACCGGTTCGATTCCAGCTGCGAGATTTTAATTTAGCGCACTTATTGTAGTATGTCCCAGCTGTTTAGATGCTTGAATTGAGTTTATATGGATACTTTGATGCATTAAAAATGAAAGAATAACAGCCGGTGGTCCTCACTCAACTATTCTGTCGAGTCACACTTAAATAACCTAGTTAGGCATGCAGTAGCCTTCAGAAAAATTTACGGAAGCTCTCGAATAAATGAAACACACTATAAATATTGTCGGGTTTCTTTGTCTTAATTATAGTCTGTTTCATTTATTGGAGAGTTTTATAGTAAATTTTTCAAGAGCTACAGCAAGCAAAACAAGCTGATTTACTGTAATTCGGTAGATCGGCTCAGTGAGGGCGAGTGGATGGCATTCTTCCATTTTTAATGCACTTATCCATCCCTATAAATTTAATTTAGACATTTAATCAGTGGTGGAACATACTACAGTAAGCGGGCTAAATAAATAGCTATCGGCTGGAATCGAACCAGGGTTACTTCGACGACAAGCAGACGTTTAACCACTAACCTATGCGGGAGCTCGCGGCACTTTTTAAAATTTTAGTCTATTGTGTTTGAAATGTCAACTTAGGATAAGCTGAATGCGCCGCTTTTATCCTTAAGTTGCTACGTATCTACAGTGAGATACAGTAAATAAGAAAGAAGGGCTTACTGTAGTGTCCGAAACTTAATAATAATAATAATAATAATAATAATAATAATAATAATAATAATAATAATAATAATAATAATAATAATAATAATAATAATAATAATAATAATAATAATAATAATAATATTAATAATAATAATAACTATAATAATAGCAATATGGTATTTCCGGCATTAGGCCCTAAGGTAAAAATACTAATAAAATTTATTTCAATCAGATACATATATGCCTACGTAATTATATTTTAGCGATAAAACTTCAATTAAGACTAACTGTTTTAAAAATCGAAACCATAATATAAAATAGGTAAATGGAGAAATAGTAAAATGTTTAGTACATTATCTAGCACTAATAAATATAACTTCGATTCATCTGATATGCTGACGTGTTAGTATTTTTTGTATGATTCAACGACAACAGCAACTGCTGAAAAAGTATTCCGGCTGCCATTAGTTCTTCTTTCGTAGCTGATTAGAAAAAACAATAGAAAAGAAGTGAAAAAATTTAAGAAAAAAGAAATAAAAAATAAATAGAAAAAATAATAGAAAGAAAGTTCGAAAGACTCCGCCCGCGCTCTCACGCGCAATGCCTTTTTGTTGAATTTTTCAATCATTTCAAGTAAATTCGTTAAAATAATGAATAGCCGAATTCCTTTTTTATGATTTTTTTCTGAATAAATCGACTCCTAAAATTCAGATTTAGACAAAAAGACACGACGACGATGAATACCTTGATTAAATTACATAGCATTTTAATAAAACAATGAATTCGTCTCTAACAGGATTCAAGGAGGTAATATTTTTTGAAGCGCAAACCAATTGCTAAACAACTTACCGTTAGATGGTAAGATGATTGTTCGAAGTTCCAAATTATTGTCTGAAAAGGGTAATACTGTTGATGTAGATCGATTTGTCGATATTTAACTGCTAAGAAATCTTGCGCGCTTTTTATGATTTGCCTTGCGCTATGCCTCATATTTTTTTATTTATTCTTAATTTTTTCTCATTTATTTATAATTCCTTTTGGTTTACGTTATTAACTCATCACAAAATTTGGCAAATTAATAACTTAGAAATCAAAAACAAATCAGCATTGTCAAGGAAACGATGTGCTCTGCATAATAAACACATAGCCTTTATTAGTAAATATGTACATAAGTATAATTATACTCTAGGAAAAAAAATGTTCCGATTAAACAAAAAGGACGAATATACTTGGAATTACGCATTGACATAAAAGGAGGGGAATTGACCATGGAAAAATTACCTATGTATATCTGTGAAACTTGTCAGAATGTAGGTACTAAAAATTAGACTTCCGCTAAAAAAGAACAGAAATGATCACTAATCAAAAACGAAATAATGCGCATTCTTACACTAGCATGGCACGCATTGCGATGGGCCGACAATTAAGAAGATGCTGCGCTCTTGTCATGATTCATTTATGAAGCCATTGACGATTAACTAAATATTGGTTATAGATAGAGAAATTTGAGATTGATAAGAAACTAAATCGGTTATTAAAACACATCAAAACATCCTCATAATCTCTTTTTCTGAGCCAGTGAACAATGATTTGTGAAGGCAAGCTTTTTTCAGAAGTCGCGGAATATACTTCAATTTTTCGCGTTTTTAGTGAAGTCTAATTTTTAGTAGATTCTGACATCTTTCACAGTCATTACATATGTAACTTTTCCCTGTCCATCCTTTTATGTCCTTAATGATACGTACTTTCAAGTATGTATATTCGTCCTTTTAGTTCCATTAGCGCATTTTTCTTTGCTAGTACTCTACTTTTAATTAGCAACATTCGAGTAAATCAGTCAGGAAACACGTACGGTAACAAGAACGTGGGAAGCAAGAGTGTTCTAAACATCCAGCATTATCTTTTTTAAACAAGACAACCTTACTTTATTCAAACAAATCAAATAATTTTCAGTGTAAACTTTACGCAACTACTGTGTGTACAGAAGTTTTACACTCAAATTCGTAATCCAGACTTTACGGAGAACATTTAAAAAATAAGCATCTGCAATACTCCGGAACTAAAGTCAATTTTTGGTGTACACTTTACACAACTGCTGGGTGTAAACAAATCTTACAGTCAGATTCGTAATTCTGACTTTACATGGAACATTTTGAAAAAATGAAGCTTTTGCAACGAACTGGAACCAAAGTTAATTTTTAGCGTGAAGTTTACACAACTGCTGAGTGTAAAGAAAACATACTGCTAGATTCGTAATTCTGACCCTATGGATGATACTCGTATTTTTTAAAAATTTACGTTTTGCAACGCTCTGTGAGTAAAATAAATTTGTAGTGTAAACTTAACACTTCAACAGTATTGAATATGTAAATTTAACACATCTACTGGGTGTAGCGAAAACTAACAGCCAGATTTGTGATTCTGACGTTGAAGAGTACATTTTGTAAATAGAATTAAGCTTCCGCGAAGCCCTATATCTAAAATTAATTTTCATTGTAAACTTCTTCACGCAACTAACGAATGATAAGATTTTAGTTGGAATTCGTGACTCTGATATTGCGATCAACATTTAAAAAATAAACTCTCCACAATGGTCCGAAGATAAATCAATCTTAGATGTGAACCACTTTACATCACTGTTGAGTGTAAATAAATGCACTTAATTGACGTCTGACTTTTGACCCCTGGTACATTTTTAGACTTAAGATCATGCCCAGACTCATAATCGGAGAAGTTGGCAGAGAAAACCAAGACAGAAACATTTTTATACCTACAATTTTGACTTTACACCTCCCGAACTAGCTCAATATTGATGTAAACAAACACAATTTGCTGTGAAGTGTTCCTCTTAGAACATACTTCATTTTTATTTTATTCGACTTATCCCGACATCTAACTGGAGAAAGTAGCGTCCAAAAAAGGACAAAAACGTATTTTTCTTCTACGAGATTGTAAACTGCAAAAATCTGAAACTAACTCCCCATTTAGGTGTGAAGGAATTTGGCTTATGCCACTTTGTAGCCCTTGAGTCTTAGTACGTTTATGCGTAAAAAACATTTGTTCCGCATCCTACTGGAGATATCAATAAATCAAAAAAGGGAAGAAAACGTTTTCTTTCACCGCATGCTGCACTCCTACTTTCAAACTTTACACCTCCAGAAGTAACGCAATATTGCGTTTTTTAAACGCAGTCTGCTGTGAGGTGTAGCCCTTACAAAGAACTCAATTTTTATCCTATTTAACTTGTCGCGACTTACAAGAGGAGAAGTTGGCGCAGAAATCTTAGACAAAATCTGTTTTTTACATCATCCACCTGATTGTAAACTTTAAACCCGCGGATCTAACTTCGTATTGAATGTAAAAAAGTTTGCTGGTAAACAGAAAGTAGCCCTTGAGTCACAGTACATTTCAATAAGAAAAAATTCTTGGGACTCATAATCGGAGCAGCCGACAGATAAAAAACGGTCAAAGACATGTTTTTTACCCCAGAGTTCAAACTTGATTTTACCTCAGAGTTCTAACGTTACATACATAGAGATAATCCTGTATTGAATTTAAAGAAACTCGTCCAAGTGCGATGGGTAACTTTGAGAAGCACTTCATTTTTATAATACTTCGCACGTCTCGATTAATATCCGGAGCGGTTGCCAAACTGAAATAAGGTAAAAATGTAGTTTTTCGTTCACCACCAGAGTGTAAACTTTAAACTGCCATATTTGAAAAAATCAGGCTAAATAAAGTGCAAAACTGAGTAAGATAAGTCGGTTGACCGGCGAAAATTTAAAAAACTATTTGTTATAACCTTACAGTAGAACTTCACACGCTCTTTACTAATCGGAAATAGTATAAAAAAAGAAAAAAGGGCATAGTCTTTTTTATCTATCTTTTAAAAAGAAACCGCTGTTCCCAGGAATGTCCTAGTGTTGCTGTAGTGGGCGGACATATGTTGGGTATCCAAAGTATATTATAAGTACGTGCTAAAGTGACCTAAGATTGAGTATTCTTAACAGGTACACGAATATTGAAAAATTTCAAATTTTGTAGAGAATGCATATAACAAGAAAAAATAAAACTTACTTCCATATTCTGAATTCGCAATTTCTGGAGCAGCTTTATTGCCATCTTAAATGAAAATGCGTTGTTTCAGATTTAACTTATTGATAAATAAAGTAATTCAATCGTAAAGTTTTACAAAAAAAATATTCAATATTATAATTATAGTAATAATAATAATAATAATAATATTAATAATAATAATAATATAATAATAATAATAATAATAGTAATAATAATAATGATAATAATAATAATAATAATAATTATTAATATAATTATATTAATAATAATAATAATCATAATAATATTAATAATAATCATAATAATATTAATAATAATAAATAATAATAATAATAATAATAATAATAATAATAATAATAATTTTCTTATGACTTTTAGAAATTTTATGTCATTAAAGATAATTACGAAAACTTTTGGAGGCTTTGTAAGTAATCCGTAATAAAATAAGTTTCCTGTTGTTTTAACTCCTTCTCAATTGGTTGACTTAAATTTTGATTTTTAAATTGTTGATCTAAACAAAATATGCAAATTATTAGAACTACTTTTTTCGCGTTGTCTCTAAATTAGCAAGGATGGAGCTCGAAACTTCAAATGGCTATTTCTGATAGGCATTTACATGTTTAATATTCGCGAGACGCAGTATTGCATCGAAATATTGCGAAAAATGAAAGAATTAACATAAATTATAAAAATAACGTAAGCCAGATCGAAAACATCTCTGTGTATTATACAAATTTTTATATTTATACTCCACTACTAGTTATTTATGTTCTATGCAATTTTTAAGTTTTGCCGATATTTTGTTTTTTATTGATGCAATTCTTTACGTTTTATATTCGTAGTGCAAAGACCGCTGGAAGCTGTTGAAAAAGAAGAATTATGCAAAAAGGTTAACTTTTGCCATCATTCATTTCATCTAATGAAGTTAAGTGCGTACCTAGTTTTCTTTGCTTTTTTAGCGACTTTTGTAGCCATTTTCCGACGTTACGGCGCCTGGCTTCTATGCTGCCTGAAATAAAACAGTGATCGCTGTATGTTCTGGCAAATACATCCGGAATATCCCCGTGGAGCATATAATTCTTGATAATAATCATTTGCCTTAATCTTCTTTTTTATTGCCGAACAATATTAAATAACAAATGTCATATTAATAATTATAATGTTTATTATCATTATTATTATTTGTTGTTATTATTATTATTAATATTATTATCATTTTTATTATTAATATTATCAGTGTCATTAAAAAATTCAGTTC
This sequence comes from Mermis nigrescens, assembly GCA_036768485.1. Lineage (NCBI taxonomy): Eukaryota > Metazoa > Nematoda > Enoplea > Mermithida > Mermithidae > Mermis > Mermis nigrescens. The sequence goes on from JAVLUZ010000154.1 coordinate 38,047,007, forward strand.
CGAAATCACAAGCTTAAAATTTTGACTTAATATTCGAATCCGAGGAAAGATGATTTATAGCTAAGAAACTATAAATCTTTTTCGATTTTGAGCGGTAGGGGTGTTCGCCGGATTATTGGTTGGTCCCCACCTCCTCCCCACGCCGGTATGTTTGTCTTACCACCCCCTCCGACACCGGCCATGGTGTGCATCTACGATCTTAACCATAAGCTCAAAAGTCTCCGCTAAAATCCGTCAGTCGGTCTTATCCCCAGGTGGTCTAGAACGGTACGCGTTTCTATTACCCCGATTGTACAGTGTTATAACTTTTAATCGTCTTTTAGTAGTTCAAAGGTGTCAATTTTTACGGACACTCTTGACAACATTTTATTGAATTATCAATTTCTTTAAATTTCGTAGGGCTTAAATTATCTAACAAGGAATAGCACTGCAAAAACAACAGAAATGATTTTTTAAGGCATATCCATCGTTTTGAGTCTAGAAAGGTATTTTTGAAAATTTTGTGGTCCCCTCCCAGAATTTGCATATGCTGCATGTATTTCATCAGTTGTTAGGCTTAGAAAAGAACTCACTCATATTCTTTGGGGTCGATCGTTCGTTCGAAAAATTGTAGTGTTGCGTGCTGAGATCAGCTTAAATATAAATAATGCAGACGTCGTTGGAAATAAATGTGTGAAAAGGCGAAAAAACAGTAAATAATTAAGTTTCGTCGCGAAAATGTGCATTTGAGAGGAAAAATGCGAATATTGGTTGAATTCGTCAAAAGGTTCATTTACAATAAAATTTCACTTCGGATATCCCAGATTGATAGAGGAAAGAAAATAAAACTGAAGAAAAAATAAAAATAAAGCAGAAAAGCCATCAGTCTTCTCGGAGCACCGTTACGCCAAACTTTCATAGAGATTGCATCCCTCTAGCGGAAAAACAGTCACAACAATGGCGATAAATGACTTGATTGTCTCTTTTGGACTTAAGCTTTTTGAGCAACAGCATACGTAATCTTCAGTGGCGGATCCAGGATTTTAATAGGCGGGGGCAGTATTCCAATTTTTTCAAAACAGTCGAAAATAGATCAAAAAATTTGCCCTTAACGCGCGAAATGGCGTTTTTTCGGTGTTTTACATTGTATACTTTTACGTAAAATCACTTTTGACGCAATATATTTTTCTAAAATTTTCAAAATTTCGGACAATTTTGTGCGAAACAATCATTAAATTTCTAAGACTTTATCAAAAATCTGGCGCGTAGTGCCGGAAAAATTTTGAAATTAAGGCGGATAGACGTCTAGAAGATGATTTGCTGCTTGATTTCCTGTATTTATAGCATTTGATGCGCAACATCGAAATTTTCAATCGAAAATAAAGGAAAACTATGCAAAAATAGCTGTTTTTGCTGTTAAAATTGTTTTGAAATCTACATGAACAGAAAAAATCATTATTAGGTATCATACGGCGCGTAGCGGCGAAAAAATTTGAGAAATTACGGTCAATGACGGCCAAAAATCATTGCCAATTGCATATCTCTTCTTTATCTCGCCAAATATTTTTAGCCAATTAGAGGAAGACGGCCGCCCCTCTCCCCTTCAATCCGCCCCTGATAATCAGAGGGTTTGGGGATTCCTCAGAAATGTTTCTCCCCTCCATAATTTTCGATTTTCCTGGAATTTCGAAAATTCGTAAAAAAAAAGCTGCTGCCGAAGCATTTTTAGCTTTATCTTTGCTCAAAAGAATTAAATTTTCGGCCTTCCGTGCCATACACTCATTTTTTACTATTTTTGTTCCTTTCCGATATTTTTCAAAATATGTTCAAATGATTAAGCTCTAAAAAGATATAGCTTCGTTAAAAACGCCCAAAATTATTTTTTTAAAATTTTTTCAAAGCGATTTGATGTCAAATCTATTATTATTAAAGAGATTTTAAAATATTCGTCATTTTCATGCTTTTTGAATAATTTTTATAAATGATAAAAAATATATAGCAATGCTAACAAAAATATAATAATATTATTCATACGTACTTTCAAAGTCTATAATTTTTATTTATCATTATTATTCTCTTTCGCATACATTCTCAGCGTGAACTTTTTTAAAAGTTTGGGAAATGAAGTGTAACTCGTCGCTCGAATTTCCCGTGCTCAAAAATATATTTATCGAAAGACAGGCGCAAATCCAATCATCGATTTTGCAATTCGGCGCTGCAAGAGCAGATGTTTCGAAAAAAGCAATTAAATTATGTTAGAATTAAAAATAAAGTTAAGATTAAGCAGCCGGTGTAAAATTAATAAAATATACACAGAATTGCGTTTAAAACCTACATCTTGTTCGATAGATATACCCGGAAAGAAATCTTTGGTTTCGATTTTAAGAGTAACAGATAACGATTACTATTTAATTATTTGCGCCTGGTTTATTCTTTACACTGTGAGCGTCGGATCTAAAAGATAAGAAAGAATTATTGGCGAACTCATTATAGGGCCCAAAATATTGGAAACAAGCGAATGATCATCTTTTTTTGCCGAAAAAAGCAAGAAGCCCAAAAAAATACTTTGATAAAGCAAGCTTTTGACTGGAAGTTGGGAGACTGGAATCTTGAGGGAGAGGATAATCAACTTTAGTAGGTAAATACCCTATCCTCTGTTAAATTTTGCATGCGAATAGTACAAAAGTGATAAGTTTGGGCTCTGGGCCCCTCGAAAATACTGAAAAGTATGCTGTTTGACGCGTTTTTATTGCAATTTTCATGCATTAAAAGTAAAAAGTTTTTCGGCGCTCCGCTCTATTAAATCAATTTCCGGTCGATATATCTTTATATTTTATTAAAATTTCTGTGAGTTTTTTACCTTTACATCCTAAGCATCTACACAGAGATCAAACTTCCTAATGTTTGAAGTGTGGTCAGCTATTTTGGCTGCGGAAGTCACGTAGGGACAATTTTTTTCGAGCTGACTATGTGAGAAATATCTGTGATATGTATGTTTAGGACTTTCTTCTAAATCATGCAGTGATCGTTATCAGCACTCTTTCTTCTTTCCTCCCTACTCATACTCTAGGGGTACATATTTGCATGATCAGGAGCGATTCCAACCTACCAAAGATCATAGCTGCTTCCGATAGATTTCCTGAGGATCGATCAAGGATTTGGTCAGACGATAGGCAATAATCGAACGGGACACCTAATCGTTGTCCATAACCGATTAGGTTGCAATTAAAAATCAATAAAATAAAGATGACGTAGAGAAAAATTTTACAATGATGTACCCGTCTATCCCGTACGACTAATGTTTCACATTAATTGGAAGCAGTCAATAAAATATACATAGCTCATTATATAAATTATACTTCTTATCAATGCCTGAGCATGGAGTCTCGTGAACACAACAATTTTAATATTGATTCCTTTTGCAAGATCAGGAATGTACTTTCTTCGCGATAAACTTGCAAAAATCACATGCATAAATTCGAGTATTCCTATTCTTATTGACTAAGCAAAGTGAAAACTTATCATGAAAATCGCTTGGATTATTTGTTTCTGTGATTCTATTTCCGTATTAGTCTCCTTGAAATTAAATGGCTCTAAAATTTTAACCAGACGATATGACGATCTTACATTGGTAAAACAGTATAATGTAAGTAATATAAAGTCTTGTAAATATTGTAATGTCTCTTAACCCTCCTGTTACCAAGGGGTCACGCACCCTAGTCTTACCAAGGTCTAGATCGAAAATCTAGTCATTGGGAAGATAACAAAAATGAATAAAAATACATATTTCTGGTAGACAAAAGCATGAGAAATTCAAAAATGTCATTAAGTTTGCACAAAACTGAAAACCAATTGAAAAAAACGCATTTTAACATTCAAAAATGTGTAAGAAATACGATCTGCAACACGCGTAACACATGCTATAAAATCATGAAATCAAGCTTCTCTAATAAAATATAGGTCAATACGTTTTCTTTTGCTCAATAAAACATGTGTTGCAGTAAAAAAAGAGGGTACTGAGAAGTTTGCCACACAAGAATTTGTGGCCTTACAGTAAACTGCAAAAACAGGCAACTAGATCAAGGATCTAGAGCTCGGTAAAAGTAGGGTTAATTAAATTTGTATTCGTATCTCGCGTCTTTTCACATTCCTTCACTAACACTATTCATCATTTTTATTCTACTCACTGTTTATTTGTCTAAATACTCATTTTTTCTTTGCTTTTTTTCGTATTTACGACTTTTTTTCTGCATTTTACGATACTCGCCGAATAGCCATCCGTGCTTAAAAGTTTTTTTGCATTCGCTGTGATTGGATTGAGTTACTCTCGTCAAAAATTTAGATCTAGGCTAGGAGGCAGTTTGGTATAGATAATTGCCGGGGCAGCTTTATTGAACTAGAATTACCTTAATTATCAAAACGTAAAAAAATTAAAATAATTAAAAAATCATTATTAAAATAAATTTGAGAAAAATTATATTTAAAAATTATATAACAAATTAAACAGCACCAAAATTACTGATTAAATGCATCTTATTCTCATACTCAAGCATTTTTGCAAGAAAGCCTTGATTTCCTTCCGTCTTTTACCACTGAACTTGCAATATTTTTCCTGTCAGAGTTTCCTCCTGTTATCTTTTAAGGATTGAGATCACGACCCTGATGTTCATCCTTAGAATGAGCCAGACCTTAGGGAATTTCATTTTGACAGGAATTTCACATTATCTTATCGGCGTAATTGGTCGAGCATAAGTACGGAAAAAATTCAACATGGGTATAAAGGAATTGGAATTTTTTAAAAATTTTTTACAGGGTAGGTAGGTGAAAAAACAACGGCGTGTTGGTCCTTATAACTTCTTAGATACTTTGACGAGTCGAAACATGGTCTGCTTTGCCTACGAGCTTATAACCCTGCAGTAGCGTAGAGAATCTTTAATTAGGTTGAAAGCTACTTTTTCGAGTTTTGCAGAATTCAATGCTTAAAAAGCTATCTTTACAAAATTCTAACTCTTCAACAGAAGAAAGAAATTGGACGCAATTGAATTTATATGAAGGTAAAATGATTGTTTCACATCTCGTTTAATTTCCACCTTGATTAGTTCAGTCCTCGCGTGGAACCATCGCATTTTTATTACAGGTTGCTTCATTGATAATTAACTTTTTTCAATTTGCAAGCGGTTGCCAAAAAATGAAAGTTTGCACCATAGCTTGATTTACAGTAATCTAAAAGGTCGTGAAGCATATAAGTAAGTGATAGCTAAATGAAGGTGCTCTTGGATAAGATGATTAATATTCCACTGATACATTTTGTTGTAAATCCTAAAGAAAAAAATATAAAAAAGATATCCCACAAATGATCATATTGTGCTATCTTCCGGACAACGATAATTAATAATATATCATTTTAATGCAGACAAGATAAACTTTCTTCGAACGCATACTGCATTTCATTTGCATTCGTCGTTAACAATGCGCAAGGTTCGGTGGGCGATTCAATTTTTGTTTGACCCACCCTGTTGGTCATTCTCGGACCAAATTTCAGGCGATTCTCTTGAAATTTTACCCGTGATGAATCGAACAAAAAACGTTATTCTTCGATTTTTTTATGATCCTAAGGCGCGCGTAACGCCTGTTTTCAATCTGCTGAAAATTCTCGTAAAATTGATTGGAAAAAAAATTTGTGGAGAAAAACTCACTAAATGGTAAGTATTTGCTTCCATTGCACTTCAGAACAACCGCTCCGGCTGCTATGCGCATTTCTTTATCGACAACATCGCACGGGCCATTGATTTTGGTATTAATGGTCGCATTTTTCTCGCCTAACCCGACGACGAGCATTATATTAAGTGAAATGACGATTAATTTGACGAATCGCTTCATTTCGAGACGAAAAAGCAGCAAAAATCCGGTACTGGATGAAAATATATTCTGATGTATCAGCAATTACGGAATGAATAGCAGTGATTAGAAAATGTTAGACGATATTTATAGCCGAACGTTTTAGCTCATTTTCGCGATATGCAAATTAAGAGGACAAAGACACGGAAGTTAGCGAGCGCGATCGAATAATTTTAAAATGGTTTTTGCTTTAGAACAATTTTTTTAAATCAAATAAGCCGTCTTAAATCCGACTGGTTACCGAAGCCGTCTTGTGATAATTTAGCCCAGACTAGCCCTGTATTTGCCTTCGTTCTTTTTTATTGTTTGCTAACCCAGCAGTCCTTGTATGTACATTTCGTTCTAACTTAAGCTGAAAATAATGTTTTACTATTCCTTACATATATCTCAATACGCTTTCATTTCATCGCTTCTTAGCTAGTTTTTTTATTAATACAGGACTACGATGAAAAAAACCTTAGAAGTACAGTTGTCTGTGCCTATACTTGTTCTCACGTACATACGAACCTTGATAAAATACCTAATTGCAGTGAATACCAGCATAGATCAATATTTTATGTTAAGACTTTTATTATCCACTTCTTTGCTTGCTGATCTGCAATCACTAGCCTTCATTTCCTCATCAAGTTAAAAATATGCATCAGATTCTTTTAAGTTCAACCTTACTTTTATATCTAGTACTCGTACCTCTTCGTTCCTTGATTCACCGACTGAGTTGCTCATGTAATTCGCCTCATTATCTTTTCAGATTATTCACTTGAAAGTAAGAATGCCAGATAAACAGACGGATCTAGGCACAGTGTACAACTCAAACAACCTCATTTCTGTATTAGGACGAGTCCCCTAGCCTTTTCAGTAGCACTTACCTCGAAGGATGCATTGAAAATGATATAGCATACGTGAAATTATAACATAATTAGATATGTACAAGCAAAGAAAAATGCTCCGATGGAACAAAAAAGGGAATATACTTGGGATTGTTAATTATCGAGGATGTAAAAGGAGGGGACTAGGAAAAATCTCTCTATGTTATATGCCAAAAATCGCAAAATATGTTAAAAACCAGACTTTCTCTAAACAATGCAAAAAATCGAAGTATATTCTGCGGCCTCCCAATAGAAATAAACTATTTACCAAAAAATTGATTGAAAAAATCAGCGAATTAGCAATGCAGTAGCTAAGCGAATTGAATGAAATAGTACATATCGATGCATTCAAGACAATCGATGATATTGTTGGTTCAAAGCAGTAGGAAACACGGAAGCTGACGTGCAACCGACCTTATGTAGATACTCTTTTACACATGTCTACAACAATTGTTTACTAAACTTTTACATTTTTCGAAGGCCGCAGAATATACTTCGATTTTTTGCATTGTTTAGAGAAAGTCTGGTTTTTAACATATTTTGCGATTTTTGGCATATAACTTAGGGAGATTTTTCCTAGTCCCCTCCTTTTACATCCTCAATAATTCACAATCCCAAGTATATTCCTCTTTTTGTTCCATCGAGCATTTTTCTTTGCTAGTACCCTACTTTTAATTAGCAAGATTCGGAAATACAATACTAGATTTCATTTACTGTGCGGTTCTTCTAATAATTGAATGGTTTAAACTTTACAAAGCTACTAGGTGTAGAAGAAACAAACATTCTGATTAGTAATTCTTATGTTACGTAGAACATAAACATTAGGTTTAAACCACTTTGCAATACTGCTGAGTGTATGCAAAAGCGCCCAACTGACGTCCTATATTTCATTCCCTGTAAATTTTTAGATCTCAGGAAAACATTTCGGTTTTCGCAATACTCTAGAACAAAGGCTAACATGCAGTGTTAACTTTACACAGCCGCATAGTGTAAAGAGAATTTTATCCGATTTGTAAATCTGATGTTACTCGGATATTATTACCAACATTTACGATAAAATTGCATGTCTACAATGGTCTGAGGACAAATAAACAATGAGTGTAAACTACTTTACATCAGTGTTGGATGTACAAAAACGCGCCTACGTGACGTCTCACATTTGATTCTTTTAAAATTTCTAGACTCCAGAAAAAATTAGGTTTCAGGAATGCTCAAAAACGAAGATGGATACATATGTATTGTAAACTTCATGTAAACCCTAGTGTAAAGAAGATTTTGGTCAGATTCGTAATTTTGATATATTTCCGATATTGCGATTAATATTTATGAAAAAAATTTAGTCTCCATAATGTTCTATGGGCAAACTAACAATAGGTGTAAACCACTTTACAACACTGTAGAGTGTAAACATATGCGCCAGACTGGCATATCAAATTTGGTTCCTGGTCCATTTCTTGACTTGATAATCGTGTCCCTGACTCATAACCGGAGAAGCAGGCAGAAAAAAACACGACAGAAACGCAGTTTAAACACCAAATTTTTAGCTTTACACTCGATAAATATTAATGTATAGACAATTTGCTTTGACATGCACCCAATATAAAGCACTTTATTTTTATTCTATTGGACGTATCTCGACTTCAGGATGGAGAAAGTAGCGAACAAAAAATGCAACAAAAGCGTATTTTTCATCATTTAGAACACTATAAACTTCAAAATTCCGTACCAAACTCCTCATCGAGTTTAAAGAAATTCGGTGTGGTAGAATTTGTAGCTTTCAAATCGTAGTACATTTCTGTGTGCCAAAATTCTCGTGCAAAAATTATTTGGTATGATTTATTAATCAAAATTCGGAAAAAACGTGTCTTTTCGCCCATCTTTTACCCTTGATTTTGAACTTTACACCCCCATTAATAACTCAATATTGCGTTTTTTAAATACGGTTTGCTGCGATGTGTAGCCCCTGAGAGGCACTTCATTACTGCTGTATTCACTTTTCCCTGACTCATAAGCGGAAAAATTTGGCACAGAAATCTTAATTAAAATCCATTTTTTACACAATCTACTAGAGTGTAAACTTTAAACCCCAGGATTTAACTCATCATAGAGGGTAGAAGACTTTGCTTATATGCAGAATGTAGCCCTTTATCCGCTTTACATTTCTGTCAGAAAACATTTTAAAAAACTCATAACCGGAGTTAGTATCAGACATAAGCAGGTTGAAAACTCGACCAAAAAGTGCTTTTTCACCCCCAGATTTTCGCACTCTTTACACTGCCATTCGAGAACTAATGCGAATTTCGAAAAACAAAAAATGGTAATATGTAGAATTGATCCCTCTATAATACTATGCTGTTCAATTGATCGAGTCATCAATACTCAGTTGTCCACATGCCGCAGTAAAAAGGTCCCAAAATTTGTCCCTTGTTATAACGTTACACAAAAACTTTACACCTTCTTTACACTATCAGTTTTGAATTTCAAGAAAAACAAAAAAAACACGGACAGCCAATTTTTTTATTATCTTTCTTTTAAAAAAACCGCACCTTTTATAAGTGTCCCGTTATAGCTGTAGGGGGTGCACAGGTGTTAGTGGTACCCAAGTATATTATAGGTACGCGCTAACGCGCTACCTAAGATGAGTGCTTTAGATACATATTATATACCCGCAAATGCAATAATTTAGGCGTTCTTTATATGCAATGATTACTTACCATGTTATAGAACTACTGAGATTAGCCCTGAAATTAAGGGCGTTCTACCCATATGCATTTACGTACAGGAGGGAATTTTGCGGGTCAACCCATGAATTTTTGCAGTGCGTGAAGAGCCATTCTAGGGGCCCACTGGAATATATCCACTACGCGTAGCTCATTCAGCAAAAGTTAACATGCAAAAAATAAATGCATAATAGCGTGTTTTAGTCTTTTAAATCACTTCTATTCAAAATCATTATAGGATTTTTTTAATTAAAAATTAAGAATTTCGGCAAGTTTACGCCAAAAAGAAATTGAATTCCTTCAACATTTTTGACATTTTGTTAGTGGGAAGCACGATCCAGGTAACTAGAATCATGCCCTATTCCCCTAATACTGCGCACTATAGCACATACATACACTCGGCCATCTAATCATTTGACGCATTTGTTTACCTTGACACGAGGCGTAGTACATTCTTAGACGAACCAAGGCAAAAACATAACTTTCAACTCCAGTGTGCAAACTTTACACTTCTTAAAGTGATCCAGTAATTCAATATTGAGTGTAAAAACCGCGCCTGAGTGAGATGTGTAAAGCTAAAGACGTGCTTACTTACTTTTCGCAATATAGTCGTACAAACTGATTCATAAATGGGAGAAGTTAGCAGGAAAAAATTGGAAAAACATATTTTCTCTGATCGGATTCTGATCTTTACACATCCCAAATTAATTCATTCTTCTGTGTATAGAAGCGCGACTATAAAAAAGTCTGTTTCATTTAACTTTGCTGCTTTCTTTCGAATTTAATCCGCATCAATCAGGCTACAAAAGTGGTTTAAACTTTTGATGCAGTATTGCCGTTTGATAATAGGAAGTGTCTCAGCATAACTCGGTATTCTGTGGAAACTCATAAGTATACTGTTAGTTTGAGCCACTTTTGTGAGCAATTTTAATTTTTTCAAAAACTTCGATAACTTAAATGAAACGGGTTATAAATGCAATGTGTAAGCCTTCAGACGTATTTCATTTTTAGAACAAGACCAATTTATAACCGAAGAAGTTGACAGCCAAAGACGCGGCAAAAATGTGATTTTAAACTCCTCCCAAAATTCAAACTTTTAACATCTAAAACTAATTCACTATTGAGTTTAAACGAATGTGGTCAAATTTCATGTATAATCCTTGAAACTAGTGCACTTATGATAAAGAGATTTTGTCCCAAATGATAACTGCAGATGTTAAAAAACGAAAAGAGGCAAAAAATGACCAAAATGTGCTTTCCACTCTCATATCTTTACTTGGGATAATTTTTTACTTCCTTATTTACTTTTTTACTAATCTTTACTTTCCACACTTTACAACCTGTGCGAATTTCAAAAATAAAAAGGTTTATACCAGAGCTGTTCAAGTTCTACAATCTCATAAGCATTTGCATAAAGTGGTCTACTAGTTTTGACGAGAAAAGTCAAAAATCACTTTATGTTATAAGGTTGAACGAGGACTTACACACTCAACACTTGCGCCAGGCTAAGTGTAAAAAAAAGCGTGTGCAGCGAATTTTTTCAAAATCCATTGCTAAAATACCGAACCTCCCTGATGTGTGCCCTTATAATTGGGGCTCGTACGTTGGCAATATCCAAATGCGTTCATACCTAGTACCAGGAAGTGCGATTGCCCTACCTAAGACAAACACTAAAAAAGGTCACAGTAGCGGACTTGGGATTTTCGTCAAGAACAGCTTTACCCCAATTTTTTCCAAAAACAGTCTGAAATAGGTCGAGAAGTTTGCCCTACGTGTGAAACAGCGTTTTTTCGGCGTTTTAAGTTGTATAATTTAATATGAAATAGCTTTGAATATTTTTTCGAAAAATTTTGAAATAATCGACAATTTTTCTGCGAGAAATCTATTGTATGTCTTCAAGTTCAATGAAAATCCGGCGGGAAGCGTCCGAAATTTGAAAATTTAGGCGGAGGACTTCCAGAAGCTCGAATCCTCGATTTCCTGTCCAGTGGCGGATCTAGGATTTCCCAAAGGGGGGGCGATAAACCTAAGGAGAGTTGGGCGGAACCCTGACTTGGGCGAAAAAATTAGCCCTCAAAAATTCTTAATTTTGCGCACTATTTTCAGCCAATGAGGGGGCGGGCACCTTTTGCTCCCCTATATCCGCCCCTGTTCATGGCCGTATCTCTAGCATTTGGCGCATAGCGTTAAAAAGTTTTGAAAGTTATGCTTAAAAACAGAAGAATAAATTATAAAATAGCAGTCTTTTGCCCCTGAAATCTTTTTCAAAATTATTCCTTGAGCGAAATTACGGCTTTTAGGCCGCCAAAAAAGTAAATTAATTGTATTAATACGTATTCTTCGACGCGCAGCGCCCGCAAAATTCGAGAAATTATGACCAACTGCAACAAAAATCTCTGCAACTTACATGTCCGTTCTTTATCTCGCCAAGTGTATGGGGCCTGTAGGGACAACCGCCCCCTCCTTGTGCCCTTAAATCCCCCATTTCACAATACTTACTTTATTACAAGCGTATATTGATGGAATATAAATTTACAGAAAAATATTCAAAAAAATTACAAGAAAAAGGATAAAATGCGATTTTAGTAAATAGCATTTAACGAAAGAAATTAATATAAACCAAAGCAAATGAATAAAGTCGATAAAGCAATTTTTCTGGAATCAAATAGATATTTATCTAAAACTCAAAATTTTGAAATCTAAGCTAGAATTTCAAAATTACTGCTGGACAGCGCAAAACTGTTTGGCACTGCCTATGCCCTCTGCATTGCTTGTTGTTACAGTCAACAATTTTAGGAACCAAGTATTTAGGTTATACTTCACAATTTAACCTGTCAAGGCAAGAAGGACTGATGTGGAAAAAGGGTAAATGGCCAGACACGCTGAGTCTCACAGGGGTTAGGTTAGCGTTGGCAAAGCGTTAATGAGAACGAAAGAAGGAACGATCGTTCTCGTTCCCGTTATCGTTAACAAAACGAGAACGATAATGTTTTTGGAACGATTTGATTTACCATTAACACAACAATTAATGAGCATCTTCAACGAGTACGGGAACAATAAAGTCTTCGGAACGGCTTCGTTTATCGTTAATGGAACGATAATTGATCATCGTTAAATAGAACAAGATCGATAATGTTTTAGGGACGCTTTGAATCTTCGTTAACAGAACGATAATTGGTCGTCGTTAAGGAGAACGAAAACAAAAAAGCTCTTCGGACGGTCTTGATAATCGATCCAAATGATCTTTAAGTCAGTTATTTCATAGGATAAAAGTTGCACACGTAATTACTGTATGTTTGTTTTTGTGAATTTTTCAAATGCGTTTACTTTACGCATGCATCTCATTCCTGCTCTTTTGCATTGTTTATCATACTCGATTAGTCGATCCTTTTTTAAATGTAATCTGTCTGCGATTCAGTCTTTCGCAACTTCATTGGTTAATCAAGGGATTTAGTAATAGTTTTCATGGAGGACGATAATATGGATATATGTAGTGAGTCGACAGAGCTAAGCAGAGATTCTGTATCGGAAGCTGATATCATAAGTCGAGATGAAGCGGTAGATAGCGGTCATACGCTCGATATAGAAAGCCCAAAGAAGGAATCACGCCCGAAAAAATGGAGGATAGTGCTGGACAAAATACATTAGTTTATCATGTAGGTACCTATATAGGTAACTGGTTTCATTTTGTTTGGAATCGTACCTACATAATGACTCCAAAATTGGAAAAGGAGGTCCGTTCAATGCGTGGAATATTAGGGGGCGGCGGGTGTCAGCTTCACCTTTTTCTGGAAGTGCCGTAAAATGGCCGAAAAATGGACGAAATGGATACATACATTTTTGAACATTTTAAACTGACCATGCTGTAGGATTTCTTTCCATCTTCAAAAATGGCCTATTTTTAGATATTTTCAACCAAAATTTCCATTTTCGAGTTTACCAAGCCTCAGCTAGGTGAAGGATGAAAGGACAACCGACCTTGGCATAGGCGTAGCGAGGATTTTCCCCAGGGGAGAGTCCGAAATTTTGAAGTCAAATATCTCAAGAATCATCAGAAGATGGGCAAAAATGAAAGCAGTTTTTAGCGTCTCGCAGCGAGCTCTATAAAATTCTGATGAAAAGTTTTGGAGAAATTAAAAATTTTTCACTTTACTATATATAATAATTTTTCGATGAGTCTATCGTTCAAACTATACCTATATATAACTGATTTCGCATCACTCGATGCATTATTGATCGGAAAATTGGATAATTTCGACAATATGCGTAGCCTTGATTTTATCCAGGGCAGCAAGCTCTATCGATTCAAACCATACATGTACCAGGGCTTATGGGGGATCCCCGCCTGAAATTGGTCGGGAACCTCTCCCTAAAAATGGCCGGTAACCCCCTCCCAAAATTTCGAGCTTTACATGTCTGATTGAAACTGAAAACAGGGACATACCCATATTCAGCCTAGCTAGGGACCAACCAACCTTCGAGAGCCCGAAGATGGACGGGCTGAAGCTTTGGCTATTCCCAAGAATGATGAATGGAGTTCAGGTTCGCGGGGCCCGAGCGGAGCCCCGGAGAATTTTTAAATTTTAGGTCTTTTTACAACGTCAGGTTATGCTAAAAAATAAAGGATTTCAAGTCAATCTAACTATTTCTAAAATGTATTTCATTTTTTCAATATTAGAATTATTAGATCACGAATTTAATTTTTTAACCCAAATCAAGATGTTTGTCGTTTTATTTTCTGGTACTCGCGTTTTGACATGTAAATTTGATATTTTTTAGAAAAATATCACGGTGCGAATTCTTTCTCCCCCACTGTCTCCGCCACTGTTAATTATCCTTTGTATAAGGAATATTCGAGGGCGCGAATGCTAAAAATGGAGGATTTTGAGTCAATCTAATTCTATTCCTAAGTTAAACTTAACTTTTTTAAATTAGAATTGACTACATCAACAATTTATGATTTTTTGGTGCCTATAGATAGAGCTAGCCGAGGAACGTTGAAAATGATAAAATGATATTTTTTCGCCATAGCACCATTTTTAAGACAAATGTTTGACTTTTAGAAAAATTTGCACCCCCAGAACTTTGGTACCGCCCATAAGTGGGCAACAACAAAATTTTGAGAAGGGGGATGCAAAATTTTTCAAGGTCAAAAAATGGTCTTAAAAGTGGTGCCGTGGCGAACAAAACACCATTTTTCAACGTTTCTCGTCGAGTTCTATCCATTGGCATCAAAAAATCGCTAGAAAAAAAATTTCAAAACTTGAATTTTAGAGGGTATTGTTGGGTTTTTTATATTCATGTTCGGTATTTTGCCTTCTGGGGGTGCATACCCCCCAACCCCCCCCCCGCCCACGTGTGATGCCGCCCACTTATAGCTTGCACTCCCTTTTAGCACGACCCTGCCCTCTCAATCTAGCCTGCCCACGCTGGTTTAAGAATTATCTAATAGCTAAATTGTTTTTTCGTGTTTCAAATAGATTGCAAACACTGTGTATTAACATTGATTTCAATGTGCTCTCCTATTGGAAGGGAAAAAAGCAGCTCTTCCGAAATTACATACAATTGCCATTTCGGTGCTTGTATTACCAACCACATCAATACCGTGTGAAAGAGTCTTTAGTCAGGCGGCTTTTATACTTGATAAGAAGCGCCACAATCTTAGTAGCAAACGTTTGGAAAGCAAAATTTTCTTCCGCGTGAATTCGGCATTTGCGTTTTAAAGAAGCTAATCCTATGCCTACCTAATTCTTACGCTTTTTTTATTCTTTTCGTTGTCTACATAACAGTAAACAATGCATCTAATGTCTGTGTGTGTGTATGTTTCACTTATATAAATTAACGGGAATAGAAAAGGTTTTAAGAACGAAAATGTTTTAGGAACGCTATCAATTATCGTTAACGGAACGATATGCAGCTGTCATTAACTAAGAAAATGTTTTAGGAACGCTATTAATTATCGTTAACGGAATGATATGCAGCTGTCGCTAACGAAAATAGGAGCAATATTAGTTTCGCAAAGAATTCAACTATCTTTAACGGAACGATAATTGAGTATCGTTAATGGGAACGGGAACGATAATTCTTTTTGGAACATTTTGTCAACACTAGGTTAGGTCTACCCTTCAGAGCAGTGCAGTAAACACGGGCGTAGGTACTTTAGCTCATCCTAAGAGCGAATTCGCAGCAGCAGCGTTCTCAGGGTAGGCCAACGTATACAACATTGTGTCTTGTAAAATTCGTTTCAGATGGCTTTTAGTCTGCAAATTAGCCAGAAACCTGCTAATTGTTTGCAGTAGCATCCCTGTGCTTCTGCAACAATTCTGATCCTTTATATGTAATCATGTAAGTAATGTTTGAGTTCATAAAAGGTAAATTTCTGTAATATAAATTCCGCGTACTATTAGCTACTATAGATACCTACTGCTGTCTATTAAAAAATAAGTCCAAAAAAGGAATATCCAATTTCGCTTGCGATCTCAAGGCAGCCAGCTAGCTGCTTGGCTACATTTTTAATCGTATTTTGTGCTACACCTACGTGTGAATACGAATTTGCGACATGTAACTAATAATCGAAATTTGGGTCATATGAATTGGCCCGACGAACCCCCAATCGTTATACTACACTCAGGCAAAGCATGAGTGCACCTCACTATTATGTATGCGAAATTCTACTTGGATCGGTTTCCCGGATCTTTTTCTCTGATCCACATGTGTAAGATAAGCGTTCACTCGGACTCTAGTCCTCTTTCGGCGCTAATATTAAATATAACTGGGAGACACTAGAACACCACTTTCATGGGTCCAGCTATAAAAAAGATCCATTTCAATTTGTTTAGTAGTACCCTTCTGCTACACTCCTTCCTTACTAGAAGAAGCCTGAACGCAGACAACTCGGGAATTTTAACTCGGAGATCTTTAACTGGATGGGGCACCTCATACATTCGTTCTAACATGAGCGAAATTGTCCCCACACCGGTCGATTTCTCCTATTCTCCGCTCTACTCGGCATGTGTAAGATAAGCATCCCCTTGGTCTATTGTTCACTTTTTGCACTTGGAAGGCAAATGAACATTATGCTCACGGATTTAACTTTGAAAGGCCTATTTCAATTCGTCTAGTCATCCGACTGCTCACTTCTTACCATAAAGGAAAAGCAAGAGCGCAGCACAAATTGTTGGAGACAAAGTTGGGACAAATTTTCCACAAACCGGAAATTTACCAGTAATATAGAGGCAGCGTCAAATATCTGCTATTGTTCTTAAGCATATTGATGTTACGAGCAAACGAAAATCAGAGCCCAGTTCCAATTTGTTGAGGCTGAAGCCTCAATGCTTAAACATAAACAGTATGGTTTTGGCTTACGCCGGCTTCCATAAACGCAGACTCACACCATGCTTAAACCAACGACAATTTTGGAACATATGACATCAAAATTGAATACTTTGTGCAGATTTGAGAAAAATCAAAATCGGATTAGGCGCGTTTTTTTTGCATTCTGGAAAGTCTTTTGAATTTCGGTCAGGGTTGATAAAATTAAAAACCATTATTATGCAGGTTTGTTAGGCTCAGAGAAGTCTTTCGGGTTTTGGTGAAGGTTCTTGAAATTCAGAAATGATTCTGGCGGTCTTTTGGATTTCTGGCCAGTTTTTGAAATTAACATGATGGTTTAAATAAATTTTAGGATAAAGATTTTTAGTAGTGTGACGTGTCTCCCTGGGGACAGTGTTGCGAGGGATAGCCTATGCTTAAGCATAGGCGAGCGAGCCTAGACATGCTACCTGGAGGTAGGGTCAGGTAGCAAAGCTTTAGCATAGGCAATGATGAAGGATAGATAAGCTAGCCTGAACGTGCCCGTGAGCCTAAGTAGTCTCTGAGTAGGGTGCCCATAAGCCTAAAGGGGCAATCCTTAGGGAGGGTGTCCGCAAGCCTAAGGGAGGGGAGCAGTGTAAACTTAATTAATCCTTTTACTGATTTTTCTGGAAGCTGCGTCAGAATTGATTTAAATTCAAGACCTGTTGTACGGTCAGGCAACGAGTAGGAATGCAACGGGCTTAAGTCACTTGGTGGCGAACTAGGACCTAACCTTTTTATAAGACCAAATTATTCCGAGTACAAAACGAATTTTTCCCCTGTATAAACTCGGTTTTTGTAAAATTTTCTATTCCAGTCTCCTAAAATGCAAATTTGTGATATTATTGCTAGAGCCAATTGTGGCTGTACTTTATTTCGACTAGCAAAGGGAGCGCTTCACC
Organism: Mermis nigrescens; assembly: GCA_036768485.1. Taxonomy (NCBI): domain Eukaryota; kingdom Metazoa; phylum Nematoda; class Enoplea; order Mermithida; family Mermithidae; genus Mermis; species Mermis nigrescens. The sequence continues at coordinate 38,064,725 of JAVLUZ010000154.1, forward strand.
GTCCCAAGACGGATATGTGCCGATATGATAACCAATATAAAATTCATATGTCTTATTTGTTATTGTCTTAATGTAATCTTCTTGTTCTCATTTGCTCCTTTCGCATTTTACTGCTTCTCTCCCTTACTCTGTGATATCCATTATTTAGAACCTCTCAGTCTTACATTAAATGTCGAAATATCGTTAAGGAACACTATTTAGGAATTATCAACTTCTCTAAGGTTGCATTTGCTCTTCAGATTAAATTAGTTATAAGTTATTATGTTGTATATTGTAAATTGTAAATAAATAAAACAATAAATAAAATTGTAAATCACTATAATCATAAATCACCATCAACAAATGCTTAAAACTCCATGTAAAATTAGCTGTTTGAATACGAGTCAAGATATATAAAATAGAATTTAACAATTTCAAAAGCCATGCATTTGCTGCTTCCGGCTTGTTTACATTAAATCGCACACACGTTGATTTAAATTATATGAAAGACTCTTTATATTTTGATTTCTTGCTTTGCTGAAAGCTCGTCCTCAATAAGAAATCGTGGTTTCCGAAACCTCCCATAATTTCCTGTTTACCCGTCTCTTACGTGTCTCACAGGGCCATATCGTGAATTTTAAATAGTCAATTAAAAATCAGAGGTCCAATATACCCCAATAGCCAAATTTGGGAAGTATTATCCAAGCTGTGCTTCGGCAGAAAGACTGAAATCTTAAATTTTATGTTATGGATAGTGTATGTTTGTGCTCATATATTTCATAAACCAATCCATCAATTTTTTTCAAAATTTACAGTAAGGTGAAGCGGGATATTACATAGAATATTTTTAATTCAAATAAAATTTATCTGCTGCGATTTGAGATATAAAGAAAAATGGAATCTTGAGAAACGTTTTTCTTACGGACGTTTTGTCAATTTGAAGTGCGGTGCAGTAGTTTACACCACTTGATAGCGCATTAAAAGATGCTTCAGAGTAGCATAAAACATTTGCCCCGTGGCAATAAGAGATGTTGTGAGAGCTGATCAAACATTTTATAGTAATCCGTCGTTTCCGGGTTTCATATTTCCGATCAAGCCATTTTGATCAAAACTTCAGAATCAAAGGCCCGCTTTATCCATTGAGTCAAAATATGAAATAGTACGTTTGAACTGTGAACCTTTCAGCTATACAATGATTAAGTATAGTACGCGCGGATGCTTATTCGCAAAGCGCCGAATTAGGGGTCATCATACTACTACACATTAAAGCACGCTACACATTAAAGTATAGGCGCAAACCGCCGGCCTATTCAACTTTTGTGTGCATTTTTTCGCACTAAATAAACATTCATTTAATGCTATATGCCTCTGTATCCATTTACTCAATTTGTGATAAAGTAGGCTGCACTATGATAAATCTACAGATGCACAGGACTTTAATGAATCGACATCAAAAAGAGTCGCCAGCGAATATTGGTGGCATTTTTTACTTCTTCGGTTTAAATCAACACTCAGATATGAGTCCCGAAAAATTTTTCTAATAGAAATGTACTAGGACTCAAGGGCTGCTTTCCACTTACCTGCAAAGTTTTATACACTTAACCCGGAGTTAGATCCAGGGTATTAAACTTTACAATCTACTGGATGGTATAAAAAGACAGGTTTGTCTAAAATTTTTACGCAAACTTCTCCCTTTGAGAGGGTTTGTAAAGTACGTTTAAGCCTCGCGTTCCCGTGAACTAGGACGGCGTCCTAGCCAATCATTTTTTATGACTACAAAAGTTTGTCTAGTCTCATTTTAGCCCCTAGTTACATCATTTGAAATGCTCAAGCTAGTAATCAAAATTATATATACTAAAGAATTGTGCATATTCTCATGATTATCACGTAAAGACTTAAATTACAAAAAAGGTTTTGGTCAATGATGACTTCAAGATTAGTGAGCTTCTAATTTTCAATCAGGTACTACTGTCCTATACTGATATTTGAGTCAGCTAAAATATACTATTTGTATTTATTTTATGCATGATCACCTCATGCATATGTTAAAGGTATAGTAGCAGTTTTTTAGTTATACCTTCTTACAAAGATAATTTAGCGAAAAATGACAAACGTGTTCAGAAAGAGCTTAAAAAATCGCACAAAATGAGACTAATATTTGCTATGTTGAGTGAGACTAATTACATTTTAACCTGGCAAGGACGACGGCGTCGCAACCTTTGACTTCAAAAAACACATGGGAACGTGAGGTTTTTAAGGGCTACTAGTCGAAGCAAACCGCGTTTTAAACACTCAGGATTGAGTAATTTCTGGAGGCAGTAGCAACTTTTCCAAAAACAGTCAAAAATAGGTCCAAAAAATTTGCCCCTAAGGCACGAAACAGCGTTTTTTCGCTATTTTGCATTGAATACTTTATTATTATTATTATTATTATTATTATTATTATTATTATTATTATTATTATTATTATTTATTATTATTATTATTATTATTATTATTATTATTATTATTATTATTATTATTATTATTTTTATTATTATTATTATTATTATTATTATTATTAATATTATTATTATTATTATTATTATTATTATTATTATTATTATTATTATTATTATTATTATTAATATTATTATTCTTATCATTATTATTATTATTATTATTATTATTATTATTATTATTATTATTATTATTATTAATATTATTATTATTATCAATTTTTTATCATTATCATTATTACCATTATTATTTTTTATTATTTTTTATTATTATTATTATTTATAATATATTAATAATATTAATAATAATAATATTAATAATAATAATTATTATTATTATTATTATTATTATTATTATTAATATTATTATAATAATTATTATTATTATTAGTATTATTATTATCATTAGCATTTTTAATTTTAATAATATTAGTGAACAATTGCTGTTATCGAAGAAACTGTCGATTTTTGGTTCATTATTGGTAATATAAAAAATTATTATTTAAAAACAAAAAATAGGATTGTTGATATTAATACTAGCAGAGGAAATGCTCCGATGGAACAAAAAAAGGTAGAATATACTTGAAACAGAGAATTATCATGGACGTAAAAGGTGGGGACTAGAAAAAGCTCCTATCTACAAATGTCGCAAAATTTGCTAAAACTCAAAAATTTCCTAAACAAAGAAAAATGAAAGTAAGTAAATCAAAGAAAAAACCTACCTGTGCCTAAAACTGCAAGATCTGCTAAAAATCAGATTTTTTCTAAGCAACGCAAAATCGAAGTATATTCTGCGGCCTGCAGAAGAAAGCAGCATCCCGTCGAACAAGATAAAACATTGGGCTAGATAACTGAACCACTCACTCTGCAAAAGCAGATATCGCCATAGCTGAGCAGCGCCATGTTGCAATATTTTTCTGGGTAAAAAAATAGTAATTATGGTATGTTGGAAAAACGGCAATTTTAGACGTTTCTGATAGAACACTGGTGCATGCTCCTAACCTCCCATGCCTAATGGTTATCAGTTTACATGGGCAGGAATGAAATCCGGGTGGTCTGGTGGGATTAAAGGCCAGAAGAGTACTGAATGGACACATGCTTTATATAGAAATCACAGTCTTTCGTTGCGGTATCGCAAATAATCAAAGGATATAACTTTTTGTAATATTTATCTAGCCACAATATCGAATAAATTAACGTTGCAAGTGATTAGCAAAAACGCAGATTTGAGATTTATTTTATAAGCTTTATATTAAGCATTGGACACCATACCTAGACGTAGGGGGTTTTGGAGAGTATGCACCCCAAAGCAAAATACCCAACAAGAAAACGCAAATACCAGAATTCAATTTTTTAAATCTTTCTGCTCTTTTTGGGGTTTTTTGGTAGGTACCAATAGATAGAGCTCGACAAGAAACGTTCAAAAATGGTGCTTTTTTCGCCATAGCACTATTTTTAAGACCAATATTCCAATTTGAAAACCCCCAGAATTTTGGAACCACCCACTGTATGGTGGACAATATGAGAAGGTTCACCTATTTCTTTCAGAGGCCGCAGAATATACTTCGATTTTTGCAATGCTTAGAAAAAGTCTGATTTTTAGCAGATCTTGCAGTTTTAGGCACAGGTAGGTTTTTCTTTGATTTACTTACTTTCATTTTTTCTTTGTTTAGGAAATTTTTGAGGTTTTAGCAAATTTTGTGACATTTGTAGATAGGAGCTTTTTCTAGTCCCCTTTTTACGTCCTTGATAATTCTCTGTTTCAAGTATATTCTACCTTTTTTGTTCCATCGGAGCATTTTTCCTTGCTAGTACCCAACTTTTTGTTAGCAAAAAAGAGTAGTTATCCCTATCTTTGTCAGTGTTGTAGCGAATGTCATTAGGTATTGCTTCCATCTAAGCAATTTATACTTGCATTGTGTATGAATTCATTTTCCCGACTCCGCGCGTTTGCAATATTATTTAGCTGAAGTTCGAAGCAGCATTATCAACTGTGCTCGGAAGCTGTTCCCTTATGGCTTCTGATCGTTGCTTACTTCGACCATGATGCAACTTAAACGAATAATCTCACGTTTTGTCATTTTACTTCTCGCTGACTCTATTTAATCCGATAAAGTTCATTGTAAACAAACGCGCCCAACTGGCATCTCATACTTGATTTATTGTTTTTAGAATTTAAGAAAAATAGTTATGTTTTGCAAGGCTCTAGGTCAAAAGTTCATATGCAGTGTTTACTTACATACACAGAATGCGCAGAAGATTTTAGTCGGATACGTAAATCGATATTACGTGGATATTACAATCAACATTTATATATAATGACATCACGTCTCAACAATAGTCTGATGACAAATTAACATTAGGTGTAAAACAGTTTACAATACTGTTGTGTAAAAAATGTGTCTAACCGACTTCTCACACTTGATTCCTTAAAAATTTCTGGTCATAAGGAAAAAATTAGGTTTCCGCAAGGCTCTAAAACGAAGATTAATATGTAGTGTAAACGATATGTTAACACCTAGTGTAAAAAAGATTTCAGTCAGAATCGTAATTTTAATGTTGCTTCGATATTACGACCAACTTTAATGAAAATAGTAAGTCTCCATAATGGTAAGGATAAATTAACATTGGTTTAAACCACTTTACTGAACTGTTGAGTGTAAACATACGCGCCAAAATTGCTTATCGAATTTGGTTTCAGGTTCATTTACAGACTTGAGAATCATGTCCCTGACTCATAACCGGAGAAGCTGGCAGAAAGAAACAAGACAGAAACCTGTTCAAAGCACCCCATTCTTGACTTTACACTCGCTTAATATTGGTTTAGGCATACGCGATTCGCTATTACATACACTTCATATAAGGCACTTTATTTTTATTCCTATTAAACCTATCCTGACTTCTGAATGGAGAAATAGGCGAGCAAAACCCAAACAAAGACATATTTTCCATCATTCAGAACATTGCAAACTTTAAAAATCCGTACCGTATCCCCTATTGAGTGTAAAGAAATTCGGTTTGGTAGCAGTTTGTAGCTTTCGAGTCGTAGTACGTTTCTATGTGCAAAAATTCTGTTGCAAAAATTATTTGATATGATTTACCAATCCAAATTGGGTAAAAAACGTGTTTTTTTCGCCCATTTTTCACGTCTGATTTCGAACTTTACACCCCATACTCAATATTGCGTTTTTTTTGGAACGCGGTTTGCTGCGACGTGTAGCCCCTAGAAGCTGCTTTATTACTGTTATACTCATTTTAGTCCAACTCATAGGCGGAAAAAGCTGGCAGAGAATTCTTAGTTAAAATCTGTTTTTTACACCATCGACCAGAGTGTAAACTTTAAACCCCAGGACCTAACTCCCTATTGCGCCTAGAAAAGTCTGCTTGTAGGCAGATTGTAGCCCTTGATCCCCTCTACATTTCAGTCAGAAAAACATTTTTAAAAACTCATAACCGGAGTTAGTATGAGACATGGACAAGTTGAAAACTCGACCAAAACATGCTTTTTCACTCCCAGATTTTCGCACTCTTTACACTCCCATTCGAGAACTAATGCGAATTTCAATTCTGGAGCATCCCTTCCTCTACAAATCTGTGCCATAAATTTATTTGAGGAATCAATACTGAGTTGTCCACATGCCGCCTAAAAACCTCCCAAAATTGATCCTATGTTATGACGTTACCAAAAGCTTTACACCTTCTTTACACAGCCAGTTTTGAGTTTCAAGAAAAACGAAAAAACACGGGCAGCGAATTTTTTTATTATCTTTCTTTCAAAAAAACCGCATCTTCCAGAATTGTCCCGTTATAGCTGTAGGGGGTTCACAGGTGTTAGGGGTACCTGAGTATATTATAGGTACGCGCTAACGCGCTACCTATGATAATGCTAATGGATGTCACGGCATCGGGCCTTAAGCGCGTCATCAAAGCAGCTGAACAACGTCTCATATGGGCCAGCGATGACTTTGGATCCGGATTAGTGCATGTGTTGAATCCAAAAGATAAAGAGTGTCGTGCTTTTTAGGCTACATTGAACAGCTTCTATTCTGGCTCCGGAATGAGCAAGGAATATGCTCAGAGGAAATCTCTGACATCTAATGCGGTTTAGTTTTCGATTTGCAAATCAACTCAGCCGCAACCATTTTGTGAGATCCTACAGAAGCTTTTGGCGACGATTGACAATTAATCGACCGATTCTTGCAAATATCGGCTCCAGCAATACCCTCATACTGGCCTAATGCAACGGCAAAAGCTGTCGCTAAAATTGAAGCAAAATGGCTCAGAATTCTTTTAATGTTTATTTATTATGCTCATCAGAGCACACCGGCTGTCAAAAATGAGTTTTTGGAGGAAGCGCTTGATGAGCTTTAGATTTTGGAAAATGCAGAATTGGAACGCACCGAAATGGTAGTCAGCGATGCTGTAAAAGCTCTCGCTGAAAGTGTTAATGATACTGAGGTTGATTTGTGCTTGGATTTTGGCGGCAGCAACGATATCGACAATGGTCAAAGACTTGCAGTGCTGTTGTTGCACGTTTTGGCGATTTGGTTTTCAGTATGCGCTGCACAAGGACAATAGAATGACCATTCCGCGACGCATTTTGCGAGAGTGTCTTCTATGCGCATTTGAGCTGATGTCCATAATGAAAGCTCAGATGAAGACGTAAAACACGTGGTTTTTGAAGAAACTGACAAAACCAATAGAAAGAGCTTGATTGGTTCTGCGAACCGGCTTACGAATTCCAAAGAAACCGTTATTTGTCATCTAATTCTAAAATTTCCTAGGCCGTTCGTAACGTCGACGATGATCATTCGGAAATCTCGTGTTGATGGCCCTACCTGCATTTCGGGTAAGTTAATGCGATGAATTAAAAAATAAAAAGTCTGCTGAAAATGCTAAAAAACGATTTTGGAAGATACAAATCTTTGTAAGAATAGGAATGGCTCATGAAAAATTAAAAACTGTAGATTTAGCTCCTATGTTTTGCATTGGACAGTACTTGCTCTAGATGAAAAAACACTTTCAAGCATTTTAAATTTGATGAACTGGTAATATAAAATTATGAAACTGATGCATATGATCATAGGTGGGCAGCACCAAAACTATGGGGGAGGAGGGGGTGAAATAATTTCTGAGGGGTGGGGGGGTGAAAAAAGTTTTCAAAGGTAAAAAATGGTCTTTAAAGTGGTCGTATGGCGGAAAAATCACCATTTGTCGATTTTTCTCATTTAGCACTATCCAATAGCATCAAAAAATCGATAAAAAAGCAAAAAAATTCAAAATTTGAAATCTGGGGGTATTTTGATTTCTGGTGGTGGGTATTTCAACTTCTGAAGGGGTGCATACCCCCTAAACCCCCCTCCTTTCACGCCCACGTGTGAACACGATAGTCCTATTATGTACTTTGCTTAATAAAATCAGGAATTTAGGTTGATCAAGTCATGCACACGTAATGTACAAGAAAGTTGTGTTTATTCACTGACATCGGTCACGCCACATGCAAAAGACTATTAGACGACAAGTATTCGATTTAAATCGCTATACCTTCGCACAAGTTCAAGTAAAATAAAACTGAATATTGAACTATAATGGTTATGATCAGAGTTAGGATGGGAATCTCTCAGCTGAAGTCGGACGCTCCCCTGTCCCCCAAAAGCCAGAAATGTTTTGAGCCCACTCCCCAATTTTTGGAAAAAATTGATTTTTTTGCCGTTCCTGGGCTTTTTTGGTTAAACATTGATGACCATCCCTCTCCTCAAATTGGCCGGAACTCCCCAGATTTCTAACCCTTACGTGAATTAATATGATACTAGGTCGATGGAAAAGCATACAGCAACAAGCTCTTTTCAACGTTTTTTTAGCATTTAAACTTCTGTGGAGTCAGTTTTCCACACGAAGTACAGTTGTCTTAATAAGATGACATACATGCTAAATAGTCACTGAAATGATATTTTAGCGCGAGAAGGATTAAAAAATTTGGCATTATAAAGGCGTCGTGGAATTTTTTCCTTCCATTCTCCTCCCATTCACGTATGAACTAGGGTGCTGCTGATGTGAGCATGTTCAGTGATCATTTGAAAAGAAATAAATATGTCCGAGCGCTTCACGCTAAACAACCATTATTGAATGCATTTTTTTGAATTTCACGAATTCTTTATTACTTTTCTCTTCTAGAAAGCAAGGATATTAATTGTGGAAAATGCAAAAAATTACGCTTATAAGATGTTTGAGTATGCATGGTCTTTGAACCGAAGGGCGCCTTAAAAATTTTTTTCATTGCTCCCCGATTCAAACATGCGGGTGGGGGTTACTCAGAGAATCCGGCGGCTCGCTAAATGGAAGACGCCAGAATTGAATTTTCGGCATGATGTTTTGGCTTTATGTCATTTTAGACTACCTAGACTTGCAGAATACGGTCGCTATTCATGTTTGTTCCTGTTTTGAAGTATGTGTTGTGCATTGACAGGTCCTGTCAATAAATATGTATTACTTATAGTAATGAAAAATTTGGGACAAAATCAGCCCGGGGATCGAGCCTACATTGGGCGTTACAAAGAAGTGCATATCGGTACAAGAGGAACGTCATGTTTTTTCAAGCTCAGCCGGAAGAAGTGAATAAGGACTTCTTGAAGGATCATGGAATGACGACTGCAGAGTACGCAAATGTTTTTAATGAACACGTATCTGAGAAAGCGCCAGCTGGTTGCAGTTCAGTAGGCGGCGAATGGAAAAATTATTAGAAAGAGTTGCAAAAATATAACGACATAGAAAAGCGTACTAGGTAAAAATGACATATCAATACTTGTTATTTAATCTTGCAATACAGGGTGTACATATATGCGTACGCATGAGTATTACCACTGGCGGACTAAGAGGGTGCGGGGGAAGCGGCCGCGCCCTCTCGTCAAAAACATTTGGGCGCAATAAAAGAACAGATGTGTATTTTCAAATGATTCTAGCTATCCCCCTTGTCGTCAAAAAATATTTATGCGTAATGAAAAAGATATATGTACACTTTTTGATGATTTTAGCAACTTCTATGATGATTTTTCAAATTCGACCGGCGCAGAATTCATAAATGACATTCACTGACTCTTGGCGCTCAAAAAAAAGTTAAACTCAAGCCAATTGTAGTTTTTTTGTGAAGATCAAAGATTTTTTAGGTTTTACAATGATTTCTCCAGTGTTGATTTAGAACTTGTGACGATTTTTGGATTAATTTTTCAAGTTTTTTAAACTTCGGAAAATTTCGAAAGTTTATACTTTTCTTGTGCATCAGAAATAATTCTGCCCATCAAAAAACAATAAAAAACAGGTACAATAAGCCATATGAACGAATTTTCGGACAATGCTTGACACTTAAGAAAATTTTGGATTCCGTTCCCGCTTATCAGAAAATTTTGGATTCGCTCTAATAAATTACTCAGGGAAAAAAATTATGCTTTACATATTTCCAATAAACAATTGTTTGCACGCGTTTGATCGTCTCATCTAGCGTATTGGTATTCCGAAGTAATTGTGTTTAAATTAATAATAAATTAAATTAATAATAAATTTAAAGTAAAATTACTAATAAAATTAAAATTAATAATAAATTTCCGAAATAATTCAGTACGTACTACTTACCTACCAGTTTTGTTCGTTGTTATACGCTTTGCTATGCTATCTGTTTGGTGCCTGTTTTATTTATTTCGTAAGCTTTGGAAAATTTACATTAACAACAAAGGTGTTCTAAACGAACAAGTAGAACCATATCGAGTTAAGGGATATTCAGGACTGCGTTATGTCAGCGATTTTGCATAGATATTTTTATGCATTAATTGAAGTGGAAAATCTCTCAAACAAATGAAACAGACAACTTCTATAATACTTTCGTTTAAACTTTCTCCGTTCGTTCATATAAATGAACTAGGCATGACAGTCACTAAGCATAGGTGCACAGCTTGACCGATCTGAAAGGGGGTCAGCCTATCTAGGGGGTGTCAAATATTGAGCTATTTCGAACGAAATGACTCAAAAACTGGTATAAAAGCTAAAATAGCGTTAAAACTACGTTATTACACAATTTGTTATCTATTTGAAGCACTTTTGAAGAAAATTTTAAAATTTCATCAGTTTTTTGCCTCCACTTTGCCTCATTTTTCCCGAGAAGTTTTCCATTTTTACATTCTGGGCGGGGGTGTCAGGCAGGACCTCCAAATTTCCCACGTGCATGTCTGCTCACTACGCAATTGATTGCTGCACATATGCAAGACTGGGCATATAACAAGAGGGATACGGTCAATCCGTTCGCTCGAAGTCAAAGGTTCTCATGTCCTTTGTTATAGAGACCGCCTCCTTGACTTCTATTCAAAACACGCATTTCTTTAACCACTTTTATTTTTTTACCGTTTGTGGCTAAAATTTAGAGATTATTCACTTATCTATCACTAAAAAGGGCCAACTAATTATCAAAAATACCAAATTTACCAAAAATTAGAAAAATTATTAAACTCACCAAAACTACCAAAAATAACAAAATTACCGAAATTACCAAAATTACCGAAAATACCGAACCTACTAAAACTACCAAAAAATACCAAAATTAGCGAAATCACCAAAATTACCAAAAGTAATAAAAATATAAAACTTACCGAAATTACCTAAAATACCAATTTTACCAATGTACCAAAGTTACCGAAAATACCAAACAACCGTAAGATACGTATCCTAAATAGGGTACAACCTACCAGAGCTACCACAAATATCATGAGAACCTAAGTAATGTCGCATACCAAAACTGCCAAAACTACCAAAAATACCATGAAAACTAAAGAAACTTTGTTCCTATGCTTAACTGTTCAAGTAAGACTTCTAGGTTAGGCCGAGCAAACACTTAAAAAGAAGAATAAATGTGAGCGGCGCTAGTGTGCACTGGCGTGATAAAGGATTATTGTATTCCTATAACAAAACCGCTCCATAATTCGCGGACGAGATCATAAAGGCAGGCAATTTATTGGTGAAAAACGGCATCATATGCATCAACGAATAAGTCTTAGACGATTTCACACGTTCACACATTCAATAGTCATCTAGATATCTCCATCAAACTACATTAGCATAAAACCAAAAAACGACCAGTCAGCCTCTCGTTCGCTTAATGCGATTAAAAATCTTGATTTATACTTGGTTGAGTCGCCTGTCTTTCACATCCCAGCGTTTTACTCGAATTAAACAACGGCTCAGTGATGAGTCTATTAATGCAAATTTTGGCTTTGCTTTTGATGTGTGTTTCGGAACGCTTTTTGGGCTCGGCGATGAGAATCCGTCCTCTGACGTAATCAATATTAATGATAAATGTGACCGTGATTTTAAGGGAAGGAAAGTAGAAGACGGAATGGTTGTGCTAGAATGCAATGGCAGCAGCCTCATACCCTTAAGCAAGCCAAAATTTTTAGAAATTTTTGGCGTAAAAGCTCTTATTCTGCTTCTAAGTTTGAAGTATTTGTACAAAAACACGGCATAAATTGATGCTAGAAATTGCAAGGAAATACCGACAGAAAACTTACAAATCACTAGATTTCCGTCTTCACGGATCTTTGTGAAGTAAAACAAATTATATAAATGAGATCAACATCTGAAACAATGGCATAAATAAATTTCGAATTACATAAGCTTTGAATGATTTCGTATGACTTACACATAGACATATAGCCGGTCTTAGGCACAAGGCGTAAGTCAAACGATTTGTCAAGTTAAAATATATTTTCATCAGCAACTGACATAAATGCTCAAATATCTTGATAACAATGCTAATCCACAGTTTCTGATTATTCCAGAGCGTTTTTCAGCAAATCTTTTATTTACATCAATGTTTTCTTTCCTTTTGTCTCCTTCTTCCCATCGGATCTCATTTGTTCATTCTAATGTGCGATTCTAGGCCCGAAACACCTCCCCGTCATAAGTAAGCAGCACCAGAAATTTGAGGGAAGGGAAGCGCAAGATTTTTTAAAGGTCAAAAAATAGTCTTAAAAATTATTAGTGTGGCCCAAAAACAGAATTTTTCGACGTTTCTCATCGAGCATTATCTATTGGTATGAAAACATCGCGAAAAAAGCAAACAAATTTCAAAAAATTGAATTCTGGTGGATTATTTTGGTTTTTAGGGGTTGGGGTCTTCAGCCTTCTGTTGTGGATGCATACCTCCGGCCCTCAAAATTTTCACCTCCTCTCCTCACGCCCACGTATGCTCCGCGTACATCTCTGGTTCCTTGATCCCCCCAAACAATTGAAATCACTCTCTCCGCAAAATTATATTTTTTTTAGTTTATTTCGCGTTTTTTGAAATGTTTTTATGATGCTGAACATAGTAGTGCATGATAAAAAACATTGAAAATGATCTGATTTCCGTCCCTAGCATCAGTTTTTGGTATTTTTTAACCTTGGGATTTCTTCGTACTCTTAGAGTATGGTGCTGTCAATGTATACAATCGTTATAATGTAATAAAAAATGCAATAAAAAAGAATGATTTAAATTACGATCGTCCAACCTAACTCTAAATTAAGTCGAAATTAATTTCTAGAATGCAACCTTGTTGGTTCCGGAGCTCGCATTAGTACGACATTCCATTACCATTTATTGTCATACCAAATCGCCGATCCATCAAGCGGAAATTTAACTAAAGCAGCTAGGCGATTCGGCAAATTTTGTATCACCTTGTGTTTCATCAGTTGATACGTAAAATTTTAAACAGGCTTGAATGTCTATTGTGAATGGATATTGACAAAATAAAATGAATATTGCGATTCAGTAAAAAATCAACTAAAATATGTAAAGGATAAACCGTCTAGATTGACTATAATACTCGTGACAGCCTCTAAAAGCCTTGCAGACAAGCCTGACCTGACAACAGATCAGGTGCAAAATCTAATTTTTAATGCAAGGAGAGACATTAAATTATAAAAATATGACGTTTTAGCAGAACCAAGCCCGTTTTGCGCACTGTAATAGGACAAAAAAGTGCGGAAATACGTTTTCAAAGTAACTCAATATCGCTTTTACTCAATGATATATATTAATAATTTTTAAGACTTATACTGAAAAGACGAATTTTTTAAAACTTCATTTGCTATAATTACTCACGTAATTAATAGGTATTCTATTGTGATTATTATGAGAGACTCTACGTAATTTAAATCTTCTTCGGAAGAATTTAAGTTCAATATTTATCAATTTTCCTTTTATTTGGTATGTGTTCCTATCATACATCGGCGTAAGGTCTGACCAGTGACCACGGATAATGGAACCTATAATAATAAACTAAATCTGATCTGTTTCATGCAAAAAGTCACTCCTGGTTTGCTCCATCACTTTCCCATAGCTCCTGCATTGTTAATTAGCTGCTTTTTTAATCATTTTTTGCTTCAATAATTATTTTAATCTGCACGCCGTAGAATATAAGTAAGTCTAATTTTCAATAGATTTTTGCGACTTCAGGCATATACATATTTAGCTTTTACTAGTCCCCTCCTTTACCATCTTAGTTATCCCTAATCCCAAGTATATTCCTCTTCTTTGTTCCATCGAAGCATTTTTCTTTGCAAGTACCCTACTTTTAATTAGTACGATTTGAGGAAATCAGTCGGTGAGCACATACGGCACCATGCCATAATAATGACAGTTGTCCAAGAACGCAAAAAACAAAATTGTTCTGACCATCAGAATTTTGTTTTTTTAAGCAAGACAACCTTACCTTATTTGAATCAATCAAATGTTTCCAGGTGACATCCACGGAACTACTGGGGGTTAAGAATACCTCACTTATACACTTAGATTCGCAAGCCTGACGTTACATGACGCATTTTGAAATAAGTTAAGCCTCTGCAAAACTGATACCAAAACAATTTCCAGTGTAAACATTACATAAATAATAGGTTTAAGGGAAAGATACAGTCATATTTGTATAGAATCGACCTTGCGGAGAACATTTTGGAGAAATTTAAAATTTTGCGACGCTCAGGAAGTACAATGAATTCGAAGTGTAAACTTGAGACATTAACAATAAATGAATAGTGCGAAATTTACACAAGTACTGAATGCAGAGAAAAATAACAATCAAATTCGTAATTCTGAAGTTACATACATTTATGCAAAAATTAAGCTTCGTAATGCTCTAGATTTTATCCACACCGTTTTCAATCATCTTCCAACTCTAATAGGCGTGTTTACTACTCTAGTCGACTACTCGGGCTTTCGCTCATTTCTCGCACAACATATTCGTTAAGAATATTGTTCAGTAAAATATCACCCTCATGGATTAAGTATCAAAATCTGAATTTTAAATTATATCGTAGCACACCTGCTACATTAATATGTCGCATACAGATTTCAAAGAGATTAAATCAAAATGCTCAGAAAATTAGCGCACTGAATTTCTATGCATGCGTCATTTATCCAAGTACAGCCCTAAAAGTCTTTGTATTTATCGAAATACAAAAAGCGTAATCTTTGCTGCTTGCAAGAAACAAAGCTCCATTTATAATGGAAGCAACAGAGGGTTCCTCGGTGTTCCATGCCAGAAGCTTTTGTGAAAATAATGCAATCTATTTAAAAAACTTGTTATAGCTCCTGTGCGCATTTTCGAAGAATCTAATAGTATTATTAGGGTTTTAAATGTGGAACATCCATATAAAAGATGACTTAAACCCTATGATTTGCTAGTCAGCATAGATGATTTTGGAAAAGTTGTTTTAACACTATTCATGTAAAATTATTTTTAATCGTGTTCTTAAATAGATGTACGTAAATAATTGATTGCTACGATATATTTACATTTTTTCTTTTATTCGAATTCAGATTGATTAGATTCCCGGTTCCGTTTAGTTGATGAATTATGCATGATTCTATTTTTTCCTAGCTGATTGGCCTCCTTTAAACAACTCTTCTTCATAAAAGCTAAATAATTGGCAGCAAAGGTTCAATCGACTAAATCATATCTTGGTACATTGCTTTTTTCGAGATTTCTCGGCCTTTCTCAATTTACCCCACTCATTCTACGAGGTGCAAAATCAGTTTAAGATCGATCAGTATTTCGAGGAAGCATTTTTATCGAAAGGATATTACAACTTAGAATAATTCAACAGATTATTGCAAATGATTAAGCGGAGTGCATACATCATAATACGACGCACTCGACCGCATACAAACCATCACGTGTGAAAAGCGGAAGGGGGGGGGTCTGGATTGACCCCCGAGAATCTAACCCCAATAGTCGATAGACTTTGCATATTGAATTTTAGGCAGGTATTTTGGAATTTTTTTACAGTTTTACACCACCCAGACCCTAGAACTTTATCTGATCGCTGTCCATTCCATGTATAGGCGACACGTCGCTTCATCTAGTCTATTTCTTTAAGACTTTGAAGAGGGACATATAGACACTATTTTAAAGAGGATTTAAGCTTAGCTTATACAAACAGTGAAACGTCGAAATTTAGTATTACACAATGGATATGCTTTCAGCGTCAATGTATTTAGAACAAGTCCAAGGATATTTTGCAGTATTATCAATTAAATCGAAATTCTTGAGGTCTTGAATTCGATTAAGGGCCATGAAATAATTATGTGAACTGATATGCTATTGCAAATTCAAGTCAAAAAACAATATTTGTACTTCTCACTATTAAAAAATCAATTGTGTTAATTAAAAGACTTGGCACAATTGATATGGTACTAACGTTTAAGTTTGTTTCGACTTTTTGTATACTTTTCACTTTTTGTCGACTCTCATTGTAGTGAATCGGTATAGACAGATATAACAATCATACATGCGCATTGGGAGAGGTGAGAGGCACACATGGGCGCGAGGGTGTGCGCGCACCACTCTCCCTAGAAGGCTGATTACCATTCGTGGGCGGCACCAAAATTCTGGGGGTGCAAGATTTTTCAAAAGGTCAAAAAATGGCCTTTAAAATGGTGGTATAGCGAAAACCACACCTGTTTTAAAGTTTCTCATCGAGCACTATACATTGGCATCGAAAAAAAAAAATTGCGGAAAAAACCAAAAATTTTACAAATTTTATTCCAGGGATATTTTGCTTTCGAGGGGGTATTTTGCTTTCGGGGGGGGGGTGCATACCTCCAAACCCCTTCGCTCTTACGCCTAGGTGTGTTGATTACCCCCTTCCCCCTCTTCCCCCATAAGCTAAAATACCCCCAGAATTTAATTTTTTCAATATTTTTTCGCAATTTTTGATGCAAATGGAGAGTGCTCTATGAGAAACGTTAAAAAATGGTGTTTTTTCCCCATTCTACCATTTTTAGGACCATTTTTTGACCTTTCAAAAATCTCACAACCCGCCCCCCTCCCCGCCAGAATTTCGGTGCTGCGAGGGGTATTACCCTCGCTGATGTGTCTAGAACTAAGATACTGCCGGGTGAACTCGAATTAAATAAAGAGGAAATAAGCCCTAAAACTATTTGTAGGTGAATTAGACTTGATTTATCTTATAAATGTAACTAAGATTGTATGAATTCCGGATTTCGCCCATCCCTGCTTAACCTAACCTAGTGCATCAATGATAATAATTGAGTGGATAATTCACTAGATCATCTTTGTATATGAACTTTATTGAGTTGTGTAAACCCAGGTGATAATGAAAGCGAAGGAGCGAAGGGAATAGCTGGAGATGCTGGAGCACCTGGTCCGGCCGGTATGAACTTGAGCATTAACTAGATTATTTTGAAATAATTTGCTATTGGTTTGTTCCATTTTCTTGATTTTTCAAAGTAGCTGGTGTTTCATACATAATAGGTGAGCATTATTTAACATATTTATTAATGAAGTTCGCAAATATATTTATAGCTACAGTGACGACAAATTTTTAGCGCTGAATGGGGAATGCCGTACATAAATGAAAGACTAATAAATGCGCCTTTACGATTCGCGTCTGACGGTTAGATTTGAAAATGAATTCCCTGAAAATCATTCTTTAATAACTTTTACATTTGTAAGAAGTACAAAAACGCTAAGAGACATATTTCAGCTTAAAATTAAAAAAAATTGAATTTTTTCATCCATGACATTTTCTGTCAAGGAAATTTGATGCGTTACTCTTTTTTAAGAATTTTTAATGTAAAAAGGTGTTCGAGTCGAACTTCTAAGCTGTGATTCTCATATAATAATTTTATGAGGCATCACAGGGTTTTCATCATCATCTTGAGCTGAAGTCAAGAAGATTACAGTCATTAGCATAAATTATATGCATGCTTTAGAAACTGTTTTGGATGTATATTAGTCAGGACCAATTCGAAACCAGGATTGAAATTGACATGAATTTGATCGATTCAGTGTTGAGAAATAACATGTACGCCATATCCCGTATTCAGACGCGCGAGGGGGGAGCCACTGTAATAAACAAATTTTGTTCCGTGCTAGGGTTTCGCAAATAAAAAACGGAAAACTCTCGAAATACTTTAAAACAATCACTAGAACATGTTTTTTTAGCGTACTTTGATCTATATTAAAAGTAGCCGGTGTCACACCTTAAAGTGTTCGGCACCTTGAATTGTTCATCGAACACTTTGAGGTACCTAAAAGTGTTCGGGTTTACCTGAAAGTGTCCAGGTCACAATCATGTGCTCAAAAACGAGAAAGAATGTATTTAAACATTGGGATAGAGTTGGCATCATACGTAGACGTAAAAGGAATGAGTTTGAACCCCCAAAATCCAAAGTCCCTCTCTCTAATTGGTTGATCCGCAGAATTGAATAATTTAGCGCTTTATTCAGTTATGCTTTATCTGACTGCCAGAATTAGGCCCATTACCCATGTAAAATAGCAGGCATTTAATAACCCAAAGCGTTGTTTTAGGTTTCGCTGACTATTAGGAAGGAGTGCGCAAACTTTAATTTTTATTTAAAAATTAAAAAAATGCACCTAAAGTGCCTAGAAATCGCAAGTTTTTGCACAAAATCGGGGAGAGGGGAATGAAAAATTTATGTTTATTCATATTTTTACATTAACGACCTTGGTTATGGAAAGCTCCACCCCTTGTTACAGGTATGAATAGTAACATGGTAGCCAATATATACAATGAAGTCTTAGCATGTCTCATTAGAATCATGAGTGAAAGGAACTGTGTATACTTGCCTTTCATATTGAAACAGGAGACTGATTAATCTGATCTCGTTTCTTTAAATCCATCAACGATAAAAGATTTACTAATCAAATATCGATAAAATTCACAACATTTATGACCGGAATTCGTAAATATCATCGATTGTTCCTCACAAAACTTATTTTTATGATCAATTTTATCTCCAAGTTCGCTAAACGGTGCCACTGACGATGCAACGAATTCTTCGTAAGGTATCGGCTTGCTTGTTTTTATGTACCTACCTCAATACATTATACAAGGTATACGTATATGTACAAGCCTACTAACCAAATTGTACAGCGAGTGATACGCGTGTTTGCGTATATGCGTAGGTATACTCAGCGTAACCCGGACACTTTAACGCAGAGCCGGACACTTAAAGGTGCCTTAAAGTGTCCGGCTGGACACTTTAAAGGCACGGACACTTCGAACTGCGTCACCGGCAGTATTCATTTTCTGTTGTTTTTCTTTGCAAATCACAAAGATTGAGCACAAAGACAAAAAGTTTCCCTGATTGGATGATCAGAAATCCATTGTATCGATAGTTTTTATTATAAATTATTTTGTACACAATGAAGCAAAATTTTAGTTATTTTTCAGAATATTTCTCTGCTGTTGTAAAGAGTTCTCAATAATCGCTCGTAAATGCTTGTATGCCTGCTCAACTCCTATGGTTCTCAAAATACCTGACTTGATAGTTTTTGGCACTCTTTCAAATAATATTCGTTTAAAATCAAATTATTTCGAACGCGTATTTTGGCAGGTAAAAGCGGAAGTCCGGGGCCTCGCGCAGAGAAAGGATATGATGGAACGACTGGTCACAAAGGTTCACCAGGAAGCAAAGGAAAACAAGGTAGGGCGTGTATAAGATTTAGTTTGGTTAAATAATTCGAAATTTTGATCATCCATTTTATCACTTAAACACATAATCATCTTTTTGATCCAACATTTTATCGTGTATACAAAGAGATATTGTTTTATTCAGGTTCTCCAGGCCCAATTGGGGCACACGGGAGTCTTGGAACTCCTGGCAAATCCGGCTTGCAAGAAATGCAATGTATGGTCGTAGTTTATGCTTAATTGCCATCTTTTTCTTTGACTATTGCTGATTAGATTCATACATTGGATTTTGGCGATAAAACAGCAATTATCGCGAACATTAAAAATCTTTTAAAGAATATAATTTTCACATAAGATTTCTCGCTCAGATTGATACTCGTATATCTGTTAAAAACCGATCAAATTTCGAATTTAATGAGTTTTTAATCATTTGAAAGACACGCATGTGACTTACTTTGTTTAAAATTTTTAATATTTTTTTCGAGTGGGCGTGCATAAGTTTACGAGTATATTGTTAACGTTTTAACTATGAGCGACTATTTATGAGCGGCACTCCGACGTGCTCAGAAGGGGGTGGGCGTTTAGTGGAGTAGACATTCAGAATATAAAATGCTAAATTTTCTAGGGTAAATGAGGCAAAATAAAGGCTAAAACTGGATCAGAATACAATTTTTTTCAATAAAAAATGTTTGATTGAACAGAGAAATGCGTAGTTTTAACGCTATTTTAGCGCTTACAGTAGTTTTACGGGTCGATTTAGCCCATAGCTCAATTTTCAGCCATCTAACCAGCTAAACTACCCCCGCTTAAATCGGCCATGCTGTGCATCTTTGGCGGTATCTATTTCTGGAATAATTAAGTGAAGGATAATCATGTCGCTTTGCTATCAGTAACTCATGATTAACTGAAATATTTCAAAATAAGTGAAGGATGTCAAGATTGATGTCGCGGTTTGCTCGCAAAAATCAGTTCTTTACATAGAACTTACTAATGCCTCGCCTCGGTTGTGCTTATCTCAAATTTTTCCTGTCAATGCTTAAAAGAAACTAGTTTTAGTGTAAATTTTCCTTTTTTTAGAAACTAATCAATTAGGGTTTCAAATTAATCGAATAAAAATACGTTTAATTAGTTTCCTAATGATAGGTAAAAATTACAAGGTGGCAGAGATAGTACTTTATTTGTATGATCCCTTTGGTTGTTCGAAAATCAATTTCTCTTCATCACTTCATATAATTCACCCTAAATTCTCTCAAATTCTCTCATCATCACTACATTTATTTTATTCAAAATTTCGTCAAAGTTTTAACAGGAACAATATTCTGAGTATTAGATCAAAATTTTGTTTTTTTTAATTTTTTTTCAAAAAATCAATATTTGGTTAAAGCACACGTTGTGACTACGATTGGTCACGGTGCAAAAGATTGTAAGCTATTGCTCTTTTCCTATATTTTTTAGAAACCAATAGTATGCAATAATAACTACATTATTACATCATTTTTGCTATTTGATTTGTGATAATTATTAATAACTTTTTCAATTGAGCCGCGCTGCGAATATGGTCTGTGTTAATCAACATAATGTGAATAATAAAGATATGCAGGGTGGCCCAAAAAAAGGCTACATTCCAATTCAACAGGTCATAACTTCAGCTGATATTAACTTGAAACGTAAAAACTAGCAACATTAGATAGATAAAAGTGAATTCTTTCGAGTCGTGTAAAAAATTTCGGCCAGATATCGATGCTTCGGGCGCTACAGCAATTAGTTTATACCCTACTTGAATATTGTTTTAAGGCCAATAGCATCAATGGTCCTGCCATAAGTTTGCATCCTATTTACACGATATTCTGAAATTTTTGCTCTCAGTAAGAGGCGTATCTACTCTGGGGCTTTAAAAAATGTGCTACTTAATTATTATAAGGGTAACAGGTCAAGAAAGGATTCTACATACGCAGTAATGTGATACAATGCAGAAGCTCTGAGGTTAGAACAATATCAAAGTGAGGTGTAAACAAAAGCCTTAGTGCAGCACGAAACGCTGGCAGCTGGGCAAAATTTTCAACGCGGTGTAGACATAGATATGTCCGTCTATAAAGTGTAGCTGGTCCTAAAATTTTGTATATATATATATATATATATATATATATATATATATATATATATATATATATATATATATATATATATATAAGTAAAGAAAATGCTCCGAAGACAAAAAAGGGAATATACTTGGGATTGTGAATTATCGAGGATGTAAATGGAGGGGACTAGGAAAAATCTCCCTATAAGTTATATGCCGAAAATCGCAAAATATGTTAAAAATCAGACTTTCTCTAAACAATTCAAAAAATCGAAGTATATTCTGCGGTCTCTGAAAAAAACGTATTATTTTAAAATAATTTTCTCTGATTGACATAATATCTTAAAAGCATATTACGTAATGCAACTTTTCGCAGACTTCATTCAACTTTGAGTTGCTTAATAATGTGACTGAAAGTGAAATGCTGTTAACAAATCATAATTAAGTTGTTCGTATTTCATTATTACTAAGCATGTCACTTAGCACATACAGCCATTCTAAGTGTCAAAGTGCAAGCAATATTCAAATTACCAAAAAAATTGATTGAAAAAAGCAGCGAATTAGCAATGCAGCAGCTAAGCGAATTGAATGAAATAGTACATATCGATGCATTCAAGACAATCGATGATATTGTTGCTTCGAAGCAGTAGGAAACACGGAAGCTTACGTGCAACAGACCTTATGTAGATACTCTTTTACACATGTCTTCAACAATTGTTTACTAAACTTTTACATTTTTCAAAGGCCGCAGAATATACTTCGATTTTTTGCATTGTTTAGAGAAAGTCTGATTTTTAACATATTTTGCGATTTTTGGCATATAACATAGGGAGATTTTTTCCTAGTCCCCTCCTTTTACATCCTCGATAATTCACAATCCCAAGTATATTCCCTTTTTAGTTCCATCGGAGCATTTTTCTTCGCTAGTTCCCTACTTTTAATTAGCAAGATTTGGAAATACAATATTAGATTTCATTTACTGTGCGGTTATTCTAATAATTGAATGGTTTAAACTTTACAAAGCTACTAGTTGTAGAAGAAACAAACATTCTGATTAGTAATTCTTATGTTACATAGAACATCCTGTAAAGAAATATGCTTCCAAAACTTTCTAGGGCTAAACTTAATTTACATTTTAAACTTTACACAAGAGTGTAAAGAATTTAAGTGGGATTAATAATTTCGATATTGCTCTGATATAACGATCAGCATTTATTAAGAAATGAGATCTCTATAATGTTCCAAGAACAAATTAACATTAGATGTTAATCACTTTACACTACTCTTCATGCGCCCCTAGCAGACGTATCACATCTGTTTCCATATATATTTTACGACTTTAGGGAAAAATAAGTTACTGTGAGGCTCTAGAATGAAGCTTATTATATATTGTAAACTTTACACTAGCAACAAGTGCTAAAGAAGATTTTAGTCGGATTTGTAAATTCGATATTACTCGGATATTACGATCAACATTCATGAAAGAATTACGTCTCCATAACGGTTTAATGACAAATAGACACAGATGTAAACCACTTTACATCACTGTTGAGTGTAAACAAGCGCGCACAGCTGACATCCTCATTTAATTTCATGTAAATTTTCAGATTTCGGCAAAAAATTTAGGATTTTGCAAAGGTCTAGAAAGAAGATAAACCACTTTACATCACTGTTGAGTGTAAACAAACGCACCCAGCTGGACGTCCCTTATTTGATTACATGTAAATTTTAAGATTTCCGCAAAAAATTCAGTTTTCGCAAAGCTCTAGAACGAAGATTAATTAGCAGTGTAAACTTTACACAACCGCCTAGTGTAAAGAGGATTTTATTCCGATTTGTAAATCTGATATTACTCGGATATTATTATCAACATTTATGAAAAAATTGCATGTCTACAATGGTCTGAGGACAAATAAACAATGAGTGTAAACTACTTTACATCACTGTTGGATGTAAACAAACGCGCCTACGTGACGTCTCACATTTGATTCTTTGAAAATTTCAAGACTCCAAGAAAAAATTAGGTTTCTGGAATGCTCAAAAACGAAGATAAATACATATGTAATGTAAACTTCATGTAAACACCTAGTGTAAAGAAGATTTTGGTCAGATTCGTAATTTTGATATTGTTCCGATATTACGATTAATATTTATGAAAAAAATTAAGTCTCCATAATGTTCTATGGGCAAACTAACAATAGGTGTAAACCACTTTACAACACTGTAGAGTGTAAACATATGCGCCAGACTGACAAATTATATTTTGGTTCCTGGTCTATTTCTAGACTTGATAATCGTGTCCCTGACTCATAACCGGAGAAGCAGGCAGAAAAAACAAGACAGAAACGCATTTCAAACACCAGAATTTTTGACTTTACACTCTCTAAATATTGATGTATAGACAATTTGCTTTGACATGCACCCGATATAAAGCACTTTATTTCTATTCTATTGGACTTATCCTGACTTCTGGACGGAGAAAGTGGCGAACAAAAAATGCAACAAAAACGTATTTTCCATCATTTAGAACACTGTAAACTTTAAAATTCCGTACCGAACTCCACATTCAGTTTAAAGAAATTCGGTTTAGTACAATTTGTAGCTTTTAAATCGTAGTACATTCCTATGTGCCAAATATCTCTTGCAAAAATTATTTGGTATGATTTATTAATCAAAATGCGGAAAAACGTGTTTTTTCGCCCATTTTTTACCTCTGATTTCGAACTTTACATCCCCATAAATAACTCAATATTGCGTTTTTTTCAATGCGGTTTGCTGCGATGTGTAGCCCCTAAAAAGGCACTTTATTACAGCCGTATTCAATTAACCCTGACTCGAAAGCGGAAAAATTTGGCAGAGAAATCTTAGTTAAAATCCGTTTTTTTACACCATCAACTAGAGTGTAAACTTTTAACCCCAGGATCTAACTCACCATAGAGCGTAAAAGACTTTGCTTAATATGCAGAATGTAGCCCTTGATCCGCTCTACATTTCTGTCGGAGAACATTTTTAAAAACTCAAAACCGGAGTTAGTATCAGACATAAGCAGGTTGAAAACTCGACCAAAATGTGCTTTCTCACCCCGAGATTTTCGCACTCTTTACACTCCCATTCAAGAACTAATGCGAATTTCAACAAACAAAAAAAATTCATTTTGGAGCATCCCTTCTTCTACAAATCTGTGCCATTAATTCATTTGAGGAGTCAATGCTGAGTTGTCCACATGCCGTCTGAAAAACCTCCTAAAATTCATCCTGTTAGAACGTTACACAAAAACTTTACACCTTCTTTACACAGCCAGTTTTGAGTTTCAAGAGAAACAAAAAATACGGGCAGCGAATTTTTTTATTATCTATCTTTTGAAAAAAACCGCACCTTCTAGATGTGTCCTGTTATAGCTGTAGGGGGGTGCACGGGTGTTAGGGGTACCCAAGTATAGTTATAGCTACGCGCTAACGCGCGACCGATACTTATTTTCATATGCGAGCAAAAACAGCATAAGAATCTGCAAAAAAATCAGACCTTCTCTAACCAACACAAAAATCGAATTATATTCTGCGCCTCAGAAAAAATGTGTCCTCTCAAACTATTTGTCACTCGAGTTCAAAAAAAAATTTTTTCAGATTTTTTTTCTGGAAGTCACCATTCCTGGTCAAAGTTCTTTATTTTTACTAGTATTAGGCTTAGATTCATGTGAGTGGTAGTCAGGGATGGATAAAACCCAGATTCAAATAATTTTGGATTTTTGGGTTTTTTTGTGGCTTTTTCTGTTTTTTTTGGTTTTTTGGGTTTTATTGTGGTTTGATCAGCTTTATTTATGGAAATGATAGCTAGAGCTGATACAGTGGCTGGGAATACTTCCAACAGCTGCAAGACACGAAACAAACAAAATAAGATAGTTTTTCATTCATTCTATGTGGGGATTAAATTGTCCCCGACTAGTAATGTTTAGCATATTCATCATATTTTTGCCAAATTTCCATGTTTTTGGGCTCCATATCAGATTGTTACCTACTGTTCCAGTGTAAAAACATTGTTTGCTCTTGCACGTACTATATTTATTCATAGCTAACACTATGAAGAACATCCATCATAGAATCACGAATGAGTACTGTGTACCCACGTTAGGTGTGCTTTAAATAATTAAGATAAAAATTAAGACGTTAGGTGTGCTTTAAATAATTAAGATAAAAATTAAGAGAAGATTGGAACAATAATTTTGCTTCCACTTAAAATAAAACGCGTTAAATTTATCTTCTTCTGTCGAAGAGTTACAATTTCGCAACGAGAGTTTATTTAAAACATCAAATTCTTCGAAATTCGAAAACAAACTAGTATGGTTTATCTTAGTATAAACCAATAGCAGCTTAATTAGATTAATTAAAGCATCTGCACATTCAAGTTGAGAATTTCGGCTTCCAGACAAATCAAACCAAACCGCGTTTAATTCGGACGTACATCTAAGAAGTTCCTAATTCCTAGTACCAACACTCCATTCATTTTTTCACTTAAAAAGTATAAGCGCTGATTTTTTCGGTAACTTTCTCGATCAGTCATGCATGGGACAAACTTGACGCTCCTGTCAAAATGAAATTCTGTATGGTCTAGCTGTTTCTCGCTTGCCGTCCGTACTAATACATAAATTTTGAGCAAGGCTATTGCAAAGGACTCGCGCGTGAAACTCTGGGCCTTCTTGACATAGGGAAGAGGATAGGGAAAACTCCGCCGGCAAAAATAAGGCAAGTGAAGTCGTGAAAGATATAAGAAAATAAACTTCTTTGCAAAAATGCTCGAGTATGACCAGAAACATGAATTATCTAGTAAGTTTAGTGCAGTCTAATATTTCTGAATTGCTTATAATAAATTTAAGATTTAATTCAATCTTTATCTTTTAAAATTATTCTAATCCTTTTTAATATTCAAGGCAATTCTAGCTCCAGGCAATTTTTTTGAAGACGAAACTGTCATAGCTCTTAATTTACACGAGTATAGTACGATTAAATCATAGCAAATGACAAAAAACTTCTTAAGAGCACGGTTTGCGATTTCGCAAATGTAATGAAAACTAATCTCTCATAACACACTGAATAACACAATATCTAATGAATATTATTACCCTATGTTATAATATACTAATAACAAAGAACTGGCTTCTCACTCAGTAACGCAAGCACATGTTATAGCGCAGTTGTTATTCAATCGAGTGATAAAACTATTTCCTCTTGAAAACTAGAAAAGCTGCTTTGAGCGGCCGCTGTAGATTGAAAAATTGGCGCCAAGTTGGCGCCCCTTTATTTCAAAATAAGACTCACTCACATATCCATTCAAATTGCTGAACAATAGACCATTCATGTGAAAAATTACCGTTAATTCTAAAATAGATAGCACAAATTTTAAACCGTTCGTAACTCTAGCAAACTGCAGTCCACGTGAAGACTCCGTGTTTTAGCTTAAACACTAAATGAATAACACGAAATAAAATGGTAGCTTATAACACTAACTGACCGTAGAAATCTACATACGATGGTAACTAGTTCGCCCAGGAATGGACACCATCTGCCCCAGAGAAAAACAGACCGTATCTTCATGCATTTGAAAACGAGTGTATCAAAACCCTTGGTCAGTCTACCAACTCGCTTTCCGTCCACACATGGGCGTGGGGGGCTTGGGGGTATGCACCCCCAGAACTTGAAATACCACCCCCCCAGAAATCAGAATACCCCCCAGAAAAATTTTTTTTTGCTTTTTTAGCAATTTTTTGACGCCATTGGATAGTGCCTCAATGAGAAACGTCGAAAAATTGTGTTTTTTTCGCCATACGACCACTTTTATGACCATTTTTTGACCTTTAAAAATTTTTCACCCCCTCCAGAAATTTTTCATCCCCCCAGAATTTTGGTGCTGCCCACCTATGATTCCGTCCTATCGCCAATCATCTGATTTATCTTACGCCCGTCGTATCTTTTCTTTCAATTAAATTTATCATAACGTTGTTTTTAATATAACCCTATTGTAGTCACTAAATGATATATAGCAATCACAGTTCACGACAATCTATAGACTAAAATCAGCCAGCCACCGCAATCGACTACACAAGTATCGTAACTTGCGTAAAACAAGTCATTAATACGAACAAAAAAAAGAAAAATACATAGATAAAGAAATAGTTACAGAATGCTGTTAGCGAAAGGGAACATAAAAAACACGAGAAAAATAAGAATACGCATGGATTTAATTATGAAACATTACAATAATTACAAGACTTTTTTATATATCCTATCTATTATACCGTTTTAGCAATGTAAAGGACGCGTTCGTCTCTGGATGAAACTTCAAAGTCAATAAATTTTAGGGAGGTCAGTACATCAACGTGATATTATACCTAGAGCGAAAAAATTTCAAAATAATGCAAAGGATGCGCTTGACAAATATATATGTAACTTAAAGG
Source organism: Mermis nigrescens (assembly GCA_036768485.1). NCBI lineage: Eukaryota > Metazoa > Nematoda > Enoplea > Mermithida > Mermithidae > Mermis > Mermis nigrescens. The sequence continues at coordinate 38,092,707 of JAVLUZ010000154.1, forward strand.
ATCTGCTAGTGATTTGTAGACTAGACCAGACGTGTTCTTGGCAAGAGGAGGCTTTTGGAGGGATTTCAAACCACCCAGAATGGCTGCAACCCTAACCCAAAATTGTGGAGTTTTTTGAAAGTTTGTAAAAGTTGCAAAAAGTGTGTCCTTTTTAGCGTTTTTAGCTCATTTTTGGCTCAAAAATTCAGATTTTGGCGCTTCACGCCATATACACATTTTACACTATGTTTTATTCAACTTACTCAATTTTCCAAATTTTTTGAAAATATTTTACGTTTTTCTATTCGAGAAAGAACGAACATTGTCCGAAACGTCATAAAACAGCGTTTTTGACGTGGACCCCTCGTTTTTTAGCCCAAAAGATGCACTCTTTAAAAATTTTTCAGGCCTGACCCCCATCTAGAATTTCCATGCTGTACATGTATGGACTAGACCCCAGAATTTAATTTTTGATATTTTTGTTGTTTATTCAATTTTTATTGCTATCTGATAGATTTTACTTTAACCCCAGCACTACTAATAAGGGTAAAAAGTACCAGAGTCATGATTTTTATGTAATAGATGTTATTCATAGTGTTAGCTATGAATAAATATAGTACGTACGAGAGCAAGCAATGCTTTTACATCGAAACAGTTAAAAAATTGATATGGAGTCCAAAAATCTGGAAATTTAGCAAAAATATGCTTAATATGCTATATAACTACGTAGTCAGGAAATATTTTACCCCCACACAGAGTGAATGAAAACCTATCTTATTTTGTTTGTTTCGTGTCTTGCAGCTTTTGAAAGTATTCCCAGCTACTGTATGTGGCTCTACCTATCATTTCAAGAAAAATCAATAAAATCCAAAACCCAAAAAACCAAAAAACCCAAAAGAACCTAAAAACCCAACATTAAAATATTTAAATCTGGGTTTTTCCATCCCTGACTACCTACCACCTACATAAATCTAAGCCTAATCCTAGTAAAAATAAAGAAGTTTGACCAGGAAAGCTGACTTCCAGAAAAAATTCAAAAAAAAAATAATTTTTTGAACTCCTGTGAGCGCGTGGCGCGTGCAAGCAGGCGCGCCATCATATAACTGTCGTGAAAAATGTCTGTCAGTAAAAATCTCAACTATAATAGCTCTTCCTATAGATAAATGGACCGCGAATCTCATCAAATAAAGTATGTATAGTCGCATAATGTAAGAATTCTCATCATAAAATGCAGAAAACAACAAAGAATTTCGACATCGGACTTCAAAGCGATTTTTCACCAACTACAGTGAACCGTGAATGCTTAAAAAGCAAATTTGTGCACCAGTATGACTTGCGCATCTAACAAGATATTATTTAATGATTTCCGCTTAATAGAAAGAGAAATATGTCGATTTCTTTCAACCATACTTTTTCCCATATTTACACTTAGTAGTGCTAGGGTAGCCAAAAAACGTAGGTACTTTATATCCTTGTATTATAAATTATTAGGCCCTTTCTGACCTTCAAAAATTGGTCGGACCGCCACACACGGCAGAGCTATACGTAGCTCTGCTAATACAAATATGCATATTCAAAACTGGATCCTATTATTTTTCCATTAACTTGAATACGTAGTCCTCGCGCATGAACGTTCATATACACAAGTATAAATAGAGGCAAGGGTCAAAAAGTAGTAAAAAGGGGCAAATGTAGGATAAAAGTACTACAAATAGAGCCAAAGGACAAATTAGCGAAAAGTGACACATTTGAAGCTAAGTAAATGCTAAATCTCTTGTCTCTGGTGTCTTACACGCACACATACTTTCGATAAAAAATTAATAATATCCACTCAACCATTTGTTATACAGGGAAACAATGGTCATTTCAACGTTCTTATATATAAAGTCTTCATATAAATGAGTATGAGAACATATTGAGTAGAAACTCGAAATTATTAGACTTCTTGAATTGGTTTTAAGCTGTGTCTATAGTCTGTTTCAGATAACTTTGTACATAAATTCTAAAAATTTTTAGCGACAGCAAGCCGTAGGTTACGATAATCATATATCAGAACATTGCTATAATCGCAATGTATCACCTTATTGTCGGAGATAGTTTTACAATTTATAACCTCATTTTTTAGAAATAGACTTTAAGCTGACAGAAATGAGTGGCTGTTTTCTTAAGTATCTACTAATTGAAACTATGATATACATATTTAGCCATCCTTTTTCTTATATGTTATCACAGCGAGTGCGAATTTTGTGCCCCCTCCCTCACAGCAACAATGGCACATACCCGAGAGGTGCGGTTTCTTAATCGATAGATAATTAAAAAACTCGATGATGATTTTTTAAAATTGTGTCCACTCAATACCGACTTAACAATGAATTTGTAAACTGTAAAGCCGAAAGTTAAAAAGAATTGAGGAAGGCCAAATTTCTTTTATAAATGTTGCATCTGAGTTGTGAATTAGGAATCTGACCGTAAAAGTTCTTTTCGTCAATTGTTGTTGCACAAAAGTGTTAATTATACTTGTTTTTTACTATTTGTGTGTCCTCGAGCTTACCTGACTCAGTTTTCGATTCTATTCAGCCTAATTGGTTTTGAAATTTAGACAAAACTCTAGAGGGACATTTTTTAATATGATAGTTGCAAACTAATAAGCTGCTTAGTTAAAAGAGTCTGAGGCGATATAATCACACCTGGGCGTGGGGCTTTGGGGGGTATGCACCCTCCAGAAACCAAAATACCCCCCCAGAAATCAAAAATACCCCCCCCAGAATTTGCAATTTTTGAAAATTTTTTTCGTTTTTTTCGCAATTTTTTGATGCCAATGGATAGTGCTTGATGAGAAACGTCGAAAAATGGTGTTTTTATCGCCATACCAATCATTTTTAAGGCCATTTTTTGACCTTCAAAAAAATCTTGCACCCCCCCCCCCAGAATTTTCTTGCTGCCCACGTATGGATATATATCTTCTTCTGCCAGCTTCTCCGCTCTAAAGCGGAACGTTATTGTTATGCTGATGATGTGCCCTCTCCTTAGCATTACACAGCCCTTTTTATTTTGTTTCTTTACACTCAAAATTTCATCGTTAGTTGATGTGTAGAGTCTACATTCAAAATCTATTTTCCGTCCGGAGCAACTGTCCATAGATAGTGAATTGTTTTAGAAATGTTCTCTGTAAAGTCATAATAACGAATCTGACCTTTAAATCATCTGACAGCCGATGTGCTGTGGAATTATAAAGATGTGAAATATCAATTATGCAATGGTTTTTGACCTTATCTGTAATACATAATCATTTTTATTTGCAAGCGTGCACTATTTCTAAAGTTAACTGGAATGAGAAACATTTTTCAAAATAGTATAATCAAGTTTGAACTTTCTTTGTAAGACTCAGTTAATGTGACAGGTACCTACCTAATTATCGTGTTTTGTGGAAGCAAGGAAAATCAATTCAGCTTTCTTTCCTTATATTCTATATATATGCAAATTATGAAAACAATGAATTAAAATCCAGAATAGATGAGTGTGTTCGTGCAGGTGGTTTTCATGTCGTTCGCAGAGTGAAAAAGGGTCACAGGATTTTAATCTTTTCTACTCTTTTCCAGTTTTTTCATCGACAAAACCAGGATTCTTTGAGGGATTTATGGGCCAATTCAGGTTTAGTAATCTGCTATCAGCTTCATTTGATCATTTGGAATATTTTGTGTTTACATATATTTTGTGTGTACATAATACAAAAACCTTTTAAAATTTCATTTCTGTAATGAAGTTGGTAGATATAGACCGGAAACCGATTCCAATATTTTTTCCATGTTTAAATCTATGCAAACGTGTGTTCCTTCGATTTTCGGTATCTATGCGGTTCATAATTATCTTGAATTGTTTGCATTCGTTGGCACTTCAGCTAAATTATTTATTTTTGGCCTGATTCATTGATGTTGCCTTGCTCAACAACTATTTGCATCGCTTTCTCGTGCGTTGGTCAATTACATGCAATGGAGGCCAATATATGATTACAATAATTTTACATTGATGTGTTTGATGCCATGCCTGCGTGCATGAGCTTGAGGGGTTTATGCACCAGCCAGAAACCAAAATACCCCCCCCCCAGAAACCAAAACACCCCCTAGAATTCAATTTTTAAAAGTTTTTGTTTTTTCCGCAATTTTTCGACGCCAATGGATAGTGCACAATGAGAAACCTTAAAATAGTGTTTTTTCGCCATACCATTATTTTAAGACCATTTTTTGACCTTTTAAAAAATCCTGCACTCCCCAGTGATTTGGTGCCACCCACCTATGCCTATCTTTCGTTTGCTCTTTCTTTAGATGCACTATTTAACTTTAATTATATTAGTAACGCCTTTCAATTGCCGTAGATATTGCTTTAAATTTTATTTATCTGTGTTATCTTTCTTTTGATGTCAACATTTCCAATTGTAGCTATAAACTATTGAAGTAATCTAAATACTTGCGATTGATCATTGCTTGAACAAGCTCTAGATATAATTTTCCTCGAGCATTTTGGGTTTTAAATAAATTGAGATAATATTTACACTAATTATTAAATCGATTCAACGGTCCTTTTGACGTAGGTCCACATTTTTGTCTTTTTAAATAGGTTGGACAGTCTCTTTTTGCAATGCAGACGCAATATTAACGAATAAAATCGTGTTAAAAAAAGAAGAATACTAGCAATAAAAAATTCTACGATGGAGCCAAAAAAATGAATGTACTTGAATTTCTTCATTAATACGGATGTAAAAGGAGGTGACTAGGGAAAATTTCCCTATATGCGTACAAGCCATAAGAATGTGCTAAACATTAGACTTCCTCTAAAAAAACAAAAATCGGAGTATATTGTGCGGCGTGAGACAAATTAGGGTATAGTCAGGAAACGTTTTCAACTCTTTCGCAAAAGGTTATCGAACACACTTTCGTGTCCATCAAATAATCAATGTATTATTTATTTTATGAAATCTTGACCTTCCGCAATGCTTTGGCGTAAAAAATAAAAGTGTTAATTTTACACCTATGTACATGGTCGATTTAGCAGTTTGCATGAAAAACCACAAAATTGTTTTTAAAATAATTTAAAATTTAACATAATTAATTACGCTCAATTAAGAAAACTAATTAATTGGAGAACTCCCGACTAATTAATTAAAGTCTTCATTAATTCATCTTTTTTTAATTAGTTTATTTATTTTTAAACAATTAAAGTCTTGAATACTCCTTTAGGCTGTTTCACATAAGTTTGGGCAGAAATTTTATGAATTTTTTCGAAAGTAAGCCGACGGATTACAATAATTATATATCAAATCAATGCTATAATCGCAATCAAGCGGCTTATTGCCAAAATAAATTTTTTTAAATTTATGGCTAAACTAGTGTGAAATAGACTATAGTTGATTTTGATCCCACGCCCCAAGTGATCATCACTCTATTTCGTTTTCTAATGCAATCTCCTTCAATATTCTAATACCATCTCTTTTACACTTTAAGGTAAGCCTGAACACATAATCAGGCACCTTAAAGTGTCCGGCCGGATAATTTAAGGTGCCCAGTTGAGCGCGTCTTCAGCAAATATTGGTATGTGGGAGTCTGGATCTACAGAATCCGACTATAACCGAAATTTATAGACGCAAAGACATAAATTGTTGGCGATTTTGCATATAAGACCCCAACTTTAGATATTGCTGCTAATGCACATGTAGTCTTCAAGTAAAAAGGAGTTAACCTAGTACTTTAATGAATTTGTCATAACGTCCTGCTATAAGCCTAACTAAACTGGAAGTGTTATACAATAGGGAATCGCAAATTTTCTTTTATGTGATAAAGCTAATTGCAAGTAAAAAATGTATGCACATATTCCGCATAGGTAGTTTCCTTTTGCATAGCCAGCAACCGAAATCTAGTTGGATAAGAAGGTGAAATCGGAAAAAACGCTAAAAATGAATTTAGGTGGTCTGCCGGGTTCTAAAAGATAGGATTCTTAGGTATCGAAACCTTTTCTACTCACGTTTGGCATCGTTCATCATATATAAGTACTGTAAGTGAAGCGGTACTTACACTCTCATGGAAGTCATGCGCTGCTATTTTATATAACTTTTCCAGTTCTAGCTCGCTTTTGATGTTTGGACGCTGCTGTTTTAGCTTTTTGCGTTTTTAAGCAATAACTAATCGAGATAACGTTTCATCTCCACATTTGATAGCGCACTTTTTGGGTTATTGAGCACTGGTTCGGCTTGCGAAAGCAACCGAACACTGGTTAGTGGCGGGTCAGTGGAACTGCCCAGTTTTTAAACTTCCTAATAACATTGAAGGTCTCTTGGAGATCCTTTTGGGTCTCTTCCTGAAGGGCCGCTTCGTTAAGGGGAGTTGGTGTAAGTGAGGCAGCACATATAGTCTGTCCACATGAATTTGTGCATAAATTTTAAAAGTTTATATTGACATCAAGTCGAGGGTTACGATAATTACATATCAGATCAATGCTAGAAATGCGATTTGTCGGCTTATTGTTAGCAAAGGTGGGCAGCATTAACAATCTGAAATGATGCAAGATTTTTCAAAGGTCAAAAAATGGTCTTAAAAATGGTGGGATGGCGAAAAAGCAACAATTTTCAACGTTTCGTCTCGAGTAGTATCGATTAGCATCAAAAAATTGCGTAAAAAACGGAAAATATTCTCAAAAATTGAATTCTGGGGGTATTTTGATTTATCGGGGCGGAAATAGTCGGCCTTTTGGGGGAATGCCTACCCTTCCCAAAACCCCTACGCCCACGTGTGATTGTTAGTGATGTTTTTAATTGAGTATGACCGAACTTATGTGAAACAGACTACACAGCTCATCGAACTCAAGCGCTGCTATTTTACATAGTTTTTCCCGTTCTAGCTCGTTCGCGATGTTTGTATGCTGATATTTTTGGCTTTTTGCACTTCTTCACGCTTTAATCTGCCGAGATGACGTTTGATTTCCGGAAAAGATAACGTTATTTTTTAGGTAATTGAGCATTGGTTCGGCTTGCAAAAGCAACCGAACACTGGCTAATGTCAGGTCTTCAGACTTGCTCGGATTTTGCACTTCTCATTTACAGTATACAGGCTCGTAAGTAGTTATACG
>JAVLUZ010000154.1:38099818-38114013 GCA_036768485.1 Mermis nigrescens
CGAGATTGAATTAAATTTTGGTTCATAGAGGACTTTACCGCTTGATGAGATGGTTTCTCCAAGGTCCATTTCACCTAAGAAACAAAATGTTGCGACACTGGTCATAATTGAAAAACAACAAAACGAAACAAAAGAACAGTGAAGGGCTCACTCTGACTATCTATTCGCTTTTGTGTCCGAGGAGCAAAGTAGTTACCTGAAATTGGCGGAATACTAATATTTTATACGTTTAATTAAACAATACAATAATTACTAAAGGAGGAATAAAATACACATATAATAAGTCGGTTGAGATATTGCTACTTTTAGAAAAGGAGTTATGTAGAAAAAATCAGTTAGGGAATATAGAAAGAAAGGAAGATAAAAGATGGAAATCCTTTCAAATAGTAGGTTTCATTGCAGAAACTGCGTTTCCAGAATTGTATAACTGTCAGCCTAGTGATAGTTCGGCACGTCGATACCTCTTTTATTTCATAATTTAAAAATGAGTGAATTAAAAGTTTTACGAGTAAATCACTTCCTAACATTTGGCACCACACCTAGACGTGGTGTTTGGGGGTATGCACCCCCAGACACCAAAATACCTCCCCAGAAATCAAACTACCCCTCCCAGAATTCGATTTTTAAATTTTTTTTGTTTTCTACGCAATTTTTTGATGCTAATAGATAGTGCTCGTTGAGAAACGCTGAAAATGGTGTTTTTTAACCATACCACCATTTTTGAGGTTATTTTTTACCTTTGAAAAATCTTGCACCCCCAGAATTTTGGTGCTGCTCACGTATGTTTGGCACCCTCGTTAAACGAGAGCCTTTGAATAATTTTGATCTGACTGTTCAGCGAAACTTACATTGTATTAATCGAGCAACTCTTATAAAGACTTCAATTTTAAGTGATTACCGGGATTGAGTGTCGTTTGCACGGGCAGCAGCCAAATTTAGGGTGGTCCGATGGGGCAGGAATTATTAAAAATGGCACCGAAAATTCAATGCTTGGGGTCTATAAATGCCGCGGATGCAGACCGCTAAACACCTCACGCCGATGTGTTGTGACCGCTAATTATTTTTCGAAATTTCAATGATTATTGGGAAAAATTAGTGTCAGCAGTTTTTTTGAGGTAAGAGTCAAAGCAAAGATTGCGTCTCAACAGCCCTACCATTCCCAACAGCCTCACCAATAATCACAACAGCCCCGTCCCAACAGCCCCACTAATAATCCCGACAGCCCCACCCATACAACAGTCCCCCCAATCCAAACAGCCCCACCGTCCCAACTGCCCTGTAACAATGGCTAGTTGCACGACCTGAACTCCAGTTCAAACGCCTATGACACGGACCTTATTCACCATCAGTCACTATGCCAATGACGAGCATCAATGGGCATCACTGTATGCCAATAGGCTGAGCCATTTATTTGCGTTCCCTTGGCTTCGGCTAATCGATGCTGCAGCGTCTTATTGACGGCGCTGCAGTCGATTAATCGATATTTGCCGTTTAAATCTTTGGTTTTGCGTTCCAAGTGGTGATAAAACTCACTCGGATTTAATTTTTGTTTGAGAACTATTAAAGCTTGCAAAAGCAACCGTACACTGATCAGTGGCGGGCATTCGGGCCTGCCCAGTTTGCAGACTTACAGCCCCACCAATAATCCTTACAGCCCCACCACTTCCAAGAGCCCCATCAATCCCGACAGTTCCATCGTTTCAATAGTCACACCGTTCCAACAGTCGGACGGTCCTAAGCACACACGGCCTATGGGGAGCGGGATGTTTGGGGTTGAACTTTCCAGCGAGAATATGTTAAAGCCCCTCAAATTGAATGCTGCTTTTATTACATTTTTTGGTTACTTTACCCTACCAGACCCCCAAAATTTGGTCGCTTCCAATGCATGTTCTCGACTGTCCCACTGAGCAACCAAAGATACACTAAACGATCGTTCTGGAGAAGGAGTTTTGAGTCAAAAATGATCTCAAGAATGGGTTTAAATGTAAAATACCGTAGAAACTACGCTAAACCATAGTTTCTGGCTTAAATTGTATGCATTTGCTGTAATTTATTATCTAATTGGACACTTTAAAACTTTGGGATGCAGAACCGCAGCGCAATTCACTTCCGCCGCATAGTACAGAACCGCGCATAGTCCGTAATTGCTACATATGTTGTATACCTTAGCGCAGGCCCGTATTCAGGATTTGCTTAAATGAGAGAGGGAGGTGGATCATAAATAGGCGTGGGGGAGGTTTGGGGGTATGAATCCCCGAGGAATTCGATTTTTGTTTTTTTTTGCAATTATTTGATGCTAACGGATAGTGCTCGATGAGAAACGCTGAAAAATGGTGTTTTTTCCGCCATAGCACCAGTTTTAAGACCATTCTTTGACCTTTGAGAAATCTTGTATTCCTCTATGTTTTAAATGATATCCGTATGTTTTAAGGCGCATTTCTTGTATCATAGCGATTGCAGCGATTGGTGAGACTGCGACGGTGGGACTTTGAGGACGTTGGGGCTGTTGGGACTGGTGGGCTGTTAGGATTATCATTGGGGCTGTTAGGACGATGGGTTCGTTGGGAAGGCGGGGTTGTTGGGACTGGTGGGGGTGTTGAGACATCACCAAAACTACAGTCATTACTTTTTTAAAAATACGTCAAATCAGGTATTCACGGAGTAGTTTTGTCCGAAAAATATTAATTTCATACATATGATCGTGCTTTTATTGAATGATTATTTTTTGGCTTTTCCTCATGAAAGTAAATTTAAACAAGGTAATTTGTTAATTATAATTTCATTTTATTTCATGCACTTTAGTTTGTAGTTATTTCAAAATAATGCTAAGTCATTTCATTACCGTTTGAATCTTTTTTCAGCTGAAGCAATGCTAGACAGGAACGCATTTTCTGCCACAGTAATTTTTAGTCGCAGAGTGGACAAAAAGTGGAGCATGCCAGCATAACGTGTACAGCATGGAAATTCTAGAGGGAGTCAGCCCCGATGAAAGTGTCTTTTTTCGACGTTTTCAGACAGTGCTCGTTTTACTAAAACATAAAAAATTCCAAATAATATGAGAAAAATTGAGTAAACTGAACAAATTAAAGTCAAAAAAATTAGAATATAATGCTGAATAACGCAAATCTTTCAATCTTGAGCCAAAATTTATCTAAAAGCTCTTCAAGCAGCACGCCTCTTACGATTTTTTTCCGAAAAATGAACAAATCTCAACAACACGTATGCGTGCGTGGCTGATTAGTTCTTTCAATCATCTTCTTACTATTCACGGCGCCAAACGCTTTCGGGATGGAATGTAAGTCGCGATTCGATTTGCTTTCTCTTAAAAACTTGTTTATTGATTTGCAGGCGCATATCCAGTCGTCATTTTTGCACGCCGGAGCTACAATACATACAAAGAAAGTTTAAGAATATTATTTCCATACATGGGCGTGGAGAGGCTGGGGTTTGCACCCTTCTTTAATTCAACGGTTCCCCAAAAAATCGATAATAAAGAAATAAACAATTAAAAATGAAAGTTGACTCCCTAGTAGCTATGCTATGGACATCGAATAATATCACTTACGAATGTTTAGATAATACGGAAATTCGTTCGAGGAAAATTACAATTTCCTTGAGAACATGCATGATCATGGGAAGGGGGTTTAGGAGGGTTTCATCCCGCAGAAAATCTTCCAACCCCCAATTTTTTCACCCTGCCCTGAATTCGCAATTTTTCAAAGTTTCCAAGATGTTCCTGAAAATTCGCAGAAAATGTGTTCTTTAAGTGTTTTGAGCTATCTATTTGCTCGAAAGTATCAAATGTTCGGAGCTCCCACCATGTACTCGTGTTTAAATTATATTTTGTTAAATTTATTCGACTTTTTTTAATTTTTTCTTCATTTTTTATGTTTATATGCTTTAGAAAGATAGAGCAACGTTAGAAACGCCAAAAACGATGGTTTTGACGCGAACCCTCGATTTTTAGGCTCAAAACGGCACTTTAAAATTTCAGCCCTCCTCAGCATTCTCATGCTGTGCATGTCTGCTTTAAACCCCATAAATTACCATAGAATACCTTTAATCACTTGAACAATTATAGCAAATTTTGAAAGAATCTATTTTTCAATATTAGTTCAATATATTAATATTTATCATTAAGTAGTACATCTTAGAGACATTAATTTACTCTAAGTAAGTATTTTTTGTACTGTTTTGTTCAGGTGCTCAAAAAGCTTTTATTTTGCTAAAAAGTTTATTTTCATCACCCTTGTCTCTCCTGAGACTAACCACTGAGATTTTCGCTGTCGATTTGTTTTTAGGTCATGCTTTTTGCCTTTTTGAGAAGCTGCAGAGAATGACCTCTATCAGCGCAAACATTTTACCACTTACATGTGTTGAACGATTTTTTTACTGATTCCTCAGCCATACGGTTTAAAATTTTTTATCTAGTGATGAATAAAATAATTAAGATTAACAAAATAAAAATAATAAAATAAGAAATAATAAAATTATTAATTAAAAAATAAAAATAATAAAATAAGAAATAATTAAAATTATTAATTAAAAAATAAAAATAATAAAATAAAATGACGAAATAAATGAATTATGGATGGTACAAAATTTACCGAACTGCAGAGCTGCTTTCGTCAGATTTCCGTATAAAGGATCGGCGATTTGGGATGACAATAAATAGTAATCGAACATAATACCAAAGCGAGCTCCAAAACCGATAAGCTTGCATCCTAAAAGTTTCGTTCGACACAATTCAGACTTTGGTGGGCGATTGGAATTTTCATCACTTTTATTTTCACAGCATCTTTACGATAATATATGGGCAGCATCAAATTTCAGGTTCAGAAAAAATTCGAGGGTAATCAAAACATGCACAAAAACTGATAGTAGGGATTAAAAACTCCATTTTTCGACGTTTCTGATAAAGCACTGATTATAGGCATCAAAAAATCAAAAAAGCGAAAAATCTGAAAAATTATTCTGAATGGAGACTCAATCAAATTGTAAGGGAAAATGGGCGAAGATCAGGCATGGACAAGGGGGATTTAGACCAAAGTGAGCCGAAAAAAGGACCACAAGTGCATGAAAATGGAACATTTTCTTTGAAATGTTTGAAATCGACTAGAAACATGTGTGAAAACGTAGTTTTAATGCAATTTTAGCTTGTATGCCAGCTTTTAATGTTATATTAGCCGAAATCCTGAATTTTTGACCCCTACCCTAGACCGCATGACTCTCTGAACCACGATATCAGCCCTGCTGTGCTAGAGATCTGACAATTACTAGGTTTAACGCTCCGTTTGCCATCATGTTTTTGCAGTCGAAGTGCACCATCCTGGCATAAACTCCTAGTGCATATTAAGCTATGCATTCTTAACATTCTCTGACAGCTATTACTTACATTTTGTGCAATTTTTTATGTTCTTTCTGAATATATATGCTATTTTCTGTGAAAATCAGTTTTGAGAGAGGCATAATTAAAAAACTATCACAATGCATAAGAATAGGCATGTGTTGGACATTACGCAAAAACAAGAAAAAGTGTGTTTCTGCTGAGTTAAACACATCCAGGGAATGCATTTAAAGAGCTGGAAAGGAATAAATCACTAAATTTCCTTATAAGAACCCCATTTTCCTATCTTGAGTTTTGTGATATCACTGTGAATAGGCGAAAAAATGCCCATTTCTTACTACTCTATAATTCTTCTTTGAGCTAAACCATTAAAAACGATGTAACTGAAGCCAAAACGAGGCTAGACAAAGTTTTTGACGCATGGATAAGGTAGAACAGAAAAAAATGCCACGAAAGTGATTCATTATGCCTCCGGCATAGGACACGGTAAACGGAGGGTTAAGGGGTTAAGGGTCTATAATCATCCATCAGAGGAGAAAAACTGATAAGTTTTCTGGAAAACATTAGGCAAGTTAAAGGCGAAAAATTTATGCAAACGAAAAATTCACGCAAAAAGTTTCGAAATTATCAGAAACTGCGGATTAAAGTGGTTTTATGGTATTTTAGAATTTATATCAGTCTTGGAGGAATATTTTAAATAAAAACTCGCTAAACCCCTCTCACCAGATTGGCGAGGCTACGAGTCATGAAGATAAGCTGGGGCATTATGACACAAATAAATAGGTCAAAGCTAATTTAATTCTAAATTTATTTATGCGACCGCTTCAAATGATGATTTCATCAATTATTTGTTCTGATAAGCTTCCTAAAGTCGGAAATCTAGTAATTTCTTGTTGATCAAATTTCTCAGCTATTGTCAAGAATTAATTAGCGCTAGGTTTTTGCACAAATCTTTCAAATTTAGAGCGCTTTTACGCGAAAAAATTTCCAAGAACGCAGGCTCTTGTGGAAAAAATATTTTCCAAAACAATTCTAAATAAAGACAGCTAAGCAAAACGGCACAGAACGGTATTTCTCGGACCGATGTCGGAAAACGTCCATCAAATTCGTTAATTTTCTACTAACAATTGCGTTCCTGACGGGTTTATACGTGCTATGTAGGGACTCACCCCTCAAGAATGGCTATAAAAAAACCTCAAAAAATATGTCTGCTGTTTTGGACAACGTTTCGACTCAGAGTAGATACCTACTTACCTACTTTGTTTGACCTGCGTTGACTACATTTTGTTCAATGCTATTGCATTTTTTGAACATTTTCCAATGTTTTTACATTCTGGCAAGGATGAGCGTAGCAAGAAATATCGAAAAATGGTGTTTTTCCTCACGTTTTTTAACCCAAATTTTTAGCCAGAAAACGCAAGTAAGGAAAAAATCTTGGTGTTGCTAACCTCAGAATTTCCACGTACTTTATGTACATCCATATTCATGTACGTACATATGTACATACATACATACATATGTGTGGCACAGAGGTTAATTTGTGCAAAAAGTTATAGCTTACTGAAGGGTATGAAGCTGCTACCATTGCATTCCAGCACGACCATTCCGTTTTCGACTTTCTTTTCTTCAAAAGCATGATCACATTTATCCTTGATTTTGGTTGCACCTGTGGAAGGATTTTCATCGCCGAGCCCGAAAACGCCTTTTGATAAAGACAGCAAGACCAGTGCGAAAATTTTCAATAGTCTATTCATCACCGAGCAGAAGTTTAAGTATAAATCAAAGACAAGTGGCACACACTAGTAATCAAGATTTTTCTTTGAATTAACCAGATGAGTGCCAGGCTGGTCGTTTTTATAATAAAAATTTTATTATATCTATTGCTTTATGCTAATTTTGCTCGATCTAGACATGTAAATGATTAGTGAAAGTGTGAGCGATAGAAAATCTTTTAAAACTTTGTTCGATGGAAAAGATGTCGTATTACTGTATGAATAGATTGCTCTTACCCACAGCCCGTGAATCTATGAAGCGCTTTTTGTTTGACAAGTGCCGCTTACACTCATTTCTCTTGACTTTATGTGTTTGCTTTGCCATCTCGTCAATATATGTATGTGGTGTTAAAAAAGATAAGAAAAGGTAAGAGGTTCCTCGAATTGCAGTCTCTAAATCGCTCAAGTTACATAGGCATATATGTATATCTTAAATCTGACTCTACATATTTCGCCCTATACAGTCGAACTTGGATAAGTGCAACTCTGATAAAGCGCAAATCCAGCTAAAAAAAACTTTCTTCCTAGGTTTTACGTGTGGTTGCACATCGGATAAACGTAACTCGGGTAACTGCAATACTCGCTTAAGTGCAACCATTTTTTATCCACCAAACCATATTCACAATGCGTAACTACAACTTTTTAGAATGTATGATGAATGTCTGCTAAAACACAGCGCATTTTTTTTCGTGCACCATCATGCTTTTCAAGAATGTTACTGGTGCTTCCCTAATCATTTTGTTGTTCTTCTCATTATTATGTATGCCCTCATTGTTGGATTTTATTCTTTCCAATATTTTTTCAGCATTTTGTCCAAAATTGATACATTATTACGTTATAAGAATGGCTGCTGTTCCAAAAAATCACTACATTCTCCATAGCCCAAAAACTGGAAATTTTGGACGCTTCGATTTTGCACTCGTTCTAGAGACAGCAACCTTTTTCGAAATTTCATAAGACACATCCTATAAGTGCAACCTTAGCTTAAGTTCAACATCGCTTAAGTGCAACTTTTTTGGCATCCAGAGCAGTTGCACTTATCCGAGTTCGACTGTATGCGCTTCTTAGCTATAACGCGATCAGCTTATCAGGGGACAAACCCTCCCTGAACTGCGTGTTTCCGCAGTCGAAGGGTACCACATCCATGCCAGATCGCCGACATAGCCTTATCTTTGACGACACCTGCTGTAGCATACTCTAGCAATTATTAGTCTCATTTTGTGAGATTTTTAATGCTCTTCCAAATATATGTGTTAGTTTTCACGAAAATCATTTTTTGATGAGATTCGATTACAAATCTACTATAATGCATACGCATAGGCTGGTGTACGTTCACGGAAAAAGAAGAAAAATTGTATTTCGCTTGTGTTGAGCACAAACAAGAGAAGGACGCTTATTGAAATTAGAAAAGGAATAGACCCTAAGCTTTTATTAGAACGCTATTTTCTCATTTTAAGGTTTTTGTAATACCATTGACATTATTAGAAAAAATGCTGATTTCTCATGGCTATGCAATTCCTCTTAAAGCTAGAATGCATTAAAAAGCGATTTTGTAGCTAAAAGGAGGTTAAACGAAGTTCTAGACCTAGAATTAGGAAAGATCAGAAAAATGCCGATAAACTTGATGGCTAGACCCTTAGGTGGGCAGCACCAAAATTCTGGGGAAGAGACGAGTGCAAGATTTTTCAATGGTCAAAAAATGGAATGGCGGTATGGCGAATAAACTTCATTTTACAAAGCTTATCATCAAGCACTATCGATTGGCATCAAAAAATTGCGAAACGAACAAAGAAATTTTCAAAAATTGAATTCTGAGAAAACCTTTTTACTAAAAATTTTTCCTTCTTTCATATACACCAGCGTGCTGAACTCATGTTTGTTGAGGAGATACTCTTTATATTTAAAGCATTGTGAATTTATTAACTTATGCTTACATAATAGGAGTTACTCTCGTTTAGGAATAAACATAAATATGTATTATCAGATCATTCACTTCTTTCTCTGTTTATTGACTGACCCTCGCAAAATGGCCGCAATCCCCAGAATTTTCAATTTTTTAAAAAATCATGCAATCAGCAAATTTTTGGCGTTTTTAGCTAAACTTTGCCTCAAAACAAAGTGTCAAATTGTCAGTGCTTCATGTTCCTTAGATTATTATTGTAATACTAAGTTGCATGTGACTTTGAAACTGTGTTCTACAGTGAGCAAGGGCTTTCTCTTGGGGCGTGTTGATTTCTAGTACTTGGACTGCTAGGAACAAAATATTAAATGAGCGCTTAAATTCTGGGGGTCGGGATCACAGGTGAGTGGCAAAAAAGTTCTGGGGGTTGCAAGATTTTTTCAAAAGGTAAAAAAATGGCCTTTAAAAAGGTGGAATGGCGAAAAAACCAATTTTTCAACATTTCTCATCGAGCATTATCCATTGGCATCGAAAAAATGCAAAAAAAACTTCTGAAAATTGAATTCTGATGGGTATTTTAGTTTAAGGGGCTTCATACCCCCAAACCATGCACGCCCAGGTATGGTATGACTTACTTGACTTAATCTCCATAGACGATGATGTCATTTTCTGTAAGGCAATGAGCACCACGTTGTGAAGGGCAAGGGCAGGGCGTCTCCGTATTATTCCACGCCATTGATTACGATTCAGGGCCTCTTTCTGAGCATCGGCTAATGAAAAATGTAGTGGTTAGAGGTCCTGCGCCACCTGATTCGACCATGTTTTTTTGGGGCGCTTCTTGCGATTTTTCAATCTGTTGGTCTAACAGCCGTTAAGCATTGGGACGGTAGTCTAAAGTTCTTCATTCGGCTCAAATGACCGAACCATTTAAGTTGCTGTCTTGTAATATGTGTATGAATTAGTGGTTTAGTTTTGACTAGTACGTAGAACGTCCTCGTTTTTCCATCGATCTCTCAGTGTAAGATGGAGTATGACATAGACATCGAAGTTGGAATCTTTCCAGTAAATTAAGGTCTCTTTTGAGAAATGCCCATGATTCTGAGCCGTATAATAAGATGGTACGTATTGAGGCATTGAAAATTTGCATTTTCGTCGAGATTGTTAAATTGTTTAGAATATCTCCCTAAAATTGATCAGTGCTTTCAAGAGAAAATTCCAAGGAATTAAGAATATCAAAATGATGAATGATAAATGAGGATTATTTTTAATTATTTTGTTTTCCACGCAAAGTGTACAATTTCACATTTGGTCCATTCAACAATGTTTCTACATCGAAGCGTACGTGGCCAGTATAGGTGGGCAGCACCGAAATTCTGGGAGGAAGGGGGTGAAAAATTTTCAAAGGTCAGAAAAATGGTCTCAAAAGTGGTCGTATGGTTAAAAAACACCATTTTTCGACGTTTCTCGTCAAGCACCATCCAATAGCATCAAAAAATTGCTAAAAAAGCAAAACAAATTTTCAAAAATCGAATTCTGGGGAGGTATTCTAACTTCTGGGGGTGCATACCCCAACCGCATACGCCCATGTGTGGTGGCCAGCAACCAAATTCAGTGCTGCTCGGCAGGTCAATACTCCAGAACGTAGTTCCGAAAATTGAAGTAGGGAGGTCATTAACTTTCGCAAGGGTATAGCTGATTTCTTCCTCTTTCATTTCTTCATTTTCATAATAATGACCTATAGAGGGTAATTATTCTTCTGACAAATTTTTCCTAACCTATTGTAATTTTCAACGTCTTGTTGATCTGTATCACGAAAAAAATTTTTAGTCCAGCAAAATGACAACCGCAAAAAACATTTTCATTCGTTTTTATGTTGGTTGTGGTTGCAGTTTGATTGAAATCATTGACAAACAGTGTTTTCGTTTATTGTATTAATTTTTCCAGTCTTCTTAACGATTCAAATTTTTTCACATTAGCACTCTTCATGTCATTACTCCTATTATTAGGAAAGCCTCCGGAAAACTACCGTTCCTCCGAATCTGTACATTATCTCAATATGCCATAGTGGTGGCGGCAAAAACTCCAGATTATAAAAGATTTTGGAAGACCCATTTACGCAGCTCGAGCAACTATGGGCTTACCAAGATTCATCGTCAATGAATTCACGCGCTCTGGATTAACGAAAGCATTAATAGAGGAGGCGGTCGACTGCTTTGGGCTGAGGTCGCTGGGGATGAATTCGGCGCTTTACTAACAAATGCTGTGGCTGAATAGGAGCATGAATGGAAGGGCTTCCGTATCCTCGTTGATAGTTTATATTCCGGCGAAGGCTCAACTAAAGTTATCTCACAAAAACCTACAACGTCAGTAAAGAATGCTCTATTTTCGATATGTGGTATGACTCAACCCGAGCCCTATTGCTGCCTCCTAGATAAGCTTCTTGGTAGCAATGATGGCTTGTTTGATCGATTTCCTACACTTGTCTGTTCCACCCGTGTCCGATTTACCGCAAATCATATCCGGATTGAATATTGAATGTCAGCGAAGAATGGCCCAACCAATTCTTCTCATTTCTTTATAACACGCATAATGATCAAGCTAAAACATACCGTCTTAGCGTGGAAGCTAATGAAGAATTGGCAGCGTTTGTTTCGAACAAGAAGAACGCATCAACACCAATATACGACAAACTGAGCGAGCACTGGAAAATCCAGAGGCTGAACTGGATACTGTTGATTTTGGTTTAGGTCATGCAAAATCAAACTCAATACAGTCCGACTTGCTGGTCTCATTCATGTCATGACCATAGGTGGGCAGCACCAAAATTCTGGATGGTGAAAGAATTTCTGGAGGGGTGAAAAAATTTTTAAAGGTCAAAAAATGGTCTTAAAAGTGGTCGTATGGCGAAAAAACACCATTTTTCGACGTTTCTCATCGAGCACTATCCAATGGCATCAAAAAATTGCTAAGAAAGCAAACAAATTTTTTTCTGGGGGTATTTTGATTTCTGGGGGAGTATTTCAACTTCTGGGGAGTGCCTCAAACCCCTCACGCCCATTTGGTGATCATGACACACAGCTTGAAGAAAATTATTGACGGCCAAAACACCGAAATACCAATCAGAATCGAAGCGTGGTACAATTAAAAAGGCACTTGAGTTAGTCACTTTGTCAGCTTCAGGCAAAAGTTTACAAAAGAATGCTTATCAAAGATGCTGTGCCCATCGGCAAAATATATGCCTTAATTTGTGCATCTAAACGAGCAACTACCAACGAGTCCCAATTCCTAGGGATCATTATGTAGAACTCGCGAAGTTGATAACAACAGCAAGAATGTTGTGCTGCGCTATCCGCACATTGACCTGCAGATTACTGCGTTACTGCAATAAAGCGTCTTGGTGAGCTTCAAGATGACAACAAAGCCTACCTCGGAAAGTACGAAAAGGTACGCATCGATGGCTGATATACTCACGCCTTCTATAAGGCACATCCGGCAAAACTCAAGCCCGAATATCTGTAAGAGAAATTTGATTTAGAAATTAATGAATATGCGACCTTGGTACAACAAAGATATTTCCGGAAAATCGCCAATATCAGGGGCTTCTAGCAACCGGCCCGAAATCAATCGCACTTTGAGTGAAAACCATGCTGATCTCTTCGGTTACAAGATCGATGCAATAGGTAAATTTATTAGATTGAATGAAAATTTAAAAAGCATACATTGGCTTACGTGGGCTGCAACCATTTACTTGGGTTCGACCAGTCCAACTAGCCAAAACAAGTACCCCAAATTCAATTCGTAGGATTTATCTGTTTTCGGACGTCGCGAGATTCTCGGGGTCCTTAACTTAACATTATTCTGTTGGTCTATCTATTTTCTGGAGGTTAGTGAAATTTTACGAGGTCCTGACCTTCACATTCACAGGTGTGGGACCGAAATTCTGGGGGGAAGGAAAAAATATTCAAAGGTCAAAAAATTGTCTTAATGCAATGAGTAAATTTATTAGATTAAGTAAAATTTAAAAGCATACATTGGTTTACATGGCTACAAACATTTACTCAGTTCGACTAGTCCAATTAGCCAAAAAAGCACCCAAAATGCAATTTGTAGGGTTTATCTGTTTTCGAGACGTCGGAGATTCTCGATGGTCCTAATTTAACATTATTCTGCTAGTCCATCTATTCTAAGATTAGCTAAATTTTAGGAGGTCCTGACCTTCACATCCATGGGTGAGCACTGGAAATTCTGGGGTGGATAAGAATTTTTAAAGGTCAAAAATGGTTTTAGACGCAACAGATAAATTTTTTCGATGAAGCAAAAATTTAAAAGCATACATTGGCTTACGTGGACTGCAACCATTTACTCAGGTTCGACCAGTCCAATCAGCCAAAAAGTACTGTAAATTTAACTCGTAGGGTTTATCTGTTTTTGGACGTCGCGAGATTCTTGGTGTCCTTAACTTAACATTATTCTGCTGGTCTATCTATTTTCTGAGTTTAGCAAAATTTTAGGAGGTCCTGACCTTCACATACAAAAAATCTTCAAAGGTCGAAAAATGGTCTTAAAAGTGGTCTGTATGGCGAAAAACAACATTTTTCGACGTTTCATCGAGCATACCAATGCATCGAAAAAATCCAGGCTCGGTGGTACAAGTTTTTAAAAGGTCACAACATTTTCTTAAAATTGGTGGTATACATACATAGGTAAGCAGCACCAAAATTCAGGACGATGAGGTGTAAAAATTTCTGGAGGGATTGAAAAAATTTCAAAGGTCAAAGAATGGTCTTAAAATGGTCGTTTGGCGAGAAAAAGACCATTTTTAGACAATTCTAATCGAGCACTATCCAATGGCATCAAAAGCACCGAAAAAAACACAATTTTTCAAGCGTTTTTCATCGAGCACTATCCATTCGCATCAAGTAATAGCAAAAGAGACAAAAAATTCGGAAAAAGAATTGAGTCTGAGTGCATTGATTTCATGTGAAAGGTGTTGAACTTTCGAAGCATTCATACTGCCCAAACCCCTCACGTCCAGGTATACTCCCAGAACCTTACATTGGCTTATGGGCTGCAACTATTTACCTGGCTCTACTAGTCCAATTAGCCAAGAAAAGTACCCCAAGTTTATTTCGTAGGGTACATCTGTATTCCGACGTCGCGAGATTTTCAGGGTCCT
>JAVLUZ010000154.1:38114113-38125935 GCA_036768485.1 Mermis nigrescens
CATAGAAAAATGGTTACGAGCCTGATATGGCATCCCTATTTCCTAATATTTTTTCAACATCCAGTACATTTTTTTGATTGAAATTCGGTAATGTCCGAGCATTGGAGAGAAAGATACATACATATATCCAGTGACGGATCTAGGATTTTCCTAAGGGGGCTTTCCTGCAGCAAATGAGATGCATGCATCTCATTTGCTACAGGAAAGTACCGTCAGAATTAGAATTACATATATCCAGTGACGGATCTAGGATTTTCCTAAGGGCTTTCCTGTAGCAAATGAGATGCATGCATCTCATTTGCTACAGGAAAGCCAATTCAGGGTGATAGCTTATCTGCTATTCACAAACATATCTCAAATAGCAATCATTTAAATACACCAGATTAGTTCAAGGTTATTAGTCGAGCATCCAACTCTTTGATCTTTTAATCAAGGAGTCGTTATACATAGCACGTGATCGTCCTATTCTCAACAATAATGTTTCATCATATCCTCTAAATTTGTTTTAATTTACTTAAATCCCACCTCTTTCATTTTCTTATAGTTTAAAATCTTTTATAATTCTCTTCATAATTTAATAATATGTTTTAAACTTTAAGTTTCTCTTTGTTTACAACTCTCGCTTAGCAAGCTCATTTTTCAAAATTAGTATTAGTATAATATTAGTATATTAGTACGGAGTAAGTTAAGAATATGGTTCTTTCAGGATACTATGAAATAAACTTCAGAAGAGCGGATTTTTTTGCTCAGTACATAGAAATAGAAAGCGCGGAAAAAATATTCATCCGTCTATGATCAATATTACAAAAGCTATGGGTTTCGTTAATTAGCCTCTTTCTCGGCCTACACAAGCATCTACTTCGACCTAAGTATTTGAAGATTCAAACAGCTGAATGCATAATCACATGTAGATACCCAATTTACGTCGATATAAGCATCTATACATCGACCTAAGCATCTATACATCGACCTAAGCATCTATACATCTACCAAAGCATCTATACATCGACCTAAGCATCTATACATCGACCTAAGCATCTATACATCGACCTAAGCATCTATACATCGACCTAAGCATCTATACATCGACCTAGGCCCGTATCCAGGGGGCGGCGGAGGCCTGCCCCCCTCCAGAATGGGGAAAATTTTTGTTTTTCCCAAGGGTCCCCCAAAGGGAAAAAATGAAAAATTGGCGAAGTGGGTCTGAAACACCACCAAAACAGGTTTTTGGCGTACTTTTGAGCTAGTAAACTCAAAAATTTTCCGGCGCTTTGCGCCGGATTTATTGTTTATGTACGGTTTTGTCTTCTAAACCGCTCAAAATCGCTCAAATTTGAGTTTTTTTTCTAACGCTTTGTGCCGGATTCATTGTTTAGCTATAGTTTTTTCCTTCTAGCTCACTCAAAACACTTCAAATTTCAGTTATGACATGGGAAACATGAAATTTTTTCCGGCGCTCGACGCCGTATTTATTGTTTATATAGGTTTTTTGCCTTCTGACCCGCTCAAAACCGCTCAAATTTGAACTTGACATGCAGAATATGTCAATTTTTTTCAGCGCTTGGCGCCGAATCATTTGTTATCCGTATTGTTTTTCTCTGTAAAGCACAATGATTAAGTATAAAGGCAAGAGATAAGAAATAATTTGTCGATTAAGTGATGAGAAATCAGCTTAAATGATAAATTAGCTGTATATCAATATGAAATAAAGCATAAAATTTTTAATTTTTTTGTTGAAATTTTTCTTCACCGTCGAATAGAGCTCGCCAAGATACGTTCAAAACTGTCTTTATTTTCGCCTATCTCCTAATGGTTCTCGAGATATCTGGCCTAAAAAATTCTTGCCCCTCCCCTGAAAAAAAAATCCTGGATACGAGCCTGCATCGACCTAAGCATCTATATATTAACCTGAGCGGGAGCGACCTCGACCTAAGCAGCTTAAAACACCTTTTCAGATATACTAAGCCTAAGCCTAAGTATATTAGAAGCAAAAACTTAGATTTCCCTTTATAGTACTTCATTGCTATGCTTCCTTCCATAATTTCAGCCCATATTATTTATTTCTGACAAATATGTAAGTCCTTGGATCGAGCCGTTTAATTGTCCCACCTAACACTCAAATTGACAGTTGCCTGCAACTTTGCGGAGTAAGTTAAGAATATGGTACTTTCAGGATACTATGAAATAAACTTCAGAAGAGCGAATTTTTTCGCTCAGTACTTAGAACATGTTGAAAGAAAGCGCGGAAAAAATATCCATCCGTCTATGATCAATATTACAAAAGCTAAGGGTTTCGTTAATTAGCCTCTTCTCGACCTACACAAGCATCTACTCGACCTAAGTATTTGAAGATTCAAACAGCTGAATGCAGAATCACATGTAGACACCCAATTTCCGTCGATATAAGCATATATACATCAACCTAAGCATCTATACATCTAACTAAGCATCTATACATCGACCTAAGCATCTATACATCGACATAAGCATCTATACATCGATATAAGCATCTATTACATCGACCTAAGCATCTATACATTGACCTGGGCGGGAGCGACCTCGACCTAAGCAGCTTAAAACACCTTTTCAGATATACTTAGCCTAAGCCTAAGTATATTAGAAGCAAAACTTAGATTTTCCTATATCTTATCAAGTAAAGCCGAAAAACATGCAAAAAAATGGAAATCTTTTAAAGTTTTTTAAATTTCAAACACCTTTCCGCGCCTATTTTCTTTTTTCTCCTTCATTGCTATGCTTCCTTCCATAATTTCAGCCCATATTATTTATTTCTGACAAATGTGTAAGTCCTTGGATCGAGCTGTTTAATCGACCCACCCAACACTCAAATTGACAGTTGCCTGCAGCTTTGCAAGTAGGATGGCTCAAATTTTCAGCAAGTTTTTTCCTGCGCTTCGATTTATCATGTTCTACCAGTTTGGCACAAAAATTTTGGCATTCCGTATATTCGTTTTGCTCTTTTCTGAAAGTACCATATTCTGAACTTTAGCTTATTAGTACGTTATTTCTGTTTAAACTAGGGATGCACCGATATATCGGCCGATATATCGGCCGATATATTGGCCTGTTTTTCATATATCGGTATCGGCCATTATCGGCCAGTTTTTGGCCGATAATTTCTAAATTTCTAGAATTTCATAAGAAAATGGATAGTTGACAAAGAATTTCAAAAATGCCACTGCATACATCAAAAGGAACTTTACTAAAAACGTATTTCACTATATTCTCACTTTTACAAGCATAATTGACATCAAGTATCAAGACCACAGTACTGCATTTCCTTTCAAAAATGAGAGTTCCTCTACAATGTTCGGCTTAAGTCGATTTCTCAGTTGTGTAAGCACTTTTCCTGCTGTGCTGAATAGCCTCTCACTTTCGACGCTTGATGCTGGGGCTGACAGGTATACTCTGGCAATGCTAGCAAGCACAGGAAAAACGTCCTTTATTATTACGCCACCATTCAAAAATATTGCAAGTATTGGCTATCAGAGCTTTTCGAAATATTTGCTAATTTCTTTAGTTTCATCTACGCCTGAATTGGGACTGTTATTTGCATAATTTGAGGTTAGGAATTTGTTTTCACTCGCCCACAGAAAGCTTCTCTTTTCAAGTAAAACAATCTTGGATGAAAAGATTTCGGCTAACATAACTGGAAAATACACATGATACTGCGATTATATACATCATGCTCATACTGTTGCCAAATATGACTTTTGAAAAATAAAACTCAGGTTATTTCTTAGAAACATTCTAACATCATGTACACAGTGTAGGCAACAAGCCCCTAAAAAATTCAAAAAGTGCATCGAGAACACCCATCACTCAACTGATTATAGATTGAAAACTTTCCAGAAAAAGTTGGAAACTCCCAAAAATAGAGAGAAACTCCCAATCTGGCAGAATTGTATGCTCATATTAGGCAATTAGAGTCAATACAGTATTAGTAAGATTCTTATTCAAAGCATCATGCACTCAACCTGCATTTCCGAGATATGATTCTTATCGTTTTATTGTACTTAAATTTCAAGATCATGAAGCATTGACTGCTCATTCTGTGGAATTACTGAGTACAAAATCCCTGCATTTACTATAATTCTTTATATCGGCCGACATATCGGCCAAAATATCGGCCGATATATCGGCCGATATTATCGGCCATGATTCGCCAATATATCGGCCAGCCGATATATCGGCCAAACCCATATCGGTGCATCCCTAGTATAAACTTGAATTTCCTTCCTTCAGTAAAGCATTTTAGCCAATTCTGAAGTCGCTTTCGACAATAAAAACCATAATTTATCAAATGGCGCGAAGCGCAAAAAATTTTGAAATCTAAGCTCTCTAAAACGCATTTTTGCATTACAAAAACTAACCAAATCCGTGCAGAAGATAAGAATTTTCAATCGTAGTAAAGTTCTAGACCAGATTGTCGATAAAAATGCTGCAATTGACGCGGCCGGCTTAAAGATTAAGAACAAGTAAGATTTAAATCAATTCGGCGCGAAGGGCCGAAAAATTTTGAAGTTTTAACTCTCTAAAACGCATTCTAACATTGAATGAATGGGCATTCGTGTAGCTGGTTCACATATGTATTAACATAGTCATATTATAAGGGCGTATGTGTGCGGTCGATAGCATCTGAGGAAACGAGAGAAAGTTGCTGGCAGTCGGATTCGAAACGTGGACCCCTTGCTCTAAAGTCCAGAACCATAACCAATCGACTAACGCTGGTTAATTTCGATAAAGATTGCAAGGTATTCGTGATGTTCTGCTGGTTTACCAGCTGATTAGGCTTAGGCTTAGTATCATGGACTGACCAAAATGTTGGTGCCAGTGTTTAAAATAAGCCTGAGTAATGGGATGCGACGAGCGGAGCGAGCGAAGCGAGCGACGCGAGTTGCATCCCATACTGAGGCTTATTTTAAACGCTGGCACCAACATTTTGGTCAGTCACATGAATCTACTGGAAAAATCTGATGACTGCCTTATTTGTTTTCGACTTGACTCAAACCAAACCAGTTAGATGGCAGCTTTCACCGGATACTACTTGCTGTATACGTACCTATAGCGTGGCTATCTTAATACATATGTGTGAACCAGCTACACCAATGCCAATGAATGAATGAATGAAGATTTATTGTCAAGTAAATACGAAATAATGGATACAAGTAAATGCGACGAACTAAGAGGAATGACAAAAGGACATACGATCACGATAATCATGACGAATTAAGTATGCCTTTTCAAAAATGTATTTAAATCAATGTTAGCTAATCTCGTTTCGAAAACTTCAATATTAGGAGATGAAACGACAATGTCCGGTAAACTATTCTAAATGTTAATGTTTTCCACAAATTCCAACCAAGCCCAACAATTTTTCCATTTCCCAAAATTTTAGTTAACAAATACCTAGATCAAAAAGTGGAAAAAACGGTGAACTCCAGCCCAAATCCCAAATCTGAATCTTTCCAAAATTTAAATCGGGACTTGTACAGTACAAATCACTGTGCTTAGGAAGACTAAGTGAAGCTACTTCATTGATATATTGTGATCTAGTACCGAACAAACTATTGTACTTAGGAAGCTTATAGTCCGTTTCACACAAGTTTGAGCATAGTTTTAAAACTCATCTCCGATAAAAAAACTGACAGATTGTGATTATAGCATTGATCTGATATTTGATCATCATGCATGACCCGCCGGCTTACTGTTGACGTAAATTCTTAAAATTTATGCATATATGTAAGTACGGTGCACATACACATTCATCGAACTTATGCGCTATTTCCCGACAGCTCGTTTTGCTGTTCGGATGTGCTTTCCGTCAGCTCGTTTCGCTGTACGGACGTGCTTTCCCGTCAGCTCGTTCCGCTGGTCGGATGTGCTTTCCCAGCAGCTCGTTTCGGCTGTTATGGATGTGCTTTCCTGACGGCTCGTTTTGCTGCTCGGACGTGCTGTTTATAGCTTTTGCGCTTCTTTTGCGCTTTAACCCGTCTAAATGACGTTTCATCTCCGGATTGAATAGCGCAAATTTTTTAGGTAACTGAGCACTGGCTCGGTTCGCGCTAGCGACCGAACACTCCGCAGTGGCGGGTCTTCAGACCTGCCCAGTTTTTAGGCTTCTCAATTACACATATGTTCATACTAGCAAAAAATGCTCCGATGGAACAAAAAGGGGAATATACTTGGGATTGTGAATTATCGAGGATGTAAAGGAGGGGACTAGGAAAAATCTCCCTATGTTATACATATGCCAAAAATCACAAAATATGTTAAAAACCAGACTTTCTCTAAACAATACAAAAAAATCGAAGTATATTCTGCGGCCTCCAAATAGAAATAAACTATTTACCAAAAAATTGATTTTAAAAAAGCAGCGAATTAGCAATGCAGTAGCTAAGCGAATTGAATGAAATAGCACATATTGATGCATTCAAGACAATCGATGATATTGTTGGTTCAAAGCAGTAGGAAACACGGAAGCTGACGTGCAACAGACCTTATGTAGATACTCTTTTACACATGTCTACAACAATTGTTTACTAAACTTTTACATATTTCAAAGGCCGCAGAATATACTTCGATTTTTTGCATTGCTTAGAGAAAGTCTGCTTTTTAACATATTTTGCGATTTTTGGCATATAACATAGGGAGATTTTTCCTAGTCCCCTCCTTTTACATCCTCGATAATTCACAATCCCAAGTATATTCCCCTTTTTTGTTCCATCGGAGCATTTTCTTTGCTAGTACCCTACTTTTAATTAGCAAGATTTGGAAATACAATACTAGATTTCATTTACTGTGCGATTCTTCGAATAATTCAATGGTTTAAATTTTACAAAGCTACTAGTTGTAGAAGCAACAAACATTCTGATTAGTAATTCTTATGTTACGTAGAACATCCTGTAAAGAAATATGCTTCCAAAACTTTCTAGAGCTAAACTTAATTTACATTTTAAACTTTACACAGTAGTGTAAAGAATTTTAGTGGGATTAATAATTTCGATATTGCTCTGATATAACGATCAGCATTTATTAAGAAATGAAACCTCTTTAATGTTCTAAGAACAAATTAACATTAGGTGTTAATCACTTTACACTACTCTTCATGCGCCCCTAGCAGACGTATCACACCTGTTTCTATATATATTTTACGACTTTAGGGAAAAAATAAGTTACCGTGAGGCTCTAGAATGGAGCTTATTATATAGTCTAAACTTTACACTAGCAACAGGTGTGAAGAAGATTTTAGTCGGAGTTGTAAATTCGATATTACTCGGATATTACGATCAACATTCATGAAAAAATTACGTCCCCATAACGGTTTAAGGACAAATAGACACAGATGTAAACCACTTTACATCACTGTTGAGAGTAAACGAACGCGCCCAGCTGACGTCCCTTATTTGAATTCATGTAAATTTTCAGATTTCGGCCAAAAATTCAGGTTTTTGCAAAGCTCTAGAACGAAGATTAATTAGTAGTGTAAACTTTTACACAACCACCGATTGTAAAGAGGATTCTAGTCGGATTTGTAAATCTGATATTACTCGGATATTTATGATCAACATTTATGAAAAAATTATGTCTCTACAATGGTCTGAGGACAAATAAACATTAGGTGTAAACTACTTCACACCACTGTTGAGCGTAAACAAACGCAACCAATTGCAATGACTAGAGCTTCGCCCCGCAGAACTGGAGCTATCCATCTATGCTCCCCAGGATTTCGTTGCTCCCCACGTACATTCGTACTCAAGAGTTTATAACGTAAATTTGAAAATTTTTCCACCGCTTCCTTCCCGACTAGGGCATGTACCTACATACGTATAATGCTTTCACTCATATATCCATAAAAATTTATAATGTACCCACTTGAATATATCTAAAAAGGATGACCTCAGCGTGGGGTTTTGAAGGTTACCACCATATACATGGGCAGCGACAAAATTCTGGGGGGAGGTCCGACGGAGCAAATTCGCTAAAATAGCTCTAAAAATGCCTAAAAATAGCATTTTTGGGGGTCCAACTAGACCCCCCCGCCCATGTGTGGTAACCTATCCTAGAAGGCAAAATACCCAACATTACCTCCAGGATTTAATGTTTAAGAAATTTTAGCTTTTCCGGGTTTTAATGATACAAATCGATAGAGCTCAACGAGAAACATTCAAAAATGGTTGGTCAGATTCGTAATTTTGATATTGTTCCGATATTATGATTAATATTTATGAAAAAAATTAAGTCTCCATAATGTTTTATGGGCAAACTAACCATAGGTGTAAACCACTTTATAACACTGTAGAGTGTAAACATATGCGCCAGACTGGCATATCAAATTTGGTTCCTGGTCCATTTCTAGACTTGATAATCGTGTCCCTGACTCATAACCGGAGAAGCTGGCAGAAAAAACAAGACAGAAGCGCAATTTTAAACACCAAATTTTTGACTTTACACTCGCTAAATATCAATGTATAGACGATTTGCTTTGACATACACCCGATATAAATCACTTTATTTTTATTCTATTGGACTTATCCCGACTTCTGGACGGAGAAAGTGGCGGACAAAAAACGCAACAAAAACGTATTTTCCATCATTTAGAACACTGTAAACTTTAAAATTCTGTACCGAACTCCCCATTGAGTTTAAAGAAATTCGGTTTGGTACAATTTATAGCTTTTAAAACCGTAGTACATTCCTGTGTGCCAAAATTCTCTTGCAAAAATTATTTGGTATGATTTATTAATCAAAATTCGGAAAAAAACGTGTTTTTCGCCCATTTTTTACCTCTGATTTCGAGCTTTACACCCGCATAAATAACTCAATATTTCGTTTTTTTAAATGCGGTTTGCTGCGATGTGTAGCCCCTGAAAGGCACTTCATTACTGCTGTATTCAATTTACCCTGACGCATAAGCGGAAAATTTTGGCATAGAAATCTTAGTTAAAATTTGTTTTTTTACACCATCCACTAGAGTGTAAACTTTAAACCTCAGGATCTAACTCACCATAGAGCGTAGAAGACTTTGCTTATATGCAGAATGTAGCCCTTGATCCGCTCTACATTTCTGTCAGAAAACATTGCAAAAACTCATAATCGGAGTTAGTATCAGACATAAGCAGGTTGAAAACTCGACCAAAAAGTGCTTTTCCAACCCCAGATTTTCGCACTCTTTACACTGTCATTCGAGAACTAATGCGAATTTCAAAGAACAAAAAAATGATCATCTGAAGAATTCATCCCTCTATAATCCTATGCTGTTCAATTGTTCGAATCATCAATACTCAGTTGTCCACATGCCGTGATAAAAAGGTCCCAAAATTTGTCCTATGTTATAACGTTACATCAAAAACTTTACACCTTCTTTACACAGTCAGTTCTTGAGTTTCAAGAAAAACAAAAAGCACGGGCAGCGAATTTTTCTATTATCTTTCTTTTAAAAAAAACTGCACCTTCCAGAAGTGTCCCTATATAGCTGTAGTGGGGTGCACAGGTGTTAGGGGTACCAAGTATATCATAAGTGCGCCTAGATGCTACCTAAGATGTAAACTTCTGTGAAACAGACTAAAGTGTACATAGCTACTTCAGGAAGCTTAAGTGAAGCTACTTCATTGTTCACAAAACTTATGCATGAAGAGCGATTTTAGTGCTGCAGGCTGAAAGTTAGAGTAACCCCGTTAAGATTCACACATTTTGTACACAGACAAAAACAAATGAAATTTTGTTCATCCGTAGATCTTGGCACCAGATAAAAAAGCGTAGAGTAAAACTTCGCAAATTGCTCCTGGGCTTTTACAACCAGCATCAAACTTCCAGATTTTTAATTATCGGGAAAAATGACTGTTCTCGAATATTTTTAATTACTCAATCAACATAGGTATTTGTTTTTTCAATGAAATTTTGATCACTTTTATGATACGAAAAATTCTGCGCGTTGATGGAAGTTATTTTGTATTAGTCGTCATTTGTATCACATGATAGTAACGTTTATTCGAACTTTTTTCTGTCAAACTTCAACGCAATTTCAGACCTGTAAAAGGGTAGTTAAGTTACCATAGGTGGGCAGCACCGAAATTCTGGGGGGGTTGAAGAAATTTTCAAAGGTCACAAAATGGTCTTAAAAGTGGTCGTAAGGCGAAAAAAACTCCATTTTTCGACGTTTCTCATCGAGCACTATCCAATGGCATCAAAAAATCGACAAAAATAAGAAAAAATTTTCAAAATTTGAATTCTGGGGGGGGGGGGTATTTTGATTTCTGGGGGGTATTTCAACTTCTGGGGGGTGCATACCCCCAAACCTCCCCTCCACTCACGCCCACGTGTGGTCGTTCGACAAAATAGATTAATCAGATAGAGAATTTTAGGTTGTTTCTGAAACATGTTTCAGATTTTGTCCCACGGTTTTTGTTTTATGCAAATTTTGAATGATCTGAGACACGTGCCTTTGTATGTATGTATATTAAACACTGCTTGTACCTGACCATTTGCCTTTTGTTTAAACAACGTTTGCACAGTGATAAATCCTTGCGAAAACGACAGTCAGGAGGACATAAACGAGGAACGTGTAAAGCTATTTCCAACAAACATTTGGCAAAAAATGTTGAAGCAATCGAATGAAATTAATGTGCAAGTGTTGCGCTAAACCTATACGTCCTAACAGGCCGACGAGTGGATGATGAATAATTTATTTATTATTTAATTTTTATAACCACATAACTTACGTAGGTCAACGGACAATTTTGGTTTGAACGACACTTTTTGTCTACGAAACGACGAAAATAGGGAAAATTAAAGTCAAATGCTGAACGGGAAAACGCAGGAACGAGGACGGGGAATAATGTGCCCTTTCTTATAATCTTTCCGGCTTTATACTTGTTTTGACCCTTCAAAGGGTCAGGTAGCAATTACTTTTTGTCTTTTAGTTTCTTGTATATGTATGCTCGAACTTGTTTTAAGCGCACTTTAGATTAAACAGAAATGATTACCTTTTTGTAGCAGAGGTGCTACTACACAATTTGAAAATTGATACTTTGAAGTTAAACCAGTGAGGTTAATGTTATATTGTTCTCAATTATATGGAATATTAGCGCAGAAAGTGAGCGACAGCCTGAGTGGTCTGTTAGTACTACATACGCAAGTACAGAGCGGAAGATCTCGGAAAGGAAAGCGGTGCGGCGGATAAAATTTTGCTCGTGTACGGAAAGTATGCGGCCCGCCGCCTGTTACGTTTTTGACCTTGCTGCCGTTTCTTCGCTGGAAACTTTCTGGGTTTTGCGCTTTCTTAGGTTATTTCATGCTGTTTACAATAAACACTTTTCCATCCAGAGCATCGGGTATTGTGAAGGGCCATTTTTTAAAAATAATCTTGCACCTCAGTTCTAGTTTACGAATCTGACCTTAAAATTTCTTAACACTCAATGGTCGTTGTACCAAAGTTGAAAGTATACGCGTGTGTTTACTCTTGC
The DNA here is from genome assembly GCA_036768485.1 of Mermis nigrescens. Taxonomy (NCBI): domain Eukaryota; kingdom Metazoa; phylum Nematoda; class Enoplea; order Mermithida; family Mermithidae; genus Mermis; species Mermis nigrescens. The sequence goes on from JAVLUZ010000154.1 coordinate 38,125,597, forward strand.
GTTTCCATCAGCTTATCTGATCAATTTTGGTTTTATAATGAAGAAAGTTACAATGTCTCAAAATCAAATTTTTTTCTTAGCGCAATGTATCTTGACCTGTGATCGTTTTAGTGTAAAGGGTTAAAGACAAAAAATAAATGTCTTCAGCTACTCCGTAGGTGGAATATACTGATTATGCTTAAAATGTGCCCTGCCCTGAGCATTAGAGATCTAATTTATTTTGTTTCTATAAACCCAATATTGCGTTATAAGCACAAGTGTAAAGTTCTCACTGAGAGGCACTTTTCGCCCAGAGCATTTGTTATCGAACAATTTATAGAGAGACCAATTTTTTAAAAA
>JAVLUZ010000154.1:38130446-38407187 GCA_036768485.1 Mermis nigrescens
CACATATCGATTTTTAACAAACTTGCTGCGCAGTCAAACATGTTTCAACTTTTTTTTGTTTTGACACGCGATGCCATATATAAATTCAAAACAAAATGAAGGCCACCACACTCACAATTTTCCACTTTTTACCGAAGAATGAGGCTACGAATTCTATCGACTTTTTGAATAAAATTTCGATTCCTAGCGCCGTTCGAATTACGCGTTTTTTATTAGTGAATATTTCATATTGCCATATTTTTTAAATTAAGAAAGAAAAACCTAAGGGCCATCCAATTCTGGGGCTCCGATGGGACAAAATCGTGAAAGTAATCGTCAAAAGTTCAATTCTGGGGCTATCGGATTCAGAGGGTCTGCTGGATTCAAAAAAGTGCAATCCCCTTACATGTGGGGGTAGGCAGTTACGGATCTAGGATTTTCCTAAGGGGGAGGGGCGGTACCCCAGGGGGAGGCGGAACCCTGACTTGGGCGGAAAAATAAGCCGTTTTAACCCCAAAATCGCTAAAAAATCCTTAATTTTGCGCACTATTTTGGGTCGCCCCCCTAAATCCGCCCCTGAGGGTAGGTGTCAGGACGCCCGAGAATCCGAAGGCCCCTTCGAAATCGATGGACCTCCGGAATTTCATTTTTGATCCTATTTTGGCAATTATGCCCAATCGGACCCCCCGACTTTGGTTGTTGCCCTGCTGCCATAGGTGCACAAGGTCAGGCTCAGCAGGCGGGGGGATTCCTAACAACCCAAAACAGTACATTTACGTTCACGATTTTTTGTTTGCCGTTTAAACGACCTAAATGGTTGAAATAGCCTATTAAAAAAAGCTTTTTCGTAGTAATATCGCATTCTAAAAAGCATTTTTAGACCATTTTTACCGCATCATATCACTTTTAACACTAAAAAACAGAAATTGGTCAATTTTGGGCGCCTTTTCAAGTAAAAAGTTCATGTTCATTAAACTACTAATCGGGCACAAAGTGCTGGAAAAATTTGGACATTTTTACTGATTTTGACCTCAAACATGATGCAAAAAACGTTACGTCAGCCCAAAATCGCCGGACCGTACCTGCCTGGTTGATCCATCAGCGGGGATAATACCCCCTCAACCCTTATGCGCATGTATGCCTGCTGCCCATACGGGCACGTAGCTGGCCCTCCTATTTGGGGGGAGACCAACACCAATTTAGGGAGGGGGGCAGTGTGAGCCAGAAATGACACAAAATAACGTGTGAAAAAGACCTATTTTTTCTTTTTTTTGAACTTAGGGGGGGTCTGGACCCCCATCCCTCCCACAGCAGCTACATGCCTGTGCCCATGTATGCAAACCCCAGAAAACCCAAGCCGATATGTGACGATATGTAAATCACCTCTGACGAAATTAATCTTCAATGAAGTATAACGTCGAAAATTAGAATAAAAATAATATGTTAGGTGCGAGATTAAACATATGGGCTAAATTTCACTTGAAAATTCAACAGACTATAAACAAGAATCGCGCAGTTTAAAAAAACGAGAAAAAATAACCAACTAAAAAAAATACATGGATTAAGACATATGCACACAACGGAACTTGAAACGCTAAAAATTCAAAGTTTTTTTGCAGCTTATGCTACGCTATATTCTGCTAGACTTTTCCCGTCAGAAAATTTTCCTACTCTGTTTACTTTACACTCAAATATCTTCTGATAACTGATTTCCGAGTTTTATTTATCCTGTTTAAGTTTCGCTTCCTAAAATACCTTGATACGATTAAATATCGTATTCGCATTAATATGAATGCATAACAATATCTCACGCATTTTTCATTTCATTTTCCAAGTCCTCTGTACGTAGATACATACATGCAGGCCCGTAATCAGGGTTGGGGGGCCGACCCCCCCCCCCCCCGGATGGGAAAAAATCTTTTCTACCAAGGGTCCGCCAAAGGGAAAAATGAAAAATTGGCGAATTGCGTCTAAAACGCCGCCAAAACAGGTTTTTAGCATATTTTTGAGCTAGTGAGCTCAAAATTTTCCGGCGCTTCGCGCCAGATTTATTGTTTATATGTATAGTTCTAGTCTTTTAAACTGGTAAAAATCGCTCAAATTTAAAATGGACATAGAGAGTAAGTCAATTTTTGCGCCGGATTCATTGATCAGCTATAGTTTTTGCCTTCTAGTTCACCCAAAACAGCTCCGATTCAAGTTATGACAGGGGAAACATGAAATTTTTCATTGCCATCATATAGAGCTCGCCGAGATACGCTCAAAACTGCCCCTATTTTCGCCTATTGCCTAATGGTTTTCGAGATATCTGGCCTCAAAAATTTTCGGCCCCTTCTTCGAAATAAAATTTTGGATACGGGCCTGCGTACTACGTGTATGTAAAACGGCTCCAATTTTAGGTCAAAAATGTCGAAAAAGACTTGAAAAGGGCGAATTAGCGCAAATTTTTTGCAAAAACTGGGGTTTAAAAATTTAACGACACTGGGCCGAGGGCAGACGACTTCGACCCTCTCCCCCATTTTTCGCTCGCTACCTTGATTCAGATTAGGCTGATTTTTTTATTTTAAAGCGCTTTACAATCCAACTTATACAGTTTACACTAGTCAGCGTATGCTCAGAATGTATTCTGAATATTTACCGGAACAGTGATTGGACGCAGTGGTCACGTGACCACCGCGGGCCGCTGGTATGGCGATCGGCGCCGAACGCGGAACGCTGCTCGGGGAAGCGGAGTAGGTCAATTGGGATGAAATCTAAACAAAAAAAAGAAAAAAGAACAATGAGGGAAAAAACGATTTTACGGGCAAAAAGTGAAAAAAACTGATATCAGATTCGTTCATTGATCGACATTATCATAATCAAATTAATAAGCGAGTCAAAGGCAGACAGGCAGATCATGCGAATTCTGGGGGTGAAAATTTCTAAAATGTCTATTTGGGCTCAAAAATGGCGAGTGTGCGTCAAAAACATCATTTACGGCCAGTGGCGGATCCAGGATTTTCCTAAGGGGGGGGGGAGTCGGTACCCCTAAGGGGGGGGGCGGCGCAACCTTGATTTCGGCGAAAAATTAGCCGTTTCAAGCCGAAAATCGCTCAAAATCGCTCAAAAATCCTTAATTTTGCGCACTATTTTGGGCCAATGGGGGGGGGGGGGTGCGCCGCCCGCCACCTAAATCCACCCCTGTTTACGGCGTTGCAAACGATGGTCTGCTTATCTTTCTGGAGCGAAAAGAGATGAAATTATTTTTAAATTACCATAAAAAATTTGGAAAATGGTACAAAATTTAGTCAAAAAATGAGCACGTAGCGCGAAGCGCCGAAAATTTAGCCTTTTGAGCAAACGGGTAGCTAAAAAACGCTTAAACCAGCGCAATTTATACCAATTTTCGGAAAATTGCGAATTCTGCGGGATTGAAAAGTTTTCTGCGGGTGAAAATCACGTATACCTGACATATTTGCGATCCATTCGAAACACATTTTATTATTCAGCTTTCCAAATAATGTTTGATTCAACGTTTACGGCTTAACTCTACAAATTCTCAGTTTACACTTTACGCGCATTGGATAATGACAATTTGTATCCGGTTTACTACCTCACACAAACGCACCCTGAGGATAAAGACTAGCAGATAAAGAACGTCGGAAGTCGGATTCGAACCTCGATCTTCTCGTCGCGAGGCGCAAATACTACCACTGCGCTATAGAAGGACGTAACTAGGGGATTCAGTGGGAGGGGTATTTTCAACCGCCCAGAATGAACCATCATGGAAAAATGCAAAGGGGACGGGAAAGGAAAAAAGCCAAAACAGATTTTAAAATTTGTAGTCTACTTTTTGGCTACTATGTAAGCTAACAATTTTCCGGCGCTCCAGGCCGAATTTATCGTTTATACATAGCTTTGCCTTCTAACCCGCTCAAAATCGCTCAAATTTGAGAGCATGTCAATTTTTTCCGGCGGCCAGATTTGCTGTTTATCCATAATTTTTGTCTTCTAGCCCACCCAAAACTGCTCAGATTTGAGCTGGGCAAGTAGAACCTGTCAAATTTTTTAATTATTTATTTCCTGTATTGATTTTCTTGCTAAAACACAAAAATTAAAAAGCTTAGAAAGTATTTGTCGATTAAAGGATGATAAATCAGAGTTGTACGGCTAGTTCAAAGGATAGATATATTTGATACGAGTATGGAAAAAGTAAAAAGTTTACACTTTTATTAAAATTTTTGTTCACCACGGCATAGAGTTCGCCAAGAAACGCTCAAAAATGGTTTTATTTTTACGCATCTCATAATGGTTCTCGAGATGTGTGACGTCAAAAGTTTTTTTACCCCCAAAATGAAATCGTGGTCACGTCATAGATAGGTAGCACCAAACTTCTGGGGGGGGGGGTGCAAGATTTTCCAAAAGTCAAAAAATGTTCTTAAAATGGTATGTAGTATGGCGAAAAACACCATTTTTCAACGCTTCTCATAGAGCCCTATCCAATGGCATCAAAAAATTGCGAAAAAAAACAAAAAAATTTCAAAAATTGAATTCTGGGGATATTTTGATTTCTGGGGGTATTCGGCCTTCAGGGGGAATTTATAACCCCAAACCACCCACCACCCATCCAAGGTCGCGTCCCTTCTACAATCAACAAAGCGATAAAAATGACACCCGAAAAGAATTTGAAAAAATATGGAACGCACTCGCGGTGGCGACGGCTGGGCGTCAACGCCTGGGGCTGTTGTGACGGCGGCGTCCAAATCGTCCGACACCGATCGATAATGTCTGGCGGCCGTCAATAGCGCGCTAAACGGACTCGGCGAGCATTCGTCGCCCGACGTCCAATTGGGCGACTGGCACAACGCGCCCAAACTGTTCAGCGACGAAACGGACGCGCGGCGTTGGCCGGCGTCGTTCGTTTTCAACGGCGACGTCGTCGCGGCGCCGGCGGCGACCAGAAACGACGGAGCTCGGCTCAACGCGGCGCCGGCGGCGCCGTCCGTGACGTCACCGCCGCCGCCGGCCGGCGTCGTTCGTTGATCAGGCACGGCCATGCATTGGAAAATCTGCGCCTTTTGCACCTGAAGAAGCGTTTTAGAAAAAAAGCGTGAAGTCCGACGTTACGCGTCGTAAATTCGGGTAGTACGAAGAAAAATTTTGAGACCAGTTGCGCTAAGATATATAAAAATACGCCCGTGCTCGAACCGCGTTAAAATTTTTGGCCGATTGCCAGAGGTTCGTAGGCTAGGGCAGTATCTTTACATATGTACATGCCACGATAAGATAGTTTAAACGCCAAGAGCTACTTCGATTTATTCATGAATTGGCTGATCCTCTTGACAGACACGTATCTCTGGGAGATGAGGGGGGTTCGGACCCCTCCCCCAAAATAGAAAAGAAAATCGAAAAAATAGGACTTTTAATGGTTATTTTGTGCTATTTTTGGCCTTTTTCGGGCTTAGCCCCCACAAATTGGTGTTGGTCCCCCAAAATAGGACGGCTAGCTACGTGCCTGCCTTTTAATGATTCTTGCAGTGTTTTGCGCCAAATATAAAGAACAGGTTCCTATGTACTCGGGCGTTTACACTTACACTATAAATTTTGTGACTATTATAGTGTCGAAAGAGGGTATACTAACGTACGTACATATGTACGTACTCATTAATAATGATACTTAATAGATAAATTCTAGGGCTTAAACAATATTAAAACGTGGCAGAATGAAGATGCTAAAACCAGGCACGTAGCTGGCCGTTCTATTTTGGGGAGACCAACACCAATTTGGGGGGGACTAAGCCCAAAAAGACCAAAAATAGCACCAAATAACGTTTAAAAAGTCATGTTTTTCTGAATTTTAGGGGGTGGGTCCGAACCCCACCCCTATTACCGCCAGAGATACAAGCCTGACTGTAAACCATGGAAAGGCAACGGGCGGCTTACCTTCTTTAGAAGCATTTCAAACAATGCCATTTTTCTCAAAATTAAACGTTCATATTACCCGAATTTATGACGTTTAACACTGCGTGTCGCCTTTTTGCGCCATATATAATTAAAACTGTAAATTTAAGAGTTTAAATTTTTTAAATTTTTTTCTTTTAAATAAATTTAATTCAAGTGCACATTTCATCGTGAAAGCTGGAAGCAACTTATAAAATAAAATTTACTCAGACGAGTCCATTGATAACGGATGATAGAATATCGCTGTTTAGAAAACGAACGTCGTTTCCCGGTCCTTTCTTTAGTGACCATTTCATTATTTTAGAATTGCCTAAATTTTAGCCTTTTTTTCGACATTTTCCTTCCAATACGGCGGCCTTTGACAATTATATTATAATGCTGCCTTTGAACCACGTATCTTCAGCTCAGTTTAATTTAAAGACGCATCCGTTGTAAAATACACTTTTATTGTAAAAGACGTAGTTTGCAAATTTTTATACTAAAAAATCAATAAATTACTAGCTTTTGTTTTTAAAGTGTAAAATAATGTAAATGTCGAGGAAATCGAAAACATCGAGGCGTCAAAACAAGAAATGAATAATAGAGATTAAGAAACGTCATTATTAGTGCCGGAGAATCGCATTAACGAACAGCTCATTAAAAACGTACTGGAATGTTCTAAATCATTTAAACTGATTATTTCAAAATTTAATTAAAAAATTAAATTTCGGGTTTTTTCGTAAATTAAAATTAAAATTCAAAATTGGATTGCTTCATTAAATATCAGTAAACAGTTGAATTACTACATAGCTCTAATCATACATGCACAGCATGGAAATTCTGGGGGAGAAAACCTAAAGTGCCGTTTTTGGGCCCAAAAATGGCCGGTACGCGTTAAAAAACATCGTTTTTTGACGTTTCTGACGATACTCTATCCTTCTAGAGCATAAAATCATGAAAAAAATTCGAAAAAAGTCGAATAAATTGACCAATATATCGCTTAAAACATGAATTTATGGCGCGAAGCGCCGAAAATTTGGCGATTTTGAGCAAATAGATAGCCAAAAACCCTTAAAAAGACACTTTTTCTACCAATTTTCAGGTAAATTTAGGAAACTTTTGAAAAATCGCCAATTCTGGGATGGTAAAACTTTTTTTTTGGGGGGGGGTGAAAAATGATTCTGCGGGGGTTGAAACCCCCTAGATCATGTATGGCTCTAATCTAATTTAATCTAAATTAAAATGGCTGAATTTTTTCAAGATGAAAAAATTCGTTGGTAGTCTTATACATAGTTCAAAATTGATTTTAAAGTTTGTACTTCAGAATTTGGTTAGTTTAAACTATTGAATTTCAAGACTAACAAAATAAGCTTAGAATAAGAAAAATTTCAAAACTTATAATAAAAATTACAAGATTTCCATATTTTTAAAGTTTTCAAAACCAACAAGTTTTTAGAATATTCGAAACTTCAACATTTTTCACCGAAAGAATTGTATTTAGTTATTCAAGCACTTGAAGATACGGCGCAAGCGACGGTACGCTGGACCTAATTTCACGAACGTGGTGAATTTCAACACGGGCCAAGCTGCTGTCGAATAATTTCGGCTTTTCCAAACAAAATGCAGGAAAATTATCGTCCATGCCTCAAAAATTTAAAAAAAAACAATTTTTTAAACCGAAATTATGAAAATAATGCTAAATTTTTAAAATTTTAACATTAATTCACAAAAGTCGATGGCGCGTTAATATTGCAATTAAGCTAATGCACATAGTACATATATGTACATACACTACTCGCCACGAATGTTTACGCTTTAATAAGCTTCTAGAGCTTGTTAGGGTTATATCTTTAACATGTCAGTCGTTTTTCCGCCCACGCACGACCGACGTGTTAAACATATATGCCTTAACAAGCTCTATCATCCTCTGGAGCATATTAAAACGTAAACATTCGTGGCAAGCACTGTACATACAGGCCCGTATCCAAATTCGGTCAAGGGGGGGGCTAAAATCGCATTTTTGGACGTTTTTCGACACGTTCTATACATCAGATAAAAAAATTCAAATTTTGAAAAAAAATTTTTTCTTCACTTGAAAAGCTATAGAAAAGAGACATTTTTCGTCGCGCTTGGGCCAAAATGATAGAAAATATTTGAAAACCGGCGCGAAGCGCCGATAATTTGAAGATTTTACGCTAAAGACAGTCGATTTTTCCACCTTTCCGTGCATTATTTCACCATTGAAACATTTTTTCCGGCCACAAGGTGGGGGAGGGGGGGGCGGCCGCCCCCACCCCCCCCCCTTGAATGGGGCCCTGCATATACATACGTAAAACTTGACAAGAATTTGAAAAATAATCGGAAGTTTACACTTCGGTCATTTCGATCTAGTTTTAACCATTATGCATTTATTTTGAAAATTGTATTCAATTAGTCAGATTAAACAGTGGCGCGCATTGAATTATATTCATTTCGACCAAGGTTACACTTCGTGATTACGAATTTTCAGTCGGAGCAAGCCCCGGCCTGACATACTTAACACTTTCCCAATTTTAACGCAGTTTACATTTCCTGATTATCGATTCTAAAAATTGCATTCAATCAGACGGAGGAAGCAATGACAGACATTACACTTTCTTCATTCTAATCCAGGCTACACTATACGTTAAGTAATTTAGAAAATCGCAATCGATAAGTCGAAGCAATCCATCGCGCATTTTACATTTTGCTCATTTCGATCCAGTTCACGCATATTATTCAATAATTTAATATACGGTATTCGTACCACTCCAGGGGCGGATTTAGGGGGAGCGGGGGCGGCCGCCCCCCCCATTGGCCCAAAAAATGCGCAAAATTAAGGATTTTTGAGCGATTTTCGGGTAAAAAGGGCTAATTTTTCCGCCCAATTCAGGGTTCCGCCCCCCCTTAGGGGTACCGCCCCCCTTAGGAAAATCCTAGATCCGCCACTGTACCACTCAACATGCATAATGTACATACAACGCGTGTGCGTAATCCATTTTTTCGGTAATTTTTCTCTACTACCCGATTTATTCATTTCAACAAGACTCAATCATTATGTACATATGTAAATACAGGGTCGTCGTATATAAGGGGGTAGGGGGGCGGCTGTCCCCCTTGGCAGAAAAAGGTAAGACAATGCACGAAAATATGGAACAACCAGTGGCGGATCCAGTATTTCCCTAAGGGAGGGCGGTACCCCTAAGGGGGGAGGGCGGAACTCTGACTTGGGCGGAAAAATTAGCCATTTTAACCCGAAAATCGCTAAAAATCGCTCAAAAACCCTAATTTTGTGGACTGTTTTAGGCCAATGGGGCCCCCCGCCCATATATGCACAGTATATATGGGAATTCTGGGGGGGGGGGTGAAAACCTAAAGTGCCTTTTTTGGGCCCAATAATGGCCGGTACGCGTTAAAAAACATCGTTTTTTGGCGTTTCTGACGATACTCTATCCTTCTAGAGCATGAAATCATAAAAAAATTTCGAAAAAAGTCGAATAAATTGACCAATATATCGCTTAAAACATGAATATATGGCGCGAAGCGCCGAAAATTTGGCGATTTTGAGCAAATAGATAGCCAAAAACCCTTAAAAGACACTTTTTCTATCAATTTTCAGGCAAGTTTAGGAAACTTTTGAAAAATCGCCAATTCTGGGGGAAGTAGCTGAAAAATTTTTTGCGGGGGGTGAAAAATGATTCTGCGGGGGTGAAACCCCCCTGAGATCATGTATGCCCCCGCCCTTCTAAATCCGCCCTGGGAACAATCGTGTCATTATCTTAGTCTTCGAATTTTTGGCGCTTCGTTACAAATGAGAAGCATTTTCCATAATTTTGGCTCAAACGCAAAAACGATACTTTTTGTAAAGTCTCTTGAATTGAAATTTTTTTTTGGAAACTTCGAATTTTAACATGTCTAAAAATATGTACGCCGCCGAATTTTCCGAATTATAGACAAATTGGCCGAATCCTGGACAGTGGCGGATCTAGGATTTTTCTAAGGGGGGCGGTACCCCTAAGGGGGGGGGGGCAAAACCCTGACTCGGGCGGAAAAATTAGCCGTTTTAACCCGAAAATCGCTAAAAATCGCTTAATTTTGCGCACTATTTTGGGCCAATGAGGGGGCGGCGGCCCCCGCCCCCCCTTAATCCGCCCCTGATCCTGAATAATCAATGGCGCAATATTTGAATTCTCACCGGTTTACGCGCGGTTAATTTGGTTTGAATTTCATTAGTTTAATTGTTATGGAAGTTATTGAAAATTATTGAAGGATACATATATAATTAAGATATTATTTCTGCACCCCTATTTTTTTACTTCTACGTATTATGTATCTTTTTTAATGAAAAACTACTCGATTCCGCCATTTTCTATACGCAAAAAGTTGTTCTAACAGAAATGGCAGAATAAACAACGAGACAAGACTCGAAATATAAATAAGATCGAATCTATTACAAAAAAGTATGTAGTACATATCAAAAAATAAAAAAATTAATTTAAAAAATAAAACATTGGAAATATTAACGGTAATTAAAAACAAGAACAATTAGAGAATGTAACAAAATTAAAAGGCTACGAAATTATTACAATAAACGACATGCTCTTTCATAAAAAATAAATTTAAAAAATAAAACATCGGAAATATTAAAAAAATAAACCAATGGAAATAAAAGATAAATTTAAAGAATAAAACATCGGAAATATTAAAAAAATAAAACAATGGAAACAAATAATTCATTTAAAAAATAAAACATTGGAAATATTAAAAAAATAAAACAATGGAAACAAATAATGAATTTAAAAAAATAAAACATTGGAAATATTAAAAAAACAAAACAATGGAAACAAATAATGAATTTAAAAAAATAAAACAATGGAAATAAAAAATGAATTTAAAAAATAAAACATTGGAAATATTAAAAAATAAAACAATGGAAACAAACAATTAATTTAAAAATAAAACATTAGAAATATTAAAAAAATAAAACAATGGAAATAAAAAATAAATTTAAAAAATACAACATTGGAAATATTAACGGTAATTAAAAACAAGAACAATTAGAGAATATAACAAAATTAAAAGGCTACGAAATTATTACAATAAACGACATGCTCTTTCATAAAAAATAAATTTAAAAAAATAAAACATTGGAAATATTAAAAAATAAAACAATGGAAACAAATAATTAATTTAAAAATAAAACATTAGAAATATTAAAAAAATAAAACAATGGAAATAAAAAATAAATTTAAAAAATACAACATTGGAAATATTAACGGTAATTAAAAACAAGAACAATTAGAGAATATAACAAAATTAAAAGGCTACGAAATTATTACAATAAACGACATGCTCTTTCATAAAAAATAAATTTAAAAAATAAAACATTGGAAATATTAAAAAATAAAACAATGGAAACAAATAATTAATTTAAAAATAAAACATTAGAAATATTAAAAAAATAAAACAATGGAAATAAAAAATAAATTTAAAAAATAAAACATTGGAAATATTAACGGTAATTAAAAACAAGAACAATTAGAGAATACAACAAAATTAAAAGGCTACGAAATTATTACAATAAACAAGATGCTCTTTCATTCTAATGAAGTTCTAGAAGAGTTTTTTAATGGAGTTTTTTACTTTTTTTCTAAGTTTAGCATATCTAGACTAAATTTTTAAAAATTGAAAGCTTACTGTATTACAGTTTACACAGCGCATGGAATTCACGTGCACAGCTACGTAAATGGAATCCACGTGCACGTGCAATCATGGAATTCACGTGCACGTTTCCGTGTACAGATTTTCTAATTTTATGCTAATTCGTTTCGGTTTCTCAATATTTGTTTAATCGGCTTATAGCTCGAATTTGTTTTAATGTTTATTCTATTTACTATAGAATGTTTATAAATTCATTATCCATATTTATCTTATTCTATTTTTTCTAATTTTCATCTCAATTTCTATTAATCCATCATGATATTACTGAATAATGATTATAAAACAAATTTAATCTATATTAGAAGTGTTTGATCAGGCGCAATATAATTTTTCGTCGCAACACGACTGACACGGATCAACAAAAAATAGATTAAGCGATTAGCCGCGAAATGTCAGACGGTCTCACAATCGCTCGAAATTTTGGCCCGCCCCGAAAATTTCTTCGTAACCCGTCTGACCCGTACATAATTAAGGGTGTTTGTAATACATAAATGCACGGAGGGGAGGGGGTATTATCCACACGTGATCTTGAGGGAGCTTGAGGGTTTTGATAAGCTTTTTCGTCAAAAAGATGCACAATTGATTAATTACTCTACTTTAGCGTTAAAAACCATATAATGCCGTAAAAATGGACTAAAAATGCTTCAACAGGCGGTATTGCCACGAAAAAGCGTGTTATAGGCTATTTTGACCATTTTCGTCATTAAAATAGCAAACAAATCGAATACGTCCGATTTTGGCGGCGAAAATTTTTTCTAACTTTAGCACCGAAAATTTGGCCCACTCTCGAAAATATTCTACCGTGATCAAACCGTTATTTACGCATTTTCCACCAGGAAAAAGGTAGCGCTAAAAATCGCGGCGATAGGGCGCTAAAAATTTCGGCGTTTTCGATTTTAATCGTGACTATTTGGCATTTTCGACCAAAATCTTGGTCCGCGCCCGCGCGCCTAAAAACGTTTGCCCACCCCCGAAAATTTTCGCCGGCCCGACCCGTCGTTAATTTCGATTTTTCGCCTACCGGGAAACAGGCAACGCAAAAAATGGCGGTCGACCCGACGCGAAAAATTTTGTCGCATTCGATTTTCGTCGTCGTGCAAATTTTGGCATTTTTCGACCAAATTTTTGGCCCACTCGGCGAATTCGGCGCCGAAAAGTCGTCGTCTTAACACTTCCGCCACGGCCAGCGCGTAAATGGCCGGAGATTCGCGAATTTGTTTCAACAATTCCAACTGTCGCCTTATCCTCCTCAATCTCTCGCTATCAAAAACGCATTATATTAATTAATAAATTAATATTGTAATTAATTAATCAATTAATTAGTTAGTATTGTCATTAATCAATCAGTAAAAAATACGCAATTATAGCGGTATAGAAAACCTACGCAGTTCTTTACATAGTACTTCGTATAAAGCCGGAATGATTTAAGAACGATCATTCATTTTTTACAACAAAAACAAACAGAAAAAATGAGCAGAGAAAGAAAAAAGCAAAAATCAATCATAAAATAAATAAAGACCCAAGTATTTATAAACTTTTTTTGAATACGTGAAGCTTATATTAACTAAAGTACTAAAATCTAGAAGATTCGAACCATGTTAACACGCCGGCGGAGTCATTCCGAAAATTTGAACATTCGAATAAAATACTACTGAGAAAAATATAAATAGTATAAATAATCAACAATGATATATGTAACATCAGACGTGGGCGTAAAAGCTAGTCGGCCATTTTTTAGGGAGTGGGATAGGCCATTTTGGGGGAGGGGGCAAATGACCCCAAAAGTTTTGGCTAAAAATAACAAGAAAGCACCTAAAAATGGCCAAAAAACGCAAGTTTTTTTCCAAAAATTCGAAAACTCGGGAGGGGGGTTTCAAAAGCTTTCTGACTCTGGGGAATGGCGGGACAACTAACTTTGCTGAGAGGAACCGCTAACCCCAACCCCTGTTACACGCCTGACCATTAGCAAAGGGTCAACTGGGGTTCAACTGAAAAGACTATGACCCGAATGCCAAGCAATTACGTAGGGCAAGGTCTGACCAATCACGCAAAGCATTTGCAAGTTTTTAACGCCACACTGAAGAATTGTGTAGAAGCGAAGTTAGATTTCAAGCGTAAATTTGTTGAATTCTGAACAACTCGTAAATACGCACTTTTAACACAAATGTCGAAAATATCTTCAAAAAGCAACAAAATTGAGTTCAAAAGAGAAAACACGCCGAATCCTTTCATTTTTATGCATTTTACTGTACGTACAGTGCTCGCCATGAAACATGACCCACTATAATCATCAGATTTATATCAGATGATGCGTCGCGAGCGCCGCGTTCCATCTATAATGCGCTATCATCTCTTTTTATTATTATAGGATATTAATCTGTATCATGCCGTTAATCTGGCGATGCGGACAGCACAATTTAGGTATTATAGGGTCAACAAGAGTGAAGCGCGCACGTGAATGCCGTTATATATTCCGGCACGTGCGCGCTTCCGACATTCACATGCGCGCTTCCTCCTTGTTGGCGCTATTAATAGCTAAATCGCGCATTTGGCATCGCCATATTAACGGAATGATACAGATAAATATCCTATAACAATAAAAAAGAGATGATAGCGCATTATAGACGAAACTCGGCGCTCGGGACGCGTCATCTTATATAAATTGACGATTATAGTGCGTCATGTTCCATGGCGAGCACTGTATATACAACTTTTTTTAAAACTAAATTAAGATATAAACTAAATTAAATTTCTTCAAAGTACCTATATATGTAGAAATCACTAATTTTAAACTATATTAATTGGATAAATTCAAATTTTAGATTTTTCACATTTCGCAGATGAGTAGTTTACAAACCTTTAACTTACATGTGCATCATTCTAGAATGCTATTTCTTTATTTTATCCTCCCATTTCATTACAATCATCTGATCGAAATTCAATTCAAAAACAAAAATAGCGAAGAAACCATATACGTATGACCGAAAATAATAAACAAGAACATTACACAAATGAAAACAACACAACAGAATTTTGAAGGCAGTTAATAATTTTAAAATAATATCGTTAAATAAGTAAATAATAAAAACATAAAATACATTCCATTAACGATGATATTGTGAATAATTTTTTTAATTCATAGAAACAAATCATAACAATTTTTCAACAGACATCAAAACAAAAATAAATAAAAATGTGCAATTCTGAACTTGTAGATAATATACAAAATTTAATTTTTGTTATAAGAAATTCTACGCATTTTCATCGATTGAGCAACTTCGTAATTAATTATGTAACTTTGAAATTATGTATTTAAACAAGGATTTAAGAATTTTCCATCTAAATGTTTCTATCAAAATTTGGAATTATTTTAAATTTCTCATTTTTTCTCCTTTATTTCCGTTTTTTTCAATTTCCGTTCGCATAGAACTCTTTCGAATTTATTTTAGATTTCAAAAGTGTAAGATAAAAAAATAGTACTAATCGGAAATTATTCGAGTTATCTCGAATAAAAAAATAATCAAAATAACAAAAAGAATTGGAAAAAACGTCAAATCAATCTTTCTGCCGTTTCGATTCAAATAATTTATATTTAATAATTACCCACGTGATAATCATAGGCAGCGCGTGTAGCCCGTACCTATAATATAACTGGGTACCCCTATATATGTCTACCCCCTACAGCTATAAGGGGACACATATAGGAGATGCGGTCTTTTTAATGATAGATAATAAAAAAAGATTCAAGTTTACACTCAATACCGGCTGTGTAAAGGAGGTGTAAATTTTTGGCGTTATGTTATAAAATAAACAATTCTTTGACGGTCATTCAGTCACCTTGTACAAAACTGAGCAAATATGCCTAAAACAATTTAGTGGTATAAGACTGTCGGGAATTTCTCTAGATCAGTATTTTTTTGTTTTTTAAATTTCGCATTAGTTCTCGAGATGGAGTGTGAAGAGGGTAAAAATTTGCTGTTGTAAAGACAGATTTTGGTTGCTTAAGTCATGATAAATTGAATAATACGAAAATAAAGTACGTTTGAAGGTCTACATGTCGCTGCAAACCGCGTTTAAAAAAACGCAATATTGAATTATTTATGGGGGTGTAAATTTCGAAATCAGGGGTTTAAAATGGACGAATAAACACGTTTTTTCCCTATTTCGATTGGTAAATATCTCAAATATTTTGCAGAACAGAAGTTACACTCAATAGTTAGGTTCAGATTTTTAAAGTTTACGATGTGGTGGATGATGGAAAATACGTTCTAGCCCGTTTTTATTGTTCGTCACTTGCTCTGCTTAAAAGTCGGGATAGGTCGAATAGAGTAAGAATAAAGTACTTTCTAAGGGGTGGGTACATGTCAGAGCAAATTGCGTTTATTTACATCAATATTTAGCTTTTTGGGAGCTGTAAAATCAAAAACTTGGTTGTCTTAAATGTGTTTCTGTATTGTTTTTTTCCGGCCAATCTCTCCGGTTATGAGTCTGGACATGATCTCAAATCTAAGAATGTACCAGGAATCAAACGTAATACGCCAGTTGGGTGCGTTTGTTTACACTCAACAGTGGAGTAAAGTGGTTTACACCTTTGTCTTCAGGCCATTGTGGAGACTCAATTTTTTCATAAATGTTGATCGTGATACCAAATTAATATCAGAATAACGAATCCTACTAAAATCTTCTCTACACTCTGTGGTCATAGGTGCACAAGGTCAGGGTCGGCAGGGGGGGTGAAATGCCAAAACTCTAAAACAGTAAATTTGACGTTCACGATTTTTTGCCGTTTTAATGATCAAAATGGTCAAAATAGCCTATAAAACGTTTTTTCGTGTTAATAACACATTTTAAAAGCATTTTTAGTCCATTTTGACTGCATTATATCACTTTTGACACTAAAAAATGCAAAAATTTATCAATTTTGGGCGCTTTTTGAGTAAAAAGTACTTAAAAGTACTAAACTAGGAAAAAGCTACTTTTGTATATGCCTAAAGTCGCAAAATATGCCAAAATCAGACTTTCTCTAAGCAACGCGAAAAATCGAAGTTTATTCTGCGTCCTCTGGAAAAAGTGTAACCTTTGCATAATTTTGAATGCTTCACACAACAGTGTATGAACATAATCCAAAATGTTTACTTTTTGTAAA
Source organism: Mermis nigrescens (assembly GCA_036768485.1). Classification (NCBI taxonomy): domain Eukaryota; kingdom Metazoa; phylum Nematoda; class Enoplea; order Mermithida; family Mermithidae; genus Mermis; species Mermis nigrescens. The sequence continues at coordinate 38,147,230 of JAVLUZ010000154.1, forward strand.
TAATTGCAACGTTGACTCGCTTCGTATCGTGATTGATAGAAAACTAACTGCAATTGTATTTGAACGTATTTTATTTTGTTATCAAGAGCAGGCACGTAGCTGGCCGTCCTATTTTGGGGGACCAATACCAATTTTTGAGGGAACTAAGCACAAAAAGACCAAAAATAACACAAAATAACGTTTAAAAAGTCATATTTTTCCGATTTTTCCCGAATTTTTGGGGGTACGAACTCCCCCGTCATTCCCCCCACCCCAGAGATACGTGCCTGATCAAGAGCATTATATCAAGCAAACCTGGCGTCAATTGATCAGTGGACACAATCGTTGCGGGCATGCCAGTGTACCGACGTATATGTACATAGTAGTCTGTTTCACCTAAGCTTACGCGTTTCCTACTGCTTTGAACCAACAATTCCTTGGATTGTCTTGAATGCATCAATGTTTGCTATTTCATTTAATTGGCTTGCAAAGTCTTTCCTAGTTTACTCTATCTAATTTCCAAGGCTACTGCATGGCTAACTTGCTGCTTTTTTAATCATTTTTCGGTTCGATAGTCTATTTCAATCTGTATGCCGTAGAATATACTTCAATTTTTTGCGTTGATAAGCATATTTATCTTTTTTTGTTCCATCGAAGCATATTTCTTTGCTAGTAGTATAAATAATTATGACTTAATCTTTAATTGATTGGTAAACGGCTTTTTAAAAAAATTTTTGACAATACCTCGCATTTTTAGGTGCTTTTTTGCCATTTTTGGTCAATAATTGAAAAGTTATGAATAAGCGATGAACGATCATATCAAATGGAATATTCAACGATTAAAAACATTACCAAAAAATTTTGAATACAAACTTAAAATTATGGTATAATTGAAAACTAATCAAAAATATAGGCTTTTTGAAAATGTCTTACTAAAAATCTTGATACTTAAAAAAATAATTAAATTCCAAAATACGATAAAAAATAAGAAGGGTTATATAAACAAAAGGTACCTAGAAGCTGTTGAAGAATGTAAAAAATTTCGAAGGATGGCACAAATATATTATAAAATCAAAAATAAGAAAATAATTAGAAGCAAAGATTTTGAAACGTAAAAAAAGAAAATCGATGAGGAAAACAAAAAATAAAAGATGACGAAAAGTAAGGAATAACTCATTAAGAAACAGAAATTATTTGACAGAAATACAAATTAAAAAAGTAAAAATAAGGATTTAGAAAAATAAAATTGACGAAGAAAGTAAAAATAAAATAATAAAATAGAATAAAATAAATATACAACTCGGAAAATTTAAAAAAGGAAAAATAACTATGAAAAAACGGAGAAAAATCATATATATACAAGAACAAAAAAGCGACTGAAACAAAATAGAGGATAATAAGTAGATTTAAACGCTAGAAACGGCGGATTGATTATTTAGAAATTCATGCATGACTCAGGGATATTTGTAGCATCAATAAAAAACGAGCACAAAAAAACACAGAAATAACGGGCTAAAAAGAATGATTAAGTATTTGTTTTATTTTATTCATTTTATTTTCACTTTTTATTTTTTAATTTTTTTAAAATTTTTTTAGTTTATTTATTTTTTCTATTTTTTTATTTTTTTCATTTTTATTTTATTTATTTGTACTTGCTAAGCAGGACTTTATTGTCGGCGTTTTGAATAATTTGATGCGTGTCGGAGAGCCAATGCAACCGAACGCGAATATTTTGCAATAATTCGCATTTGGCGTCGAAAAATCGCTTGGTTATCTCGGAAAATCGTTGATTATTTTGGAGCAAAATTTTCAAGTCTTCCAATTGACACGAGCAAACGTCCGATATTTTACTCAAATCTCGCACGTTCAACGTTTCTTGTTCTTTCCGCACTATTTTCTCTGCCAATTCCTTTTGTTCGATCTTTAATGACAAAAAATTAATAATTAAATAAATAAAAAATAAAAAAATATGATCACACACCCAGGGCCCAATTTAAAAGGGGTGGAATTTTCAAATTTTCTAAAAAAACGAATTTTTCTAGATATAGACCAATTTATGTATGTATTTATGTTGGGTCCGCACCCCACCACCTTGGCCGAATCCTGGATACGGGCCTGCTAAAACCAAACATAAAAAATGTCAGGGCCATTTCCCATTTTAGCCTAAACCACGGGCAGGTGGCACCAATCTTTGAACAACCTGAAGGGTGTATGCTTACTAGCTTTCTATTTACATAAAATAAGAGAAGCAGTAACATACATGCGCATGGGGGAGTGAGAGGGTATTACCCTCCCCCTCCGCTGAGGGGCCAGCCGGACAGGTAGTGTCCGGCAATTTTGAGCAGATGAAACATTTTTTTGCACCATTTTTGAAGTCAGAAGCAGTGAAAATGTCAAAAATTTCCCGGCGCTTCGCGGCGGTATTAGTACTTTAACGTACTTTTTACCCAAAAATGCCAAAATTTATCAATTTCTGCATTTTTTGTGATAAAAGTAATATAATTCAGTAAAAATGGTCTAAGAATGATTTTAAAATGCGATACTATCACGGAAAAAACTTTTACAGGCTATTTTGACCACTTCCATCGTTTAAACCACAAAAAATTGTGCATGTTAAATTTAGTGTTTGGGATTTCTGAGATTTTACGCCTCCTGCCCACCCTGACCTTGTGCACCTATGAACCTACAAAATGAGCATTCTATGTACGTCAGCATGGAAATTCTGGGGGTGTGAAATTTTATAGTGCCTTTTCTGAGCTAAAAATGGCGGCAAGGTGTCAAAAACAATTTTTCGGCTTTTGTGACTATGCTCTATCTTTCTAGAACTTAAAAACATAAAAAGTTTCGAAAAAAATCAAAAACATCCGAATAAATTAAACAAAATATAGTCAAAAAATGAGTATAGGGCGCAATTTGACACTTCGGAGGCAACAGATAGCTAAAAATGCTTAGAACAGCAGTTTGTCGTTTGTCAACGAATTTTATCAAAGCTTTTGAAAACTTATGAAAAATCGCGAACTCTACGGGGGCCGAATAAAGTTCTAAGGGCCGAGGGGAGAACTTTGCTGCTGAGGGGGGTTTAAACCCCCCAGATTACAGTAGCGGATCTGGTTTGAGACCAGACAACCTGGTCCTAGAAACAACCAACCTCACGTCGAAAACATGCAACCTGCATTTGGAACTGACATCCCTTTCCGACCCAGGCAACTAGTTTTTAGAACTAGGCAACCTAATCTTGAAACAGACAACACATTTAAACAAGCGTTTTAGGAAACAGGGAATTCCTTTTGAGCCAGCAACCTGTCCGTTAGGCTAAACAGCCTGTTTCGTGAACCAGACAACCTGCGTTTAATCGCCTTTAGCAACCAAGCAACCCACTTTTAGAACTAAGGAATTTCATAAAAATCATTGAGTTTCGTATAATCCGTATACGCAATGCATCTGTTCACTTAAGCAATAAACGTTTATTTACTTAATGTGATAAGAGAAAAAACTTTATGAAAAAAATATAGCAGAGCGTGGTTTCGATCCACGGACCTCTGGGTTATGGGCCCAGCACGCTTCCGCTGCGCCACTCTGCTGAAATACAAACATGTTAAGACCTATTATGAACTAACTTTAAGCTTAGATGTTAACAATACACACGGCTTTTTCGCATTACGCTTATAAAACTTGCCTCGTGCTAATCAAAATTTAGGCCGTTAGCACTACGTGTTAACTGATATCAAGACATATTTGAGTAGAAATATAGTAGTTTTGACATATTTTTCGGCCAAAATCCAAAAAATTTTTCGGCACTTCGTGTCAAGTATCATGATTACTGTTTAATTATCCTGTAGCGCGTAATTTTAACGTCCCACAATCGATCGGTTTGCAATCTAAAAGATAATGCATTTCTCTCGCCTAATTGTTTAAAGATTATTATTACTTTATGGTAACTTCGAAGTTCGAACTGTTCCTGCTATTAGAAGACCAAGCTAGCTTATTTATATTTATTTGTCAGCGCAGTGGCGTCTGTTGTCATATTAGATTAGTATCTGGCTCGCAATCGCATTATCATTTGTGATGTTGTAATAGATATAAAGGCTTTAGCTACCAGTGTCCATTGAGCTTTAGGAAGACAATAATTGTGATAATTTTATGCTATTTTTTTATAAAAATAATTTTAATGATAATTTCAGATTTAGGCGGACGAGTAGCCTGAATTTTGGTTAGGGGGCATACACAAAAATTTTTTAATACTTCTTTTGCATTGAATGCCAGTAACGTTATATGTGTATAGCTGAACTGAGTTTTTCGACCTTTAGCAGTCAAGTCGAATTTCTGACGATCAAAAATACAAAAAGCGTTAAGTGCCGCGAAGCGCCCAAAATTTTCGAGATTTTTAACTGTTTTCATGTAGAATTTACGGCCTTTTTATTGACAATCAGTTCGAAAATCATAAGTGGAGTAAGGCACCAATAAATTCAGTCATTTTTTTACCGCCCGTAAGATGTTGTAGCTCTGTGAATACTGATAGTCTGCCAGAGCAGAACAGGAAAACTACGAATTATTAACTTAGTATGACGATATTTTGACTGATTCAGGCTTTTACACGCAATGCTGGAGGTTTACAAAAAAGAGACAGTAACCGGCGGTGCTATGAGCAGAAAAATTTTGACGTTTTTGCACTTCAAACTCTTTAAACTTAAATCATACAGAACAGATAAGCTGAATTTCAGCGCGAAGCGCCGTAAATTTTCAAAAATTCCTAATCTGTTTAACTTTTCTCTGCTAAAAATCTAAAAATCTTTGCACATGTACAACGAGATTGAATGGCTTAGGGTCCGGGGTGGCGCGCTCAAGCGCTCCCAGCGGGGTCCGGGGCAGAACCCCGAAAATTTTGTAAAAAAGGCACTCTAATTTTTAATTAGAAACGTTAAAATTTCAGCAAAATTGACAAAATCTCGGTCCTGAATTAGGCCCAAAAACACTATAAAATTGATGAACTACTCCACTGCACAAAACTTCTAAACTGAAATGCGTTTTTCGACCTCTGCTAAGTATATAGCGCAGCAACGGGTCGCTGCCAATAAGTCATTGAAAGATGTATCAATAAGAATTTTGTTTTTACCGTTTTCAGACCCATTCTTATTAACTATTTCAGAGAACAGAAAATGCGCAGAAACACAAGAAAATCTGACCTTTCCTTTCATTTCAAATAGAATTATGTGTCCTTGTAAAGAAAGATAAACAAAGCAGAGAATAGATAAATTGGTACGCAAACATTTTCGCACTTTTACTACTATGTTCATCAAGCATGTGCAGTTTCATTCAATGAATTAATAGTGCATTAAATCACTAGAGTGATACGAAGTGCTGGATTATTTTCGCGATTTTGCGAAAGTTTCCAAAAATTTACTAAAAATTCGTAGAAAAGATGCTTTTTAAGCGGTTTTACTTATCTATTTGCTAGAAAGCATAGCCGTGCTTAGGACGCTGGCGAACTGGACGGTCGCCCAGGGCCCCTAGAGCCGAGGGCCGCTAAAATATTCCCATAACTCGGAAAAACCCTTTTACTAGTGCCAAAGTGGCAAAAACATATTGGCGAACGTTTGATTTATGACCCAGATTTTAGATTTAGAACTTCCAAAGCTAAAAAACTTGCATTTAAATCAATAAATCTTCATTATTTTGCCGAGCACATCCGGTAATTTAATTTTACGTTTTAATTTTTAATTTAATTTTAATTTTTTTAATTTTTTTAATTTTTAATTTAATCTAATTTTTTTCTTTCCTATACGACTTTGATTTTTTTTAAGGTACGCACGAAATTTTTAGAGCTACATTTGTACAATAGACGTGCATATTAAGATTTTATGGGGTTTAAGTTAACCAATTTCAACGTTGGAAAACTTTTTCGGCAAAAATCGAAAAATTTTGTCGCTTCGTGCTGGCTGAATACTATAATGGTATTTTATTCTGCCCCTTGCTCTTTTTCGACGACTTTACGCATAAGTGAGAATCGTTTGAAAATGTAGCTGTTTTGTTTGGTCATTCCTAGATGCGACCAGTGGCGGATTTAGGATTTTCCTAACGGGAAGGGGTCGGCAACAGGCACGTATGAAGCTGTGGGGGGACTGGGGGTGAGGACTCCCCCCCAAAACTCGAAAAACCGGAAAAATAGAACTTTTTACACGTTATTTTGTGCTATTTTTATCTTAGACCCCCCAAATTGGTGTCGGTTCCCCAAATATAGGAGGGCCAGCTGGCCATGTGCCTGGTCGGCAAACCCCGACTTTTCCAAAACAATCAGACATAGGCCCAAAATTTTGCTCTTCACCGCGGAATAGTTTTTCGGCACGCAGATCCTTTTTTTCGAAAAATTTTAAAATTTTGGACAATTTTGTGCCAAAAGTCATTAAATTCAGCTGCAAAGTCATGCGCGAACATATGAAAAATTTTGCCGCTTAAAAGTTTAAAGGAGATTTTGTGTGCAGTTTTCAAACATAAATACCAGGCAGGTAGCTGGCCGTCCTATTTTGAGGGACCAGCACTAATTTTGGGGGGACTAAGCCCAAGAAGGCCAAAATTAGGCACAAAATAACGTTTAAAAAGTCCTTATTCATCCTGTTTTTCTGAATTTTGGGGGGTCCGGGACCGGACTCCATGCTCCCCCAGAGCTACGCGCCTGATAAATATCTATTTGCACAAAAGTTTTTTGTTAATTTCTCGATATTATTCAAGCCACGCATCTTATCTTATATCTTCCTACGCACAATTTTGGTAATTAATGGCTAATTTCACTGCTCAAGAAAGCCCAAAAAATTAATGCGAAATAAACTGTTTCATTTTTCAATCCAATATGAAGGAAAAATCTCTAATTTTTGACGTTTGAGTATGGTTTACGATTAAAATTTGTAATTAGCGCCTGTAAAAATGCTTAACTTTGTGCCGATTGAACTTTTGAGGGCCGCTGAAAGCCGATTCGCCCAAGGCCGCAAAAACCCTAAGCACGTCCCTCTCAAAATGAATTTTGGCGCTTCGCGCCATAGACTCGCGCTTTGAGTATATTTGATTTTGATTTACTCGACTTTTTTTCAATTTTTTGTTTGATTTTTTTGTTTTTATGCTCAGAAAGATAGAGCATCGTCAAAAACGCCGAAAAACGATGTTTTTGACGCGTACCCAACATATTTGAGCCCATAAAGGCACTTTAACATTTCTTACCCCTCCCAGAATATCCACGTTGCGCATAGATGGCTGTACTGGCAAAAGGAGTTGTATTAAAAAAGAAAGCACACGTGCATCAATGACAGCATACCTATTATCCAGGTAAAAACTAGCATGCTAAAGTCCCGTGCCACACATGCCCATAAGGGGGGGGTGAGGGGGAGGGTATCACCCCTCACCTCAGGGTCCAAGACTCGAATCACTGTCAGAAGATTTTGAGCTGTCAAACATTTCCTGCATTATTTTTGGGTACGAACGTAGCAAAGGTGTAAAACATTTTTCGACTCAAAAGTTCATTTGATCTAAAAAGTCAAAATCGCTCGATGAAATCCACAAATTTTATAGTTTTAAACTATGGAAACAATTCAGAATTATACAAAAAGTACTAAAAACATGCAGTATTCTACATTGAAACATCTTATATAGGATATTTTAACGTTTTTCGTATTTGACACGCCGCGAAAAGGCTAAAACTGTAAATTTAGTGTTCCAAAATTTTGCGATTTCGCACCCTCCCAAAGTTTCGACCTCGGGAAACTATGTCCCGCGCTAATGGAAAAATTTCCATTAGCGCCAGTGTTAATGGGGGCGGTGCTAAAAAACCCTGGCAACATCGGTTTCCGATTTTGACTTTCCTCAGATTATATATACTCATCATCATAGGCGGGCGGCACCAAAATTCTGGGGGTGCAACATTTTTCAAAAGTCAAAAAATGGCCTCAAAAATGGCGGTATGGCCAAAAAACACCATTTTCAACGTTTCTTATCGAGCACTATCCATTGGCATCAAAAAATTGCGAGAAAAAAACAAAAAAGTTCAAAAATTGAATTCGGGGGGATGGGGTATTTTGGTTTCTGGGGGTGCATACCCACAAAACCCCGTCACGCCCAGGTATGCTCATCATTCGTGTTTAATAAATTGAGTAAATTTTTTCACCTGTTTGACGTTGAGCATCTCGAGGCCTTTGTTGAGCTGATCCAGCCGTTGGCCCAAACCCTTGATTTCCTTCATTTTGACGTCGTTGGCCCGCTCGTTGGCCGTTCGTTCCAATTTGGCCAAATTGTCGGTCAATTTTTGATCGAATATTTCGTCGAACGTGCGCTTGACTTCGTTGGCCAACGATTGCAAACTGCTATCCGGTTCTTTGCTGGCTATCCAATCGTAAAGCGAAATATCCGACCACGATTTCCTGCGACCTTCAAAATCGCATATAAAAAACCGATCAAAAACGACAAAATAGAAATTAGATAATTATCGATTATCTTATTCGTAAATGGAAAAATTAACTAACTATATAAAGTATAGCGAATTTCGGATATAAATTTAGCGGCGTGGCCCTTTAAAACAAAAAAATTAAAAAATTATATAAGAAAAATTTTTAAAAAAATTAAAAAATTATTACAAAATTTTTATATTTTTTGATAATTTTTGAAAAATTATATTTGAAAGAATTATATTTTTCAAAAATTTTAAAACAAAAAAATCAAATAATTAAAATAAATTAAAAAATTATATAAAAAAATTTCAAAAAATCAAAAAATTATTACAAAATTTTTTTATTTTTTGATAATTTTTAAAAATTATATTTGAAAGAATTATAATTTTTAAAATTTTAAAACGAAAAAATCAAATGATTCAAAAAAATGAAAAAAATAAAAAACAACCTTAAAACAACCTTTAAAACAATCCGACTCTAAATAAGAGCCTTCGTTTAAAGATAAAAATTATATTTAGAAAAAATCAAATGATTGTATCGAAATTTATTCATTCGTAGTGTTTACCTATTCTAGTAAATTGATCACAATAATGAATGAAAATTAATAAATCGTACTATTCGTGCCCGAATTTGCCGTCGTTTTATCGGGCGAGCTATCTAAAAGGCAGGAGAGCAGAGGAATACGCTTCAATAGGGCCAGATCGGCGCCAAAATTATCCAAAAGATCGCGAATTTTGGCCCTCTGCAGATTGAGTTTATCGCGGCGTTCGCCGAAACGAGCCGAACGCCTATAAAAGGCCCGGGCCGTGTCGTCCAAATTAGCCGTTACGGCTCTCCAACCCTGCAAAATGCGTCGCGTCTTCATTTCGTCAGAAAAAAAGCCAAAAAATTTTGGGACACCTATCTTACAGCACAGGATGTTATAGCACTGGGTATGGTATATCACGTCCTATCTTGTAGCACAGAGTACGCTATATCACGTCCCATCTTGTAACACTGATGAAAATTTAATTAGGATAAAAATGGCGCGAGCATATGAGTTGTAATTCGAAGCAGATTTTAGGCAAAAGCTTAAATTTGGGGTAAATTCGCGAAGCGTTTGATATTAAATTTAAATCATTAAAATGATCGGTCTTACGAAATCTTTTCGCCTTTTAACCATTTTTCGATTTTTCGGCGCAGCGATCGCTGAGTACATATTTGCGATACTAATTAGTATTTTACTACTCGCTTAGTATAAAGTAGGCTTAGATACTGCTCTAGTGATATTTACATTTACATTTATACTAATCACTTACACGGTGCGGAGAGACGCCGAGTGGTTAACACTTAAACCTACGGATCGAGCGTGTTCTAGGTTCGAAACCACGTTGACGCTGTTCTTTTCGGCAAGCCAACCCAGCCTTTCATCCCTCCGGGGTCGATGAATGGGAAGCTGCACTTGTGTGGCGGAGGTTAAATCCCTTGGGAGTCGCGACCCCTTGCGGTATCTCAGCGAGAAACACGTCTCTGATGTGTAAGTAATACCCACTTGTAGGTGAAAAGCCTTTCCTTCTTACTTTAACTTTAACTTACTCGCTTACACTACTGTCCGTAAAATCAATGACGAAATTTTAATTGTTGTAGTTAATAAACCTTGCTATTATAGCACTTCCGCGACGCCAGGGATATTTTCAGGCGCCCCCTTATCGTAGTAAACGGCCGCAGCGGGGTCAGCTGGATTGGGCCGGGACCAGTTGGCTACTTTTATCGCAACAAATTTGACCTCAAAAACTGTTCTAAATGCTAAAATAGCGTAAAAACTGCATTAACCTCCACTGTACCTGGTCAATTTCCCGCAGTTTCGAAGTAAATTTTCGGAATTCACAAAATTTTGGGCCTTTATTTGACCACGATTTATCGAAACAATTTTCCCATTTTTTGAATCCGGAGGGTTCACCAGATCTTTTAAACCCCAAGCGCACGCCTGGTCAGGGATCTCTGCGTTCTTGATCAAATACTAAATTAGGTAGCGTATGAAACAACTCAAAACCCCGACAGAGTATTATTCGATCTGTCACGCTGAAAAACACCTCGTGTTTGCCTAGAATGCTAGGTAGGCAATACCAATTTGAAAATTTTTAAAGGTAAAAAATGGCTCAAAAAGTGGTAAAACGAAAAACGTCATTTTTTAAACGCTTTCTCGTCAAGACTATCCATTGACATCAAACAATGCAAGAAAAACGTAAAAAATTCTCAAAAATTAATCGGAGGGGGTGTTGATTTTTTGGGGGTGAGGTAGGATCCGAACTTGGAGAGCGCATACCCCGTGCCCAACCCCCACACCCATGTGATGCTGGAAAGGCCTGAAAGCATAAGGTTATTTGCCAAAATCCGACAGGGTAGGGAAGAAAATACGTTTCTCAGGTGGTACGGTGCGGACGAACAAGCTTGGGTCAGACCTCCCCGCTCTCTTACGACGTCTGTGAATAGGACGGAGACAGTGCCGATCAAAAAGTTTAAGGCCACTCGTGATTGATTTACTCCAAAATCCATGGGTTTCAAATTCCGCTTTTAACCGTGAAATTAAAAGGCCTAAACTTCACTTTGAAAAGTTTCTCAGACTCAGTTTCATCCGCTGATTTCAAAAAGTTTAGCAATTTTTAATCTCGCTCAACTACCAGCTGATTTGTTACGGGGTTAACTCCGCTCCATTTTGCTGGTTCTTTTGATCAAAAAATCGGCGTGAAGCTCATGTATTAAGCGATACTATGAACTATTCCAAAGAGTCTGTGCCGGCAGCGCTTCTTGATATAAGTTAATGTGTCATACGAAACAAAACATAAGAAACTCAAACAGTTCGATTCCTGGACTGATTCTCCTCTCAACCCGGGGCGGTCCTCTAAATTGGCCACTAAAGAACCATGTGGTCTGAAGTCGAAACTTTCGTGTAATTGGCGGCTCGATCCGCTCCTGGCATGCAGGGTGAATTATCTATTGATTTGGGGACCATTTGTTTTGAAGCAGACAATGGTTCGGTATCCTTTGCCGTATAGTTGGACTCGTCATATAAAAGTCTTTTTTGCGATCGAGTCTCGGTGCAGAAAAAAACTGCATTGATTTCTGCTCGAAATTTCGTTAGCGTGGGACTTTTCTCGATTGTTCAACAAAGGTTTCTTTTTCTTGAGGAGTGGTGTTCGATCATTTTACTTTGAAATTAAACAGGCTTGTCCGCGGATCGCATTCAGACAAAAAATAAAATGTCAAACGCATGGCCGGAAGCGGCAAACACAGCAGAGAACGCAAATGCTTTTCGTCTGAGTCCAATCTGAGTCCGCGATGTTGTGATTCGGTTTTTATTTCCTTACGACCCAAAATTTTACAACCACTTCACACGATTTGCCCAATTGAGGAGCACTTTTGGTTCCTCCTTTGTAGACTCGCCCCAGAAGAAACATCCAAGGCATTGTCTTCCAGAACGTTGATCGACCATACATGCAACAGCATGGGAATTCTGTGGGGGTGGAAAACCCAAAGGTGTCTTTTTTGGGCGCAAAAATGGCTCGGTATGCGGCTAAAACATCGTTTTTTGATCGTTTCTGACGATACTCTATCCTTCATATGAGCATAAAACCATGTAAAAAAGTCGAATAAATCGACCAATATATCGCTTCCAGAAACATGAATATATCGCCATATATTCATGGCAAGGCGCCGAAAATTTGCCGATTGTGAGCAAACAAATAGACAAAAAACCCTTAAAAAGATACTTTTTCTATCAATTTTTCTGGTAAGTTTAGGAAACTTTTGAAAAAATCGCTAATTCTGGGAGTGTGAAAAATTTTTTGCGGGGGTTAAAAATGACTTCTGCAAAGGAACCCCCAAGATCATGCATGGTGATGATCCAAAGCACATGGGCAAAAAAGCAACTGTAGCATATTTTGCGTTCGTGGGAAAGTGAATTGCCTTTGCTGTTCTGACCCCTACAGAAATTCAGAACCTGGAACTGGATCCAATCAAAATATTTGGCACAATGAGTGGAAGAGAGATTTCAGAAACATAATACTCCCAAGTGCATTTTACGAGCAAAAATGACTGAAAAATGAAGGAAATCTGGGGTCTCGATCCCAAATAAAACGATCGCGTCAAATTGACCAATTCTTTGACTGTTAATTGACGATGCCTGTGATTTATGGTTCCGTTCGGATCTTGAAACTCTTGAACAATAATTAGCTGAGAATTTACGATTAAAATAGAAACTGCGTACTAAAATCGTGGGTGGCCTTAAACTTTTTAGCGGCGCTGTGCCTCACTCAGCAGAGTGCAGTCGGCAGGGAGCTCTGTATTATACTTTTTAATATAAGAAGAGACGCCTGCATGAAGTAAACGAATTTGTTGACGAATTGACGGCATATAAGTTTCAGCGAGATTCACCATCAGGACAGTTCCTTATTAGCTTTTGACGAAATACACGAATGAATGAGCAGAATAAGCATACGCTCGGTGCACTGCAATATAGGCCTGCAGGTTTAGTTAGAGCAGAAAATTTCAGACTGAAGCGATTGCACTCCGAAATGAGGCTCCGATGGGCAAATGCTTTGTTTTTTTACGCCTTTTCAAATATTTTGGTCAGAAACGGTAAAAAACGTTATAAAAAAAGATTCCAAAAGAAGGTCGCGGTAATAATTCGAGGAGGAGCTAAAAATTGCGATTTCGGGAAATGGTCCACCTCGTGCGGTGGGTCGCCTTATGTTCCTGCTTCTTTTGAACGCGTATTTTCTTGATACCAAAAATGACAGACAAAATACCCCAAAACGGCATAAAAACGCAAATCGTCGCCCAGGGGTCTTGGGGCGCAAAAATTTTGGGCCTTTGGCGGGGGTGCGGCAGGGGCGGTCTTTCGTCGGTAAGGATCGCCTTAGCCCTCTTGCGCGCTTGATGCGAAAAATTAGAGCCTCATTCGACACCTGATGCATTAGATGCTGTTCGTCGACTAGTCGCCCGCAATACGACGCATATTCGTCGGCCGCCCTGACGAATTTTTTGGCCAATTGGGCGTTACATTGAATAGTTTGATAGGAGACCGAACCGGCGGCCGCCGCGTTTTGCTGTCTAATCAAAGCTGCTTCGTTATCACGCGAAGTCTATCGATAAAAAGTTGGAAAAAATGCGTTAAAAAGCTTTTTTGCGCCGACTGTAGCGCGTAAGTTTGCAGAACTTCACTCGCGATTTTAGCGCAACGCACAATAAGCGCGATAGAAAAATACGAATGCAGTTGAAAAAATAATATAAAAACTAATGAGTTAACAGGATTACACAATAATAACATATAGAATTAAAACGTGTTAGCGAAATAAAATTTAACACAGTTAATAATTACTCTTCCTTTGATTTATGGCTATTCAAAATGTTATAAAGCATTGAAAACAAAACCAGCTTTATCCATACCGACCTCTTCAGATTTTTTTTCGGCCACGCATGGCTAGGGTCTCGAGCTCTGGTCAGACATGTACGCGTAGGTGGGAGGCGAGATTTGGAGGGGTCCTGAACACCTAGAATGGAAAAATGGAGAATTTCGTGGGGAAAATAAGGCAAAATGAAGGCCAAAAATGAATGGAAATTATAAATTTTCGTCAAAAATGCTTGAAAATGACCGGAAACTGAGGAATCACGTAGTTTTAACGCTAATTTAGCATGTATACCAGTTTTTGAAGTCATTTTGTCTCAAAAAACCTGAATTTTTAACCCCCCCTGGAATGGCTGATTTCCCCGCGATCGGCATGATGCACACCATATGGTCCCCTCACTACACCCCGGAATAAGAGAGATCCATTAGAATTCGACAGACTTCATAATTGAATTTTCAAATTTTTTACATTTTTTTCGGGATTTTTCGATGCCAATGGGTAGGGCTCGACACGAAACATTGAAAAAATGTTGCTTCTGAGCCTGACGTCAATTTTTCGGAACTTTTTCAGCTCTGAAAATTATTGGACCTCACAATTTAGTTGGTGTAAGTAGCTGACCGAAGCCAAATTTCATGACCTGCTCTAGCAAATCGCTGGACTGCGTATACTGCAAATTGTACAGCGAATACTTCAGACCAATTCTGGGAAAACCGATAAATTGAAATTTAGAAATTTGGAAATTTTTTGAAAGTTTGGAAATTGGAAATTTTTTGGAAATTTTGAAAAAAGGAAAAAAACCATTCTGGAAATTGTCAAAATTTTGAAATTTGAACATCCCATACGAATACCTGACCGATTTCCATAGCATCTTGATCTGTTCGTCAATCATTGCAGTTAAAAAGAATAAAAAAGTCTAAAAAAGTCAAAAGGGCTCAATTGAAACAAAATTTAAGCAGCAATTTTTTTTTAAACTGAAAGCTGACTGAAAGCAAAGCTAGCGTGAGGCCGTGAAGTTGACCTAACCTAATAATGACTAATTTAAGCTTTCTACAAAAATGCAGAAAAAGAAATGTAGGAAATCGGGAAAAATTTTAAGCGTGTGAACAATATCGGACCGGTATAAATTCTGTTTTGTAAGTTTGTTTTAGTTTTACATACCTTCAATCAGGGCCGTATTTAAGGGGGCGGAAGTGGTCGTCCTCCCCCTTGGCCGAAGAAAAACTGAAAAGTAGGATAATTCACGGAACTCATATGATTTATCGTCAAATCTTCAGTTTCTGGCGCTTCGCGCCAGGCGCAAGTATTTCCATAATTTTGGCTCAAGCACGGCCAGAAAAACGACACTTTTCATGATGTTTTGAATGATAGAAAAAAATTTCCGTAAAGTCCGAATTTCTTGAACCTATTGTATAGAGCGTGTCAAAAACGCTGTTTTTACGAGCTATTCAGACGAATTTCCCGATATATAGACCAATTTATGTTGGGTCCGCCTCACCAACCCCCTTAGCCGGATCCTGGATACGGGCCCGCCTACAATAATAGCTCATGACAAGAATCGAAACTTCTCTGAAATAAAACTCGATAGATGCGATTCTAAACAGGAATAGAAAAAAAGCGATTTAACCCATAATCTTAGGCCGAAATTAAAGAGCACGAGTATTCAAAATTTATTATAGGAATAAAGAGTCGTAACTTATCTTGGGGAGAAGGATGGAGTTACGCCCGAGGAAAGCTTCTTCATCCCGACTTTGCCATTTTCAAAAAAGTCATGGATGAAGGTGCCATTCTAAGCGTTTTCAGCTATCCGTTTGCTCAAAAAAGTCAAATTTTCGGCGCATCGCACCATATTTTTACTTGAAAAAATTTCTGTCAGAAACGTCAAAAAATGTTTTTGACGCGGATCCAACGTATCCGAGTCCAAAAGAGGCATTTCAATAAATTTTTACCCCCTTCCATAGAATTCTAACGCCGTGCCCGCCTGATACAGGACCCGCAAATGAGTAACCGTACTTGCGAATCAACGAAAGGTTCCAAATATTTATTGCTAGACGGACCGGCTTGACCAAGCTCGCATTTGCATATGAGAAAAATTGGGTTGGACGAATCGTGGCCCGCGCCGTAACTGGCCACTTTACGGGCGCAGTCCAGCACTTCGCCCCCACTAATCAATAAAATTTGATCGGCGGCCGGCGCCGAGAGTACGCCATTTATGGCCTCCTTCAACTTAGCTACCGTCTCAACGCCGTAGCGAATATCGAAAAGTATGGTCCGACCGGCGTCCAAGTGAAATACGTGAAGCATAATTAATTACATAGTCGGGCAGTGGGGCTTAGAAAAATTATATTCTTGCTTTAAAATAAATCCAAGGCGTAGGAGACGCAATTTTGAGCACGTACTGGCGAGGGGAGCTGATGATCCCCTACAGCTTCAAAAAAAAATGCGCGCAGAACCCAAAATTTAATTTTGCAAATAATGCATTTTTTCGCGATTTTTCAATGTCAACGGAATAACAGAACGTCGAAAATGGTTTTGATCCTACCTCACACAAATTTTTCAGCTCCTTTTGACCACTGAAAATTTCCACTTATACCCCAAAATTTCATTTCTTTTCAAATATAACTGCGAATGCGAATATCTTTATATATTAATCCACTCATTTTACGCCATTTAGTACTAGGATCGCATAGATTTGCACCGGACGCGCGCAGCCTGACTTTGAAGTCGGAGAGAGGATTTGACTCAGCTAGCCGTGCATGGGCATGGGTGGGATCACTGACTAGACCACGGTTTTTTTTTTGTACTCGGCAAAGATTTTTCCCGATGTACAAAGACTTTTCGGGATCCGTCTTTTGCACATGTACAAAGATTTTTGGGAAGACAAAAATTGCAAAAAAGGTCTAAAATTCGAAATTTTCGGCTTCGCGCCGAAATGAGTAATTGTGTGTTCTATGTGTCTTTATAACGGCAGAAATTGCATTTCAAAAGTAAAAATGTCAAATTTTTTGCGCTTCGCGCCGTTTTTAAGACGATTCTTAGTGATTTTTACCCTAGAGACCCAGAAATTAGCTAAAACACACTAATTGAAAAGTTGGAGAAGCTCCGTTTTTACCACACTAAAGTCGCTGCTATACTATATTATAGTGCCCAAAAATTTTGTGTGTACAAAATGTACAAAGATTTTTAGGAAGACAAAAACTGCAAAAAGATGTAAAATTTCATTAACTTTCGGCGCTTCGCTCCGAACTGATAAATTATTTGTCCTATATATCTTTAAAATGGCAGAATTTGCATTTAGAATGGAAAAATGTCAAAATTTTTCGACGCTTCGCGCTGTTTTCAGATAATTTTTAGTATTTTTGGCGTCAGAAACCCAGAAATTAGCTATAATACAGCTACCAAAGATCGAAAACCCTGTTTAACCACATTAACTAAAATCGCTACTGTACTATAGTATAGTACACAAAAACTTTGCATGTACAAAATGTACAAAGACTTTGGGGACCATCTTTGTACATAGTACAAACGGACCTTGTACAAAAAAGTTACCGAACTGACTGGACCAATCTCAAGGATCTAAAAGAAAAGACCCAAAATTAGGAAATGCCCAGAATTAATTTGTCAAAATTTTCATCCCCGTTCTTGCTGTGATTTTTTGATACAATTAACAAGGCTCAATGAGATACGTCGAAAAAGGACGTTTTCTGCCCTTACCTCCCTACCTAGCATTAATTAATCAAAACTTTTTGACCGTCAAAATTTTTTAAGCCCCTAACGAACCTTCAGACTGATGCCCATTGCCATTGCAAACTACAAGCCTAAGTCTAATAAGCAAATAAACCAAAGCAAAACATTAAGAATAATTTGCTTTCAGTATCAAAATGAACCAGCGTTAGTCGACCGACTGACTTTAGAGCGAGAGGTCCACATTTTGAACGATTGGCCTGACAGCAAGGTCTTTCTTTCGTAGAATGCTATCAATTGCATATACATATTTCTCATAATACGACTATCCTGGCAGTGATCAGACTGAGGGTACTTTTCGGAACCGCAACCTCGGCCCAGGCCGATGCGCCTCGAAATTCTTGCCTCGATTGGGGCCGACAGTAATGCAAGTGTAAGGTAAATGATCTGTCGATAATAGAATGCAAATAACTCATAGTTAAGGTTATAATATCGCAGTTTCACAAGCAGGATTAGGGTTAGTTTCAATGATTAAAAGGTGAGCATAATCATTTAATGAGACATATTCAAGTCTTTTGTAGCATTTCTCTTGTAAACATACATACTGCGTTGTTAGACCACGTCACTTACTTACATTAGATATAGTAGCGGTGGGTGGGATCAGGGTTGGCGAAGGTTGGGTTTTTTTAACTTGGATTTTTTCGGTTTTTTGTGGGTTTTTTGGGTGCAAGAAATCGTTGGGTTTTGGGTTTTTTTGGGTTTTCTGGGTTTTTTATCCACAGGTTAAGAATTTATTTGTAATAAAATTAAAACTGTGTATTGTCAATGTTTTCTGTATGATAGTTGTGCCTTTTACAATTGCTTGCGATGCGATGTACGAGCTTAAGTGTCCATCCATTCTCATCCTCTCCTCCTTCCTGTTGCTGTTTTTCTATTATAGTATATACTTATCAAATGAGAAAAGCCGCCCAATAAAGGCTATGAGGATTTTATTAAAAAATCCATTTTTGTCGTAAGCATTTGTATGCAAAGATAAAATTTAATTTTACAGGAGAAGTATTATGAGCCTGCTGAATTTTCAATAATTTTTTGAGAGCTAGATCCAATGCATCTGTTCTATTGGCTAAATCCTAGTGGTCTGACTGAGAATTTAAGGGACAGATGCATATGTATAGGTATGTGGCATGGATTGTGCTTGTGAATGACCAATTTTGTCGTTGAATTTTGTGTATTAGCTGAATAAAGTTGTTGTTTACTTGTTTTGTTTCGTGTCTTGAAGCTGTTGAAGTATTCTCGGCTACTATCTATAGCTCCAGCTAGAATTTTTAGAGCTGTGCCGGGGCCGCCTTTTTTGCTGGGGCCGGGGCCTAGGCCCCGGTGCCGGGGCCGGGGCCTGGCCGGAGCCAATAATAGCGTGCTTTACCATGCTCATAGTACCACCCTGCCCTACCTCTCATATCTACCTATGCATATATTCTTGCTTGTAGATATGCACGTCAAGCGTTAATATTTGTTGGGATTACAAAATATAACAGAACATGGGCATCGGGGGATCTAGACCCCCAGAATTCACATTCTCCCCCAACCCCAGAAAATCCGCTCCAGAAATTGATTTTCAGAATTTTTTCTGTTTTTCTGCGGTTTTTTTATGCTAATGGATAGCTCTCATTGAGAAACGCGAGAAAAGGGTGTTTTTTCGCTCTACCATATATTATCAGGCACTTTTTGAATTTTGGATTCCCTAGAATTTTTTGAGCTGCCCATGTATGGATTTAACTCCTCTGACTTGGATGCGTTTTTCAATGTGCTTTACTTTGCACTTTTGAAGGCTTACTATTCTATTTGTTCTGATAGACGTAGCTGTCTGCTACCAAGCAAGCTGGAATTGCTCGTCTATATGAATTGCAATTTAAAATATGTCAATTTTGATTATTAATTAGAAATTTGCACCAATCTGACATAGTGAAATAAAGATTTGAATTAGCAAGATCTGTGGTTTGCTTGAAATTGAGTATGAAGGTAAATCTGCCCAAAACATTATCAATTTTCTCTATTATAATCAACTCTAACATTGGCCCCGGCCCTGGTGCTGGGGCCAGCCTGGCACTGGAGCCGGGCCGGGGCCTAGGCGCTGAGCCGGGCCGGGGCCTGGCCCCGGCACAGCTCTAGAATTTTTATAAAAGAAACATATAAAAAACCCTTAAAAACCCAAAAAACCCACAAAAAACCCAAAAACCCAACATTCAAAATTTTCAAATCTGGGTTTTTCCACCCCTGGGTGAGATGCAGGCCAAAACCTTCAAGTTTTAAAACCTATATGTTCTGTGTGCAATTTTAGATTTAAATCTGGGCCAGCGATAGGTAAATCGGTGCAGTAAATACATATTTTTCACCTCAGTCAAGAATCCAAGAGCAAGTTATCAATTAAAGAGAGCAATCGGCGCAGCGCGGCGAGGCCATTGATAAAAAGCAGGGAAAAGGTAAAATCCGGAACCAGGACCAGGACCGGACAAAATGGGTAAAATCCGGACAATCAATCAGGACCAGGACTAGGACCGGACTCAGGACAAATGGGTAAAATCCGGACAACAATCAGGACAATGCAGTAGATATGGAGGGTCGGACTGGCCAGGACCAGACAAATTGGGCTGGTCCTGGTCAATCCGACCATATGTGGGCAGCGAGAAAATTCTGGGGGAAAGTGCAAAATTTTTTTCAAGGTCAAAAATGGCCTTACAAATGGTGGTAGGTGAAAAAAACACCATTTTCGACGTTTCTCATAGAGCACTATCCATTGGCATTGAAGAATTGCGGAAAAAATTGAAAAAAAATTTAAAAATTGAATTCTGGGGGGGGTTTGGTTTCTGGGGGGATAGTTTGGTTTCTCGGGAAGGGGGGTGCATACCCCCTAACTCCCCTCCCCCACGCCCAGGTGTGAGTCCGACCCTATTTATCTAATACATTGTCGTGATCTTTCCATTGTCCTGATTGTTTGTCGGGATTGTACCCATTTGTCTTGAGTCCGGTCCTGGGGAGTAAGTTAAGAATATGGTACTTTCAGGATAATATGAAATAAACTTCGGAAGAGCGGATTTTTTCGCTCAGTACTTAGAACATGTTGAAAGAATGCGCGGAAAAAATATTCATCCGTCTATAATCAATATTACAAAAGCTATGGGTTTCGTTAATTAGCCTCTTCTCGACCTACACAAGCATCTACTCAACCTAAGTGTTAGAAGATTCAAGCAACTGAATGCAGAATCACACGTAGATACCCATTTACGTCGATATAAGCATCTATACATCGACCTAAGCATCTATACATCTACCTAAGCATCTTTACATCAACCTAAGCATTAGTGATGAAACGGGTACCTGGATCCGGATCCGGTATTATCCGGATGTTTTCAAAATCCGGATCCGGATCCGGAAGTTTGAATTTTAACTACCCGGATCCGGATCCGGAACTTTGAATTTGAAGTACCCGCATCCGGATCCGGATCCGGAAGTTTGAATTTTCACTACCCGGATCCGTGAAAATGCCAAGCTAAACCGTTGGTACGCGCAATATACATGCAACGATTGCTCAGTTAAGCGACGCAACACTTTATTCTGCGCGTGCATATAAATGAGGCGAATTTGATTGACAGTACACTTAAGTGCGATTCGTGCATTGCTCAACTTTGACAATAGAATTTGTTTTACTATCTGTTTTAAGTAAAGCCGACAGACGCCACGAGACAGTTCTGACCGAAAACGGCTACATGACTTGAAATATTTCGCCTCATTTAAAATGTCCACCTGACTCACTACAAATTGTCACACTCCATGGTTTTATAAACGTGTCAGAGGATATCCGATTTTGTTTAAAATCCGTTTAATCACAATAAATTATAATGATGATAGCGAGGGATAATGATAATGACAAATGAGGTACGTCTATAATGATAAAGATAGGCGAGTATGACAGCGAGCATATTTAATTTAGAATGATAATGCATATCACATTATTAACCAGTACATTAATGCGCTGCACAGTTTAGGATCATTCATATTGGATCTGGATCCAGAAGTTTTGTAAACGTGGATCCGGATCCGGATCCTGAAGATGTAGAAAATAGGATCCGTATCTGGATCCGGAAGTTGTAGAAAGTAGTATCCGGATCCGGATCCGGAAGTTGTAAAAATTAGGATCCGGATCCGGATCCGGATAAATTGAAATTGAGGATCCGTTTCATCACTACTAAGCATCTATACATCGACCTAAGCATCTTTACATCGAACTAAGCATCTATACATTGACCTGAGCGGGAGCGACCTCGACCTAAGCAGCTTAAAACACCTTTTCAGATATACTAAGCCTAAGCCTAAATGCATTAGAAGCAAAAACTTAGATTTCCCTATATCTTATCAAGTAAAACCGGAAAAACATGCAAATAAATGAAAATTTTTTCAGTTCTTTTTAAATTTCAAACTGCTTTCCACACCTTTTTTCTTTTTTCTCCTTCATTGCTTTGCTTCCTTCCCTAATTTCAGCCCATATTTTTTATTTCTGACAAATGTATAAGTCCTCGGATCGAGCCGTTTAATCGTCCCACCCACCCAACACTCAAATCGACAGTTGCCTGCAAGTTTGCAAGCACGGCTCAGATTTTCACCAAATTTTTTTTCCGCGCTTCAATTTATCGTGTTCTACCAGTTTGACACAAAAATTTTGGCATTCCGTATTCGTTTTGCTCCTTTTCAAAAAGTACCATATTCCTAACTTTAGCCCGGTCCTGGTCCTGGTCCTGATTGATTGTCCGGAATTTACCCATTTGTCCTGAGTCCGGTCCTGGTCCTGATCCTGATTGATTGTCCGGATTTTACCCATTTTGTCCTGGTCCTGGTTCCGGATTTAACCCATACCCTAAAAAGAATTAGAGATAAATCTATCCGACGGTGCCGGAAATTTTTGGAATTTTACCATTCTAGAACGCATTTTTGCATTACAAAAAATTTACCACAATGTGAATCAAGCCAAAAATCTTTTTCCACATCTCGATATTTTGGTTCTCAAAAACCCCTATATGTGGAAAAACAAAAACGGTGATGCGCACGAACAAAACGGATTCTGCTCAAATTGTGCTGCAGTTTTTCCTATTGCCTTTACGTTTATCCTGCTTCGTCATACTTAATTTGTTTTGTCTTTCATGTATTTTCATTTTCGTTCATTCGTCTTATCCATGTATGTTAATATTTTCCTTCGACTTAGCGAATAAATTGTTGTTGTTGTTGTTGTGGAGATACAGTAACAAGTTCTTTGCTTGCCTTAGAGATAACGATAGAGCTTACCTACTAAGTAATAAAATATTTTGAAGCAATTAAATCGTTGTTCTTACGTAACAAAATGTCTCCAAAACATAATTAGTCGTAAGAAGAATGACAGATCAAAGCAAATGAATATTAACTTCTATCAATAAATTTCTGCATCTGTTATTATTTGCCGTATGGGAAAATATGTGGCTGCAAATGAGTGTGGACGGGAAGCAGGCATAACATTAGAGTCCATTTGGCAAAACCTATTGATATGCACAATTTTTAATCATGTAAACCGATGCGCACGCAAATTGGGTTTGCAAGGCTTTACAATGAAAAATTGTATTACTGCGACCAAAGCCAGTATTATAGCTACCCGTTTGAGCACTGAAAGCCAATCTCGATACGCAACGTTGCGTGGAATAGAATACAGCGTGTATGTGTTGACAAAGAAATAATAATAGACCAAAAGCATATCTGAATACACGGTGGAAAGCCTTGCCTGCACTGTACACTCATCCATAAGTACTTGAAGAATTCACTGCTGACACATTGTTTTCTTTTAAAGCACGCTGTATAAAATTGTTTTACTGATAAATCAGATGATCGGAAATGTACCTACAAACTCGTAGACAAATACTTAACGCAGACACGATCAGAATGAAATTACGCAACACTAGGGAAGAACGCGGTTCTGCCTAAATCAATCGTAATAGGTAAGTTGGTTAAAAGCATGCCAGCGTTAAAGTCAATAGTGGAAACGGAAGAATTCAATGCTACAGGAAAAGTGTAAAGTTAAGAAATCGTAGTTTGCTTACAAAAAATATCGAAACTTGAAGCGCCTCTAGAAATGAGAACTGATTTACAACTTTCACAAAACTTGAATTTCACGGGTTTTCGATTTTCACTCATATTTCGACAATATGTAAAGATAAGGGTCCGAGTTTCGGTGGAAAGTACGACCATTAAAGCAAAAACATAATACGCAATGTATTGACATAATTTTTCACACAATAATGCGTACATCAGGTATCGTATAATACAAAATGAAAAAAACGCGTTCAAAATGTAGCATCAAGGCCTATCACGATAATTTCACGTCCGCAATTTACACAACGAACGCCAATTTGAATTTAAATGCGCCTTATTTTTTGCGGCGAGGCTGCGTGGTTTTCAAGCGAAATGAAACTGCTCTGCGCTTCCTTTCCGCGTCCTTTACACTCTTCCTAAAATGAAATTTATTAGACAAAACGCAGATGTGTAAAGCTCGGAACGATTCAACGAGTAGTGCAAAGCGTTATTTTATAGTGAATGAGCGACCACCAACCGCGCACTGCTCTGCGATCAATCAATATTAGACTAACGAATGATTAATAATCCAAAATGATTAAAAATCAAAACACTTTTATTACGGATTTTGATTCTATCCAAATCTATATTCGTGCTAAGCCAGTAAAAAATTAATAAAAATACTTTTTCTTGAAAAAAACGTAAATCATATTTCTCGGCAATAGGGCGCTAAATATTGGAAAAAGGGTGGCTCAATTAAAATGAAATTGATCAAATTAAATCAGATAATAATGAATTACATAACTAATGGAAACAAGCGGAATAAAATTAATGAACCAATGGAGAATCGGAATAAACAAATGATAAAGTTGAAAAAATCAGAAATAAAAAAATTCAAACAAAGCTCAAACTTTTGGGAGGAAAGGCGTTAAAGGCCTCAATTCTGATAAAAAATGGAAAAAGAACCTATAAACGAAATAATGTTCTCAATTTTATTTTTTACAATTTTCCCCAATTTTTCCCATTCTTCCAATATAAGTTGGAAAAATGGTAAAACGGTGTTGCAAAACTAGCTTTAGACGAAAACTCACGGCTGCTAAGGATTAAAGACATAACCGTTAATAATCGTTTCAAAAAAGCAAGTCGCATTGAAATTAAATCCGAACAAATAATTATAAGGAGAAAGTGAAACCGGGAATAGACGGTTCCTAAAACTCGTATGATAAAAAAGCGCCGGTAAATCAACAATTAAGAAATATGCATGGCACACACATGCACACTGCTGGGAGGTATCCCCCTTACGCAACTTTTGAATTGCATACCCCCATCAGGCCATTTGCGTACTAAAACTTATTGTTGGAATCATGAAAGAGCGCCAAACGATGCCCAACGGTATAATATGAAGTATTTTTCTAGTAGTACCCTGTCCGTTCATTCATTCGGACACTTTTTGTCCATTATTTTGTGCATATTTGATATACGATCTTGGGGAGCAGGTTGGGGTAGTCAGCATACGTGGGCAGCAAGAAATTTCTGGGGGGGGTGCAAGATTTTTTTGAAGGTCAAAAAATGGCCCTAAAAACGATGGTATGGTGATAAAAACACCGTTTTTCGACGTTTCTCATCAAGCACTATCCATTGGCATCAAAAAATTGCGAAAAAGCGAAAAAATTTTCAAAAATTGAATTCTGGGGGGAGGGGTATTTTGGTTTCTGGGGGTGCATACCCCCCCCAAACCCCCCACGCCCAGGTGTGGTAGTCAGTCACGTGCCCAGGAAGAAATGTTTCCACCTCGCGAAAATTTGCATTAAATTCGTAGCAAATGTGCTTTTAAGCGTTCGGATCTAGTATACAATTTACCCCCAGCGTTTTTTCGCCGATCCATATAAGCTACAGTAACCAAATTTTACAAGGAGATAGCTGTAAGCCTATTGTACTAATCTGGCAAAATTGATCAACTTACGGTGTAAACTTACTGCTACACTCACATATTCCAACGTACTAACGGCATTTAAAATCTGTAAACGATTCGGTGGGTTTCGAACAAAGCTGTTTTTTGTAACTCAATCAACATTCTATTTAAAAAAAGTAAGTTTAAAGTAAGTTTAAAGTAAAGTAAAGAAAGTTTATTTTATCTTTTAATTTTTTTAAAGCAGTAAGTTTACACCGTAAGTTAATCAATTTTGCCAGATTAGTACAATAGGCTTATAGCCACACATGGGCGTGGGGGGTTTGGGGAGTATGCACCTCCCCCAAGAAGTTAAGTACCCCCGCCGGAAATCAAAATACCCCCCAGAAGAATTTTTTTTGCTTTTTTAGCAATTTTTTGATGCCATTGGATAGTGCTCGATGGGAAACGTCAAAAAATGGTGTTTTTTCGCCATACGACCACTTTTAAGACCATTTTTTTGCCTTTAAAATTGTTTCCCCCTCCCTCAGAAATTTTTTCACCCCCCCCAGAATTTAGGTGCTGCCCACCTATGCTTACAGTTATCTCCTTGTAAAGTTTGGTTACTGTAGCTTATATGGATCGGCTAAAAGACGCAGGGGGTAAATTGTGTACTAGATCACGGTTTTTTTTTGTATTCGGCAAAGATTTTTCCCTATGTACAAAGACTTTTCGGGACCGTCTTTGTACATGTACAAAGATTTTTGGGAAGACAAAAATTGAAAAAAAGGTCTAAAATTCAAAAAATTTCGGCGCTTCGCGCCGAAATGAGTAATTGTGTGTTCTATATATCTTTATAATGCCAGAAATTGCATTTCAAAAGTAAAAATGTCAAATTTTTCGGCGCTTCGCGCCTTTTTAAGACGATTCTTAGTGATTTTTGCCCTTAGAGACCCAGAAATTAGCTAAAACACACTACGAAAAGTCGAAGAACTCTGTTTTTACGACAGTAAAATCGCAGCTGCACCATATTATAGTACCCAAAAATTTTGTGTGTACAAAATGTACAACGATTTTTAGAAAGACAAAAACTGTAAAAAGGTGTAAAATTCCCTAAATTTTCGGCGCTTCGCGCCGAGCTGATAAATTATTTGTCTTATATATCTTTAAAATGACAGAATTTGCATTTAGAATGGAAAAATGTCAATATTTTTCGGCGCTTCGCGCCGTTTTCAAATAATTTTTAGTAATTTTTGGCGTCAGAAACCCAGAAATTAGCTAAAATACACTACCAAAGATCGAAAACCCTGTTTTACCACACTAAAATCGCTACTGTACTATAATATAGTACACAAAAATTTGCATGTACAAAATGTACAAAGACTTTTGGGGACCATCTTTGTACATGTACAAACGGACCTTGTACAAAAAAAACACTGTACTAGATCCAAGCGTTCAATTTAATCGGACTTGTTTTCTGCTCTACAAAGATAGACAATCGTCAGACGGCCGAAAACTGACGTTTTTGGCGAGTACTCACTGTTTTTGAGCCCAAGAAGAGTACTTAAAAATATTCATTGGTTTCATTCCTGCACCCGTCCAGAATTCGCATTCTGGGCCCGTTTGTTGCGCAGACCCTCCCCCACAAACATACAAAATCTAGAGCTGGAGCTGCTACCCGTCCGGAAACGTCGTAAGCATAAAGTGTTAGGTAGGCCCGAGGTCGAATGCGCAAAAGCTACGGTTGTAAAGTATTATTTTTACAAAGCGTCCACTTGTAACAGTATACGAAATATTTCAATTAATCCCTTTTTGTCTAAATAATAATCTAACGATTTTAGGAAACGCCAAAAGTCCGTATAGCGATAGTTGGCCGAGCGCCAATAAAACTGGAGCAATGCGGAGTGAGTTTAAACAGTTTCCCAATCGCGTTTGCGAACCGTGAATACAGTGGTCGCCATGAAAGATGACGCGCCATCACCCTCAGAAATATAATGGATGGTGCGTCGCGAGCGCCGCGTTACGTCCATCATGCGCCATCATCTCTTTTTGCTATTCAGCGCCATTAACCTCCATCATCCCGTTAATCTGGCGATGCGGACGGCGCAATTTAGCTATTAATAGCACCAACAAGAAGGAAGCGCGCCAGCATTCACGTGCGCGCTTCCTTGTTGGCGCTATTAATAGCTAAATTGCGCCGTACGCATCGCCAGATTAACGGAATGATGGAGGTTAATGGCGCTGAAAGAGATGATGGCGCATGATGGACGTAACGCGGCGCTCGCGACGCACCATCCATTATAATTCTGAGGGTGATGGCGCGTCATCTTTCATGGCGACCACTGTACGACCCGCGGAGCAGCGACGCTTCGAGGATGCGCGTAAACAAATTCGGTATATAGTTTACACAATGCGAAAGATAACTGGTCGAAAAAGCGTCGACGAGTCACGCCTCCGCTTTACATTTTACGCATCAAGATAATCGAACCGGTTCACAGTTCGGCTAACCGTACAAAGCGCGCGCTACTCTAAGCGTACGTACTTAAGCCAAACGTATCCCGAATTGAATAAATTAAATTAAATCAAATTATTTAAATTAATTTTTAATTTTCGTCGGACTGCCGTAAACGAGGTTCGCCAACCAATGAAGAGACTAGGGTTCAACGATCCCGCCGATTACTGTAGCCGATGACTCACCACGAATTGCATATAATTCGTGGCGGCGGAATTGGTCGACGATACGGCGCTGACGTCGGGCGGCGCCACGGCGGCGACGAGCAAAACGTCGCGACGGTCGTCGGACGACGGCGGCGGCGGTTGGGCTTTGCGTTTCGACGCCGCGGGCGGCGGCAAGCCGACGCGCGACGTCAGCGGCAACGCCACGACGGCAGCCGTCGACGCTGCCGCCAAATTGTGCGAAGACGGAGAGCGGCAAGCGGCCAGGCTGGAATGCACGTAATGGCGCGATGACGTCATCGCGCTGTCGCCCTTAAATAGCCAAAGACATTAAATCCCTTGAGTCAGACCTTTAAATTTTTGGCCCTCGCCCCAATCAGGCATGCAACAAACACATGTGGGTGTGACGGGGGATGGTGGACGGGGTTAAGACCATACGTGATCTTGGGCGGGGCAGAAAAATATTCACTCCGCCCCCTCCGAGAATCCGCGAGTTTTCGAAAGTTACCAAAAATTTCATGAAAATTCGGAGAAAAGGCGCTTGTTTAGGAATTTTTAGCTATCTATTTACTCAAAAAAGTCAAATTTTTGGCGCTTCGCGCTATTTACTCATTTTTGGCCATATTTTGTTCCGCTTGGTTGACTCCTTTCGATTTTCGAACTTTTTTAAATGTTTTTATGCTTTAAAAAGATGGAGCATCGTCAGAAACGCCGAAAAACGATATTTTTTACGCATACCCACCATTTCTGGACCTGAAAAAGGCACTCTTAATTTGCATCCTCCCTTTTCCTCCGCCCAGAATTCCCATGCTGTGCACGTCTGGTTCAGACTCACCGAGAATGAGGTAACGCCCAAATCCATAAATCCCAGAATTAAATATTTAGAATGGTTCTAGGATTTTGGCCAGTTTTACGCCATCCAGACCACTAGAATTCGCTACAGGCTCAGGTGTGGTGACAGGGATCTCCACTCCCCACCCAATGTTGGTCGTTCCACCCCAATGTCAGAAAATCTTCGACCCTCCCATTTTGATGAAAACTTGCACTGTTTGGCCATTTTTATGTGTTTTTGTCATTTTTGTCCGAAAATTGTAGTCATTTACTTCCCGTCCTAAATATAGCCGGGACCATTTCACTAGAAATTCCGCGCCGTTACACGTACGTATGGCCTCAACATTTATATGGATCGAATCGTTATTTTTTTGAAAATTAATTGTGTATTTTAGCCCCTACGCTGACAAAAATAAATAAAAATTTACAAGCGATTCTGAGATTTGTTGAAAATTTTTGACCACAGTTTTAAGCCTTATAAAGGCAAATAAGCATGTATAACAAAGACGCTTCAGGAATATGCAGTCTAATTCCTGGCACTTATCGGAGCAAAAACGGTCGTTAAAAATGAAATAAAATGCTAAAATGTGAAAAATTCCAAAAAATAAAATAAATACAAAGTGTGAGTGTAAAAGATGGTCGCTTAGCAACCATACATGATCTGGAGGGTTTCACCCCCCACAGAATCATTTTTCACCCCCCGCAAAAAAATTTTTCACCCCTTCCCCAGAATTGGCGATTTTTCAAAAGTTTCCTAAATTTACCTGAAAATTGGTAGAAAAAGTGTCTTTTTAAAGGTTTTTGGCTATCTATACTTGAAAATTAAAAATTTTCCGCAAAAGTGCTCTAAATTGTCGAGGAACCCAGATTTAAAATCAGTTTGTACGCAATTTTTGCGTTTGTATACTCATTTACGAGGCTGTTTTTGCAAAAAAAAATTATTAAAACTATCAAAAGATCGTGTGCGTCTATACTCGCGCCCACACGTGGGCGTTGGGGGTTTGGGGGTATGCACCCCAGAAGTTGGAATACCCCCCCCCCAGATATCAAAATACCTCCAGAATTCAATTTTTCAATTTTTTTTGCTTTTTCAGCGATATTTTGATGCCATTGGATAGTGCTCAATGAGAAACGTCGGAAAATGGTGTTTTTCCCTATACGACCATACGTGGGCAGCAAGAAATTTCTGGGGGGGGGGGGTGCAAGATTTTTTCGAAGGTCAAAAAAATGGCCTTAAAAACGATGGTATGGTGATAAAAACACCATTTTTCGACGTTTCTCATCAAGCACTATCCATTGGCATCAAAAAATTGCGAAAAAAGCGAAAAAAATTTTCAAAAATTGAATTCTGGGGGGGGGTATTTTGATTTCTGGGGTATTTTGGTTTCTGGGGGTGCATACCCCCCCCCCCCCAAACCCCCCACGCCCAGGTGTGTATACGACCACTTTTCAGACCACTTTTTCCTTTGAAAATTTTCTCACCCCCCCCAGAATTTCGCATTTGCCCACCTATGCTCGCGCCCTCACAAGGGCGTAAGCTTCTAGACGAAAAATTTCCAAAAGTCCCAGAAATTCAATTTTTAAAAATTTTTTCCGATTTTTCTAAGTTTAATTCTTTATGTGCAGGCAGATGGACAAATTCAACCCCCTCGTCCATACATGTAAGAGGGGGAATGGGGGATCCCGAAGTCGATCGCTACCAATCCCCAGAACCAGAAGATCTTTGAACCTCCCCAATTTTGGAAAAACTTGAATTTTGTGGCCGTTATTTTTCTGGCCGTTTATGGCCGAAAATTCGAGATCATTCAGCCCCCCTCGAAAATGGTCGGGGATTCCACCCAAAATTTCGATCCCTTACACGTACGAACCCTCCCTATGAATCTGGCCGACCCCCCAAAATCGATAGGCCACCAGAATTGAATTTTAGGCATGTCTTCTGGGATTTTTGCCGGATAACACCACTCAGACGCCTCCCCCAGAATCGCAGCCAGTGTGCAAGTACTCGAATAGTTTTGTAACTTGGTTTCGTTCGCTTTGGTCGTTTAATTTTTTTTATTTTTTTTGTAATTTTTAATTTTTTAATTTTAATTTTGATTTTATTTATAATTTGGTCGCCGCTGGATTAGCGCTCATACAAATCGATACTTCTAAGGGGTTCATTAGCGCAGCCACGCTGTTTTTAAATTAGCGCCACCGCCAATCAACATCGCATTTCATAAGCGCGGTTGCAAATTTCGTGTCATTTGCGCAACGGCGCTTCTGCAGAGACTAATTAGCGCAACCACGATGAATAAAAAACAACGACTCGCCTTATTGGCCGTCGGAGTTCGTTTCGCGGCAGTCGCCAACGGCTTCCTTTTACCCGGCGTCGCCGGCGACGTGCCGTAAAGTCGTTCGGCTACCACCTGTTGCTTTTTGGCCAATTGCTACAAATGATAAAAAAACGGTGATGGGTTAAAAAATTAAAAATAAACGAAGTAGAGTGCTTGCCATGAAACATGACGCACTATAATCATCCGATTTATATTAGATGATGCGTCGCGAGTGCCGCGTTTCGTCTATAATGCGCTATCATATCTTTTTTTATTATTATAGGATATTTACCTGTATCATGCCCTTAATCTGGCAATGCGGACCGGCGCAATTAAGCTATTAATAGCGCCAACAAGAGGAAGCGCGCACGTGAATGCCGCAAGCGCGCACGTGAATGCCGTTGTATATTCAGGCGAGTGCGCGCACGTGAATGCCGTTCTATATTCAGGCACGTGCGCGCTTCCTTCTTGTTGGCGCTATTAATAGCTAAATTACGCCGTCCGCATCGCCAGATTAACGGCATGATACAGATAAATATCCTATAATAATAAAAAGAGATGATAGCGCATTATAGACGAAACGCGGCGCTTGCGACGCATCATCTAATATAAATCTGACGATTAGAGTGCATCATGTTTCATGGCGAGCACTGTAGTAAAAATATATGTATAAAATAAGTCGAAAAATTTTAAAAATAAATCATCGTAGTCCTAGTGCATTAATACGGTACTACGTGTACATTATCAAATCAAAAAATCCAATGGTTGCCGGTTCAAAATTTTATTGACAATTTTATCCTATCTTTGTTCGTCTTTTTTCGCAATAAAAGTTCTTACTTTAGCGGTTTTTTCGGCCTCCTTTTTGGCATTATATTCTTCCTCAATTTTGTCCAGGTGTTGAACGGCCAAGACTCCATCGATGCAAAACGGTTTACCCACGTGACTACTATCCCAATCTCGCGCGAGCGCCTTGATTTCTTTCTTAACCTGCGGACGCGACCATAGATAAATCGGACTAAATTCTGTTAGTTTAAACCTAGACTAAAGTCAGACTAAGTAAGTTTTACGATAAGGGGGTTGATGGATCAGAAAACGGAATGAACGACTCGATTTATAGTTGAACGTAAACTCGGATTAAAGTCGGATTACGGTGAAGAGGATTTAGAACATTGATTTAACTCAACCAGCAAAGCGAGATTAAAATAGGATTAGTTAATAAAGCTTAGAGCGAAGTTTGATACGCAGGTTTATATTATAGGGATGTCCCGAGTTCTCAATGTTTTTGCATTCTTCGTGATAAGCCACGGTATATTGAAGAATGACATCATTCATTTTATTATCAAAATTTTACCAATATTTAAAGCGCGTTAACGATCTTGCTGAGACGACATTTTCGTTAGTTTACGTAACGTATTACATATATTTACGCAGGAAGAAGTCATAGCTTTTCCTTTTTCTTCCTATGAAAATTCCAATCCTGCTGGTCATGGGCGCCTTTAGTCCCTGTTCCACAAAATGAGTTTTTAATGGCGAAAGGCGAAATGGCTGGAGAAGGCGAAAAATGCCGGAAGAAAAGCGCAGGTTCCAGCAGTCTGAAAAAGAAGAAACAGCGCTGGATAAACGAAGAAGAGCAAGTCGTTAGGCCGTTCACCAACAGCAGATTGCTGGGCGGTTTGATGACGACGACACTATCAAAAACCCTGCTGACGGAGATGGCGGCGAAATACCGGGCACACAGGCGGTATATTTTGCCGCTGAAAATGGCCATTGTTGAGAGAAAACTTTTATGGCAAAACAGTTGAAACCATTTTTACAAATGATCACAGTGAAGAGCTGTTTATAACAGCAAAAATGGCCATTGAAAGACTATGTTTATGATTTACAGCAGTAATGAAACCCGTTTCCAACGAAGGCAAAGATAAGAACTCAAAACAAATATGAAATAGTAGAGAAAACAGTGTTCAAGAATGAATGAAACGTGTTCAAAAGCGGCTGGTTAAATAAAAGGAAATATGATTGCCATTTTGCTGCTTCTACGTAAAGCTTTTAGATTCCCGTTTCCCTTTCCAAAATAATTTTTATCCAAGGCAATTTCAAATGTTACAAAAGAGTGTTTAACTCTGCTCTATGAAAAGTTTCAACGCTGGGTCAGTTCTTTTAAAGAATAAAGAAAATTAATAAAAAGGAGAAAGATGCATGCATCTGTTCTGTTAGTTTTTATTCCTATATGAAGACAAACAATGATTGAATATATGAAAAAGAATTCCAACAAACAAAAGAGAAAAAGAAATTTTCAGACAAAAAGCAAACAGAGTGTCTCAAAACTGCTCTGTGATAGATGGTTTGTGAGATAGTTGAATGGATGAAACTTGGTATTGATATTATGAATGCTAACTTGATTAATTTTCCAATCCAACGTTTAAATCTAAATAAACTTGAACTTGAATAAATAATTTAGTCCCTGAGTATGAATGCATGATTCCTTATGAGCTTGTGCAATTGAATGTAGCACTTAGGTAAAGTATAGTAAAGTGCTATGCCTATATTCTCCATATTTGGAGTAGAAACAGTGATCTTTCTGCTGCTGACTTGATTTGGCACTTCATTCAATTACAATCTCTTAGAATTCGCTTTTAACTTTGACATGTCAATTGATCAGAAGAGAAGCCTGTAATTTGATTCATGCAACTTTACATGCAGAAACTATTTGTATACAATAATATCAAGATATGCATTAAAATATGCAATGTAGTTGAAAATTTTAAATGTAAAAATAGTTTAATAATTATTAATTTAGTTAATTTATTTAATTTTCATAAAATTTCTAAAATTTAAATGAATATATATGATTAATCAATAATTTTATTAAATTATAATTTAAGAAAATCAAATTTAATTAATTGACATACTTGTTCAAAATCTTTTACCTCATTTTTTCTTATTTCAAAATTAAAGTTACTTTCATTTTATTATTAGGTGCTGTTGAATGAAAACTAGTAAAAGTCATAAAAATCCAAATGTAAAAATGTAAAACATAAAAAAATAATAAACTATAAAAAATTAAACAAAACTGCAAATTATTTGATTTTTGATTTATGGTGAAGATAACTACTTTAGAGTTAATAAATTCAAAAATATCCTATCGGCGTTATAAAAAACGTTGTAAAGGAAAAATAAAAAATGAAAAAAAGGAAAACATGTAAAATAAAAAGAATAAATTATCGGATTAAAAGTATTTGTATGCAGAGTAAGAATTGAGCAAGATGAAATTGTAATTATACACATGAAGTCAAAAATAATGGAGCCATTTTTTACTTAATATTCAGTCGAATTTAGCATTATTATGTATATTTTCAGTTGCTCAAATTATTATTTATTCACTTAATGGAAATTTTCCTTCACTTTTGATTTGCAAGAATCTATCAAAAATATAACGCGAAAAATAGCATCGATAAAAAAATCATTCAGCATCTAATCTAGTAGTTTAAGTTTATCGATTGTGCCCGATTGATTTCTAGAAAATTTTTAAAGAAAGTTATGTCAAAACTGTAAAAGCAAAGGCTAAATACAAAATGTGTTTTTCAATTATGCAAATAAAATTTTAATTTGTTACAAAGCAACAATGAATAAACTTTATGTAAAATTATACTTAATAAGATGTAGTTAACAAACTACCGAGGTTCAATAAATGAGTCCGTTCTGGAACAAAAATTAATTTAATTTTTTTTTAAATTATAAAATTATAATTAAATTTTTGTGTTAATCAGTTCCAATTGACGAATTATACATTATTAAAATTTCATACTTGCATGGATTTAGAAATCTATTTACTTTAAATGTTTACATATTTAGTAGGTCTTTTGTAGCGAGCTATTAATGAAAATGAAGAATGAAAAGCAGGTGCTGAAGAAACTTGTCTAAAGAATACGTAAATATTTAGCTATATGTATATTTATCATTATACCATTTTAACTATTTTATGATTAAATCTAATTTTAAAATTTTTTATCTGAACTTTTATCTTAATCGAACTTAATCACCAAAATATGAAATTTCAAGCTTTTCAAAGATTCAAAATGGCGGAGTAAATCCACAGATTGCCGAAAGTGAAAAGTAAATCAGAACCGACATCCTTAGTCACTAATAAGAAAAAAATTTCTTTCAACTTTTTTTTTTCTTTTTTTTCCAATTTCTTTTTCTTTTCTGTTTTTAGATTGCTTATTTATCTATCTATTTACCTATTTACTTTTGCGTATTTTTTCATTTCCTTTTATTTTTAGTTTTTTCTTTTTTTTATTTGTTTTCGTATTAGATGACTTCTTATGACATTAGGTTAGTACAGTTTTAAAAAATTTTCGAAACTAATAAAGTACTAAAACGTTGATGTTACTGGTTGAAAATGCAATAAATGTTATCTCCTCGTCGACAAAAAATTTTGGCAAAATTCCATGTAGAACAAAAAATTCTGGAATTTTTATTTTTAGGATTTTTTGAGAGAGCCTTCTGCCCATCCATGTTTCAAATAATTTCCACATAATATTTCAAAAATATTAAAAGAAATCAAATTTAAATATAAAAACTGAATGAAAAATAACATCAACAAAAATAAATAATTTTTTTTATTTTCCAATTCATTTTTTAAATATTTAAAAAATATACGAACATAAGAGCTCACTTGAGCTGAAAGTGAAGGTAAATAGGTGTATGTTAGTGCTTAATTTTTTTTAATAAGAATATTCATTAAAATATTTAGAAAAATAAAAATAAAAATAAAATAAAAAATTTAAAAAAATTGAAAAAAGAAAAAATAAAATGTAAAAAATAAAAAATATAAAATGAAATAAAATAAAAATGATGATGGAAATAAATAAAATAAAATATCTATTTTAATAATATTTATATATTCTACAGAATAATAAAATTTATTAAATAAACATTTTAAGATGCAAAAACTTTCAGTTTATCTAAAAATGAGTTTGATAAGGCAATTGATAGCTCGCCAAATCTTTTTTCAATCGCTTGTAGACAGTGGCGTATACGGATACTATCTATAAATGAGGCCTCTGTTTAGCTCCTTCCAAAATTATTTGTCGCTTTTGCTTAAACGAATGAAATTGACAGGGAAGATGTATCAATTAGTTGTATGGCAAATATATTAAAAATTAATTACAGTAAATTATATCATTTAATTACATAATATATAATTAATGCCATATTAATATAATAAATTATTAAATTATATTGTTCTATAATATATTATTAATTATAATAATTATTATAATATACCCTCCTTCAAATAAATAGTTATGAATATTTAATATTTTTGAACATTTTAATTTGACATTATTTTAATTTGGTATTTTTTAAAATATTATTTTTAAATTTTAAATGTTTTAAAATATTTTTAAAATCTTTCAATGATCTAAAATTATTACGAGAAAATTGATAATTCCGTTTATTTTTGATTATAATAATCAAGAGGAATTTTTTTAACAACATACAAAAGTGTTATATATAAATGATATATTTATAGATATTAACTATATAAAATATTATATTACATTTAAAATAGATACATTACATAACAGAATTTATTTTTATAATAGCTTCAATAACAAGAAGAACTTTTTTGGCCAAAATTAAGATAAATGTTAAAAGCACTGTTGAAAACTAAGTTAGGTTACAATTTTCAATAATTTTCAGCATTTTTGAAAAAAATTTTTGATTTTCATTCATTTTTATTTGGGGTTTTTTTTGCTCATTTTTCTTCAAGCCTTCCATTTTTAGTCATTCTGAGGAATACTAATATAACGTATACCGGCGAAAGGCTTAATTGATCTAGTGGTCAAAAACTACATTTTTAATAAAATGACCCCGTAAATTGGAATAAACGTTAAGATTGTCAAAACTACGTTACTTCCATAATTTCTCATTAATTGAGGTACCACAGCACCTTTAATACCATTTTTGGTGTATCTTTACTTAAAGATTTTAACGGTGCCTGCTAGTATGAATTGTTCATCTCATGTAATAATAACCTCTAGAATGTCAATTTTGTAAGATAGCAATTTGTAAAAACGTGTTTTTTGATGTCGCCAATCTTCAGTCAGTAATAATTTTTTGATGCTTGGCGCCATATAGTCAATCTTGAACCATCCTGTTCAATCGAATCAGCTGATTCTAAAAATTTGCGTCATTTTCTAAAGTTTTTATGATCTGTAAGTAACAGCATTGTCCAAATCGCTGAAATATGATTTCGATGTACCTACTTTTTAGCCTGAAAATGCATCTGTCCTAAATTTTATATCCACAGTTTCTTGAAATATTGAATTTTAAATTTCCATTAACGTCTAATTAACTATTAAAATGTTAAAATACCTAAAAATATTTATCGGTCCGATACTGATGATATCCGATAAAAATGAAATATTAAAAATATTAGGACATTTGTTACGTCCTTCAATATTTGCCAAATAAAAGGTCGATTATCGCCCTTAGCTCTTGAACCCAGGAAAGATTGATGGGGGTGGGGCATGCTCCTCCCCCTTATTGGGTCTAAAAGAGCGCGCAAAATCCTTCACATTTTTAACGATTTTCAAATAAGTCCGCTAATTTTTCCGTCTAAGTCAGGCTCCCGCCTCCTCAGGGTACGCCTTCCCCTGAAAACTTGATCCGCCATGTTCACGCTGTTGATCCTAATCGCTTCTGTTTGAAAACAAGAAAGTGCGGCTTTTTTTATTTAATGACTTCCGTCATACATTTTGACTCTCTAAAGTGTCAAATTTTTTGATGTTTTGTGTCCGCGCCACATGCTTATTTTTAATCAAATTTCTGTCCAATACGCTTCCGTTTTTTTCTTCTGTTTTTAGGCTTTTTCAAGCTCCCAGAAGAAAGAGTCTCGCCAGCAATGTCTCATGAGCTCGAAATTATTTGAACGCTGAAGGTATTTTTTAACAATACGTCACGTTATTACATTGATGCCCGGCGGCAGAGCGCAGATTCGAGCTTAAACCCGTATACAGATGTTTCATCGATAAGGCGAAATTAGCGAAACGGCCCACTTAACTGATCGCGCTTGCTCCTTAAGCGCAAGAAAATCCACTGTTCGGTGATTCAGCACGGCTTAACTAACCGTCCGGGTTAATGGCCGGCTTTTCGCCCAATTTCGGCACTCAACTGTTTATCCCTGTCATTCAAACGCAAAATCGCGCAAGCGGCGTCGCTTTTTGGCACAAACTTTCTCCAGTTGCCCGCAAGAATTGCTCAGCTCGCGAGGGTGAAGCCTCGTCGGGCGAAAAAAATTCCCGCCAGGGGCATACTCAGCGAAAGAATAAGTCATACTGTAGCCGCCAATAAAGCACGACATATTGCAGCTGCTATAGCGAAAGAATAGTCATACTGTAGCCAATCAAGTAATGATGACATTTGCAAAGCGCGAAAAGAATAGAGTCATACTGTAGCCATCAAGTAGCGACAGCAATTGTAGCTGTTTGCGCTAAAGCAATGGAGTCATACTGTAGCCAACTATATTGGAGATACTGTAGCTATTAGAAGAAAGAATCACGTATCAGAAGCAATCATACCATTATACTGGGGAAGGCTAATAAGAA
This sequence comes from Mermis nigrescens, assembly GCA_036768485.1. Lineage (NCBI taxonomy): Eukaryota > Metazoa > Nematoda > Enoplea > Mermithida > Mermithidae > Mermis > Mermis nigrescens. The sequence continues at coordinate 38,186,110 of JAVLUZ010000154.1, forward strand.
GGAAAGAATAGTTATATCAAGTCAAACTGGCGGTCAGATACTAAAGGAGAAGAAGCTGAAAGAAGAATACATCAGCTACTTTGCGCTACATATCAAGTACGTATGAAGGAAAAGAAGGAGTTGTAGTGAAGCATCCAAGTACGACATACTAGAAGCATGTTAGAAATGAAAGAATAGTCATACTGTAGCACAATGATGTAGACATATCAGAAGCAAGTGTTGAAGAAGACATATGTAAACAAAACGGTTAGGTACAATATACCTAGTTCGGTACCAAATCGACCTATTCAAGAATTTTCTACACATTTTTTCGGTAAAAGCATTCTCGTAGGCAATTGAAAACATGCACAAATAAACTAATAACAGTGGTTCGCGTATTCAAAAAGGATACTATGCAGTCCGTCGCGAGTTTCTTGCAATCTGATAACGCAAAATTGCAATTTATTCTAAAATCCTTGTTGTAGGTATCAGTTCTTTTAACCTACAATCGCTTTTTTGCCGTTTTAAAAAATCCATAACTTAACCAGCCTAAATTTCTGAATGAAAAGCGTATCTATGTGTTATATCAGAATTATAAATTTACGAGTTTATCTCTTAGAACCTACTAGTATTGTTGGGTTACATGCATTATATGATCTTGGGAGGGGTTTCACTATACGTATTCTAGTGTTTCGGTTGGCATGACCCCAAATGGCTAAAGGACCTACAAGAATTTTGATTGTTTAAGTTGGTAACAGTCGTAAAAAAGAAGTCCTTTTTAAGCGTCAACTGAGTCCCCCCAGAATGGTTTAACTCTCTCATTAAGAATTAACATTTTTTCAAGAATTGTTAAATAGTCGAAAAATATGCCCTTTTACGTGTTTTAATCTCATTTTTTGCCTCAAAATCATCTATGGAAGCCAAAGCAGGTATTAAGTATTGTTGGATTTGCTTATTCAATTAATTAATTTTTCAGAAATTTTTTTGAATTTTTATTAAAAAGTGTGTTCTAGAAAAACCAGGTTTTCATTCAAAATGTCAGAACCAGTGTTTTGATTTAACCATTTTTAGCCATAGAAAATAAAATTATTGAGCCTTTAACTTCCAGATTCCTGCATATGTAAGGTTTTTCAAACTCCCTGCCTCTGCAGATCAATTTTTCAACCCCATCACAGAATGCCCCCCCGTAACGCATTCTCTCAAAATTTAAAAAGTCTGCAGAAAATGTTATTGTACATATATATATATATATATATATATATATATATATATATATATATATATATATATATATATATATATATATATATATATATATATATATATATATATATATATATATATATATATATATATATATATATATATATATATATATATACATATATATATATATATATATATATATATATATATATATATATATATATATATATATATATATATATATATATATGTATATATCAGGGGTTTTTTATTAGTCTGTTGTCTAAAGTGTATTTGAATATTTAAGTGTTCCTTTTTTTTTGGATCATTATTTCTTTCACTTTTCAATTTAAATTTTTAATGTTGTTTGCTTCAAAGGATAGTTAACGTTAGAAATGTTCAGAAATTGGTGTTTAAATATATCCATATTTTTGAGCCAGTGTATACATTTGTATTTCCAACAATTTCCAGAATTCTCATGTCAGTGTGTCTTATAAATTATACAAATAATGAATAAATTGTGTACTGAACATGTTTGCACACTAGTGCTGCATTGTATTGATCATAATTGAGATGGAGAATCCAACTGTATAATTGGTCCTTCTCCTCTATTCTTGGCAAAGGCTTAGATTTTAACCTTTCATGATTTAGGGGCAAAATGTGCTGTTGGTGTAATAGACTGTTTTACCTGTTTCTTGATATAAATCATGGGAGGGCGGTGACACGGAAGGTCTTATTTGGGGGCAACAAAGTTATTGGGGGTCCAGTTAAAAATATATCAAAGATAATGTGTAAAAAGTCCCATTTTCCGGGTTTTTTTCTAATTTAGGTGCACCCTCATCCCCCCTCCCCATAGCCATGTTCTTGTGTATGTTTGGGGTAAGATGTTTATTTGTATCTGCAACACACTGTAAAATATAAATGTGATTGCCTGTGTGAGTCTAGGGTAGCTATAATAACCTTTATTTTAGCCGAAAAATGTGAAAATGCCTAAAAATATGAGTTTGACGAAACCGGGGCGGCGCAAACTACGTCTTAGTGATGAGCAACGGGCGGGTACGCGTAGGTATCTCGGGGGAAAGGAGGTTCGACCTCCAAAATTCAGAAAAAATCGTGACTTTTAAACATTATTGGCGCTATTTTTGGCTTTTTGGGTTTAATGCCCCCCAAAAATTGATGTTGGTCTCGACTAAAAATACGACGGCCGCCGCGCCCGAGGTGAAATAATTGACGGGTAACAGTAAACCCAACTTATCCGCTACACCTGGGTATAAAATGCCCAGGAGCTATGCTCCCGTGAACATGGAAAATATTTTGAACAGCAGACGCTAGTTGAGGCCCGAAATTTAGGCCGGGAAATGCCCGCCGTATTCGATAAGATCATTGACCTCCAACATTGGCCAAAATGGAAAACAAGTACTCCAAATGACCAAAAAAAGAAATTGTACAAACCTGAGTCAAATTTTTCCATATACCCATGCCTTTCAAGCAGATCGGGGAATAGTTTGAACTCCAAATTGGAAAATCGTGACTTTCAAATCAAAAGATGATGCTATTTTTGGCCTCTTCGACAATCCCACAAAAATTGGAAGATACCCTGCAATTGTAGCGATAATTTCAAAAAATTGGTGTTGATAATCTTCGAAAATTGGGAAGTTGAACCCAAAAAATTGGTGTTGATACCCTAAAAATTGGTATGATGACTTCCAAAATTGGTGTTGATACCCTCCAAAAAGTAACAATTGAAGATTCCAAACAAAAGAACAATTTCCAAAAAATTGGTGAAGATACCCTGAAAATTGAAAGGAAACCAAATTAAAAAGATAAATTCCAAAATCTAAAAGCGATACTGCAGAAAAACCAATGCTGTTCCAAAATTGGTGTTGATATCTCCAAATTGCTGATACTCCTAAAAATTGCGTTGATAAATTTCAAAAAATATGTTGATACCCTTCAAAAATTAAAGATACTTCAAAAAAATGTTCAAAGATACCCCCAAAATTAAAAGGCCTCCAAATAAGACACGTCAGCCAGCTGCATATGTTTGCTGGCCCCGTTCGTACAAATACGAACGATAATCACCCCAACCACGCAAACTCAGTTCGGCACAAAAATATCGATATCCCGACCGCTAATTATGCTCTCTTTGAGCGAATCGTACATCTCCTGCTCTTCGTTGACCATTTCTTCGAGTAAATGCTTCACATGCATTACGGCGGTTGTATCCTTCTCCGATGTTGATCGTTCGACATGCTCACCAAGTCCCAAATTTTACGCAGGTGCCGAAAATTTTCCGAAATCGACGAGTGCAGCGTATTTTTAAGCAACAATATCGAATCGCTGCATGAAGCACGAGATTCTCGTGAAACGAACGATTTAAAACTTTTAAAAAATTATCTTTTTCAACAATCATGCCAGCATCTTTTAGCAAAAAGTTGCAAAATGTGTATGCAGTATACAACAATGTATTTAGAGCGAGTAGATATCGTGAAATGCACAAAACTTTTAAAAGAATTAAAAAATACAAAAATGAAGGTATGGGAACGATTGTTAATTAACGCTTAGATTTATAAATATTGCACAAAATAGCAGTGTTGTTTTAGAATGAGGACAAGAAATTAATTAAATTTAATAAATATACAAATTAAAAAAATTAAAAAGTTTTTAAAAATAAAAGAATTCCTGAAAGAAGGTGATTTATTGTTAGCAATATAAATAATGCAAATACCATCATTTCTTTAACTTTTAAACAAAAAAGCGTCTTGTGGCACCAAACTTTGCAAATGAATAAAAAGTATTAAAAGAATTAATTTAATTTTAAAATAATAGGAAGTCATCAATATAATAGCAGTGTTAGAAAATAATAAAATAACAAAATGAACCAAGAACAAATAAAAGGTAAATAAATAAGGTATGCTGTTAGTATAAGAGAAACAAAAGATCACAGAAATAGGCACACATATAATATAAAAAGTGCATAATATTATACGAGAAACTATGTCGCACAACGTGCACATTCAAGTGAAAAGAGAAAGAAGGCGGCAGGCGGCGCAAAAGAGACAAATCATCATATGAAGAGAAGGTCACCAGAGGGAACGTAAGGTTTTCACTTTCGTGCTTAATCCTCTAGATTGTCAAAGCGACCCTAGCGGAACCAGTTTAGGCGGCTGGGGGATTCGCTTCTAAACGCAGCAACAGCCAAACAAAAGGAAATGCAAACAAATACGCGAAAAATTGAAAATTCATTAACAAGCGTTTCTGACAGATCGTGGCACTGGCGCGCGTCCGTAATTTTAGGGATGTGGCAGCAGACCCAAAGACGTTACATCCTTAAAGTCGCGGGATAGCTTCGCAAAACAGCACTCTTCTACCTGCAAGTCGAATTTCATTTTTCAATTGAGGTAAAACGATAGAAAATATCACGGCGGCGTAAAGCGCCAAAATTTTGGCGATTTTCTAGTGAATAGATGCGATTTTATCATCTTTCCTGATGGCCAGTGCCAAAATTTTTTCACCAAGGGGGACCGCTTACCAGTTCAATCCTCTCAAGAATGTGGCCTGATCGTGTGAAGGCGGTATGGAGCGAATACAGCGGCGGCGCGTGTTTAACAGGGTGCAATTGGATAAAGCGTTTGTTGCCGTCCTCACCATGACAGGAGCATCTTTAGCCCTTTCAGATTTTGCCCGTGTTGTCTGGCTTTAGCGATGTGCGGGTGCTTTTTGGCTGGAAATTTTGAGGTTCTTTATCCTACACTTCAGGATCGGATCAGTTACCCGGGCCCAAGTTTGTCGGCAGGCCTGAATCTGACCGAAAAGGCCCCGGACCATCAATACAATGTTTAAAACTTTGGAATGGAGTGTTCTGAGCTGTACCATCACGCGAAAATATTGGTCACTTAAAATGGATTAAAACTGCTGCGCGGACTATTTCACCTGTCCTGAAGCACATATGATCATCGTAATATCCTCTGGCTTTATATGCCATCGAATTATGGCTTTACTTTTATTTGTGCATTTCCGCTTATGGCGATATTTGACGGCGCGAATTATTGCAGGCAGTCCGTCAAGAGTCTGATATATGTATTTATAACATGGAATACTGTGCGTTACGGCGATCGATCGTTGTGAAGCAGACTGACTGGGCCAGCCCAGCGATCCCGAAAGAGTGTGGTACAAAAAAAAAAAGTACATAAGAAGAAAGTTTTTTACATCTCATTCACGTGTATAAGAAGCGAAAAATGGTTGGGCTTGTTGAAAATTTAGTAATTCGCATTTTTAGCAGGGCGTAGATAATGTTATTATTAATGTTGTGTTAATTTTAGAATCAATGGATCTGGATCATGTAAAATACTAGTCCTCCTTATAGTATCGAATTGTAGGATTAACTTGGCATTTATATTAAGCCATTCTATAAGCACGTGTATACTGTGCCACGCTCCGGTACCATTGTACATTCGTTTTGCGCATTATAATTGTTTTATGGATTGCATATGTTCATATTTGATGTAGCCGCATATTTTTACCTACTTTTATGTGTTTTCTTTAATACTTTACTTGTTAAATTACTTGTAATTTCTTCTTCTTAGCATTCGTTACCGTATAAATGAGCTTTACTAATAAGCGTCTATAATAATCTAGAAGCTGATTCTTCATTTTTCCAACTAATCAAACCAAATGTTACTTTATCTCATTTATCTGCAGCTAGTGGCTAAAAGATTTAGAGTTGTTGATAAACATGTTCATTTCATAGGTGGAATTAAATTTTTCAAAAACTATTTTTACAACAAAGGTTCGAACCTGTATAATGAAATTATAATTTTGAGTTTTGTCACAATAAGAATTCAAAAATTATTTTAGGACAACAAATATTCAATTTTGGTGGTTAAATATATTCTTCGAGATTTCATGTTTTCATCTTAAACTTTGATATATATTGCAAGTTCTTTACAGAGTTATGCTTGACCATAGGTGCTGAAACAAAGGCGCAACAACTGGCTCATAGGATACAAATCAAAAATCCACGAATTTTGCTAAGGAATAATGATTCAAATGATCAAAATATGCTCATAAACCTTTTGTAGGATATATGTCCTTTTAAAGTTACCTTTAATTCACTTGACTTAATAATTTCACTTGTTCAAATAATGCAGAGTGATCGATTTTAAGTGCTCGAGTAAATAGCATTTAAAAGATTAATATGGGGTTGTGATCAAAATTATACATGTACTCGCTTTAACTCAAAATGATGCAAAGAACGTTCCATGAACTTGCAATCGCTTATTAGGTACCTGTCCGGTTGACCCATAGGGGAGTACACTTCACCTTCTGAAGGTGTAATGGCGTCAGTGGATCTGTAATTTATAGAATATGTGAAGCTGAAATTATAGCATGCAGCACTAGTTTGAAGCCAATATTTAATGAGTTTATTATTGAGTTGTGTTTTTTGTTAAGATATTTAACACAAAGCACAGTAATCGCTGGAAGGTCCAAGCAAATAACGTTGTAGAACCACTAAAAATTGAGCTGTTAGATCCTTTTAATCGCTATTGTTTTAGAATGAAATGCTAAATGACTTTATAGAAACGAATTGCTAACAGAAGTCCTCCCAAAAATTTCTTAACTAAGCCTCTTGATGACTGTGGAAAGAAGCAATGATTAAAATAAAAATACTCGTTGCGAAATGAATTTACAGTGAATATCTTTGCAGCCAGAAGTCCAGTGAATCATGTTTTTTTGTATATGCAAAATCCTTTTTAATGTCGTAAATAAATTTTGGTGTAATTTCTTGTAACGGTGTAGCGCTTGAAAATTTGGAGAATAAGCTGCGTAAAAAATGTTGATTTTTGAACAAACTATACGTGATTCTTTAGCAGATAAATATCTGGGAAGTTTATGCCTTTATGCCAGTACTTTAGGAGATATATCTTTCTTCAATGGCACTGAAACCATTATGATTCTTTCCATCAATTATCACTTTGAAATTAACACAAGTTTATTCCATAATTTGGCTATTCATTACTTAATTTTATTTTTTTATTGGTTTTATATTAAACAATGGAGAAATTGAGAATGCTAAAGATGGAAAGACAAACAGATTGGTTTAGCCTTATCTGAACAAATCACTAAATCTACAGATGTCATTTTTACGATTTCTCTGTGGAATGCGCAATTAACTCCAAGTTTAGTAGTGAACTTTTTATTCAAATGAGATTTGAAGAATGCCGGATGAATTGTACAAAATGTATTCGGAAACAAACGTTTGATGAAATACAAATTTTGTAGCGCAGATAAATTGATGGTGCATCAACGCGTTTTTGTGGGTGGCTCTGCCTGTACAAGTCACAGACGCGTCGCGGTTGCTTAGGCGATTGCGAACTTCTTCTAATTGGCCAGGAAGAGTTATATCCAAATAACCTTGAATTTGTTGGCGTGCGGCATAGCATGGAAAAACAAGTGGACACGTGATTGGCGGATCCGTGCGCGATTGAATTAACTGGATTCGCTTATGCTGTGAATAAGTCAGTAGTTGTCTCAATAATTTCAGGAAACTCGATGAAAACTTCTTTTGGAAACGGATTGAAAGCTCTTCCACGAAAATTGATCTAAGCATTCGTCGAATTTGTTCGACCATGCACCAAGTAATTTGAGGTTCTCGGAATTGGAATCTTAAAAACTGATTGTTGAGGAATTGAAGAAGTAGTGGCGCGGACAGAAAGTTGTAGGATTGAAAGACAGAATGAAACGAAAGACTTTATATTCTTCGAGAAATTCGTTCATTGAACTGAAAATATCAGCCATTTGGCGAATTGTTAAAGCCAAAGGAGCATGAATGTCGGGCGCAGGCGTAAGACGATGCGGAAACAATTCTGATGGAATTGTGTAGTTAGCTCGACGCTCGACTTGTGGCGGTTCTAGCAACCTTGGATGATTAGCTAGAACTCTAAACCAACTTCATAGACCATTGAACCGGTTGTGATGTAGAATCGAGTTAGACGGTCGAATAGTTGTAGAAAAGATGCGGATGTTGTGTGAATTTGCTGAGAAACGGAATTGGCAAAGCCGGTCGAATTTCGATTGACATATTTTGCGCAGATTGCTGACTGCTTAGCACAACTCGAGGCAATGATTGTTGCTCGTCGGCCTGATATACATTGTTGAAACTAGTCAAAATACGTTCAATATGCTCGTTTTAGTTCAGTAATTAGAGTTTTGATCAGCGGATTAGCAAATTCTTGTCCCAAAGGTTGACAGAGCTCGAAAATCTTCTGTGTAATACATCCGATAGGCATGTTCAGCTGCCTGGCTCATGAAGAAATCTCGTTTTGGGCATATTCTGCGCTTGTTGCTGGTTAAGCGACAGTGGTGCACGTTCCTTGGTTCTTCGTGATATTTGTCCACAACCTCTAAATCTTTGAAAAATCATTCGTGGACAGCCTGAGCAAATTCATCTTCCAATTTTCGAATATGATCAGCTTTTTTCTTTTGTTTTGCCTTCCGGTACGATCAGATATTTGTAACTGCAAGTCGACTGATCTTTGCATCATCATTTCTTCTTCAGCTGTGATTGCTGGCTGAGATGTTTGCGGAGGCCTGCCAGTCTGCAATTGAACCTGGAAGCTTTATGTCGACAACTTCAAAAACTTCTTCATCATAGACGAGGGCTTTTCCCTCATTTTGTAGACTCTTCAGGATATTTCGGCTCTGTATCTGGCCGTGAGACGGAAGGCGCACTTGTGCGCTGATCATCGTCGGTAGACTGGGTGACGAAAGGAGTTTGAGACAAAGATGCTGTCAATTCTTGTGACACTTCTGTTAACGTGAAAGCTGATTACACCATTTTGATGTCTGATTCGTTATCATCATCGTCATATTCCTCTGCGCTCTCCTCATCAAAGCTAGAGAGTTAGAATGTCTACGATCTTGTTTTCCCTTTTTTGAATTCTTCAGCCTTTTCTTTCTTTTTCTGTTCCTTATCTCTGCGTTTGAATCTCTTGGCGAGCTCTGCTTTAGATTTAGCAGGCATTGAGCCAGCTTGAGCCAAAGGCATATCAAATTTTTGATCCTTTTCGGACTTTCTGATTTCCGGACATTTCATCTCCGGCGAATCACTCTCTATTGGTCGGAGCCGTTAGAGCGATATATGATGATCAACTGCATGACGCACTCATCAAAAGATACAGATCCAGAGCACCAAGTGGATTGGTGATTAGATATCGAACCATATGATCTGGCAACGGAGTTTGATTCAAGCTTGACCTACTGCCGTTCTGGCTGACTGACGAATTTGTAGGTTGAACATATACTGTAAAAGGCTTGGAAGACGATGATTTCTGGAGTGGTTGCCACAGTTCTGGTGAAATTATTGGCGAGCGGAAGAGTATCAATAATATGAGCCCGAACACGTTGCATTCGAATAACTCGCGATGCCTCTGATGCTGACGGCGACTTTGCTGATAGTGTTCCCAAGCAAAAAGACGTGTCGCATACACATGAAAATATGCAATGCGATCATTATCTGATCCATGGCAAGCTAAGGCAATATCGGATAGTTGAATGGTGAGCAACTCATGAAGGCCAAAAGGCGGAAGTGAACTGTGTGACGTCCCACACAAAAACTTCTAATCCGCTGAACTGTCACGATTTGAATGAAATGGACAAATGGACCGTTTGAATCGTGATGTGTGGCCCTTATGGCCCGATACTGATCATCCCTTTGGAATATGGCAAGAAAACGTGATCATTAACAAACTCTGAGTCGAAGCCAAAAAGAAAACGACCATTTAAGGCATCCATTGGCGCAATAATAGCGACAATGGCCGCATATGACTCTGCGGGTGAATCTACAAAAACTACAGGATACTGGCTGGGACATATGGCGCAGTCAGTGGCGCTCTGCCAAAATGTCACAAATACCAATGACATTGAGCCATGATACAACGGTAACGCTGAGGTTCAGCACGTGGGCTTACATGCACTATATCGGCAATGAAGGCCGGCACGTCCAACATATGGAGACTCTTGACCCGTAGGTCCGTTTAGCTGTGTGCCGTGCAGCTGCCGATGCAAGGCTATGAGGCCTTGTGACATTGGACGGCGTGTGGCCATTGCAATTGAACTCTTAAACAGTTGTTATCCGAGTTTTCTGATGGTTTGTTGGACATAGTTGTGTAAAATAGGGTTCTGAAAAAGGGTAAACGTTATTTAGGGGAACCGCAGGATTGACATAACGAGTAAACGGACGGGAACGCATTCCTTTTATGGCGTTCACTAGCCGGCAATTCTGAGAAATCGATGACTATCCCAGGCAAACGGACAACGTGGGACCTGAACTAGTACAATATCGCCTGGAATAAAAGTGCTAAGCTCCAAAATTAAATCGGAAAACGGCAATTTAGGCGATTGCAGTAACCTATTTCTCGATGAACTAAGTGAGTCACAAGCGGATTGCATAGACAATTTGAGCTGTTTCGAAGTTGGCAATTCGGTGATACGATATGGACCCACTTGCTTAGGAGCAAGTTTGCCTTGGTTCGACGGAATAACTGCTTTGTTATGCAAATAAACAATATTGTTAACCGAAAAAGTTGTTTCGGAAACATTTTTATCATATTGTCAGTTTCTGATGCGTACACGCTTTGCTAAATTAGGCTGCAGCCTCATGTAAGTCACGTAGGGAGTGAACTAGGCTGGCTAAGTACGCTCAACTTGGTTAGAAGGGTCAAGGGTTAAATCATTCAAGATTTGAATATCTAACGGAAAAGATGGCTCGACCATAAAGTAAGACAAATGGTGATAAATTGAGGTTTGAGGCGTGCTTGATAAACAACGCAAATGGATACTGTTCCCAATCATATTGGTCACGAGCACACATGGGCGTGGGGAGGGGGGGGGTCTGGACCCCCAGAAACCAAAAGACCCCCCAGAAATCAAAAGACCCCCCCCCCAGAAATCACTTTTTGAAAATTTTTTTCTTTTTTCGCAATTTTTTTTGATGCCAATGGATAGTGCTTGATGAGAAACGTCGAAAAAAATGGTGTTTTTATCGCCATATCACCATTTTTAAGGCCATTTTTTGACCTTCAAAAAAATCTTGGACCCCCCAGAATTTTCTTGCTGCCCACGTATGGTCACGAGCACTTAGCTTCGATGAACAGTTGGATCAACATTCGATTATAACGTTCAACCAAACCATCACATTGGGGATGGTACGGTGTGTTGTAGTTTTCTGATATGCAAATTTTGCATATTTCAGAGACTAACATTGATGTAAAATTGATCCTTGATCTGTCAAAAAACGTCTAGGCACTCCGTGTCTAGGTATGATTTCATGAAGCAAAGATTTGCAATCGTAGTAGCTTTTATGTCCGAAACAGGAAATGTTTCTTACATATTTTGTGAAATAATCCATGAAAAACTACAACTTGATCATTTCCAGAGATAGATTTTGGCATGTGAAGACAGTCACAAGCAATATGATCAAAAGGAAAGCGCTAACTTCAATCGGTTTTAGGGGTACCGATGCTGGAATTGACAAAATCTTACGTTGCAGACATGTATGGCAATTTTTACACCATGCAATGACACTTTCCATTCTTGGCCACCAATATTTTCATTTGATATTGGGCAAAATTTTTCGGGCTGAGAAATGAGCACCAAAAATTGAATCATGAAATTCTGATAGATAAAACGACGGTAGAGATTTAGGTACGACGAGTTAATAGATGACTTGGGGCTACGTTTGGGTTGAAAACGTCAAAAAGTAGATCTTGGCTGACGAAAAATTCATCGCAATACATTTTCTCGGAAAGATCATCAAGGAGTCGAATTTTGACGATTGTCAAGTCGTTGCTCTGCTAACAATTTAGCTGGCGTTAGCATTTCTGCTTTTTCTGCATCTGTCAGCACATTTCTTTCATAATATAACCGGTGGTACATTTTCTATTCGCTTGACGTAGTTGGTATGTTCGGATTATCATCACACCTTAGCGTGGGGGGGGGTTCGGGGGGGGGGCGTAACTCTTTGGTAGAAACCAAAATACCCCCAGAAATCAAAATACCCCCCCCCAGAATTCAATTTTTGAAAAATTTTTTTTCGTTTTTTTCGCAATTTTTGATGCCAATGGATAGTGCTTGAGAAACGTCAAAAATGGTGTTTTTATTGCCCTACCACCATTTTAAGGGCCATTTTTTGACTTTCAAAAACGGCACCCCCAGAATTTTTGCTGCCCACGTATGATTATCATCCTCTTCCGACTCGGATTTCTCGATTCTAGATTGGGTTGTTCACACTGTTGTTTTGTACTTTCGCCACATCATATTTAGGATGATCGAAAATCAGCTGCACAATTATATGCCGGAGACATACACAATTTTATAACGCGGTATTCTTGAAGCTTGAGTCCCCATCTTCAAAGACGACTAGACGGGTCTTTGACATTTACTAGCCATGTTAAAAGCTTCTTTGGTGGTTTCAACCACGAACTCTGTTCCATAAAGATAGTGACGATAGTATTTAATCGCCCACACAACGCAAGCAATAGAGCTTTCTCTGACATGGCTTAATTGCACTCAGCTGAATTCAAGACTCGCTTGCATAGCTGAGTATGAAGTTACCCGACGCAGATGCTTTGGGTTAGAATTGCACCTAAAGTATAGTTGCTGGCATAGTTGTCAAGATGAACTGATGTTTATCGTCAAACTTTGGCAATTGTAGGATTACGAGAAGTGAAAGTTGATTTTATCGAAGTTTGATGCTTTTTGGTCCAAACGCAAGGTATGTCTTTTCGCAATAAGGTGAAAAGTGGCTTAGCTACTTTTATGAGATCCTTTGATGAACTCTTTGAACCAATGTACAAGACCAAGGAATTTTTGTACACCTTTGACATTTTTCGGAGTCGGAAAACTTGTACACTGCAACTTTCATTGGGTCTGGTGCGATCCTTAAAGAACTAATTCTATGCCCTAAAAATTGCACTTCGTTGTGGGCAAATGGCATTTTATCCGGCTTAATGCGCAAATCTGCGTCACTTAAGGCCTTAAAACTTCTAAATCTTGAAGATGTTCTGGGAAAGTTCCTGAGAAAACTATGATATTGTCGATAAACTAGGCACTTGTTCCAGTTTAGTCCTGCTAGAACCACCCATTAAGCGCTGAAAATCTGCTGGCGCATTTGAGACCAAAAGGTAACACATTGAATTCGTAGTGACCGACAGGGCAAATGAAAGCTTTTTCTCCCGTGATTCTTTTATCTAACGGGATTTGCCAACTGAGATCTAGCGTAGAAAATAAATGCTGCTGATCCTAGAGCATAATCACACCTTTGATTTGAGGTAACGGATATACTTGGGTCTTGGTCACTTTGTTTAGACAACAATAGTCTACAACTGGACGCAAGGAACCATCCTTTTTAATGAATAACGGACTAGCCCATGGGCTTGTATTTGGACGAATCAGCTAACATTTCATCGATAACTGCTTGCATTGCTTTTCGACGCGGAATGTTCGACGCGATATGTTTTTCTGTGATGGGCGGACTATTGCCTGTGTTGATATGAGTGAGTGGCGTTCGGCCTAGAGGTGTTCTCCTTTGGAGGCAAAAATTGAGGAGTAACGCTGGCACAGATCACGAACCTGTTGCAGGTTGCTGATGGGCATTTATTGCCGAACCACTAAGGCTTGCTGATTGATGCAAAAGTTTGGGCGCTCTATCGTCAGATAGGGCAACATGAGACGATTTCAGCTTCTCGGTTGCTAAAGAACCTATGAATTCTCCAATATCTATGGTGATAGGTGATTTAGATCGATTACAGACGCAAAGTGGGAAAACAGGAACTGATGTATCGATGATAGCTGGTGCAACGAACAGTGGATTTGCTTAGCATGAAGTCATTATCAGGTTCAAAAAGAGCAATTTCATCATTGAACTGACCACAACAAACATCCGGGTGTCACAACTTCGTGATGCGGTTGAATAACAATTGATTCGGTAACAGCTACTGAATAAACTGGACACGCGGTTTGCGTATCAGGGTTTACGCGTAAATGTCTTTTTGTCAATCGTGGATAGTAATTCGACACAAAAGCCATTGGCACAATCTTCGACTGTGTTGACAAAAAGTAACACTTGTTTTGCAAAAATCGAAGCCTAGAAGCAAATCTTCCGGTAAGTCATCAATGACTAAGACAACAGCCGGAGTGGTTTGTTCTGCGACTGTGATATGCATGATATAGGTGAAACGCACGGGTTGCTGTCATTTTTCCAATTCCGTGGACAACATGCGCTGCTTGCTTCGGTGGCAATTTGAAACCTAAGTGCAGAAAAGCGCTAGTGGTCATCATTGCGGACTTGTGTCAATTAACGGGAGCTTTATTCCGTTGATTTCTGCTAAGATTGTAGGCAAATTGTGATGCATAGCTTAACATCCGTTTTATTAGCTGCATCCTGAGTTTTGACTTGCAGAGTTTAGCTTTTCGTAGACTGCTAAACGTTTCTGTAAACAATGATATTCTTCGAGAAAAGCCGAGATGCAAAAAAGCTGTTCCGAATTTTTGGAAGCTGGAGACAGACGAAGCTGCGATGTTTTCGTTATTAGATGACAATTGGGTCGGTTGGGCGGTGGGGAAACGTAACAGTGGGTGTGGAAGATACCGGTCAATGCACTGCCGGGGTTTGAACGCATAGGTTGCTGTGGAAATTGTCTATACGCTGTTTATTCGGCTGGCGATAATTTATGAATGTTCTGCAAAACGATTATTTGCAAACATATTTCTTTCATTGTCATAGTATCGCGTATTACTGTAAGGATTATGGTTCTGGCGATTACTGTAATTTTGCCAAAATCATTGCCTGGACGTCAAAAATCTTGATGGGAGTCGTAATTTTGAGATGTAGATGGGTACTCGTGAGTTTTGAAACACGAATGATACGAGTACGGTAGTTCGATTGCCAATGATGATGAGTTGTTTTTGAAACATTGGCCTTGATTTCAATGTATCAATTTGCGTACTACTAGAATTGTGAGTCTCACATGTTGTATAATTTTGGTTGTTGTTTTTGCTGACGCCAATAAACATTCATCTCTGGTGTGGCCCACGTGCTTGCAATACACGCAATATCGCTGCTTAAAGCATTAGATGTCTCTGGACGCGATGATCTAAAAGACGTGATTGACGTGGGGTCCTGCTTGATCATATGTCGAATACCAAAGAGCTTGGCAGCACGCTACTGATGTTGCAGCGGCTGTTGCTGGTGTTGGCGTAGGCTGCTTAGCTGAAGCATACTGTAGGTTTGCAAACTCTATGCAATGCAGCATGAAGAAAATCTTGAAGCTGCTTCAGGCGCTCTTGTAAGCTTTTCTGCAATATCTGGATTCATCCCTTTTCTGAGCTGATGACGGAGCATTTTCTCAAAGATATCGAATCAACTTGAATTTCTGGTTGAGCTCAAATGAGATCTTCGCGTAACGCCAAAAATAAGCATTCACAGACTCTGATGGGTGCTGTTTTCGCTCAAGAAATCTATCAAACAATGTATCTTTGAGTCGATAGGACGAAATCCTGCAATTAATGCTTGTTTTGTGAGTTCATAAGATTCGCTGAACGTCATTGGGTAGTTAAAACAATCTAGTCGTATAGGTATCGAAAATGATGGTGCAAATCTAGACACGATCTTTCATCAATTTATAGCCATTTGCTAATCGCTTCAGTTCATGAAAAATCCAGAATATCTGTTTAAATTTGAAAAACTTCTTATTTGCTATCGTGTACTGAATTTGTTGCAAAAATGGACCTCTATTCATAGATTCAGCTAGGTATTGAATACCTGTACTTTCTGAGCTATCAGAGAGACGCGGTCAATGGCGACGCCGTGAACGCCTTGAAGAAGATCTATGACGGACTTTCCAGTGGAGAGTCAGTAGCTTGATCAGGATAGTGAACTTCTTCAGTTCCTGTTGATTCTGAGGTTCTGATCCAGCTGATGCACCTGTATTTGGCACGAAAATTTGATTTTGGCGGAATATGCATCGCATTTAGTGATGGTTCAGCATTTGCGGATTAGCTATTTTCTGCCGGCTGAACGGCTGGCTTAAACGATCTGTACTCGCGGAGACAGTTCAGCATTTGCAAAACGAGCTAAATGTTGCTGTTCAGCTGCCAGAGACGGTAGAGGATAAACGCTGACGCGATTTTGCCGGATCAGGGTTGCCAACATGATCGACATTTATGTCCGGTTTTCAGGCTTGATGTCCGGTTTTGGCCGGTCGACGGTCATGGCCGGTTTTCGATGTCCGGTTTTTTAAGCAGTTGGTCCGCTTTTGGCCGGTTTTAAAATTTTGTCTGAATCAGGTTATTGCCATGCTGCATGTTCTTGTTTCACATTTGCTTACTGTAGGAAGTAACAACATACACACCAAACACACTGACTAGTGGCTAATCATCCGCTCCGCATACCTTCTCAATATCGCTCGACCTTGTTCACCTCTAACTTTACTACTTACACATTAAGTCGTCAAATCACTTGCTATTCAGTCAGTCAGTACTCGCCTCATGTTGTGTCTTTGTACTTTATGTAATTCTGTACTTTGTTTGTCACTCGCTATTGGTTTTTTACCTATGTAAACTGATTGCTGCTTTTCAGGGTATAATTCTAGTCAACTATGCCATCACTGGTTAAAAAGAAACGCAAGTCCGGAACTCATGCATTTGTCAAGTCTTGGCTTCGGGAACCAAATTTCAAATTGTGACTAGTAGAAAGCTCAGACGGTTCTGCTCACTGTAAATTATGTTCTGCTAATCTACGCCCAAAACGCAATGCTCTTCTTGATCATGTTAAAACGGCCAAGCACATTAGAGCCATTAGTGACTTTGAAAGTTGTGAACACCTGCGCCCATTAACGAGTGCCCTCGGATTTACATATCGAAAAGAGCAGGCGAGCTCTACTGCGGCAGTTAAGAAAGCTGAATTAAATTTAGCAGTATTTATCGTTGAACATTCCTCTATACTTACAATTGATCATCTCGGTGAAATGGTTAAGCGGTTATCGCCTAATGATTTGGTTGTTGGAGACATTAAGGTGAATAGGCGCAATTGGCTTAATCATACTTACTGCTTCCAGAATACAGGGTGGCTTACTTATTTAAAACCGATTTTATTTTAACCCATTGTTCTCAATTTTAACGAATTTGTTTCAGTTGGGAGAACAGTCATGAAGAATTTATTAATGTAAAGTATCATTGAAAATTGATGAAAACTACCCTATATAAATCTGACCAAAGTTTGTTTGTCAACAGCTGATTTTTTTAAAAATTATATTCTAATTTTGATATAAGCCTTAAAGCCTTGAATGTTGAACTTTTTTGATGTCTGTTTGTTTAGTTGCACCGTACAAAGTGTACTGCTTTGATCACGTCGGTTTTAAGTCCTGCACTGCGGGCCGAGTTGATTGAAGATGTTCGTAAGAGCGTGTATTTTTCGTTAATTGTTGATGAGTGTACTGACGTGTCAGCGCTTTCAAAACATTACTTCATTTGCATTGTCTGCTCTAAGTCTTCCCTTTTCTAATGCTAGCGTTGAACGTGCTTTTTCTGTATTAAATTTGCTGAAGACCTAACTACAAAATCGCTTAGATGTCAAAACTACTGATGCTTTATTACGTGTTCGTTTTTTACTATGTTGGAAGGACGAGAATTGTTGCACCTTTACTGTTACTGATCCAATGCTCAAATTATTTAACACTACAATGTACGGTCGTAGCATTTGTGATGATGATATCGTATGCCTTGATGAATCCTTATCACTTTCTGATTAGGCCTTGCTTAATGTGCAAAATGCGTTTAATGTGATAGATAATTAAGTGCAATAGTTAATTTGAATAAATTTTAGCCACCTTGTTATTTATCAAGTGTATACATTGTTTATCCGGTTTTGGCCGGAATTTTACTGCGCTCATGTCCGGTTTTGGCCGGTTTTATATGTTGGTATGTCCGGTTGGTCTTTTCAGAGTTGGCAACACTGTTGCTGATTAGGAAGCACTGGAATAGACGAACGACGGACGGGCGCTGACGTTACAAGCTGCACGCCGCGAATCCGAGTCAGCATTTGCAAAGCGAGCTAAATGCTGCTGGTCCGCGTTTGCAGTGATGTTGGGAACCGGTTGTGGCTCAACAGGCTGCAAATCAGGGTTTGCAGAGTTTGCATTTTGCAATTGTGCATGCACATGTTCAAGCGGCTATACGCTCAAGCCGATTTTCTAAATCTTGCATGTGTGCAAACATTGCACTAAAAAGATTGTTTGAATTGCCATTTTCGGTTATCCGATTCACAGTTGTGTCGGAAACCGATCGTTGCGGATTAGGAATCGTCGTTTCATTCAAAATTTGACGAAGAGTGATATTGTCGTCGTTTGCAACTTGATTATCTATCGGAGAGTCAACACTGTTGTCCTGAGTTTGGACACCTAGCGTTTGATTTGTATTCACAACGCTGTCTGCGCTTGCACAATTTTGTGCACTGGCGCTATGATCGGAATCTGAGTCATTTGACACACTTCTAGATGATTTCGGAGTATTAGCCTGCTTAGGCGACTTATCTGGGGTTTTTCTCCCCGTTTTGGTCATTTTTCCTGCTAGTTTTTGCCTGGCATGGCAGACAATTGAGATTAAGATCAGGACAAAAAATTTATGTCACAACCCCAATCTCGACCAAGAAAAATATGCACACGAACACAATAGAGTCAAAAATGCACACGAACAGTGAAATGTTAAGAATGCACACGAACACAATATGGTTACACAAAGTGGAAAAATTTTTGAAAATTTTTAGGCAGAAAATGAAACGATGTTAGCTCGGCCGGTCGTCGTGAATGACCTCCAATGTAAGTGTAGGTCGAAGCCTACACTCACTTGCTTACTTAACCCTAGCTTAAGCTCACGCGCTCGCACAAAAGGCGACTCGGGGGTAAGGCCCGGCCTATCAAGATAGCCCGGCCCTCTACTGCACGCACCTAGTGAAACTTACTTACTTAACCCCTTTTGAGATTAAGTACCTAAATAATGTAAGTTCCCCGGAAACCTAATTGAGGGCTCAAAAAGATTATTATTTAACTTGTTTTGGGACCGAATTCCGGTGCTTGAAAATATTGAAGGTTCCTAAGTATAGTGTAGCACAAGAACAGAATTCAACAGCACGGAAATTCAACCGAGCCCAACATCGTTAATTAAATAATTAATTTTTACAATATTTTTGGACAGAAAATTATGAAGCAATAAAAAACGCGACAGCATGAAGATGCATGCTGCCGACTGTCGTGTTACGCTAATTGGTTAAAAACAACACTGTAATTACGAGGGCACGTAGCCCGCCAACGGCATACAACAAATGCCGTGAAGGCACACAAATAAAATAACAAATGCGTAGGGGCGAAAAGAGCCTGCCCACTACGCGACGAATACGACGAGATTTCCCTGCAGCCACGCAGGGGAAAAACACAGGGAGACTACGTGCGGAAAAATACATCGCACGGAAAAGAAAACAGGCACAGCATAGAAGCTGGCGAAAAACCGGGAAGCTCAATGTAAAATGAAAAAATCTTAAAGTGCAGGAATGATCGTCAAAACTGCGCTCGCACGCAGTTTTAAACGATACGAAAAAGAGGCGTATCAAACGCGGACAAAGAAACGCGGAATGGATCTACGAGAATAACAATAGGCCTATGGGCAAAGCTTACGGTAAAGAATGTACAAACGAAATAGGCACGAATATGAGACACACACATATGGAGTTTTAACACACGTATGATATGATAGCACACATACCAATTCGTACTCAAGTCGCATTAAGCCCGAGTGCCCATTTTCCTATCCCGGATTTTTATTGAAAATATGTGTGGGAAAGGAAATGAAGATATGATAATTTTAAGAGGGAAGGTGGTCCCGGGCGACACACTAAAGCGTTATGCTGAGTGGTCGCATACGTGCAAATGGAAATTAAGCACGAAATTGAGCATCTGGGGCAAACAGTCATCGGAATGTATGTACAACATAGCACAAAACGATTGGAATTTCGCGTTGAACCAACGCGGCGAAAATGGGGTGTAGAGCCATCTCTACACGACGCTCAATATCTTATGACAATAATTTCACATGAATGTTACTTTAACGTTTTAACAATAAATTTTGCATAGACGGCGTCTACATACAATATTGATATTTCCGTTCTTAACACAGGCTTAACCTGATTAGCGGTCATGTCGCCTACGTTTTATATGATAAGAAAAAAGGGGAATCATAATAAATCCACAGGATAGCTCACATTGCATTCTCACAGTATGTAGGTACGTGACTTGCAAGTGGGATTAATGAGCGCGTAGTGGCTAGATCGCCACGGCGCTTCCTAAGGTCAGAGTCGAGGTCCGACGGCAAGAGATTTGCCTCTTTTCGGCTAGAGCGCCGAATTCGCAACTCGGCGAAGAATTGACCAATTTTGATACGGTCAAAAGCGTTTCGCTCGCTAATGCAAAACGCGTGTAGATACACCATCTACAAAATGCATGAGAAAGCATAATTTTTTACAGAAATCTATAATTCTGGGAGTTCGAAGCTATTTTGTAGGGCCTAAGGGTCAGCAGCTATTCAGCGGGCCTTAAAAATTAGATAAGCGCCTTAGTTTGGATTTAATATAGAAGCTTTCACATTATGAAAATATAGCACTTAATCCGTCTCAGAAGGAACGACTTCCCGTCCAGTTTTATAAAAACTGCTTTACATCACCTTTCAGTTGCTTTGCTTTTGCATGCCGAACCAGTGCTCTAACAAAGTAAGATCGAAGTTTATTTCATATTTATTTGGAACATAAAATCCACGAGTCGAACGATGATTAATGTCGATCGACTGCAGCGCCATCAAAGAGCTGCAGTGTCGATTTGCTGCAAACAAGGGGCTCAAATGAATAGCTCAATCGTTTGGCGTGCAGCATTCTTTAGTGGACGTGGTAGGCTTATAGCCTAACGAGGCTCACCGCTGGAGTGGCTAGTGGGGTAGAACGTTCCGTCATAGGCGTTTAAACCGGAGTTAAGGAAGTGAAACTGTCCATTAATAAACACTTAGAGCGGCATGTTTTGTCACCTGCATAAAATACGTGAAATCGATGATTTACTGTAGCTAATTATTCCTAATAGGGGCGTGCGTCAGTGCGACACCATTTTTCCACATTTAACGGTTTTTGTAAACCTAGATTTCGAGATGTATAAAAAAATTTTGGGCTTGGTTCACATTGTGGAAAGTCGTTGTAATGCAAAAATGCTTCTAGAAAGGTAAAATTCCAAAATTTGCCGGCGCTTCACTCCGGATTGATTTTACTGAACTGAACTGTTGCAGTCAACAACAACTGCAAATAATATAGCACACAATGTAATATTATTTGCAGTCAAAAACCAACGACCTAGACTGCAAATAAGTTCAGACACAGTGTAATACTATTTGCAGTCAAAAACCAGTGGCCTAGCTCAAACTTGAGCTGTTTTCACTGAGCTAGAAGGCAAAAGCAATAGCTGATCAATAAAGTCGGCGCTCTGCGCCGGAAAAAAATTGACATGCTCTGTACGTCTAACTCAAATTTGAACGATTTTTAGCGGTTTAGAAGACAAAACTGTACATAAACAATAAATCTGGCGCAAAGCGCCTGAATATTTTGAATTTACTGGCTCAAAAGTACGCTAAAAACCTGTTTTAGCGGTGTTTTAGGCGCACTTCTCTATTTTCCATTTCTCCCTTTAGGGACTCTAGCAAGAAGGGAAAATTTTTCCATTCCGGAGGGGGTGCCCTCCCCCGTCGTCCCTGCATACAGTCTTAAATTAATTCGGCTAATCTAAAGCATTACATGAGCTTGCACCAGGGTTGGCAGGCTTTGAATTTTTATTGGTTCTTTTGGTTTTTTATTGTTTTTATGGTTTGAAAAACGGCATGGTCTTTGTTTTTTTCTGGTACTTTAAATTCTATGTTAGAACTTGAAAGAAGATTGATTTTCGGTTATTTGTGAATATTTAAACAGCGCAGTCCGTAACTCATGGGGGCTCAATAAATCGATGTTTTGAAGCTGTAAGGATTCAAAAAAATTTGTTTTTTAATTATTAATTCATGTGATTATGCTGCAGATGCTCTATCAACTCGGAGAGATGTAACAAAAGTTGGAAATGCAACTAAGTATATTAGATGCGATCATTAGGTGGAGTAACTTAACAATGTGGTACTTTCAAAATACTAAAAAATAAACGTCAGAAGAGCGGATTTTTGCTCAGTACTTAGAACATGTTAAAAGGAAGCGCGGAAAAAAATTTCATCCGTCTATGATCAATATTACAAAGGCTATGGGTTTCGTTAATTAGCCTCTTCTCGACCTAAGCAAGCATCCTCGCGACCTAAGTATTTAAAGATTCAAACAGCTGAATGCAGAATCACATGTAGATACCCAATTTACGTCGACCTAAGCATCTATACATCGGCCTAAGCATCTAAACATCGACCTAAGCATCTATACAAGGACCTAAGCATCTATACATCGACCTAAGCATCTATACATACATCGACCTAAGCATCTATACATCGACCTAACCATCTATACATCGATCTAAGCATCTATAAACCGATCTAAGCATCTATACATCGACCCCTGAGCGGGAGCGACCTCGACCTAAGCAGCTTAAAACACCTTTTCAGATATACTAAGCCTAAGCCTAAGTATAATAGAAGCAAAAACTTAGATTTTCGTATATCTTATCAAGTAAAACCGAAAAAAAGGAAACAATAATTTGAAATGTTTTTTTCAGTTTTTTAAATTTCGAATAGGTTTCTGCGCCTTTTTTATTTTTCTCCTTCATTGCTATGCTTCCTTCCGTAATTTCAGCCCATATTATTTATTTCTGACAAATGTGTAAGTCCTTGGATCGAGCCGTTCAATCGTCCCACCCAACACTCAAATTGAGAGTTGCCTGCAACTTTGTAAGTATGGCTAAAATTTTCACCAAATTTTTTTTCCGCGCTTCAATTTATCATGTTCTACCAGTTCGGCAAAAAAATTTTGGCATGCCTTATTCGTTTTGCTCCTTTTCTAAAAGTACCATATTCTCAAGTTTAGCCTCATTAGGCGATGCTTATGGCTGATGCTATTTGCATGACCTGTAGCGCATCAATGAGAAGCTAGACCAAGAACTATGTGAAAAATTTGAAAATATATCAATTATTCTTCAGAAAATAAACCAAAATGAAAAGGATAGAAGACTGCCTTCTTCTTATGCCAGCTGGAAAGCCATCCGATTGCTCTTAATATTAAGGAGCGGAATTCGATTATTTCAAGACATAAAATTTTTCTGATATTATCTTACTGTCAATTTGGACGTCCTATATTTTCTACAGATACTATTTTTATGGATTAATGATAAATATTTAGAATTTGATAACATAGGCCATTCTTTTCTGATGGTGTTATCATTAGTAGTATCAAGTGCTTTATCTAAAAAATTTTTTGTCTTTCATGCTTTTTATTTCGAAGTTGCCTAATCAACTGGTTCCTGATGCATTTTTAAGTATGACAATGCGTTTTAGCACTTCTGTTTATGAATTAAACTTTCGGACCAAATTAAACCATTAAGAAACCATATAAACCATTAAGAAACCATAGAAAATCCATAAAAAAACCATTAAAATATCAGAAAGCCGAAATCAGCAAATTTTCAAACTTTGGTTTTTTTCCAACCATGGCTTGCACATACTGAATTTCAGTTTCGTAAACAATTTAAGCGATAGCTTTTGTATTAGTGATGCACCGGGTACCGGTACCGGTACGTAATGGTGCCGGTACCAGGGTATTGGTACCGGTGCCAGTACCACTCTGGTACCGGCCAGTACTACTTTAATTAATTTAATTTTTTGCGTTTAAAGTGAAGGAGGAACTGTTTCAGAATAAAGCCCACTCTGATGAAAATAACAATGCAATAATAAAGAAGTATTTCTTTGTAGATTTTATTCGATCATTTTTTCACTTATTTCAACAATCCTAATCAACAGTTCGTAATGTTTTGGACGTAAAACACGAGCATTTCCGAATTTTCCGGCAAAATGGTTGGATGGGTAGACAAAATGCTTTTTCATTCCATCCAAGCCAAGACCGCTGCTATCTTTGCCTCCTCTGCTAATTGACTTTCCACAACAATTGCATAATACCTTTGATTCATCCTTATCATCTATCTTATAGAATTCCCAGAGCTGGACAACTTTTCTTTCATTTACCGACATAATGAACAGTGACCACCAATAAATCCCTTCGAATTAATATAATAGGAAGGTGCACTGTTTTTTGTAATCGGAAAAGATTTTTCCTGGTGTACAAAGACTTATAGGGGCCGTGTTTGTACATGTACAAATTTTTGGGAAAACAAAAATTGCAAAAAAGGTCTGAAATTCGCAAGTTTTCGGCGCTCGCGCCGAAATAAGTAATTGTGTGTTCTATGTATTTTTATAATGGCAGAAATTGCATTTCGAAAAAATGTCAGATTTTTCGGCGCTTCAGCGCCGTTTTAAGACAGTTCTGAGTGATTTTTGCCCTCAGAGACCCAGAAATTAGCTAGAACACACTACCAAAGATCAGAAACCCTGTTTAACCACATTAAAATCGCTACTGTACTATATTACAGTACACAAAATTTTTCATGTACAAAATGCACAAAGACTTTTGGGGACCATCTTTGTACATGTACGAATGAACCTTGTACAAAAAAAACAGTTGTGAGGTGCTGTAAAAACCGATTTTAAGTAACATAGTAGTAAAAAGTATTTAAACCCTTTCTAGGAACAATATCCAGACGAAACACATCAGATGAAACACTAGTATATCAGTACACAATATATATTACATAACATACATATTGGTACCAGTACTGGTACCGGCGCCGGTACCAGGGTACCGGTTACGGTACCAGTACCGGCTGGAAATGAGGTACCGGTGCATCACTATTTTGTGTTTAAAAAAATCGAGATAATTTTGATATTTCTTTCTACCCTTGCATAGAGCTCTGCCGAGAAGCGCTCAAAAACGTGAAATTAAATCCTGGTTACGGGCCTGTATATGAACATAATTTTTAGAAGACAACCACCTGCATCGCCTGGTCTGACTTGCTCCAGCGGAAGCGCAATGTATAATTTCGAGCAGAGGGCGAGATGCAGTCTCAGAGCGCTGCCAATTAAGAACTTTTCAAGAATATTTAGCAGGCCGAGCTGTGGAAGAAGACGCCCAAAACACGAACAATCATACGTTCAAATAAGGTTAACGTATTAAGTATGTGCTTAACAGTCTGCCAAAGGAGTAGGTTTATCATAAAATCGAACGTTCAGTTATTTATTCTTCTAGTTCTTTGTTAAAGTTTTTAAATTTTATACTATTTTTTATCTTCCATTTTTTTGTTTTTTTTGTATTGATAATGTACTGTTATTATGGGTACAGACAAAATTCTGGGATCCGAAATTCGGAAATTTTCTGAGGTCAAAAAGAGTCGAAAATTGTTGATCTGTGATGATTTGTGATTTGTTAATCATGACAATTATAATGCATGATAATTATAATTTATAATATAATTTATGATAATTACCAAATGATCTGTGCCTGCTCGAAGCACTATACAGGTGCTTGATTGTGACGTCACATTTGCAGTCTCATCGAATAAATCGCATTGAACAATGGCAATAAATTATCACTTAAAATTGCTTATTTGCTTACTGTGCATTTAAATTTTTCAGATTGTGTCAGTCTACTTCGTGGCATCCAGTTGTTGGCTTAGAAGTTCATGCACAAATCGCAAGCACGTCAAAATTGTTCAGTGGTGCAGATTCTAATTTTTTTGCGCCCCTGAATACAGTCGTGTCTTTCTTTGACTGTGCTCTGCCTGGGACTTTACCAGTAAGTCAGTCAGTTGAAATAAACTAAATTTATTACTCTTTTAACAATTTCTGTCTACAATATAGTTTTTTAACAGACTATGTCCTTTGATCATGGTTAATTATCCTTAATTTAGTCTTTATACTTCTTAAATATTGTCTGACCCAGGGTCAACGTACATTTCTGAGGAACACAAATTATATCCATCAACATTTTCTGCTGTCTCGCGCTAAATATAACTGTTGGTTTCTTTTCATTGAAAATCTATAAATTCGTGCCGTTTACTTTTATACATATAACTTTCTATGTTATAAAGCAAGCAGTCTACAGTTTTCGGCGCTCTGCATTAAATAACGTGTATGCTGTTTTTCATTAGGAGACTCAAAAGATGTTTAAAGAATACTGGAATAAGTCATGCAAATTTATCTTTTATGTAGGTAATAAAACGAATTTATGAATAATCGTATACTGGTCTATTAAAATTTATTTGTAGAAAGTAAAGTTTGTATAATTTTAGGAGACATCCGTACATGTAAATAAACGCACCATATCTGGGCAATAGCCAAAGCTTCAACCAATCCAACTATGAGCTCTCAAAAGTTAGTTGCTCCCCTAATTGGGCTGAAAATGGTTTAAAAGGATAACTTTCTTTGATTTTCCACTGTTTCCTCACATTTTTTCAAAATCAGCCCATCCAAATGGACCCCTCAGTCCGTCCATCTTTTGTACCGGGCGGAATGGGATAGGCTATTGCCCAGGTGTGATCTGTACTGCATAGTGGTTTGATAAGCAACACTTGTAGTGCAGTAGAAATAATTATAAAGTAAAATGTCTATAAATTTTTCAAATTATAAAGAAGCAGAATGTTTGAGAAAACGCTTACTTTGTTTCTCCTTTAAACTTTTTCATAATATGAGTAATCCACCGAGAAATTGAGAAGAAATTTCAACACGGATTAAATATCGTGCATTAAAAGTGGTCGTAAGGAATCATTGTACAACATTTGGTATTGTTTGTACTGAGGCCCGTATACAGGAGGAGATTAGGGGGCACGCCCCCCCCGAATGATATTTGAGAATGATTTTTTCCTCCTTTACTCCACCTCTGCTTTTAAGCCAAAAATTGCAAAAAAATTTGGTGCTTCACGCCGAATTTCACAATTATAATTAGAACTTATTTAGTCCCAAGCGCGCGCTTAAAAGACGTTCTCTGTATTCCCGCAGGTTTTACTCAGAAAATGAGCCCATACAGGAAGCGAGAGCTTAGAATGATGTGCTGCTCTAGTGGCTGTAAATGTCGTTTTCAATTCATCCTGTGGACCCCCTATTTTTTAAATAAATTTTCGTCTTCCCTTCCCCCGAAACAAAATCCTGAATATGGGCCTTGTTGCACTGTTTTTTGTATTCGGCAAAGATTTTTCTCGATCTACAAAGGCTTTTCGAGACCGTCTTTGTACATGTACAAAGATTTTTGGGAAGGCAAAAAATTCCTGAAAATTTTTGGCTCTTTGTGCCGAAATGAGTAATTGTGTGTACTGGATGTCTTTATATTGGCAGGAATTGCATTCACAAAGGAAAATGCCAAATGTTTTGTTTTTAGACAATTTATAGTAGTTTTTATCATCAGAAACCCAACATATCTAAAATACACTATCAAAGGTCAAAAAACCTGTTTTACCGCACAGAAAGCACTACTGCACCATAGTTTAGTACCCAAAAATTAGCATTCACAAAATATACAAAGACTTTTGGAGATCATCTTTGTACAAGTATGTACAAAGGGACTTTGTACAAAAAAATACCGCCTGGTTGTACTCTTCATTAGCCAAGCTGGACCTTATTTCCTTTTGCGAATTCAACGTCCACAATGCATTGCGACCTACTATTCAGTAGCAAATTTTCTGATCAAAATATTGGGCTAAAGCTTAAGTTGATTTCTCTTTATCGATTCACCTTATTTCATACAGTAAATTTAGACAAAGAACAAGTAGAATTAATTATTGCTGATCGGATTTATACATGAATTATATAGTCTTAAAAATTAAAAATTTATGCAGCGAATTCATAATGGCAACGATCGCTCGTAAGCGTGCTGTAAAGTAAGCCTATCTTTTCGACGGAATACATATGTATGTATTATCAGCAGGCGTATAATCGACGACACACATGTCTAAAATTATGGGCGTACGCAGGGAGGCGCCCTCCTCTTAGCCGAAAAGAATATTTTCAAAGGTAAGATAATGCGTGGAAAATAATGAAAATTGGCATCTTTTTATCGGAAAGTCTCGAAAGTTTGTCTCAGGCGTGGCTGGAAAGCATTTGCTAAATGGATGAGCATGTTCGAAAACGTCTGAAAATACAGTTTATTTTGGAACACCCTTAAAAAATCCTGCATGCGATCTTGTCTAAAAAAGTTTTACATTATCCTAAATCAACTTAAGTAGTCCGGTGGGAAGCGCCAAAGGTTGTTCGACTTCATGTGTAGCTAAAGTTGCCCGGAATAATAGAGTCTTTTTTATGCAGAATTTCGAAATTTGTTATATGGTTTTTAATTTTAGTAGGTATCTATTTTGTAGGACGATATATATATATATATATATATATATATATATATATATATATATATATATATATATATATATATATATATATATATATATATATATATATATAATTGTTGATAATAAATAGATTTTTGTGTGTAAGATGTATAATGAGATACAGATGACATTCGTAATTCATTATTTTTACTCTTTTTGGCTACTTCATACTCTTCGAATTCATTTTTTATAGGTTCTTAACAGAAGGTGCGTAGAGGCAGCGATAATAGCAGCTTTTATATTGAAGTGTCAGATTAACTTGGTATCCAATTTCGACCGAAAACACTATTTCTATGCCGACCTTCCGGTAATTGCTGTGTACATTTAATCTTGCGTTTTTCGCTTAGAATTCCGTATTGGTAGCTATTTATTTTCATAATTTTTTAATTGTTAATTTTAAGGTTTAATTATCTTTTTATCATAAAATCTTAAGATTTTTGGTGCATCTCGCTCTGTGGTTCCTTACACATCATCTCTTGTGCGAATAAATAGATAACAATTTTTAGTGATCTAAATCAGCCCCGTATCCATGATTCGGTAAAGGGGGATCCCAATTTACATTGGCCTATTACATTTGATAGAGGCACAAGACGTGATAAAAAAACTTCACTCAGTATTTATAGGTTTTACATCATTTACCTAGGAACTAGAGGAGGACGTACCATATGTAATTCTTGAACTTCAAACTTCATTACAGTGAATGAATTGACGTGTTTTCTGAATTTCTTCTGATCAGTATTCAAAGTCAGCTAAATCTATGGTAGTAAAGTGGTTAAAAGTGAATGTTTAATAAATATATCATTAACGCAGTTTTTATGCAATCACATTACATAATTGTGGTAAATTTGAGGAAAATGATTGTTAGAAGCTAAGTGTACCCAGATCTTATTTCATGAATCGCTGTGCGGGATTTCCGGCATTTTTCAAGTTAAAACAGCTTTTCAAGCACGATTTTAATGTTTCGCTTATTTACTCCAAATCTCTAGATACTAAAAAAAATTTTTGATTAGCGTTTCATGACTCGCTAGTTATAATTTTTTAACGCGTTTGTATTAAGAGCCTCGGCTGTTCGTTATCGTAATCTCTATAATGCGAAACGCTTGTCAGTGATCTAAATTATTGTATTTTGCTATTTTACTTCTGAAATGTATTTAACTTGTGCGTGTATGTAATGAATACTATATGTCATTGCGAATGTACAGGGTGGCCCAAGAAAGGATACCGAATGTTTTAATCATAACTATAGCTGCATTTCACATACTGTAAAATTGTAAGCGTTTTTTTGAAAGCTCAAATATAGAGCAACAGAGTCGTAAAGTTTCATTGAGTTACCTTTGTTATTCACTTTTTAGTAGTAAGTTAGGTACAACAAAAAGTAAATAATTACGAATGTTAATTAGTAAACCTCTGCTTGAAACGTCATTATAAAATTTTCTCTGTTGGAATAAAGAATAAAGCATCTTTACACTATTGTTAAATGCTCTCAACTTCAGAATTGTCAATTTTATTGTTCGTTTTATTTTAGCTTTGGGAGTTTTTCATCATTTTACATTTTAATAGTGTTTATATCCAACAAAAGTTGGTTTTTCAGAAACGCGTCGCAATAAACAAATTTTAGCAATCAGAAATCACTAGTTAGAGCTTAGAGGTCCTAGAGCCAAAGCATTCTTCATTAAATTATATTAGTCGCATTGCTTTAAGTTATACGGAAATAAAGTTATAATGAGCAGTTCATGTACCTTATTTTGGGCTTAATTAGTACCTTTTTTGTTGTATATTTATATAAAAGTGATCTTTACAATAATCTAAACCAAAAACTGAATAACGAAGGTGACATAATGAAACTTTACAATTTTGTTGCCACTTACAAAAATTGTTTACACTTTCGCAATATATCTAGTGCAGCTATAGATATGATTAAAACATTTGGTAACCCCTTTATTGGGCTTCCATGAGAGTTCTCGCCACGAAATTTCAACAACGAACATTCCCTATAGGTCTTTTAAGGATTGAGGTGAGTTGCCTATGTTATAACATAGGACATAGTTATATGTTTCAACACAGCAATCCAAAACTTCGACGACGTCCTATATTATAATATAGGCACTAAATCTTGAAGAGAACTTTAGGGACTGTTAATTGTTCAAATTTTTTGGCGATAACTTGTGTATGTATTTAATAAAATAATTACTTATTTATTAATTCAATGAATTACAAATGTATTTATCCATCATTTTTGTGTTCGTTTATTTATTTACTTATTTAGGTTTTTATTTATTTACTTATTTATTTATTTATTTGTTGATTCATTAGTTCATTTATTTATGTTGCTTTAATCAATGTTCCTTTCATGCTTGCAAACATATAAGTGTGTAAGTCCAATGCGCTTATAATCGTTTTTCTATATTTTATCAGTTCATACATATGGTTTGCATCAACACTTTAATTCCACATTGTTGAGTATTTGCTCCTTTGAAGGCTGGCTATCAGATCACTCAGCATAGGAAACCTATTGCACACAACGGCTTCATCGAGTATTATGTGAATGATAAAGCTTTAAAACAGCCATTCAAGAAAATAACCAGTGTCAAACAGATTCAGTTGGAACAAGACAGTGGCAAAACATATACAGACCCAGTATTTAACAGATCGTTAATTGACTTGAATAGAGCAGGTTATAGAATTGCGTTCCATTTCAAACGAACTCTTTCGCAGATTGTGTGCAGTGGCGGATCTTGGATTTTCCTAAGTAGACAGGGCGACACTCCAATTTTTCCAAAAACAGTCAAAAATAGGTCCAAAAATTCGCCCTTTACGTGCGTAATAGCGTTTTTCGGTGTTCTACGTTGTCTATTTTCATTTAAAAATCACTTTTGACGCAACATTTGTTCGAAAAATTTTGAAATTTTTGACAATTTTAGGCGAAAATATCATTAAATTTCTTTGACTCTAGCAAAAATCTGGCGCGAAGCGCCGGAAAATTCGTGAAATCTAAGTGGAAGGATGTTTAGAAGCTTGATTTACGGCTCGGTTTCTTGTACACTTGTAGCATTTGACAAGGAACGTCGAAAATTTTCAAAAGTTATGCTTCAAAATAGAAGAAATCTATGCTAAAATTTAGCTGTTTCTGCTCTTAAATTTAATTTTATACCTATTCCATGAGCACAAAAATGGCTTTCGGGTCGCCATTGTAAGTAAATAAATGTCATTATAAAATTTGGAAAATTATAATCACTGATGGCCAAGAATCATTGCAAATTACATACCTATTCTTTATCTCGCTAACTATTTTGAGCCATGCCCCGCCCTCTTAAATCCGTCCCTTTGTATGTAGGAATACACATTAGGCTGCAAAATCTATTTATATTTACAAACACTGAATTTATGATATTTGCATATCAGAAGATTCTTGTTCAATGCATGATAGCATTATCGTACATAGATATCTATAAATGAATACCTTGAGGTTTGCCTGCAATGCAACTAGTGAAAATATGTCTTTGAAATGGAATAGACTGTAATTCAAATCACTTCAGTCATTTGTGCACTTACCTAAATTCATCGGAATAGTAATATTCCAACTTGAAACAATGGAACGAGCCCTCTAGTATTTGACTGTATGTACGTTGCGAACTATTTGTCTTAAAAATTCTTGATCTGTTATTGAAAATTGCGAAAATGTTATTTGACAAAGTTTAAATATGAATTATTGGAGATGAACAATGTCCAGTAAAACCAGCTTTATTAAAAATTCATAATTGATTCATAAATTTTTTCAAAAGTGAATAAATAATTTTTTCCTTAGAAAGAACGAAATAGGTTGACTCTGACTTATGCAAAGAACACGTTGCGTATTCCACTGACGAATAAAAAAATCTCAGTATGTAATGCGCTATTTTATCCGGTGGATTATTATTATATATGAAAAATTGACAGAAGACTAACACTTGCATAAACAAAAGTAAATTGAAAGAAGGAAAGTTTGAGTGTGGAATAATAGTACGATGAAATTGTATTAAATCTATGGTTGGTCTAATAGGCAAGAGGTAGCAAGATAGTTCGTCAAGTCATACTCGCTAAAGATGACGAAATTTTTTTATTAGGAATTGTCTTATCAACTTTCAATTTAAAATACGATTACAGATATGAATCGACGTGTTTTTTCTAAAACATTGTGCTTTTGCATCAAAACTCTTCATCGGTAGTCATTACTTTCCGTATTTCGTTTTTCTGTGAAAATTAATCTGAATTTCACTATACACATCACCCAATCAGCTATTGGGCCTATGGCGTACAAGAACATGGAGGGTGAGGGGGGTAGTACTCCCCTCTGAGTTCTGAAAAACTGACAGCTGCATAGCCATTTTGGCCCGAAAATCATTGTTATACAGCCTTTTTTGGGCTCAGAAACTGAGTTATATAGCATTTTTGGGCTGAGAAAACTAATCCATTTCGCGAAACTTTGTGCATGAATCACAATTCTTTGATCAATGTAAATCGATTACAAAAGCGGTTCAAACTGATGTAGCAATTATGATACTCTAGATAGCAATTGGTTAGTATATGAAGTTTTACTCTGCAAAACTATTACAGTAAGCTACCTAATAATCGCTTTTGTAGCTACTCGCCAGATCGCTGAAAATTGATTTCCATGCACAAAGTTTCGTGAAATAGTCAATAGCTATTGCTTTTTTGGGCTCAGAAACACACCATGCGAGCTCAAAAGTGCTATAAAGTAGGGGTGTGCCGGGTATCTGGACCCGAATGGTCGGGTACCCGACCAAAATTTTAGACCCGGACCCGGACCCGAGGTTGTCCAAAACATTAGGACCTAGACCCGGACTTAAGGTTGTCCAAAATTTTGAACCGGGACCTGACCTTAAGAGATATCGGGTTCCGGTCCAATCTGCAATTTTCTTTTCATTGCCCAGAATTCGCGAGTTTCTTAATTTCTAGAAAATGTGCTGTTTTAAACTTTTTTAGCTTCCAACTAAGTCTAGAGTGTCAAATTTTCGGCGCTTGGCGCCACATACTCATCGATTATATTTCTTAATGTATTCGAAATTTTTTTTGTGTTAATTTTTCGACATATTTGCATGTTTTTACGTTCTAGAAAGATAAAGCAGCGCCAGAAACACTAAAAGTTGATGTTTTCGAGTTTGACGCATATCCGTCATTTTTAAGCCAAAAAAGTAATTTTCCGGTTCCACTTTGCATAATTCCCGTGCTATCAAGATTTTGAGCTGAGAAGGATAAAAGCCGAACTTTCTTTTGGGGTTTGCGACAAATATAATTCCTGTTTTGCTTATTTTTAGAAAGCTACAAATTGATTTTAAAGCGAGGAAAATGTATAACATTCGGCGCTTCGCGCCGGATTTTTTATTATGTATGTTTTTTGCATTGTTTTTCCTCAAAAAGGCTGCGAAATTGAGTTTAAAGTGTAGAAATGACAAAGAATTTTGCCGAATCACTTAATTTTTTTGCATGCTTTATCATCAAAAGTTGTAGAAGTGATCCACAAAAGCAAAATACATCAAAAGTGGTTTCGCCACGTAAAGTCGCACATGTACGCATTTCATAAATTTTTTCAATTTTGGTATTTCCCCAGAAATATAATCCTGGATGGATAATAGCTGAAGTCGTGCATTCACTTGATTGTGTAGGAGTATTGTGTACACTAATATACGTATATACCTCATGCCGATGCCATCTATATTATAAAGTCACATTCTATACATTGGACCCGGATTCGGAGCCGTTCGGGTCCCGTTTTTTTGTACTTGGGTTCGGACCCGACTTTCTTCCGACTCCAAAAACGGCTAAAGGCTATTTAGCTATGTTTGTTAGTCGAAAAAGGCTATATAGCTAGTTTTCTGAGCCCAAAAAGGCTATATAGCTAATTTTTTGAAAGCAAAAAGGCTACAAGAGTCGTTTTTACGAAGCAATTAGTTATCTACCAATTTTTGGTTTTCACCTCCTGAAAGTTTGACCTTGCGCACCTATGGCTTAAGGAAGCAATACATATAACAGAATTGGTCTGATAATCAAAGTTAAGCTTAAAAATATAATGAAAGATGGGATTTTAAAACCAAATTATTTTAGGTTGCGGTTTAATAGAGATTGTTTTTGATCACAACCTGAGTAGTGGTCTTGAAGCTTCACATTTAATCCGCGAATTGAGTGCATTGCTAAAGAGCGTTGGTATTTGCGATTGCAGAATGGAAAGTAAATGTCAATTCAGTACAACCTCGCTTATTTAAACATCATTCGATTGCATTTTAACGCTGAATGACAAAAATAATTTTGTTATTAGCACAATTGATGATAAACACTATTAATTTATTGCAGGGGTACGAAGAAGCATACATGTAACAGGGGATGGGGAGATCCTCTTACCCAAAGTTGGCCGTCTTCCCCATCCATCCCAAAGCCGGTATATTTTTGACCCCTCTCCCCCGATTTTTATGAAAAATTGAATATTTCGGCCGTTTTTGGGTTTTCTTCGCTGTTTTTAGTCATTGGAGGTCATTTACCCTCCTTTCGCCCATCAAAAATGGCCGGGACCTCAAACTCAAATTTTTGAATAGTTATATGTATGCTGGGAAGTGTTAAGTATAAAGGCTTATAAGCCTATCTTTCCTATGTACCTCTAAGCATACCGATCTAATCCTACACATTATCCCGAAAAAATGCTAAAACAATAACTCTTTTCTATTGTTCAAACTTTAATGAAGAAAAACTTTTTCTTTTTAGGCGTTATTAAGAAAATAGGCTTACAATACGTATAATTTTAATTAAGCATCTCTTATGACATCTTTCAATGGGTATGAAAATATTTGGGAGTCGTCTTATATCGCCCTCAAGTGGCAACGATCCGGATCGATCCTGCAACGAGCTACATAACGGATCTCTGGGTTGGAGCCATATTTTGCAAATGGGCTGTCTAGAGATATATATATTTTTTGTTCAATTCTAGACTAAATTTTTTTTCTAATTTGTGTAAAGTTATCCCGATTTAGTGTAACGCCGCCAAAAAAATCAAGGATTGCACGTTTACATACAGTAATGTGCAAAAGTTAAGAGTCGCCCTCAAACAAAGCAGGAAGCGTACTCTCTAAAGCTTGTAGCGGTCCTTGACAAAAACAGAGAGTTAACTTATGATAAGTCTCTAGACCGGTTTTTTTCTGAATCTGAATCTGAAAGCCTTTTTAGGCTCAGAAGAATATTTATCGTGATATTAGGGATTAGAAAAGCCTTGCAGTCATTCCATATTGCGTACAATTTTGCGAATACTTCATAGTGCCGAAATTTAGTAAGAAACGTTTCTGGCTGCAGCTAAAACTAATTTTGCATTGTGCATGAGGCACTGATAGATATTACCCGGTGTCAAGTAACCTTTTGCTAGGGGGTCACAGACATACCCAAAGGTTCTCATGTAAAATGCAATATACGGTTGGAAAGCACATCAAAAGTGGAACTTATTCACACTACATAAAATTATTTATGACCACTATTTGCCTTAAGAAAGGTTTTCAATTGATGAGGTTCGGTACAGAACAAATCAATGAGGAAAGATACATTTCTTTTCGACATTTTCAAAAATTCTTTGAAAATTCCGACTCGGGTCTATATCAGTAAATGTTAGCATGATTATAAAAGTTTGAATAGAGGCTAATACGAACGTGAGGTCTTCAGACAAGAATAGGAACTCCATAATTCAAAACGCCCGCCTCAAACCTAGCTAAAATTTAAATTTTTGATGTTTTTCCGTGAATCTTTACAATTTTTGACCTACCAGGATTTTCCAGGAATTCGGATGCTATCCGAGTATGGTAGAGGCTTTGGTTTTGGCTGAGCAAGGTAGAAATCAATTATCCAAGGAGCTTTAGAGCTGAATAAGCGAATTATCTTGTTAAGCCTCTGAAGGAATCTGACCTTTTATTCATTTTGTCTGTTCTAAACCTTGTCTTTTGTAAGCATTTTTAAGGACAGGTGGTGGTCATGTAAGACTTTCATTAATTGAAAATCACTTAAGTTTTTAACGGGCCTCCTGACGGTATATCGCATTTTACGTTTGAAAGTATGAGCATGCCTATGACCCCCTAGCAAAAGATTACGTGACACCCTGTATATTGTTTTGGCGTTTTAGAAGTATATTGTACTCTGAAGAGCTTTTCGATTAGTCCAGCTTGCATCTGCGTATTTTATGAATAATTACACTCAATAATTGAAGCCGCTCAAAATTCAAGAAAGGAAAAGTTTTATGCATTTCTGTGCACTTTCAGTCGAAATCGGTTATGAGGTTTCTAAATGGTAGGAATAGTTGGATATTTTGAACCAATAAGCCGATTCTAATTACAGCTAATTGATGAAATTCATTGGACCTGGCACTGCCACAATGAAGTGCGCAATAAAATTTTGGAAAATGTTCTAGTCTTTTCGATGAATATAAGTTTAATAATTCATTGCTGACTTGGAATAGTTTGTGTACCGTCGTATTCTTCGAAAATAAAAAGTTTTGTGCACATTTTGTGAGCATAGAAAATGATAGTTGTGCTATTATCCTTGTTATTCTCGTACACATAATGGACGAATTTGTTTCGCGGCTTATGCCGGCACTTTTCAATGTCTGGGATTAAGCAACAGAGTTCCAATTTAAGAAACAATGTTTCAACAATTGAGTTTTCGTATGTCAATGGTTTTGATCGGATGATAATACAATAAATGTTCATTAAATTGTCAATTCAGTTATGACGCAGGGTGGCACTAAGCTTTTGCACACCGCTGTATTTCGTTCGGGAGCACATACTTTTCCCAATTACATGATATTTTGCATCTTGTGAGCATTATCGCGAGAAACGATTTAAAAATAATTCCTTTCGATTTTTTTAGCTCCGATGAAATAGTCCCACTTCTTTCTTATGTATCAGGAAAATAGGCTTACGATTTATTTATAATTAAACGTCTGACGACGTAGCTGCTAGGGGATATGAACATACTTTGGCTATGCCCCATATCGCCCTCGTCCCTCAGCCGATAATGGGCCGAACCGATCCTGAAATATATTGTGCCTGTTTCAAATACGGTATTTGAGAAATCTTTTAAATAACTTTTTATTCTGCAATTTTGTGTGAAATAGGGAGCGACTTGATGATTCACAACGATGACTTGAATTTTCCATTTTTTCGTGCTCATTAATGGCTGAGAAGCTGCGCGTATCGGAAATTAAAACGCATTATGTTGATAATGTATTGCAGGAACACGGTTTAATTCTGCATTAAAGTCGGAATACATGTTATTTCGCCAATTTCTATCGAATTGTTTAATTTAAAAAATATAATATTGTTTCTTTTAGAAGGTAACCTCAGAGTGGACGCTAATGTTTCAGTACACAGGGCAGGTGATAATTTGGGCGTCAAGACAGAGGTGAAGAATCTTAACAGTGTTCGGTTTGTCCAAAAAGCTATAGGTGATCTCAGCTTGCATCTCATTAAAGGTTTTAGACTCAAGTCTATAGATACACAGGTCAGGGTCCGCACCGCAGAGTATCTGGAATTTCAGAAGACGATACTATATATGCTCTGTATGGCCGACCTCCGACCTGGTTGGGGGTCAAAAATTGAGCTTTTTTGGGTCAAAATGACCTCACAAACTGGTATAAGTGCTAAAATATGGGTGAAACTACGTCATTACACCGTTTCTGATCAATTTGAAACACTTTTCAAGAAAAGTTTTAATTTTCATCCATTCTTGCTTTTCATTTTGCCTCATTTTCCCCACAAAATTTTCCATTTTTCTATTCTGAGGTTCTAACCCGAAACCCCCACGTGCATGTCTGAAAGAGACTAGTGAATTTATTGCTTATGCTTTTTTTGCAAGTTAGATGAAACGACGAAAATGATAAAAATCGTCGATATAAAGTATTTTTACGCGGTAAAATTGTCTTTTAAAGCATTTTTTACTCCATTTCGACTGTATTCTTCGACCTTTAATCCGAAAATTTCGACATTCAGGACTGTTTGAATGGCAATATTTGGATTTTGAAAATATGAGCTAGAGCAAAACTTATCCAAATTTAAGTAGAGTTTTGCTTTAAAATATAGTAAGAATGTCGATAAATGGATTTAAAAATGAAGCTTATGTCTAATTGAGTAAAAACCCTGTATTTTCTTACAAAAATAGTGTCTGACTTGTTCGTTCTTCCCCATAACCCTTTTAACATAACTATCATAAGCCTCTTTCTCATATGTACATTGCATTTTTAAAACTAAAGTAACTTTTTTTGTAATAATTTTTCTCGCGCATTTTTCTAATATTACTTCTAGATTACGAAATAAAACGACACATCGACCTATTGAATAAAGGCGACAAAGTGACAAACGAGACGCGATCTTTTGATTTTAAAACAGGGTAATACATTCTCGTGTTTCGATATGCACATTATGAATTTCAGGACACTTGATGGGTTGTTCTTTAGTGTTTGCGTCAATCCCTGCTAAGGTATTTAACAAAAAGTTTAGCACTAAGAAGTTTTAGAAGGGAAGTGAGATATAACTACTATACATATGTAATCTTGGGAGAGTTTGGTGGGGTTTCACTACCCCTGCAGAACTTTTTCACCTCCCCTCCCCAGAAGTAACGATTTTTCGAAAGTTTCCGGAAATTTCCGAAAAATCGTTAAAAAAGGTGTTTTTCCAAGCGTTTTTTAGCTAGATGTTTGCTCAAAAGTATCAAATTTTCGGCGCTTCGCGCCATATACTCATATTTTGACTATATTTTGTTCAATTTGTCCGACTTTTTTATATTTTCTCAAAATTTATTCTGTTTTTATGCTATAGAAAGAAAGAATCGTCAGAAACGCCGGAAAACGATGTTTTTGACGCGTTCCCACCGGTTTTGGGCCCAAAAAGGCACTTTAAAATCCCACCAGCAGTCCCATGCTGGTGCATATCTGCTACTATCTACCTATTAGTTTCGAGAGATCAAATCGATCCAGTGATTCTGCGGATGCCATGCATAGGTACAAAATGTATGTATGTTAAGGAAAGGACTGGATGTGCTGGAGGGTGTCATGTAATGCACATGGAGACCTCCCAATGAGGCGTTCGAAAATCAGGTACTGTTGAATAATTTTTGCCGAAAGAAGGCTGTTTTTAGGCAATTTTGACGTTGGATACCCTGTAAACTTAGCTTATTCTGACAAAATTCCTGAATTTCACCCTTTACTGGCCACAGCTTCTGATCTTACCCCTCGCTGATTATCCTGCCCTCGTATGTACATCTATGTCGCATTCTCTATCGAAGTACAAGGGTCCAAAAATGCTCCTCCGAATGTAAGGTGCAACCTGCGTTGAACTACTGGAATCTACCACATGTGCGGGTCGGTTAATTTGCGGGCTTTTTCCTCTTTTGACTATAAGTTTGCTTTAACTCCTGACCCAAGCCTCCCTGCGCGCTATTGACTCCTGGCTTCAAATGCACAAACGTCTATATCTGGAATTGAATAGGTAAAGTCAAATAAAAGGCACTTTCTAAGCTAAAAAATGCTTCGCCTTAACGCAAATACGCGAATAACTGTCTGTCTTTTGCAGCGTTTTTTGTATTCGGCAAAGATTTTTCCCGATTTATAAGACTCTTGTGGGCCGTCTTTGTACATGTACAAAGATTTTTGGGAAGACAAAAACCGCAAAACAGGTTTGAAATTCGCAAGCGCCGAAATGAGTAATTGTGTGTTCTATATATCTTTATAATGTTAGAAATTGCATTTTGAAAGGAAAAATGTCGAATTGAGACGATTATTAGTGATTTTTGCCCTCAGAGACCCAGAAATTAGCTAAAATACAGTAGCAAAGGTCGAACAACTCTCTTTTTGCCACACTAAAATCGCTACTGTACCATATTATATATAGTACCTAAAAATTTGTGTGTGCAAAATGTACAAAGACTTTTAGGGACTATCTTTGCACATTTATAAACGGGCCTCGTACAAAAAAACACTGGTTTTTTTAGGACATTACTTTGACAAATTATGATTTATAATTGATCTTATTGTACATTATCTACTTTGGTAGATTTGGCTTTTTAAATACTCCGCTAGATACGAGCTTTTGATTGAATTTTTCTCTAGATCGACTGTTCCTATGCGCGACAAAGAGATACGGCAAGATTACAGATATATGCCCGAGCCTAATTTACCGCCATTGCGTTTATACAGTAGGACAAATCCGGCGCCCGCTCACGTTGATCAGCTATCGATAATCAATGTGGACCAGATTAAGGAAACTATTCCAGATACTCTGCGAAGGCGACGGTTGAAATGGATTGACGAATGTGGTCTCTCCTTAACTGACATGGTTGCGTTAGAAGTAAATTGCTAACAATTGATTGACAAATTTTAATTTTCATTTCTTCAAATTTGGAGCCTAGCTCTGAGGAAAATTTTTCAGATTTATCGCAAAGTGCGATGGTATAAAAATTTAATAAGATTATAAGGACGTGATTACTTTATATCAATGATACATAGTTTGTTCATAGTTCATATTTAGTGATGGTGTATTATAAGGGCGAAGTGTTCATTTAGTAATCATGGGGATTTATCCATTTTTATCCTGATTTTTTTCAAATTTTTCTGTCGCTTCGCGCTGGAATAGTACTCATTAACGACATTAATTGTTCTTAATGCTTTAACTATGTTTTACACAAAAGAGTACTCTGTATGCGGAACAAAGATTTTGTGTTTTAAATGATTTCTTGAGTTAAAAAACAGCAATTAAACATGCTTTATCTAATCTTTTTTGCGAAAATTCTAAAATTTTTCGCGCTTCGCGCCTTATCCTTTTGTTGCATTTTAATCAACTGTAAACGTTAACAGAAGGGAGCTCCGATTTTTGCTTTAATTCTGCGCGTTTTTCGTATAAAGCATAAAACATTTTTAAAAGTTTTTTTAGATATTTCGCAGCAGAAATGATTTGTAAATCAAAAGACTGCAAAAATCGCTACTTTACACATAAAACATGGATTTTTTGACAATTCGCTACAGTTTTTAGAAAAGTTGGAGATTCACTCGCTTTCAAAAAAATTGTGGATTGGCCACTGAATGTGCTATGTACATATCGTAGATGCACAAGGTCGGGGTCGGCGGGTGGAGGGTAAAATCTTAGAAATCCAAAGCAGTAAATTTTAAGTTCACGATTTTTTGTTGCTTAAACGACCAAATGGTCAAAATAGCCTATTGAATGTCTTTTCATGGTAATTTCGCATTTTAATAACATTTTTAGTCCATTTTACTGCATTAGATCATTTTTAATACTAAATGATACTGAAATTGATTTTAAAAAATTTGGCGCTTTCTGGGTAAAAAATTTCATCAGAGTATTAAATAATTTGATATGTTTACTGCTTTTGACCTTAAAAATGATGCAAAAAACGTTCCGTCAGCTCAAAATCGCCGGACAGTACCTGTCTGGCTAACCCTTCAACGGGGGTAATACTCCCTCACCCCTATGTGCTACCTAAATATATGTGAGAGCAGTCGATGCTGGTCGGAAAATGTGAATTGACAAGTTCAACATTTATCAATGAAATACAGTCGAACCTCGTTAATAAACACTCGGATAGTAGATACTTCCTCTTAATGAACACCATTCCCTTCGGTCCCTACAAAGTGTTCTGCTTTATCACAATTAGAAACCCGCTAAATAAGCGCTTGATTAAGGGATAATAGACATGGCTCCGTAAGACCTTGCCTATGTGACAATGTGCTAATGACCTCGGTTAATAAACACTTGCCCAGGACACATGATTAAACGACACAGTAAGCCATTTTGTTTTAAGTAAACTCAGTAAACAATTCGCTTTGGATATTAATCACGCTTTGGGCACAGCAAAGGTCAAAATCACTAATATTTAGAGGGGATACAGTAATGTTCTGTCAATATTACACATAGTACTTTTGGCTAGGAAAAAAGGGCTATGTGACACGCATAAGAAAATAATTGTCAATTCGGTCAGTAAGCACACTCGGTTAGTAAACACGGGGCTCCTCTGTCTCCTCAGGGTGTTAATTAACGGGGTTTGGCTGTAACTCATTTTTTAAATCGCGTCTACAGCGGAAAATTGCTCTTATTATTATTTTCGAATTGCTAATTAAAAATGTGATTGTTTATAAATTTTTATAACCTTAATAATATAAATGTTTATCATTCTAATGTACGTAGGAACAGCCCAATAAGGCGCAATATTTCGATGAATGCTTGAGGTACGACGACTGC
The DNA here is from genome assembly GCA_036768485.1 of Mermis nigrescens. Classification (NCBI taxonomy): domain Eukaryota; kingdom Metazoa; phylum Nematoda; class Enoplea; order Mermithida; family Mermithidae; genus Mermis; species Mermis nigrescens. Next base: position 38,229,086 of record JAVLUZ010000154.1, read on the forward strand.
GATGCACCTTTTGTAGCCAAAGCATTGATTGATTCAGCTCATAACTTCGAAGCTATGTGAGAATAGTCTATTTTTGCTGTATCTTTATTGCGATTTCTAAACCTGCGATTTAAATTGAATACACGCGTCTGAAATTCCGTTTTTATTAACTTGAGAACATGCTAACGTTGAGATAAAACACGATTTTATTGCTGTGAAATTTTGATGCTGTTTCCTGGCTGCCTCCAAGACTTAAAGGATCTCTATTAATTTTGGTAATCGACGCAAATCGGAATTAAAAAAAATTTTGCTGTTAGAAATACGAAAAATCGATTTTTGATTTTTGTGTTTGCTCCGTTATTTAGAAATTTGTTATGCACGTAGTTCGACTTTAATTTCTAAATACATCGGAAGTGCATTAGTTAAAATCCGTGCTTTATTATCCCTGTTATCTACGCTTACTTAACATGGCTGACTCCTCCATAAACTCACTGCATTGCTCTGTGTCAGCAATGAATTTCCTAACGAAATTTGAAGCAAAAGTAGTTCTTACGTATGTAAATATAACACCATTGTATAATAAATAATTGATGACGGAGAAAATTGTCAATTTTTCTTCGCATGTTTGAGCCAATAAGTGTTTACTTTAATAAAGTTCTTATCTATTACTTCTCATTTTTGAAAACAGTCTTGTATATTTATGTGCAGATCAAAAGTTCAGCCAACAATTTACGCAGAGCTTTGTACATTGTTGAAGCGCGACTTAATTACTGAATTTACATTTCAACGCGTAAGTATTCATCATTTAGGTTTTTTGTGTTTGTGCTTTTTGTCATATTTTGCACTTTCTTTATTTTTAATGAAAATTTATTTTGGCTCATCGATTCTGATTTTGATTGATCTTTAAATGAAGCAGTGTTAATTTTTGATTTTTGATTTTTAAAGTTTTTATAATCTGAATTTTTTAATTATTCCTTCTTGATAAAAAAATTAAATTTTAATCAGAAAATCTGATTCTATTTGATTTTTTTCGTAAAAAAAGTAAATATGTAGTGTCAGTGATCGGTTTTCGGTCGTTAGGAAAGTGCTTTTTTGGCAGCGTGCTAGTAACAGACCCTAGTGTAAATAAAATGTTTCTGTTTACTGCATTGCTGCAAACAAAGATTTTAAAGTTCAGAGAGCATTATGTCCTCAGCTTCAAAATATTTGTATGTGTCTACGGTGCAGACAGGCTCAATTTTTCTTTGCACAATGAGGGCCGTGCAAAATAAAAAGGCCCTCAGACTCTGCTTTGGTAATTTTTTGTCGTTAGGCCGCATCTACTTAATTTTCTTCATACGTTTTCGCTTTACAAATTTTGTATTACTTGAAGTATAAAAATTTTAAATAAATACACTCTTAAAGCTTTGTTCTTTGTTCAGGAATTGAAAACATTATCTTATTTTATTAGCAATAATTATCGATCGCTAGGAACTTTCTTACGTAATCTGAAAAAACTGTAATCTACCTACCGTCGCAGGGCACGAAGCTTCTATTTCTATACCTACATATTCCACATATTCTTTGCAGCTCGTTTCCTCGTATGTCTCCAAAGCAATTGATTCATCCGTAAAAGCAAGCCAAGTGAGTTCTTAATTTTGCGATTTTTTGCTGAGTATTATCGACTTTTGGAAGTCATTTGTGACCAGACTTGCACATGGGGAAGTTATGGGTCTAGTGTCTGCGCAGCGGATACTTTCTGGGCCTAAATTTATTCTAGAATAGCTCAAAGTTGCATTTTCTAGTTGTTATCAACCTTTTTTGCAGAAATGTTTTGATTTCCATTCGTTTTTATCTTAATTTTGCCTTACTTTTCCCGAAAAACTCAAAACTTCCTTGCAAAAGTGCTTGTAATCGACTAGTTGTTAACTAAGGCACTAAGACAATCTTAATGCTAATTGTACTCCTAACACACTGCTTTGTAAGACCATTTGAGGTCAGAAATACTCTTCGGCTCACTTTTCCAAGCCGGTCAGTTGTGTATCTATGGTATAGACCATGGATCCCCAACGTGCATGTCTGGTACCCCCTGAAGGCAAACAGGAATTTTTTATCAAAAGTAAATAAATTTCGTGTCAAAAAACGATAAAAATCACTATTTTTCTGCAAAACTGCTCGAGATCGACTAGAACTGTGAATTAATCTAATTTTTACACTGTTCAGCATCTATGAAACTTTTCTAGACTATTTCAGTTCAGTAAGGCTCTTAGACTTATTCCCTCGCTATACATTTTCTGCTGCGACTGACGATTTTGTAACTATCTTTCGTGGGATCTTCTTTTGCATCTTTTTTGGTCCTTTAATAATCAGTATCGGTTTTCTGACATTTCTGCCGATTCAGAATGCTTAATTTATTAATTCTGATTTTTTAAAAAGATTTTATATAAAATTGGTCTTATGGCGAACCTCGACATGGGGAGAGTTTAAGGTGTTCGCTCTCTAGAACCTATCGGATCCCCGCAAAAGTGGCTAGTTCTCATATTTTTCAAGAATTTATTTTCCTTGCAATATTTTCATGCCAGTGGATAAATATTGATTGGAAATGCAAGAAATTGATATTCCTGTCGCTATCATAAATTTTTGACCCTTTTTGGACCCTCGCAATTTCGACCGTGTCTATGTGAGTTGTTGGGAAGACTGCTAACAGGGCCAGGATCCGGATTACTCTTTAGTGGTATTTTTATAATTATATTTCATGATTAATAATGCTTAACTTCATTATTATATTAATAATGTTTTCGGTAGTTGTGTATAGTCATTGTAGTCTAGTCTGCATAGCCATTATTATTCATTATACTTCATTATTATTGACTTAATATCATGAATGTACAATAAAGCCTGTTTGGGGGAGGGTAAGCCGGTATGGGGGTTTGACCAGAGTTTTTAAGTTAAAATGGTCGGAAAAAGTAGTATGAATGTTAAACAATAGCTTAAAAGCTGCTTTAATCCCCAGTTTCTGATCAATTTCAAGCAGTGTTGCAGAACATTTTAAATTTTTCATTCATTTTGCTCTATTTTTCTAGTTAATTTTGTATTTTTTGTTATTTTTAATTGATTCTTCTACAGGATAATCTAATTATTATATGGAAAAACCTGGGTCTCTCAAGTTTTCAAGAATGTTTCAATCCTGAGGCTGAGACCCAGGACATTCCCTTCTTTTTATGCTGCCAATTTAACGTGATAGCATTTCTCCGCTTGCTTAATCCTTTTTTCCGCCAATTTATTCGTTAAAGTGCTTACTTAAGCTTTTGTACGATTTTTTCCTTTTAATTTGCAAAACATCAATTTTTTCTATTTCGCAGATAGTGTCGAATGAAAATTTGTGGAGGATAACCGATCAGAAAGTGTTGGAGGAAGCGTGTGACGAGATATTGACTGTTGAATCGAAGACCGTGAGTCAGGTTATTTTTATAATGATTCATCAGTCTAATTTAATGAATTTATCTTTTTTCAGATAAAGGAATTTCAAAAAGGAAAGAAACGGGCGATGAAAAAACTTACGATTTTAGCTGATATGAAATTGAGCGGCAGAGCAAAACTTGATGACTTGGAGCAAATATTTATTCGTAAACTTGAATGCAAATAAAAAATTTTTATAATTACATTTGTTCTGTTTTCATGTACGTAGCAGCACCACTGTGATACGTAAATAGAATTGAAGAAAATTAAGTTTTTAGTAGGAACAATGCCCTTCTGCTTCACTGTACATGTAGCTTAGCGGTATTGCCAAGGGAGGCGGGCGGACTCTTATATGGTTCAACTAAACTTCGTACTCTTATTTTACTTCCAAGAACTCATGGGCGTAGAGGCTATTTTTATTATTTTTACTGCGGAAAAAAGGCTAAAAATCATACATTTAACGGCTCAAAATTTGGGGGGTCTCGACCATTTTTAAGGGGTATATGACCTCCAATTTTTGGCCAAAAAACGCCTAAAAATGGCCGGAAAAATTCGACTTTTTCCAAAAATCGGAGGGTGTCAAAAATTTTCTTTCTTTGGTGGTATGGGGGGCGTCTGACTTATGGTGGGGGATCCTCCACCCCCCTGTCACACGTGTCTTCAAAATTCTACCTGGAAATGGTCAAAATATCAAATTTCGGGCGTTCCCCGCCAGATCGATAAAGTTTTGCATTTTTTGTTGCTAGAAAGCCATAAGTTTGCTATTTTCACTAATAACCGCACATAACGTGCTATACTGTACCATATTACATTACACTTAAATTTATGTGTAGAGAATGTCCTTGGCTTTTGGGAACCGTCTTTGTATATGTATAAAGAGACGTTGTACAAAAACTATGACTACAACTTAGTATATGACCCAAAAGTTTTCAAACAGTGCGCTACCGGATTTTCCGACAAATAGTCGTGAAAACAAATTAAGTCTACTCTGATAATTCACGGTGTCGCTGTGTAGAGCGGAATTATTTATAGCTTTTGGCAATGCTTTTAAACTGTTGTTACTTGCACCTTGCTACTTTGCAGTCAGTAGGCTTTCCGAATGCATGACTTTAGTATTCAGCTTAACTCTTGCATATTTTTTATCACTATTGATTTTTCTGTTCTTTACTATCACATAGTTAAAGTTTTAATCAGAGTATCGAGCATTGTGCCAAAGTTATTGATGGATTTCCCGATCGAATCGATAAAGGCAGACTTTTGGAATAATCCACTGTTTGACCACTTTTGGCAGCATTATCGGCATTCACAGCAGTGGTGCGAAAAGAACTGGGCAGCCGTAGCGCGGGGTCGCTTGGAGGAGGAGCTTCCGGCAAATACCAGCTTTTCACAGTCCAGAGAACGAGATCTGACTGATATTATCATATTGCCGCCTCCACCGCCCCCACCTCCTCACCATTTTTATAGACAACGCGTGTCGAGGATTAGACGAGGAAGGCGCTACAGGCGGAAAAAATTTACTAATTCCGTTCAGTTTCAAGATGCTGATCGGGAAACGGGTGCAGATTTGGCGGAGGAGCACGCAGACTTCATCGAATTTTTATCACATTCAATTAAACATCGCGCTGAACGTAAGTTTTACGTTGTGCTTTGATGCTTTCGATATTTGATTTTGCTTTTCCCGGATTCACGTATCGTGCATATTTAATTTACAATACAAATCGCAGCTTTACTTTAATTACAATTCTAAATAAGTATTTCATTCAAATTACCCGTTTTTTACTATGTTTTATGCGAATAAATTGATATTTGTGGATTTATAAGCCTGCAACAAGGTGAGTTTTTTAAACTGTACTGACAGTACCCGTTGGGGTCTTCATACCATACATGCAAATCATCAGAATTCTGGAAGGCGAAGCTAAAATTTCTTTCTAAAACGCATTTTTCAGGTAAGAAAACGCTGTATAGGCGTAAAAAGCTTTATTTTTAGCCGTTTTTGATGATGCTCTATCTTCCTATAAAATTGAGGTAAAATTTAACAAAGTGTCGAAAAATTCGTACTTTTGAATTGAGATATGGCTAAAAAAGGTTAAAGCAGAAGTTTTTAGGCTTTCTGGAAAATAGTGAATTCTGGAGAGTGGAAATATTTTTGCGGGAGATGAGTGAATAAAATTTTTGCGGCAGGGTGAACCCTAACTCCCTCTCCTCCCAGATCATTAACCTCTCACCCCGTGTTTTTATGTAATATATATCATGCATGACCGCACCGCAACGTTCCTGCAATTATTTCGTTGTGCAATAAAAATGATTTATTTTTCTCAGAATTATTCGCGATTTTTGTTTAGGCGATCAAGCAAAAGCACAGCCTGCGTCATGGTCGTATGCTTTCGACGAATTCACGCCGATTGACAAAGGTACTTGGATCAAAGATGCCTATTTTTTATTGTACAGAGTGTTCCACGTATCAATCCACAATTTAATTTTAGCACCACCCCTGCAATTTTCACATAAGTGTGTCTAAACATAGTCCAAGCGAAAGCGTTTTCTATAATCAAGTTTTACTTTTTGGGCTACTAGTTCTCGAGAAATAGGCTGTACGCTATGAAAATCATTTCTGCAGACTTCAAACTGATTTTGGTGACGTTTAATGGCCTTGACTCCAATATCAGCTGCAATTTCCTTAAGTGTATTGAAAATTAGATTCTTCAACCACTTAACCCTCCGTTTACCGTGCCCTATGCCGGAGGCATAATCCATCATTTTATTGGCAATTTTTTCTGTTCTTCCTTATCCATGTGTCCAAAACTTTGTCTAGCCTCGTTTTGGCTTCAGTTAAATCGTTTTTAATGGTTTAGCTTGATGAGAAGTTATAGAGTAGTAAAAAATAAGCATCTTTTGGCCTATTTTCAGTGATATCACAAAAACTCAAAATATGAAAATAAGGTTCTAATAAAAAATTTAATGATGAAAAAAGCATTAAAACGTCGGTAACACCCGTTTGAATATAACAAAAAAAATACCTATTCGTATGTAGCATTAATGCCTATTTTTAACGAACTACTGTAGGCTTAAGTTCAAATTTGGTGACAAAAATTCTTTAATTTTAAGTATATTTTGGCAAAGTTTCGTTTAATTTGATTGTAAGTTGTAGGTGTGGCGTTGAAATTAAATTATGGAATGATACGGGCGATACCCTCTATATTGAAGTAATATGCGTATCGAAAAGTTTTAATCTCAAACGTCAGAAAAAATAACCAGCTGAAGAAATCGTAATTAATGTAAATGCAACGAATAGGTCATTATAATGCAGGGGCGTGGGGATCTGGAGCATGCAGAGATGCAAAGCATGGCTGGTCTGGGGGTCAACCTATCATGAAACAAAATGATCTTTAAAAGTGGTATCAGACTTAAAATACGTAGAATCTGTTAATCCACAGTTTCTGGTCAATTTTAAGCGTTATGAAAGAAAATTTTTAATTTTCATTTATTTTTGGTCTTTATTTCCTCTGATTTAAACCGTGAAAAATTTCCCATTTTTCATTCTGGAGGTGTTTAAAAATTTTATCTCTAGAGTGTTCTATTCTTACGAAATGCTTAGGACCATAGGTGGGCGGCACCGAAATTCTGCGTGTGCAAGATTTTTCAAAGATCAAAAAATTGCCTTAAAAATGGTGGTATGGCAATAAAACACCATTTTTCAACGTTTTGCATCCAGCACTATCCATTGGCATCAAAAAATTGCGGAAAAAACCAGAAAAATTTCAAAAAATTGAATTCTGGGCGGGAGTATTTTGGTTTCTCGGGGCTGCATACCCCCCACGCCCAGGTGCGCTTAGGACTCTCTATTATAAGTTCATTCTAGAAGTGCATAGTTATAATAATTGATGATCAAGTATTCGAACTGCACGTTCGAAGCAAAATGACGCATAATCCACATATTCAGGGGTGAATTCTCAGTATGCGTGCTTACATCTTTCAATAAAAATACATACATACTTACATACGTTTAAAAATGTCTAAGCTAGCTTCTTTTCGTCATGCAGTGCAGTGGATAGTGAAAGTTTTTTAGGGATAAGTTACTAGCACACTTGGGCGTGGGGGGTTTGGGGGTTTGCACCCCCAGATGTTGAAATACCCCCCCCCCAGAAATCAAAATACCCCCCAGAATTCAATTTTTGAAATTTTTTTGCTTTTTTAGCGATTTTTTGATGCCATTGGATAGTGCTCGATGAGAAACGTCTAAAAATGGTGTTTTTTTCGCCATACAACCACTTTTAAGACCATTTTTTGACCTTTGAAAATTTTTTCACCCCCCCCTCCCAGAAATTTTTTCACCCCCCCCCAGAATTTTGGTGCTGCCCACATATGGTTACTAGGCGATTAGACAAACAACCTGATCACTTCGTGCACAGACTTCAGAAAATGGAATACCATTACTCATCAGCTTCTATTAAAATGAAATTACCTTTTCTGTACGCCATTTCGTTTTATAAAACTTTTTTGAGAACGGTTGGAATTATATGATTGATTAATCACAACTTGTCTCTCAAGTCACAACCTCTAAACTATCCTCTTAATCATTTTTGCGCAACTATGGTAATTTTTCATGATTAGTTGGAATTAATCGGCGACCAATCAGTTTCTCGGACAGTTTGAAGCCACCTACTATCGATTTAGCAGAGTTACGGAACGAAAAAATGCGTCGGTTGTACGGATCAAACGCTGAGAAAATATTCGCTATGGAAACGCTAATGCAGGTTGAATTCGATGCTGATTTTGACAAATATAATCCTCCGCTGTGGCCTAATATGCCGCTGCGACTGTAAAGCATACATGGGCAGCAACAAAATTCTGGTGGGGGGAGTCCGATGGGGCCAATACGTCATAAAGAGCATCAAAAATTCAATTCTGGGGTCTATCGATTTTAGGGGAGGGTCTTTCAGATTCTACAAGCCCATGTGTGCTGTGTGTTCGCTCTGTATTCAGTCGTTCATCTGTATTTTAAATCGTTGCGAAGGTTTTTTTGTTAGCTGAGGCAATATTTGTAAGTAACTGCATTTGACTGATGTATCGCTCGTATAGTTTGGTACAACGTCCGTATAATAGTGATCAGCACCATAGATGCACAAGGTCAGAGTCGGCAGGGGGGTAAAATCCCAGAACTCTAGATTAGCAAATTTAATGTTCACGCGTTTTTCTTTGTCAAATGACGAAAATGGTCTAAAAACCCTTTACAAAATGCTTTTATGTAGTAACATCGCATTTTTAGGTCATTTTTACTGGATCATGTCGCCTTTAACGCTGAAAAATATAACAATTGATCAATTTGGCTAAAAGATTTAATTTTTTGAACCTTTTTATTAAATACTTTAGACTCTTTCTAAGTAAACAGCAGATATTATCAATTATTACTGCTTTTGCCCTGAAAATGATGCAGAAAATAAGCAGTCAGTTTTTAAAGTCGTCGCTGTGTACCTTTCTGCCTAATCCCTCGAGGGACGGGTGGGTGGGATAATATACCCTATCACTGCCTATGTGTACATGGGGGTTGACCCTAGAATCCGAGAGATGCTCCCAGACTCCGTTAGACCCCGGATTGAATTTTTGTTTTTAATTTCGCGATTTTGCCTTATAAGATCTAGAATTCGGTCGTTTTCCATGTTTGATAGTCAAATCAAGAGGGACGTCTCATACTTTTTTAAATGGTTAATTTTACACCATCCCCAATTTCTTACAAAAATTCGGTTCTCTTAGCTACTCCTGGTCCTGGTGTTTTTTGTACCTATTTCAGAAATTAGCTTACTTTTTAGTTTTCAAATTGCAAGGCATAAACAAAAATCGAGTGTTTTCAGTTCATATTTGAAGTCCGATCTTTTTTAAGTAAATGAAAGGTCTGTGTTTCGAGGCGTATGCTTCTGTGAAATCGACATGCATGCATGTTTTATGTAGGGGCATGTTTTATGTAGACACACCTGAATAATGTGCACGTGACGTTGCAGCGAAGTCGCGTTCTACATTTTTTGCTGTTTCTCACAAGTTTGGGCATAGCCTTTCTTATACTTTGTTTAATAAATTATTGACTACAATAAGCTGATGGAATGCGATAATTGCACTTATCTCCCAGATAATCATCCTAATAACAAAAGTTGATAAAAGCTATCAGGGTACCTATGTAAGTACATGCCCAAACTTTGTAAAACAGACTATAACTTGCTGCAAATTAGTTGACATTTTGAAACTGGATGTTATGATTCGCCCTTATCCAGGCATAAAGACTTGGGTATTTCATGTTAATAAATTGCTGTTTAGTTGAGTGTTGTTGGTAAGATGCTACGAGTACAAAATTATGCAAGTACCTGCGTTCGCAGACGTTTGTCCGAGGGGTAAAAATAGCTGTATCTGAGTGCGGCTTAAAGATCTGACCACCCATGGGCGTGGGGTTTAGACCCCCAAATCAATGGACCTCAAAATGAAATTTTCGGCATGCTTTGTTTGGATTTTGCCGCTTTTAGACCCTCCAGAATTTGGCTGCTGCTCATGTGTGGATCTCAGTAGCAGGAAAAATAACTTTTTATAAAAAAGTTCAAGGTTAAAAACAAAAACGACCAAACACTGTATTTTACGATAACTGTTGTACTATCTTAACGTTTCCACCAATATTTTCCGTGCTTTAATGGTCCTTATTCACCCGGAAGCTCGCAGAGAAAGAAGGCTCGAATAACTGGACCCTGATAAAATGCTTCATAGATTTAGCCGTTTTTTTATACTTGGAAACCAATGATTGAAAAACGTGCATTTTTTACTACAAATAGCAGGGGCGGATTTAGGGGGGCGGCCGCCGCCCCCATTGACCCTAAAAAATGCGCAAAATCAATGATTTTATAGCGATTTTCGGGTTAAAACGGCTAATTTTTCCGCCCAAGTCAGGGTTCCGCCCCCTTAGGGGTACCGCCCCCCCTTAGGAAGATCCTAGATCCGCCACTGAGCATCGGTACATGTATTTGGAAGGTTTGGGGCCTTTCCTGCAAAAAAGCCATAGAGATTTAACAAAATTCGAGTTAATATCGTTTTAGAACTATTTTCTGCATTTATACTGGTATTTTTGGAACGTATTTTATGTAGGTACATACAAACTAGTGAAATCTCTGCATGCAAAGAATATTTTTTATTCGAATTAGCTATAAGAAATAAACAATGTTTTAACCATAGATGCACATCATGGCCGGTGTGGGAGGGTAGGGGCTGAGCTGTTCTGGGCGGGCACAGTCAAAAACTCGTTTGAGTTAAAATGCTTTCAAAGACTGTAACGCTGAAATACCGTACAAACTATTAATACATTTTCCATTCAATTCTCGGCAGTTTTGCGAAAAAAGTTTCGCTTGGCCTCGATTTTTCCATTGTTTCCATAAACTTTTTTATTTTTTCTTCCTATGAGTCTAGACCCCAAATCCCCACGTGCATATCTGGTTGTAAGTATCAAATTCATTTACATTCTAACCGTCTATATTTTAATTTCGATCTCTATGTTTCGACCATCATTGACGCACTCGATAAAATGATAATCTATAGCCTTTTCGGTGCTCCTTTCTTGAGTTTCAATGGTCGGATGCCCCTCATCAGTAAATGCTGCGGATGACTCCCGGTCGATCCCAGTAGGACAGACACAAAGTGGAAATTCGGAGTTCATTGCAATCGAATCGCGGTGCCTAACAGCAACACTGTTCGCCAGATTTTGTTCGGATAAAACCTGATTTTCTAATCTTGAAGTGACGTTAACTTTTCTGAATCCTGCTTCTTTACTGCGACTGCCATTTGCTTGCAAATCGCTGACTTGATATTCTTGGCAATTATGTTTTGGTAAAGAATTTTTTCGGACTCTGTCAGCTGCTTCAGATATTATCTGAGTGACTGGCTGGAACGTCGGTGTCAGTGGGCTCGATTTAGCAGGCGTTGCTCGATGCCTACTCCCGTTCTTAAGACGAAAACCTAGAAGGACGCAAACTAAACATAATGAGAAATACATAATAAACTAAACATAATACGAAAATTACAATTGATGTCTTAATTAATATGCAATAGTCTTATTCACATAAATCTGCTTAAGAATGACCAGCTGTTGTGGTAGAACTAACGACCATTGACTTGATCCATAATTGCCGTAAGCTGCCAGACGGTCGGTGAATACTCTTTAAAGAAGGCCACATGTGATGTTGTGAAACAGACTGTAGAGCAAAGGTGGCGTCAAAAAATTGCGAAGAACAAAAAAATTTCAAAAATTGAATTCTGTTGGGGGTATTTTGGTTTCTCGGGAGGGGTGCATGCTCCCCAACCCCCATGCCCAGGTGTGCTGTAGAGTGAAGATACATGCACCTGTGTAAATGATGACGTCTATGTAACGCAATTTCGCCTGACTTCTCACCATAGATGTATGTACAGCATCGTAATTCTGGGGGGTCAGGACCAAAATATTTTCAGAAAGGGCAGTTTTGGGCTAAAAACGTCCGGCACACCTCAAAAACACTGTTTTTAGACGTTTCGGACAATGCTAGTCTTTATAGAACATAAAACAATTTTAAAAAACTTGAAAAATTTTGAGAAAATTGAACAAATATAGTATAATAATTTTTACATGGCACGAAGCGCCAAAAATTTGAGACTTCTGAGCCAAAAACGCTAAAAAGCATACTTTTTACAATTTTCCAAAAAAATCGACAATTAAGGGGTTCGCAGCCATTCTGCGGGGGTCAAACTCCCCACCCCTAAGAACATCTATGTATGTATGCCTCTGACCCTTATGACAGATACAGTTAGGTAAATGAGCTGACCTAAAGGGTGCAACAAAGAATAAATGTGCTGGAATCCGGACAATTGGTAGGAAAACAATTCGTAGGAGGACAACTGGTAGGATGACAATTCGTAGGAAGACAATTTGTTGTATAGGTCAATTGGTAGGATACCAACTAGTAGGTATCGTATGTATACATAATCGAAGGTAGCAATTAGGCAAAGAGAGTGCAGTATGGTAAACAAGAGGCAAAAATTGGTTAATTTCGGTCAACATGTTACAGTGGTCAAAATCATTTACGGTTAAATGCCAGGTTGTGGTCGCTATTTTTCATGATATCATTGACTTGTTGCTAAATGTCCGAATTTAACTCGACTGAGCATGGAAAAAAGCTATTCTTTGACGGATATACCTGACAAAAATCAGTTCTTTGAAACATATCTCACAAAGTAACTTGCTCTGAAAACAAACGTATTTTAAGTACACAGCACAGCAATGTTCTTAAGTAGCGAAAGCTTGAACCACTTTGAAATCAATTAGCCATACATGTAACAGGGAGATGGGGGCATCGCCCCACCTAAGATGGGTCCGTCTCCCCACTCTAAACCGTTTGGACTCGTGAAAAAACATGAAAATTTTAGCGATTTTTCGCCATTTTTGGGCCAAAATCGCACAATAATAAAAATATCCCTCAGAAGACCATTGCTCTGGTCGCATTGACCCTCTCCTTCACCTGAGCATGATTTTTGTGCTGTTCGTATGATGAAACTTCATATAATTTGATTTCATCTATCGTGGTACTGCATCCTACGAATTGTCCTCCGACCAATTGTCCTATCCTACAAATTGTCATCCTACCAATTGTCCTCCTACCAGTTGTCGTTCTACGAATTGTCTTCCTACGAATTGTCCTAGACCCAAATGTGCTGTAGTCTGATCCGTCCCAAAAAGTATTATTACTGTAATAGATTTGCAATGCACAAATGGCATCTTCAATTATGCTCTCGTAACAGCTGGTTGCTTTACTGTTTAATGTGCTTTGCTTAACATGTGACACATCTAAAAGACTGCCGCAATAACCAAGCCCGAAAAATATTCTGCTGCAGTAATAAGCCGTAAAGCGAAAATGTGCCGTTTATAATGTAACAGAAATAGTTCACTGATTTTCTTGGTCTTATAAAAACCTTATTTTGACGTCAGCAGAGTTTTCGTTCATACCGAACAAAGATTTTGTAGTTCTTTCAATGATTTCTCGAGTAATGACAGAGAAGATAATTTAAATATTTTATGTATGTTAGCGAAAATTTTAAGACTTTCCGAGCTCGTATTATCCTTTTGCATGTCATTCAACTCTGAGCATTATGCAACGTAAGAGTTAGAAAAGAGTTCTGTGCTTCGGCGGCGTTTTCACTTTTTTACAACGCTTTGTGCCGATTTTAGCACGGCTTCTGCTCGTTTTTCATATAAAACTTTCGAAGATTTGAAAAATTTTCAATTTTTTTGCATCAGAAATGATTTTGTCTATCAGAAGAAGGCACAAAATCGTTACTTTGCGCATATTAAATGGATAATTCGAACTATTTTGATACTGATAGCGAAATTCGGGGTTCCCCTGTCAGAAAATTCTGGATCGATGCTATAAGGCCTCTTCCTCGGACATACAGCTGGCCCTTTGAATTGAGAAAGACGAAAATTCTGAAACTAGTTATATCGACAAGTATTAGGAGATGAACTAAAATAATGGTACACCGGAAAAGAGAAAAATTGGAAAATTTCTGAAGAGTTCACTCTATTTCAATCCCACACTAATGATTTCTCAATATTCCACTCAAGCTGAACCCTGCTAACTTTTTTTTAAACTTTCTATAGTAACTACTCAATTTTGGTGCATTACAAAGAAAACTAACACAGAAAATCAAACATTCTGCTCGAAGTGCCGGAAAATTTTATAGTAACAACGGACAATGTCTTATTCAAATCCGGGCTGTTTGGAAGACAAAATTATACAAAAACAATAAATTAGCTTAAGAATGTGCTAAAATCAATTTTAACGGTCTCTTAAATGCGCTCCAAGAATTTTTAGTATTTTATTCTGAGGAACCTTTGTAAAAAATACTCGTACTTAAATAGTTTTGGGAAGATTAGTCCCTCCAGGCCTCCCAGATTTTTCCCTGCTCTTGCTTGGGATAATGTGAAATTCAACATACTCTATACTAAGCTATTTCGGGCCAGAATGACCTCAAAAACGTGAATAAGTGCTAAAATAGCGTTAAACCTACGTTTTTGCACAGTTTTTAATCAATTTGAAACAATTTTGAAGAAAATTTTCAATTTTCATCCGTTTTTGGCCTTCATTTTGCCTCATAATTCTCCATTTTTTATTCTGGAGTTTACTCTCGAACCCCTAACGTGCAGGTCTGGTGCTGACCATAGATGCACGGCATGACCGACCGGGGTAAAGGCCCTGCTATACTTCGCCGCGCGGCGCCGCGTGGTGCCGCGTGGCGCCACGTGGCGAAGTAGCTGCTATACTTCCAACGCGGCGCCACGCGGTGCCGCGCGGCGCCGCGTGGCGCCGCGTGACATGGGTTGTGCTGCTATACTTCCACGCGGCGCCGCGCGGCAGAAAAAAATTTTATTGATGTTGTAACTGTAGTAAAACAGCAAAAAAGTAAAACATGTGTAGACTGTATACTGTATTCTGTGTCAAGAAAACAAGTGAAAAGAGTATAGGTCAACGATTGTGCACATTAAAAACTGAACTCATTTTCGGTTTCAGCATCATGAAAACAAGTTTTGAAAGGCATAGAGACTAGTGACGTAAAAGATCATCTGGATCTGATCTTTTTATCCAGATTCAGATCCAGATCCAGATAATCTGGATCTGGATCTGGTTATTTTCTGATCTGGTTATCTGATCTGGATCTGTATCTGTTTAGTCAAGATATATCTGGTTAAACAGATCAGGAAGTTATTTTTCAGCGATGGTATCCTTTCTGTTTTACGATTTAATGTAGGTAGGTTAGCCTTACATGCACGTGGGGGGCGTCTGCTGGAGGTTTTGACCTTTGACCCCCAGTTCCGTGCTACCCCCCTCAGAATGGCCAAAAAGTGCCGCTGACCCCCCATAATTTTTTGGTTTTAGAAAAATTTTTAAAGCTCTGCAGAAAAGTAACTTAAGTGATAAAAATGTATTAAAGGTTGTTTTTTCACATAAATGATCATCAGAATTGACCATTGAGAGACTTTTTTGCCTAAAAATGGGAAAATTTTGAATTTTTTTGTCGTGTTTAGGACGTCGGAACAGATTGAAAGACACCAATTAAAAAAATATTACCTTGTTTAAAATTAACCAACATTTTATTTAAATTTGAATTATTTGTTGATTAAAATTGTTGTTGATGTCTGTGAGACAGAAAGGAACTTTCAAATAGTACGATAAGTATTCATGAGTGATTATAATTTTAGCAGCAATGTTTAAAAAAATTGCATTCGTAATTTGGATTAATGTCGTTTTTGTAAAAAGCAGACTACACTGTCTTTTGGTTGACTCAAGAGTCTAAACTTGTGAGCTTTTACTTTTTAGACAATTTTTACTGATATCATTTTTATGTAAAAGCTCTAAAATGCAAATTTTCCTCGGCTCTGCCCCAGACCCCTCTGGGGGGCTGTTATATTAGTCCCGCCACCCGAGACCCCCCAATCACATGGGCTTGGGCGCTTTACGCCTTCCTTTTTAGCAATACAAATTGCTGCACAAAAAATATTTTTATCTGGATCTGGATCTTTTTAAATTTTGATCTGGCAAAACGATCTGAATCTGGATCTGGTTATTTTCTGATCTGGATCTGGATCTGCCAGAAAATCTGAACCCGATCTTTATCTGGATCTGGATCTGGGTAAAAATCTGGATCTTTTACATCACTAATAGAGACACACATTTTTGCACACAGACATCTTAAAAATCGATTATATATTCAATTTTCACGCTTTCACGTATGCATAAACATCAGTACATCATAAAAAATGCTAAAATCAAGCTTTCCCTCATAAATAAATGATAAATATAGGCCGCCGCGTCCCACCGCGTGGCAAAAGTTTGAACAGTGTTCAAACTTCAATTTATCTGCCACGCGGCGCCGCGCGGCGCCGCGTGGCGCCGCGGTGCTGCTATACTTCCACGCGGCGCCGCGCGGTGCCGCGCGGTGCCACGCGGCGCCGCGTTTGGAAGTATAGCAGCACATTTTGTCAACGCGGCGCCTCGCGGCGCCGCGCGGGCGGGAAGTATAGCAGGGCCTTTAGTGGGTCAGCCGGTCTGAGGGGTAGGGGTCGAAAATTGTGCTTCTTTTACCATAATCACCTTAAAAACTGGTATATGCGCATAAATAGCAATAACCTTACGTTATTACACAGTTTCTGGTCAATTTAACGCAATTTTGAAGAAAATTTTAAACTTTCAATCGGTTTTTCCTTAATTTCGCCTAATTTTCCCCAGAAAATTTCCATTTTTCCATTCTGGAGGTCTTATCTAGACCAGACATGTACGCGGGGGTTTAGGGTTCCTGCCTGACCCCTACACAGAATGGGAAAATTGGAAATTTTGTGGGAAAAAGGGTCAAAATGAAGGCAAAAACGGATGAAAATTGGAAATTTTCTTCAAAAGTAATTCATATTGACCAGAAAATATGTAATAAAGTAGTTTTAACACTATTTTAGCGCTTGTAGCAGTTTTTGAGGTCATTTTGGTCCAAAAAAGATCAGTTTTTTACCCCTCCCCCATCGACCATGCTGCGCATCTATGGTCAACAAGACCCCCAAACCCCCATGTGCATGTCTGGTGCTCATCATAGCCGTGCCTAGGGGGGTGCAAACTGTGCGGCCGCACAGGGCCGCTAAAATTATGGGCCGCTAAAAAAGTTGTAGTGCATGCCGTATAGAATTCATTTTTTGGCGGCCCTCTTACAATAATTCGATACATACGTTCAAAAGGATCGATTTTTCGACGTTCTAATGCAAACACAGTCAGTTAAAAATCTTTACTTGCATTTTTAAGAGAACGCTGACTGAGCTATATTTGTTCTCATTTTTCAGACATATTGTTGATTTTTCTGTTGCAATAATGTGTCCAGAAAATTGAGTTCGAAAAGGCTAAAATGTCAAAATTTTCCGGCGCTTTGCACCGAGCCATAGATCAAATGAATTTAAAAGCTTGAATCAGCTGAAATAATCTAGCACTTCACATCACTAGTAATTTAATGCACTATTTGTTCATTGAATGAAAGTGCGCATGCTTGTTGAGCATAAAACTAAAAGTGCGAAAATGATTGTGTACCAGTTAGTCTATTCTTTGCTTTTTTGTCTTTCTTTACAAGGACACAATCCTATTTTAAATGAAAGAAATGGCCAAATTTTTTTATCTTTTTGTGCATTTCCTGTTTTCTGAACTGCATCTTCTTAATAAGAAGGCCACAAATGGGCCTGAAAAGGGTAAGAACAAAAACTTCAATTTATACATTTTTCTATATCTTATTGGCAGCGACCTGTTGCTGCGCTATGTAATTAGCAGAGGTCGAAAAACGCATTTCAGCTCAGAAGTTTTGTGAGATGTAAGAGTTCATCAATTTTGAGTGTTTTTGGGCTCCATTCAGGACCGAAATTCGGCCGTTTTTGCGAAAATTTTAACGTTATTATTTTACATTAAAATGCTTTTTTACAAAATTTGTAGGGACTCTGTCCCGGACCCCGCAGGGAACGTTTGACCGCGCCACCTAAGACTCCCGCAGCATATGTGGGCAGCAACAAAATCCGGGGGTAGGTGCAAGGTTTTTTAGAGGTCGAAAAATGGTCTTAGAGATGATGGTATGGCTAAGAGATACCGTTTTCAAGGTTTCTCATTGAGCACTACCCACGAATACCAGCTTTAAAAACATGGGAAGATGATGAATCGCTCAAGTCATGCACATGGACCAGACATGTACACTGAGCTAAAAGTTCTTGCTCGATCAAGTCCAAATGAATTAACTTCGCCACTAGCTACTCTTAAATATCTACCAAATGACTTCCAGGATGTTTTCCCGAACCTTATAATTGATTTCAGAATTTTACTTACAGTACCTATAGCTGTGGCCTCAGCAGAACGTTCCTCCTCGGAACTGAAATTAATAAAGACATATTTGCGGTCAACTATGACTGATTCTCGTCTAAGTGCACTAGCGATTATTTCAATTGAAAAGGATTTATCATCTTCGTTAGATTTTTTGCAATTGATTGACCAGTTTGCCGCTCAGAAAGCTAGGCAAGTGTTATTTTGTAATAAAGCACGTCATCATTCACGAAATAGGTAAATTATTTGAGAAAAAACATACGATACCTACTAAAAATAATGTAGCACAATATTTTGTTAGTAAATTTACAGTAAGATGCTAACTGCGATCTAGGTACATATGTAAAGGATATACATAAGTGATAATTATGATGCCTATAATACCAGTCTTAAAAATTATGGGGGCCGCCAAAATAAGTTTCGCCCAGGGCCGCTAAACCTCTAAGCACGGCCCTGGTGCTCATACGTGGACAGCAAGAAAATTCTAGAGGTCAGGACAAAGGGGTAAAATCGCCAAAAATGTTACTAAAAATATAATTCTGGGGGTCTGCAGTAATCTGGGAGGGAAGCTTTCAACTTCACGGGGAGGGGTTCTCAAACCTTCCTCCACGCCCATGTGTGCTCGTGCTGACTAACAGTACTGCCAAACTCCAAAATTAAAAACCGGTGAACGGAAACTTGAAAAGCGGCGATGCACTGTACAAAGTATATGCCAATTTCGGCAAAAATCGGCGAGCCCTACGTTTTTATAGCAGAAAACAACTCCAAATTTG
Source organism: Mermis nigrescens (assembly GCA_036768485.1). NCBI lineage: Eukaryota > Metazoa > Nematoda > Enoplea > Mermithida > Mermithidae > Mermis > Mermis nigrescens. The sequence continues at coordinate 38,248,161 of JAVLUZ010000154.1, forward strand.
TCATCAGCTGGTCAAAACCGGCAAATTTTCGCCGATTCACCGGTTTCCGGCAAATTTTGTTTGGTTTCCGGCGAAGTTGGCAACACTGCTGACTAGTGACATAATGTGCAAGTAAGGGGAATTGTAGTCTGTTTCACAAACTTTTTCATAAATTCTAAGAATTTCCAACGACAGTAAACCGAAGGTTACGATAATTATATATCAGATCAATGCTATGATCGCAATCTGTCAGCTTATAGTCGGTGAGTTTTAAAATTTATGACCGAAGTCGTGTGAAACAGAATATAAATGAGCGTATTGTTCTTTGTTTTAATTGGTCGGTATCATACCTGGGCGTGGGGGTTGGGGGTATGCACCCCCTCCCTAGAAACCAAAATACCCCCAGAGTTCGATTTTTGAAAATTTTTTTGGTTTTGTTCGCAATTTTTTTGATGCCAATGGATAGTGCTCGATGAGAAACATTGAAAAATGGTGTTTTTCGCCATACTACCATTTTTTGACCTTTGGAAAATGTTGCACCCCGCAGAATTTTGTTGCCGCCCATCAATGGTCGGCATCATACGTGGGCAGCAAGAAAATTCTGGGGGGGTGCAAGATTTTTTGAAGGTCAAAAAATGGCCTTAAAAATGGTGGTATGGCGATAAAAACATCATTTTTCGACGTTTCTCATCAAGCACTATCCATTGGCATCAAAAAATTGCGTACAAGAACGAAAAAAATTTTCAAAAATTGAATTCTGGGGGTATTTTGATTTATGGGGGTATTTTGGTTTCTGGGGGTGCATACCCCCTTCAAACCCCCCACGCCCAGGTGTGGTCGGCATGCTTAGATCCTAAACACAATGAAGGTAATTTGGAAAAAAGAAAAATCACTATTTGCTCACTGTTATGCTTGGGTGTCATATTTCTGGCCGCAAAATGCGTCGCTACTGGACGGGCTACGTCAGGCAGATCGTGCGCCATTGTCCAAACGGCGCCAGCGCCGTCTTTCGATGCAATGCTAGCCGCTTCGTCGGCCATAACTTCACCGATTTTTGAATAAATCAATTCATTGAGATCAGGTCCGTCAAGCGGCACTGGGTCGGTGTCAAGAGCCAAATAATGTTCTAGCGACGCCAGACTATTATCACAAGCTGATAACAGCTTAGTTGAAGATTCACGTTTTTTAATCCCATTAGACAGGCCTTGCCGATTTTTCGATAGCGATGTAATCGATGATTTCGATGTATCTGAAAAGCAGGTCCATTCTTCGAAATTTAGTTTGACATAGCTCAAAATTTCGAACGACAACATCGATTTTAGCTCCAACTTTATTTCGAGCGCGTTTCTACAGTATAAAGTTTTCGTCTCAAAACCCCGGCGTTCATAGTCAGTATTGGCGGGAAACTATGCAGGAAAAATATCCAATTACCAATTTTTTTATTTATCTGCAATAATTAAGCAAGCAATATAAGGGCTATATGATGAATACATCGTCACCAGTATGTGTCAAACATAAAAGATTCAATTAGAGATCAAGTTTCAAACATTGAAAGCAGCCAGTAAGCATTAAATCAAACATAAAATATCAAGGATTCCAACAGTCGGGAAACTAAATAGTGTAAGTTTATGCATTTCTGCCTTAATACAACTGCTTCCAAATCAAAATTATGCCAAAACATTCTGTTATTCTTGCACTGTTTGGTGGTCAGTGTCACTATAATCAGTCATACAAGTATCCTCATAGACAGCCAGTGGCGGATCCAGGATTTACCGACAGGGGCGGAGCTAGAATTATAAGAAAAGACGTCTATTTTTCATTGCGCCAAAATATTTTTTGACGACAGGGGGTGGCCGCCACACCTGGGCGTGGGGGGTTTGGGGGGTATGCACCCCCAGAAACCAAAATACCCCCCAGAAATCAAAATAACCCCCCCAGAATTCAATTTTTAAAAATTTTTTTCGTTTTTTTCGCAATTTTTTGATGCCAATGGATAGTGCTTAATGAGAAACGTCGAAAAATGGTGTTTTTATCGCCATACCACCATTTCTAAGGCCATTTTTCGACCTTCAAAAAAATCTTGCACCCCCCCAGAATTTTCTTGCTGCCCACGTATGGTGGCCGCCCCCCGCCCAACTCTAAATACGCCGGTGTAGACAGCACCCTAAAACCTGAAAAAATCGTTTTTGACACTGAATCATTGGAGATTTGAAATAATGAATGGATGATGAGAGTGAAAACTGTAGATTTTTCAAGTATGCAGATGCTTAATGGAGAATGTAGAGACCATGTGCGGTGACGATCAAAATCATTTAAGTGTGCACCAAACATGTGCGTTTGGGAGTATTTACCCCCTTCCCCCACGCAGATTACTATAGACCCCAGAATTCTATTTTTAGTAACACTTTTGGCGATTTGACCCATCCTGACCCCCCAAGAATTTTGGTGTTGCCCATGTATGGTGCGCACTTTACCTGTATCACTATCTTCGACTTTGTTCCCATTAAGTCAATCCTTGATGTATTCATAGGCACACCTGGGCGTGGGGGGTTAAGGGAGTATGCACCTCCCCCGAGAAATCAAAATACCCCCCAGAAATCAAAATAACCCCCTTAGAATTCAATATTTAAATTTTTTTGTTTTTTCGCAATTTTTGATGCCAATGGCTAGTGCTCGATGAGAAACGTTGAAAAATGGTGTTTTTTGCCATACCATCATTTTTAAGGCCATTTTTTGGCCTTTGAAAAAATCTTGCACCCCCCTCCCCAGAACTTTGTTGCCGCCCATCTATGTTCATAGGTCGAGAAAGGAATCAACGGTAAATACGAAGGTTTACGAACCTAGATGCACAACATCGACGGTCTGAGGGAGGGTCAAACAGTATAGAGGTCAGTCGGAAAGCTTTTTTTGAACCACAGTGGCCTCAACCTGGTATAAACACTAAAATGGCATACAAACTATGCTACCGACAGTTTCTGGTCAAATTCAAGCATTTTTTGCAGAAAATCTTTGATTTTTAGCCAATTTTGTCCTTCATTTTGCTTTGCTTTCTCCAGAAAATTTCCCATTTTTCCATTCTGGAGATCTAGACCCACCTCTTATCTCACTTCACATGCATCTCTGGCCTAGACCTACAAACCCTCATGTTTATTTTTGTTTACAAATTATTTTAGCTCTATGACAAAATTAATAATTATAATAATAATGATAATAATAATAATAATGATAATGATAGTGATAATGATGCTAATAATGACAATAATAATAATAATAATATTGTAATAAAAATAACAATAATAGTAATAATAATAATATGAACTTCAATGTATTACATTCTTCTCTTGAAATCACTGGAAACTTCTCTTAAGATTATTCTAAGATAAAAGCTAAACAAGATTTATCGTTAGTCTCAAATAGTTTCAATACTACTCTTATGAATTTTTACCGACAGTAAACTGACAAATTACGATAGCGCATTGAGTTGATCCATAATTACCGAAAGTTTCTCCAAACTTATGTGAAATAAGCTTTAATTTTATATAGACTGTTTCGGGAGTCTTGTAGTAGGAAAAACAGAGCGCTTTTTTTCCTGTAGCACAAAAGTATTAATTTTCTCCGTCGCCTAAATTGCCAAGAAATGTGATTGATTTCATTTATTTCATCATATTAGCCTTCTTACAAGGTGAAATCCAGCGTATTAAGCAGATCGAATGAAAGAATCAAAACTTATTCAAGATAGGACCACAATATGCACAATGTAATATTTATTCTTACAATTTTAGCAGTGTCATATGAACAAATATCTTCAGCAACTTGCATACGTACAACGGAAACCGAAAAGAAACTGAAATTTCCAATGTTAAGAACCGAAACGGTGATCAGAGCCGCCTATTCCAACTTTTGTAATTGTCAAGAAGAACCGAGTTTCTATTCTGAAGAAAAGAAATGAAGCCGACTAAAAAAATTCTCTGAGAAACTAAAACCCGATCATCCTATAAATTTGAAACGACCTAAAAGCTAATTCAATAAAAATTAATAAAATAAGCTCTGCTACAAAAGCTGTTAAAAACTATTTATGGCATTGATAGTAATGTATAAGAATGTGTACATTAATTTATATTCAACTAACATCTGCTTTCTCTAAATCACGAAATGGATGATCTTACCATCCTTCGTGAGCTTGACTCCTAAGCTAGCTAGGTATTCTCGCGTGCTGATACTAGAATTGATGAGATTGCTTGTACCACTTTCCTCATTGCTGACATTAACAGTGCTTTCCACATCATCCTCATCAAAATTGTAGCCAAAATCACTTGGAAACAAATGTATTCCAGAGTCGACCGCACGCCTAACTGAGCCACTTCTTTTGTCCCTCTGAAGTTCGCCATTTTCATTATATTGACGACTCAATGACCCAGTAGACACGGCGCCACTATCAAGTCGTGCTACATTCCCCCGATGACTAAAAGCATCGCCGAGAAAATATCAATTGTGCAGTAAAATTACCGAAAAAATAATGAATGAAAAATAAAATAATAAAAAAAAAACATTTATTAAGAATTTTTTTTAATTAAAACTTTGAAAAAAATTAAAACTTTAATAAAAACTACACTTTACGGTAAGTATGGACTATCTTAATGCACCGGCAGAAAACTGCTATGCGGTCTAAGGGAGCTAAAAATTCTTGAAACAGAACTGCACGGTAACTGTGCTGAATTTACAACAGAAAGTGACGAAATAAGATGTAGAAACAGGGAAATTGCGCAGAAGTTCGTTTAACCCTCGAGCTTTTTGTGATGAAATGTGAACTACAGCACTGAGATTGCTGTCCAACCGATAAAAAGTGAGATGTCGATTCTCTCAAAACAAACTTAAATAAGTATCGTTTCCTAACATTTCATCGACTGTAAATACATCTACATTAACTGTAACAAACAAAACATTCACACTTGTTAAGCAGGCCTTATCCGTAAACAATTGACTCCCGATTCTAACAAGGACCATTAAATCTCTTTGTTCACTGTTTCAACTCTTTATTTACTTGCACAAATTTAACTTGCTACCTATATCAATAAGCCCACATTCCTTACAATATTGAATGCAGCATCTTAGTAACATAATATGTACATTATACATGCAGCTAGAGTTTAGAAAGGCCACTGAAGGAGAGAAGGGAACATTTTCTAGAAATATCCGTTTTTTGTTTTTAGTCCTATCTTGCATTATGCATTATCTTCCTCTTTTCTTCATAAGGGACCTATAAACTTCCCAAAAATGCTCGGACTACCTCCGGAATTCTTAAGATCTTACAGAACATGGAATATATCAAAAAGGCAATACGTTTTCAATCTGAAAGCTCTTCCGTCGATTATTTTATGACAATTCACACCACTTGACAGCAGATCTTTAAAAAAAGTAGAAAAAGTCGAGAATAAATTCATTCCTTAACATTTACAAATTTAAAGACATTTATAACCCTGATTTTACAATTTGTATGCTGCATGCCTCTAAGGAATTAATTAAGAAATTAAGAATTAAATTAGGGACAAATTAGGAAATTGAGAATAAGTTAAATTTTTAAGTACAAATTAGGATTATCTAATTAATTAAAAACAATATAATAATTAAAAATGATTAATTTTAATTCCAGTTGAAAATGCAAGTTACGAACGAAGCCCATAAACAATGCAGCCCTCACCAGTCTGTTTCACTGTCATACACTGTATTGTCGCTTCCTCTCCCACTGGAGATTGCAGAGGAATTGGAATTTGAGCTCTCTAGTCGATCTCCGCGTCTGGATTCTTTAGCAGCTTTTACTGCTTTAACTGGCTTATCGCATCCCTTAATTCTATTCATTTTTATGTTTGGTTGGAGCTTTATGTCGAAGCTTGCAGTGAACTGATCCGTGTCCACGGACGATGCTGATTCAGCTGCGATTGCACTGCTTATTTTTGAGCAATCATGATTATCGACAACAATCAGATGCGACTTCTTTTGAGCGACGGGCGACGAAAATGCTACAAATCCGCATTTATCTCTGTTCTTATGTTTACTACTGTAATTATGATAGCTGATTTTCCTTTCGGTACTAAGCTTTTCAGCCGCATCGCGCCTGTATTTTCGAACCAGGATCAGCAAAAAAGAAGCAAGCGCCAGCAAAAGCAACACGATTGATATAATAAGTATAATCGTATTTGCGTCGATTCCGTTTTGCATTGCACTTGCGTTTAGATCGAAATCGCCCAAAAACAGAGTAATACCGACGCTGCTAGATCTGCCCGAATCAACGTCTGGCCCCGAATACGCCAGCGTCTCTAAGCGGACGCTTGACGATACTGGGTCTATTTTATTCGTCAAAATTGATTTCATTTGATCCACCGTAAGACCGCTACCATTTTTTCTTAATAACTGATTCAGAGTATTTAGGGATCTTATGACCATTAGAACGCCTGTTTCTGGATTGATGGCAAAAAAATCGTTGGGTTGCATCAACGCGAATTTGACCAGTCCGTCCGCTCCTTTGTCATCGTCATTCGCGTACACGACGCCTATCATTTGCCCCACTTCCGAGTTATACGGTACTTTGAATTCGTAAGATTTCTGAGTGAATTTCGGGGCGAATTCGTCGCGACCTTTTATTAACACCTGACCGTAAGTTGAAGCAATCAGAGAACCATTTGTGATACTGTCGTTGCAGATCGATTGGCAGCGATGAATTTTAAATTTATAGGACGTCTTTTGTTCAAAATCGAATACAATCGACGAGTAAATGTCGCCGGAAGTCGAGTTAATCTTGAAATTAGCTGAGTCTTTACCGGACAAGAAATAGTACCCGTCTTTAGATTCTCGTCCTCTCAAGCTGAGCGCCTTGGCTGTGAAAATTAAACTATTGCCGGCAACTTCGTTTTCAAATATCCTACCCAAGTATAAAGTCAGCGGGAAAACCCATTGCGGTCGATTTTTGTTGCTAAATCTGATATTGACTGTCACAAACGACGACTTAACAGGACGTCCCGAATCGGAAGCTTTGACTATTAAACTCGAATTCTCATACTCAAAAGATCTCGAGTCGACCGGCTTGGCCAGAAAAAGGATTCCTCTGTCTGAATCAATTCTAAAAAGATCCGCATGCGTTCCTGAGCTGATTTCGTAGCTGACTCTTCCGTTGTCGCCAATGTCCGCATCTATTGCTGTTAAATTTTCTAGTGTTTGGTTATTATCTGTATTCAGGTCGGTTATCAATACGTTGTAAGCAGGCTTAAGGAATACAGGAACGTTATCGTTAACGTCCAGAACGTTGACGTTGACCAAACACGACGCATTCACCGATCCTGTTAACTTATGATTCATGCTGACTGAAAAGCGATGATTGCTTACATGTTCGCGATCTAATGATTTTAGTAATATTAAGTTGCCTTCGGCATCCACAAAAAATGTTTGGCTGCTATCAGGTGGATCTATAGTCAAAACAGAGTATTTTGATTGCGGTACGGTGGATAGTCGACCAATGACGCTGTGGACTGGCTCGTCTTCATTTACGAAGAAACTTAAAAAAATTCTAAGAGTTATTCGTAAAAAGAAAGCGAGAATTATTTTACAATCATCATTCGTACCACTGCATTTGTAGATGTGTATGTCAATTTTCTCGGAATAGAGTCCAAAAGAGAGCCCAAAAAAAATTTAATTCCTAAACTTACATTTTTTCGATATCCAAATCGATAGTAAACTTACTTCACAGAATCTCAAACTTCTTCCTCAAAATTCGAAAACGATCACAAATAACATTAAGTAAACTGAGGTCTAAAACAATTGATGTCTGATTCTTATATTGAACAAGAAACTAGTTCTTCAATATTTCATTAGTTGAAGTAAATACAGAGCTTTAGATATTTTCTAAAAATGGGCAAATATCAAGAAACCATTTTTAACATGAGAAATAGGTCTAGTGAAACTGACAATTATGAACTGCAGTGCCGCTAAAAAGATTAAGCATGTATGCACTTGAAAGCATCTGCAGTAGTCTTAAGCAATATAATATACATTTTCAAGTAATCTGCATAAGGGAGGTTTTATAGCATTGATCTTCATGAAGAAAGGGAACATTGCACTTATTTTGTACTTTTATAAATTTTTTAAATAAGGAAAAATTTAATTGTAAAAAAATCAAAAATCTTCTTCAAAAGTGCTTGAGATTGACTAGAAAGTGTGATTAACGTATTTTTACGTTATTAAGTTCTTATATCAGTTTTTGAGACCATTTTCGCTCAGAAAAGCTCTCTGGTTGATTCCTAGACTGACTAACTCTCCCAGATCGGCATACTGTGCGGTACAAAGATCAAGTGCGGAGTATTTAAATCGCGTTCAAAGCAAAATAAACACTAACTATGACATTGAGTGCGAAACGCCTAAATTGTTTGAATTTTTCTTACAAAGTGCCTAAAAAAAGCCTGCTATACTTTTGCCTTGAAAAGCCTTTGTACATTGTACAAAGATCGCTCAAAGCACTTTGAGCGAACCTCAAAATTATTGTTTCGAGCAAAATAAGCGTCGGTCGATCGAAAAGATTCCCGTTTGACTGATACTACCGGCTGATCGGAAGTACCGAGAGATCAATATCTTTGCTGGTGTAGGTATGTTTCACATAATATTTTACAACTTGTTTTGCAACAAATTTTAACATTTTTTTGATAATTTGCATACACACACACAATATTTCATGTTCATATTCAAAAAACACAAAATCGCCCCAATTTAAATTCCTTTCAACGTTATAGGAAGCTCGACATTTAATTTGACAAGAATAGCTCTCACATTTCGATATCACAAAACAAAGTTTTATTTACTTGAAAACGGAGTTTGAGAAATGAACTTTTGTCTCGTGTGATTCTTCGACAACTTGAACGAATATAGTGGCGTAGGAAACTCTTGGTTCTATGCCATGATCTGCAGCCTCGACAGTATATTCGATAAAAGCTTCATTGACCATATGATACGGTATATTGCTGTCGACGGAGAGAGCACCTGTAATGGAAAACCATTTATTTATTCGCTGTATTCATATGTTACACTGTTTAGAAATTTAAGATGCAAAGTATTAGAAAAGCATGGGCTTGATATCATTGTGGCTTCAAGTTACCGAAACCAATTAACCCGCTCGTGATTAACTAGACAGCAAGTCACTTAATTGCATATAAAATTTTTTTATTTTTTTGCAATTCTTTGATGCTAGTGAATAGAGCTGAATTGAGAAATTTGGTTTAGCCTTGCCATTTGGATTGTGTCCCGGGTGACCGACAAATGGTTTTAAAAATAGATCTGTCAATCAAAAAATTCCCGTCTGGCCGACTGTTCCGGGTGGCCGACTGTACAGGGTGGCCGACAGTCCCGGGTGGCCGACTGAACCGGGTGGCCGGCAGTCCCGATTGACCGGCAGTCCCGATTGGCCGACAGTCCCGGGTCACCGACAAGTGGTATAATATATGTTTGTCATAAAAATTCCTAACTGACTAATGATTTCGGAATTAATGCTTTTTCAAGTAGGTACCTATTTATGCACATAAATAACTTTACCAATGCAATAACATTGCTCATATGAATTCATAGCAAATTTAAAACATGCAGAATTTTGTAAAAAAAGGCCTATTATGTACAATGCGTAATATTTTAGTGCTATCCGTCTTAAACTTATCGTGGAATTTCAGTTACATATTTGTGTAAGTTCAGTGCTGCGAAAGTGCCATCAAATGATTTACTCGCCATTTAATCAAACTGGTGAACAGATGCGTAGCCAAGACTTTTGTGCAGCCAGTTTCTCAGTTTTTAACAATAGAAGAATGCACAAATTCATCAGTATGGCGCGAGAGAAAACTTTATTGCTATTCTAAGAGAATGAAAAAATTACGTATTTCGATTTTGAAAAAATGTAGGTGCGTGCATACATACATACGTACGTACATATATTCATAGTAACAGAATAACCGGGTCATTTGGGCATTTTTATGCCATCTATCGATCACCCGGTACAGTGTCGGCCACTCGGGACTATCGGCCACCCGGTACAGTCGGCCACCCGGGACTGTCGGCCACCCGGTACAGTCGGCCACCCGGGACTGACGCCCACTCGGAACAGTCGGCCAGTAGGTACTGTCGGTCACTCGGGAATATTTTGATTGACAGATCTATTTTTATACTATTTGTCGGTGACCCGGGACTGTCGGTTACCCGGGCCTGTCGTTCACCCGGAACTGTCGGTCACCCAGGACTGTCGGTCACCCGGGATGTTACTGCCATGTGCGACGGCAATAATGTGTAAGCAGTTACTCTTAAATAATCCTATACTATTTCCTCTGCATCTAAGTGAATTAAAAAATCGTATAATGCATGCAAAAGCACGATAAATAAACGTTGCTCTTAATGCAGATCAAGATTCGGTTTCTTATGACCAGACATACACCCGGATGACTTGGGGATCTATACAGTGATCTAAAATCAAAATTTTTTGCGAAATTACTCAATATCGACAAGGATCGCTAAAATAAGTAACAAATCTATGAGACAATGCTCTTCAGCTGACCCCCAGACCAGGTCAATCTGCAATATCGGTCATGTGTACATAAGACGATTTAGAGAGGAACCACAGTACAAGCCGCTTTCTTCAAGTTAAAATTTATTCTCATTTTTCATAATCATATTTTTCGTCTTACTGAAGGACGCTCGATCAGTTTATTCTGCGATTTTTCTCGAAACTTGAGGTATGGATAACACTGATGTATGTAGTCAGGGGCCGAAGAGGAATAAAGTCAGAATTTGTAGCCAAGGATGTATTAAATTCTAATGATTTCAGGCATAGTAGATTTAATTTAGACCTATTTTTTATCACATTTTAAAGTCAATGTTTAGAAATAAAATCCAGGTAATCAAGCTGGATCGTAAGAGTTGACCGAAGGCGCGAATACATTAGTTTGGGCCGAAATCTTCCGACGGCGTTTGACTTCTGTACCTCTCAGCGGGAATAATAACCTATCACCCTCTCTATGTGCATATGTGATGCGTGAAATATCCCTGTGTTAATGGTTAGTTTTCTCCATTTTTTGTAGAATATCATAAGCTTTAACAATAAAATATATTCACCATCCGAGATCTGCGTACGTGCGTTATAAGCATATTATTATCTGCTAAAATTAGGTGCCATTCGTTAGACAGAAAACGATTTAGAATGTTGACACATCCATATTTTATTACTTATTTCATCTTTTTGATAATTCCTTATTGAAACTCACTCTAATTTTTAGCATTAACAATTCGGGTACAAGATACATTAAATCAACAAGTTTGTTTAAGGATGCACAATCGTGCCAAGGTTGTTGCTGTTTTAGTACCTGTTTCTGCGTCTATTTTGATTTTTAAAGATTTGCCCAGGGGTTCAATCAAGCGGTAACTTATTCGGCCATTTTCATCACTATCTCCATCAACAGCTGACACGTTTCCAATTAAGGTATCTGGTTTGGAGTCAATTAGTAAAGCAAAACGGTAGGACTCTTGCTCAAAAACTGGTTCGTTATCATTTTCGTCCAGAATTATAATTTTCTGCACGATTCTTGCTTCGTGGAGGCTATCAGACACCTACAAAACAAAAGAACGACTAAAATCTTCATATTCAACATATCAAAAAGGACAAGAAGGACGGTAATTCAAGCGCTCCTGCATTGCTATTTTTGGATTCGAAATGTAGATTCTTCAGCGTTTAGCACCAAAATTCAGTTTTTCGAACAGACAGCCTTAAATTTCGTTTTCTAAGTTCATTGGTCTTGACATCTTTCCGAAACAAGCATTATGGAAAACACTTGAAAATTCCTAAATGCGCACGAGACGCCAATAAGCCTGAAAGATCATTTCGAGAAATATTTTGTGGCCGCTCCTTCATTTCAACAGGTACTCTAAATGTTTGGAAGGTCGCATAAAAAATAAAACTTAAATTTAAATTTCCTTTTAATTTCTCATTTCAGTTAATGAAGTATTTTAAGCGTTTAAGGTGCAAAAAAAGAAAACGGGCCCGGTTGCGATTCTTCGCTTAAACCTGTACATGATGAATGTAGACGACGTCTAATTTTGTCGCAGTATGTTTAACATTGACCTGAGATTTAAGCCTGGCTCAAACTGAAACAATCAGTATATGTCATTAATGAGTACTACCCCGGCGTGAAACGCCAAAAAAATTGAAAAATCATGATGAAAATGACGAAAATTATTAAAAGTGCACATCGAATCCCTATTGCTCTAAATGTTTTCAGGCGACAGAGGGCGGCCACCCCCCTCCCCCCACTCACCCCTGAATTCACCCAAACGCAACCACTTTAGCGAGTAATAAGCAATTCTGCTTTACACTGTGCAAAAAGTGGATGAAAATTTCGTTACTTTTTATGGATCATTTAAAAGGTTGGCTAAAAAAAGGATTTAATATTGCACGATGCAACTTTTCAACGATGTGAGAAAATTCAATGTTTCTTTTGTTAAAAAGTTTCAATTCTTCATACAGTGCTTCAACTTTTCAGTTCATCATCTTTGGGACGATTGTAAAATTGTAATTGTAATAACAATAATGATCTAACAAAACGGTAGTCTCTTACAACAGTTGACCCGAAGCGCAGTAATGGCTCTATACGTGACTTACTCGCATTTCAGTTCAGTTTATATTATAAAATACTAGTTCTCGATATTTTTCGAGTCTTTGCTTATTCTTCGTCAATAAAGAATAATCTAATAAAGTAAACTCATGTCACTAACTTTGATTTCAACGTTGTATTCCTTATGTTCTTCGTAATCTAGTTTTCGTAGAAGTAATAATTCTCCAGAAAATTTCGATATCGTGAAGGTACTTGCTGAGTTTTCAGACGAAGTCAATGAGTAGGAAAGAGCAGGATGAAGATCCACGTCGTTTGCGCTTAGTGTTGTTATATAACTGCCCACATCTGCATCTAAAGTATGAGGGCAATTTGTGAATCATAATTCACGTAAAGCATATTAAAAAAAGATTAGAAAAAGTATAAAAATCAGGTAATACGAGTAATTAAATTTAGGGCCTTATTCTGATTTTTCAGAAGCCATCGTCCAAAAACAGAAACATTGCGAAACCACGCTAGAAAAATTCAGTATCTGCATATTTTTCAGCATTCCGGGCTTTCCTTCAATCAGTAAAATATAAGCGAGTGGGCCTTTTATACTTATTTATCATTTTAAGTATTATAAATAAAAAAATTCATAACATACTTTCCTTAACACTCGGTTTGATTAATAATCATGCTACTACTATTTTGTCGCAATAAAATTCCCTTTTACAGATATTTTAGTGCAATTTTTTATCTCTTAGCCACTATCCTAGTTAATCTCAATCGAAGACTAGATTTCCTTTCTCTCCGGGTTTAGCCAAGCTTGATCCCGTATATGATAAATATAGGCACTAGCGACTGAACTGCATTGTTGCGAATTGTAATCCTAATATCGCGCTGAAGTCTTGACTGCGTCTGAACATACTGGAAACAGTTCCAGCTGGGCTTAAAACTGACTTTGCAACGGTAAAATAGTGACAAAAATTAATTTAAGCAAGAATCATCAAAAATCAGACTTTTTGTTGGGGAAAAGAGATTTACTTCCTGCTAGGAGTCGCCATCTTGCTCCTTTCAATACGATTCTGAATCGAAGGTACGATTTCAGAAGAAGACCAAAACACTCCGAGGAAGGATACCAGCTCTCTTATGACTAGAGACCGGATTTTGGTGTGCAAAAAATTTGTTGATTGTGTGCAAGGTGTGTGCACAAAAAAGGGGCAATTGTGTGCTAAATTGTGTGTCAAAAATTCATAAATTATATAAACAATAAACATTGTTTATTCAAAAAAACTTGTTAAATGTGATTATATTTTACATTTCGATATTCTGAAATGTTAAATTTTGATGACGATCAGACAGAATCGCTTTGTACTGTGAAAATGATCGTTCCACGTCTACAGACACAAGGGGGGGGGCGTACAAAGTGTTCCACCTTTTGTCTGGATCTTTTTCATTCACAAATTGTTCGATGTCTGGGTTTTTGCTCAAACTAATATAGAGTTTTTGCATTAAAGATCCATCCAAACAATTTGAAGCATCCAAAAAAATCTCCCACTGCATTTCTTTTGTCAAACCTTGCGTCTTCAAATTTTTCTATTGAATCCGGTAAAAATCCAAGCGTTGCCATGTTGAAAAGTTCATCTTTAAGCGTCTTTGCTTCGATCAAAGATTTTGCCTTGCTAACAGCAACTGCATCATCTGTCAGGGCGGTCAAAAAATCTCGGATTTTTGCATAGTTTTAGCAATAAAAAATGGCACACTGAATCCAGGATCCCCGCCTTGCAACAATGACGTTGGGTGGCAAAATTGTTCATCAAAATAGTGTATTTGCGTGCAAAATTTCGAAAAACCATGGATGTGTGCAAAAAGTGCAAAAGTACTTGAATGTGTGCAATTGTGTGCAAAAATAAGGCTCCCCTGCTTCAAAAACAGTGTATTTATGCTTCTCTTGCTTTTCTCTATACAGGCGAGTAAAACAAAAAATTGTGTGCTGCACACCAAAATCCGGTCTCTACTTATGACTAAAAACAATGATAATAATAAAATATTGAAAAAATGGTGATATACGCATATTTTTTATGCCTATCTTGAGTGATTTCGTGTCTGAGTTACTTATTGAGGACGCATCATTACAATAAAAACCTAAAACTACTATAATTTTGTAAGTCATTTCAACAAATTACTTTCACTAATCTCAATAATACGAGTTGGTGGGAATTTGGGACTATTGTCATTGACGTCGAGCACTCTGATATCAACAGTTGAGTTGACAGTCTTAATAGGAGTGCCACGGTCCGAGGCAGAAACTATCAGCGTATATCGATCATGTATTTCACGGTCTAAAAACAAGAAAAAATTAGTACGTCTTTTTGAAGAAATTTATGATCTAGCCTTCAAACAAATTTGGATAGCCATCCAATCAGACTGACTGATAATTTTTCCTGCATTAAGACTTGTTATAAGATTTTTGAAAATTTAGAAAAATTACTAGCGTTTTCATTTAAAAGTATCACTGACACTTGATCACCTTAATCCTTTTTCCATTGAAAAAACCAATGCGTGCGAATATTGTCAATTGTTTATTGTTGCTGCAATTCTTAAATTGAGATCGCAAACTAGGACGAAGAAAATAATACGATTTTGCATATAGATACTCGTACATAGCCTTTCATTGGATTCTGTACAGCAGGCCCGCATTCAGGATTCGGCCAAGGGGGTGGGGGCGGACCCAATATAAATTGGTCTATATCTCGGGAAATTCGAAGATTTAGCCTTAAAAAACCCACATTTTTCGACGTTTTTCGATATGCTCTATCCATCAATATCAGAAAACAACTTTTCGAAAAAAAAATTTTCCTTCCTCAAAACGCTGTAAAAAGTGTCGTTTTTGGCCGCGTTTGAGCCAAAATTATGGAAAATACTTAACGTCTGGCGCTAAGAGCCGAAAATTTGAAGATTTGATGAAAAATACATGCGATTTTTCCATTTTTTGTGCATTATCTTACTATTCAAAAAATTTTTTCAGCCATGGAGGGTCCTTCTTAAATACGGCTATGCTGCACAGAGGAAAAATCAGTTTACGATGAAGTGACAACAAATGCTGCCAGGAGAATCAAGGCACTTACGCTTCGCATAACAAAATTTTGTATGCTTCAGCGAATATGTACTGCTTTAAAAACAGCTTTTGTTCCTGACTTTTATTTAACAATTCTCTAGCTTTCATTAGATAAACAGTGTCAAAAATACATAGATGCACAAATGTGTAAATTCATAAATATATAAATGCAATTATATCTCAAAAATAGGGCAATCATTATATATTTTTTACGATCGCCCTTCAGGTTGCAAATTATAAATTAGCTTAAATTAAATAAATCGATTAAAATAAATTGAATCATAAACCAATTGTTAACAAACAAGGGTTTCCAAATTCTTTCTCACTCTGAATTTGAAGTTAAATAAGGACTAAGAAGAGACCGATGTACTAATGCAATATGACTCTACAAAATTAGAATACTCTTATAAATGAGACAGACTATTTTTAATAGTTAATCAGTAAACTGGCTCAATTGCGAAGGCAACGAACAACACTGATCCAATTGCAATCTTTACACATACTTGCAAAAGCGCTATTGTATACGCTTTACCTAATTCGACATTAGTGGTCAAAAATCCGTTTCTATCAATGCTGAAAGCCCGATCTAAATTACCGCCAATAATGCTGTAAGTAAGCTGAGCGTTCATGTCATGATCTTCATATGTCGCTAGTACCTAAAATTTATTCCCAAACTATAGCGCGTCATCAAAGGAAGTACAATTTTAAAACAGAACTTTGTTTCGGAACATTGAGAGCATACCTTGATAGAAATTCGCTGTAAGTCTGAAAAATACAATTCACCAAGTCTATTTCGTGCAAATCACTTCGTTTTTTCACTACGAGTTATCAATAAATTTGAAAAAGGCGTAAGAATAAGTCCGACATCCACATAATACCCTATTTAGAGGGAAATTTAAGAGGATGTGCATTTAATCATTTCCGGAGATCTTGGTTTTGACTGTATGAATCGATTTGTTAATATCAGATAACACCAGATATGCAGGTGAGGGAGCGGGGTTGGGATGGTCTAGACCTCCAGAATGGAAAAATGGAAAATTTTGTAGGAAAATGAGGCAAAATGAAAGCCAAAAACGGATTAAAATTGAAGTTCTTCTCCGAAAGTGCCTCAAATTGACCACGCTTTTAACAGTTTTTTACGGTCATTTTGGGCCAAAAAACTCAATTTTCGACAACCCCCCAGACCGGCTGACCTCCTCCAGATCGGCCATACTGTGCATCTATGGATAGCAATATTCGAAGCTTGAAAATTCAAAAAAAGAAACTCTAATGAACTCTAAATATATTATATACGTCAAATACTTTAACAATTGTATTCTGCACCTGGGATACCACAGTTTCTCTAGGACTGCCTTCTCTGATCGATGAACTGTAACGGATTTGCTTAAACTGTGGAGTTTGATCGTTCGAATCTGCCAGATCAATTTTTACACTAGCGTAGGCTAAATTTGACGAGGACTTATTGTCGGGTCTATAATTTGCTTTTGCTTCAACGATTAAATATCGTGACGCTCCGATTTTTCTGTCCAAGTGACTACCATTAGCTATGAGAATTTTACCTGAAAAAGTTGAAAAATGAACAGCTAATAAGTAGAAAACTGTGGCAACATACATTCAGGCACGTAGCTGGCCGTCCTATTTTGGGGGGACCAACACCAATTTTTGGGGAATAAGCCCAAAAAAGCCAAAAATAGCACAAAACAACGTTTAAAAAGTCCCACTTTTCCGATTTTTCTGAATTTTGGGGCTTCCGATTCCCCCCATTCTCCCAGAGATACATACGTGCCTGCACACATTCAGAAAATCGTTTACTCCTGAGCGTATCTTTAGGACTACTGATATCACAGACTTAACAGCAGCGTCTCTTTGAAAAAGTATAATGAACGTGTCCATACAATAATTCTAAGTTTCGAAAAATGTGCGATTTTTGGGCGAAATACGTGATGACAGATTTTCAATACGTGAATTGAGCTGGTTCCTAAAAACTTGAATGAATAAATGAGACGCACTTTTGATTTATTAAAAATACAATTAATTGACTATCAAATCATAAAAATACAGAAGGAATGTGACGAAGCAAGAACGCAAATGCAAGAAAAACAGCGACAATTTGAGATTATTTTTATAAATTCGAGATTTTCAGATAAAGTTGTTTAAAGAAAGTACTAAATAAAGAAGTTCTTATCTCGAGTGCCCTTTTTAAAGGTATTATATTGTTATGGGACGATGGGTGAGTTCCATTCTTATCAAAAATTCTGTAGTTTCTCTTCCTTAAGATTCGGAGCCTTAAGCTTGCCAATGCTCTCAAAATGCCTTCATAAATTACTACAGGATAAATAGAATTTTACAGAACCTATTAACAGAAATGGCCTGGATTTAAGTATGAGTTATTTTACAAAGTGGTGCTTATCAACGCAGCGAACAATCTAGGTTATTCAAATTTATTTACAATTAAGTACCAAACTCATTAATTTAATTAGAAGCGATGGATTTTCAAAAAAAGTAGAAGTTGCGCGCTTGTTTTTACTTCTTAAGAAATTATGAAGCGTTTAAATTGCTTTTTTAAAGTCATTATACGTCAGATAAGCAAAAGAAAAATTCCATATTTTTGGGGTATTAGCTTCTAACGAAAATCTTTTATTTCCGGCATGTTATATTCAAAGCATATGGTTGTTCCAGATCGCTCAGTCGGAAAACTCTTGCTTTAGTTTTTGCGGGTGTCTTATTGCAATGAGATCTTACTTTTCGAAGCATAACATTTTTTGGCATAACAATGCATACTGAAAATTTGACAACTGAAATTGCTAGTCATTTTACAGGTAATGGTGAAGAATTTTCAAAAAATACAGCGTGAAGCACAAGATTTTTCAGCTTGCAAGACTATGCGCTGATTTTCCTATATATCTTGCACAGTATTTGATTGCGGAAAATTTTAACGATCATTGGAGGAAATCATAAGATTATTCAAACTTAGTGAATACTAGTTATTTTCGTGCGTAAACCGCATTTTAAAATATGAAAGCCGGAAATATGCTAAACAGTAGATTATGGTCCAAACGGAAAATTCGCATGTCAACACGAATTCAATTTAAGATTGAAGGATTCTTAAACGAACGGGCGATAGATTTGATCAAAATTGACTTAGTGCAGCTATAGGACTTCGAACTTTAGATTAATATTAGAAGTATAAGCGTTTTTACATTATCCTCGTTTTTTATCTTACTATTCTTAATGCTCATACTTAGTTCAGATGCTATAGGTTTCTCAGGATGCTCAAACCGACGTACTCCCGCTTAGGTCAACATAAAGCAGCTAAGGTCGACTAATCTTTTGATTAACGTAATTTGCATAAATTTGCATATGCTTAGACTGAAAATATTTAAGCCGGCAATTTCATCTCATGTTCGTTCGCAGCATGTCAAATATACCATAAAAAGTTACTTTTTAGCACGAAAAGTTACTCAGGTTCTTTTCCGCCTGCTACTGCAAAAGCGCCTAAAATGGGACATTTTTACAAAATCTATATTTCGCGCAATAATTTATGATTTTCAATTTAAATTTTTCCCGTGCATTATAATAACTGTATTTGAGTCGGTAAATAAGAGAAACTATTTATTTTCAAGGTATTACCTTCTAACGAAAACCCTCTATTTCCTGCATATTATAGTTAAACGTATTTTTTGTTCCGGTATAAACCGCTCAGCCGGATAAATCACTTACCTGAGAATTTTGTTTCTAAGATAGATTTCGGGCATTTTAGGATGTTCTAGCTTAGATTTTGTTGATTATATTTTAAAATTATTCCCAGAAATTTGATAATACTGTCGTCATAGCTGCCGTACTCAATTAAGCCTTACCCGTTCTTAGTTCAATTTCGAATGAACCATCGTCGTTTCCGGCGAAAATGCTGTATTCAAGTCCCCTAGTAGGGCCATCAGCAATTAACTGAGTAACCAGCGCGTGAGCAGGAGCATGTTTGACAATTTTGACCTCATATGCCTGTCTTTCGAATTGAAAGACGGCGCTGTCTTCAAAGTCTTCGGATTCCGAATTCACTATCAGAAGACGAACAATTGCCTGTCAGAATGGGAATGATTATCATAATTTCAATGACAAATCTGAAAATCTGCCATATTCAACTGTTTTCTTAGTGAAAAACGAAGAAGTACTGATACTACAGAGATCACGACTACTTTCATTTTAAAATATTTTGAAGAACCTTTTTTAACAAATGATTATAATTAAACTTAGATGTGGGCGTATTTAAGGGGGCGGGGGCTGCCCCTTATTGGCTTAAAATAATTGGCGAGATAAAAAATAGATATATAATTCGCAATGATTTCTGGCCGTCAGCGATCATTATTTTCATTATTCTCAACTGTTTTTGGCGCTGCGCGTCGGAAAATACCATTAATGACATTTATTTACTTTCTTGGTGGTCTAGAAGCCATATTTTTACTCCGGGAATAGGTTTCAAGACGATTTTAAGAACATAAACAGCTTTTTAGCAGTTTCCTTCTACTTTCAAACAGAATTTTTCAAAATTTTCGACGTTCTGCGTCAAATGGTACAAATAAAGGAGTCGAGCAGCAATTCAAGCTCCTAACGTTTCTTCCGTTTTAATTTCGCAAATTTTTTACCGCTTCGCGCCAGATTTTCGCTAGAATTAAATATATTTAAAGATTTTTCCGAGCAAAATTGTCGAAAATTGTAAAATTTTTCGAAAAAGTGTTGCGGCAAAAACGATTTCAAATAAAAGTAGACGAAGCAAAATGCCGAAAAAAACGCTATTTCGGCAAATTTTTGTACCTATATTCTACTGCTTTCGGAAAAGCTAAGGTACCGCCCCCTTTAAAAAATCCTAGATCCGCCACTGGACTCAGACACCTAAAAACGATGAAAAAGCATTTTTTCGTAGAAGAAGGAATTTCCGGGCATATTTTTGACCATTTTGGAAGATCTATCGAGCTACTTTAAAACAAGAGTTGAATAAAGCATTTCCAGAAGGGCACCCTCGTAAATACTAGATCCGCCGTTTTCACATATGACTCAAGACCTAAGAACTTTCGGAGCATCAGCGATAGTATATTCAAATTTGTCTTTTTCAGGTACCTTTTTTGATTTCAAGGCATCTAAATACTCGTCTCTTTACATTCGAACATGATCAGTTTCAAATTGAAATGTGAATTCAGAAAAAAACAAAGAATTCATACTGACATTAAGTTGATCCACAATTACAGTAAATTGCCGGCTTATCCATGAAATGCTTACGTCATTCGCAGATATTTGAAACCAAATGTAATTTTTAGCCCAGTCTTAGAATCGCAGATAATATGGATCTTTAAATAGGTCTTACCTTTGATTGCAGATTTTTCGGATGCCCCTTGTCGCTGGCGATTACGTGCAAATAAAATACGCTGCCCGTTAGGAAGTGCAAATTTATTTTAGCACTTATTACGCCAGTGGATGGATTCATAGAATAATTATCCGCGTCGTATTCGTTTAGAAAACTGAAATAGGATTGAATTCGCAATCCACGAGACGATAATTTTAGAGCAAATGAAAATTTTACCTATTTCTACGTATTTTTTATTGTTTCTCGTAAATCGATTCATACCTTTATTTATTTCTAATTTTTTGAATTTCATTTTAAACTTTTGGTTTATTCCAAATAATCTGATCTATAAATAATATTGTTCAAAGTGTAATACCGTTGGAAAAAACTCTAATAAAGTTGGCTTAAGTAGAAATAAAAATTTGTCAAATATTATGCTGAATAAGTTTAAAAGGTAGTCGAATTTCAAGGCCCTAAAATCGAACCTAGTGATTCTGATCCTCTAGTGCCTAGTGCGATGTTTCAGACATACACATGTACAGCACTGGAAATTTGGGAGGTCAGATCCCAAAAATTTTTATAAAATGCCTTGTTGGGCTTAAAAACGATAGGCAAATGTCAAAAATACTGTTTTTCGATGTTTCGGACAATGCTGGTCATTTTTAAAACATGAAAACAAAAAATTCACTAAAATTTGAAAAAAATTGAGTAAATTAAACAATATATAGTCAAAAAATGTGTATATGGCGCGCAGCGCCGAATATTTAACAGTTCTGAGCCAAATATTACCCAAAACCTTAAAAAGGTACACTTTTTAACAATTTTTACGAAAAATCGACAGTTCTAGGGGTCAAACCACCAAAGAAGACGTATGGACTTGCTGCGTTTATAGCAGAAACGAAAAATTGTAGATTCTCGTACTTAAAAAATAAAGTCTTTTTTGAAATAAGTTCGGCCATGACTTTTTAGAATTCTTACCTAATCGGCAGTACGATCTAATAATGGTCTAGTTCTATTAACTTAAAATCTTCGAGACGATTTTGGAATATTTACTTGTGAATGCATCTCACCTGTAACTAATATCCGAATTACGCCCAGGTCCATCGGCATCTTTAGCAACTACTTTGGCCACTCTTTGGCCGATTGACAAATAATTGTCAATTTTCACGGTTGTGACAGGTGTCTCAAAGACAGGCGCGTTGTCATTTACGTCGATGACGTCAATAATGATTTGAACAGTTGACCTCTTCGATACGACCGGACCTTGATCAGTGGCCTCAATTTCGAAGGTATAATTTTGTTTTTTCTCAAAGTCGATTTTCCTAAAATCGTATGATTTTCAAAATAATGCATTTCAAAGCATTTTACGTAATGTCACTATAAATTGAAAAAATGATTCGCTTTCTTAAATTCTAGTGTCGTATTTTCCGTTTCACATCAAGCGATGTTCTAAGTGAAATTAAAAAAAGATCAGTAATCATCGATTAACTTATTTATAAATCTGGGATATTGCAATATCCGAATCCTTGACGTAACAGTTGCGCATAATAATCAGATTCAAATAGTTGGATGATCCAGACCATAGATGCACAGCAAGGCCGATCTATGAGGGGGTCAAGAATTGAGCTTTTTTAGGTCAAAATGACCTCAAGAACTGGTATAAGCGCTAAAATAGTGTTAAAATTACTGTTTTAGACACTTTCCGGTCGATTTGAGGCATTTCTGAAGAGAATTTTCCATTTTCATGGATTTTTAGTCTTCATTTTGCCTCATTTTCTTTGAAAAATTTCCCATTTTTCCATTCTGGAGGTCCAGACCATAGGTGGGTGGCACCAAAATTCTGGAGGGTGATAAAATTTCTGGGGGGGGATGAAGGACTGACAAAATGGTCAAAAATGGCCTTAAAAATGGTGGCATGGCGAAGAAAACACCATTTTTCGACGTTTCTCATCAAGCTCTATCCAATGGCATCAAAACACTCGCTAAAAAGCAAAAAAAATTTTTTCTGGGGATATTTGATTTCTGGGGGGGATTTGTCTTCTGGTGCATACCCCCCCCCAAACCCCCCACGCCCATGTGTAGTCCAGACCTTCAAACCAACACCCTTCGCATGTATGATTCGGACTTCTCCCTCACTTTTTTAGTCGAATTTGCCCACTCCATCTATCCACGTCGAAGGCGGTGTCGTTTAATATGCTATAGCTAACTAGTCCGTTAGCCCCCTGATCTTTGTCCATTGCTCTCACGGGCTGACCAATCTTCGATCCCACCTCGGCGCTTTCTTCCAAGTTAAATAAATAGCGGACGTATTCAAAAATTGGAGTATTATCATTCTCATCTAATACGTTCACGATCAACGGACAAAAATCTGCCTTTGATTGAGAGGAGGCTCGGTCAGTGGCGCGTATCGTCAAATTATAGGCGGAATAGGATTCGAAGTCCAAAGAATTGCACGATAAAACGCCAGTTAGAGGATCCAAATAGAATTTTAAATCCGCGTTTCCATCTAATAACAAATAATTTGAAAAATGGTTTTGATCTATTCACTAGTTACGATAGCCTGTAAATCACTTTATATCTCTCATTACACTCGCATAATTATAAAATTTACTTTTCGTTTCTTATTAAAAGTTAGATTCTTATTATACTTATTTGGTCGACATTTCTTACATCTCTACTAAAGACTGTTTCACATGAATAGACTGACCTTTGAGAAGATCAGCGATGGTGTACGGTAATTATGGATCATCTCAGCGCAGTTAGCTACCGATTTTGTAGCTAATTGTCAGCTTTTCTTAAGTCGCTCTGACTTATTTGAAACAGACTATAGTTCGAAAAGTTTTGTCAATGTTGCACACATTTAATAGCTACCTTATACAAATCAAAATTGAACAATTGAGAAAATACAAAAGTATCCTCCGTTTAACAATCTTTTTAATCATTATTATCTTAAAAATTCACTGACTTAGGACGGGTTTATTTACTAAATCATAACCTGTTTATCGTCGAAATTCTTTTACGCATTCACGTTCTTCAAAGTTAAAATTGAACCGTTGTATGTAAGCATGTAAAATAGCAAGCATGAAAAAGACACATACTCGTACATAAATATACAAATTATATTATTCATGATTTATTATATTATGAACGAGCTCAAATGTTTTATGAAAAATTTTCTTTTGATGTTGAATAATTTACAATAATGTGCCTAAAATAATACTTTTGGGTACATGCGAGCAAATACTTTGTTAGAAAATTTTTAATATTCTTGTACAATTAGCGCACGTTTGTTTGGGTGACGAGAAATGATTTAGAAAAAGAGTGACAAATTACTTGACATACGGAGATATTTCATTACAGTAATAAATAATAATTGGTGGAGGCAAACGTGCTTATTGTAATGATATAATATCTAAAATGAAAGACTTTCAATTCATGAAATTGAACAAATGCTACTCAGTGATCATATTCGTATTCTAATCTCATGGCGTCCCTATATATTAATGTATAATATGTTTGTAGTTCGCAATGTTTATTTCTTTTGTGTACATACCCTGTATGTTTTAAGCGCCCCTTCTTCTTCATAGGCACGAACAAATTTCACTGATAAAAACACAATCACAAACAAAATATGCTGATCTTTCCTTACCAACAATGCTATATGACACTTGACCATTTTTCTCAATATCCAAATCAAAAGCTATCAATCTGGTCAAATTTCGAATAGGTTTATTCTCAGGTATAAAAAACGGATGACACGAGGACGGCGCAAATTTAGGTGCATTATCATTTTGATCCGAAACATTGATCTTGACAGTAGCAATGTCGTATTGCGATGGATGATCATCATCTTTCACGTATACTAAATGAGTCTCATTAATAAAAAACGCGGAAACAACCGGAACTTATATAAGGTCAACGAGATTAATATGACTGCAAGCGAGAAACTTGATCAATTACAAAGAGAAATGTTACGGCTTAAAGCAACTGAACATGAACTAATTTCAAACACTATTTTTAAGCGGAAATTACGGTCCGAACAAACAGGATAAGATGAAAATAATTACAGTTTCTTTTATTAATATGCTGATGTGAAATTCAATGAAGAAAGATTTCAAAAAATACAATTCGCACTTCTAGGCATAATGTCTTTTCGCAATCGAAAGAAATAATGGTTTTTAAATCATTGAAAATTCAGAATTTCTTGATTTCGACAAGTCGCCCATTACCATTTTCCGCATTTTTGGCAATTTTTGCGATTCTTTAAACAGGAAACTCATTGTGAGTTGTGACTACAAAGTCAATACTATCCCCTTCACTTTCTGACATTTGTCTGCATATCGCACAGAAGAAAAGCTAAATTGAATTCTTAAAGAAAAGATTTACTATAACGATTGATTAAAGGAAAGAAAGGGCCAAAACTAGTGTTCTAGAAACGACTGGACCATAAAGTTCAACATAGTACGGAAAAATGTCAAATCAAAACATGAGTGAATGAATGACTGAAAGAGCTTATCACACTGACTTTTTTGACATGAAACTGTTCACTGAGAAGTATGGTGCCATGATCAAAACCCTCAGCCAATAGCTCATCCCAGTTTTGTCCTACTCATATTACGAAATTAAAGCAGTAAAGTGGGCGAAATCAATTACTTTAAGTTGTTGTTTCAAATTCCACTTTTGTCTGTTTTCTGTTATGGTGTTAACTATTTCAAACTTCTGATGTTAGTGAAGTGTTTCACATGGTATCATAAACAATCGTGTCAATTTTTAGCAACATGCTTCGCACTGTAATAAACACTTTGCTCCACTTAGCATATGAAACGTAAATATATCACCTGTGAGATAATATGTACTGCATTTCTCCTATCTAGCGAGAAATTCGTCGTTAGCACGCCGCTTGATTCGTCTATCTTGAAGCCACTATTTTTGTGAACTGAAGCTAAATGATATTTTAATCCTCCCGGCTGTCCATGATCTGAACACAATGGACACACAGAGCTTTAAGAAAAAGGTCATTAGTGTATGAACTGAAAAATGCAGCTTACATCAGTAAGCATGTTCATTTGAATGCAACGCGATAAATTTTGCCGATCTTTTCGCTCAGTTTTTATAGGAATTAAATCAGTTTTTGGATTGACCAGTTTTGTAAATAATCAAGATTCAAAGCAGAAGCAAACTGAATTCTGCGAGAACGACTAATCTGTTAACATTTATTCGCTGACGTTAATCAAAATTTTCTGAAAAGTGCTTGAAAATTTTCATAAACTGTGGATTAAGATAGTTTATACGCTTAATCTAGCATTCATATTATTTTTAGTCCATTTTGCCTCAAATATCAATCTTGCTGACCCCCAGACCCACCGTGTTGTGAATATATGTTGTTTGTAACTCTGTATTTACTTGAAGTGCGAGCTGACTCATCTCTGTGATTATGATCAATTAGCCTGAGGAAAGATACAAGCGAAAATAAAAATAATTTATTTTTAATTTTAATTGTTATTTAATATTTACTCACAAATTTACGATTATTAGTTACCCGTCTATGTGCAAATTAAGTGTCTTAATGGCTGCAGAAACAAGAGTTGCCCAGATTGTTAAACACATTTGCTATTAGGATTTTTCGCACTCAATTAGTCTAAACAGAGAGAAAAAATCAGTAATTTTAAATATCTACAATCTTGGAAGAAATGCCGCTGAAGTGTAACATTATGCTATTAAAAATTTTTAAGTTCTGGATTTTCAAGTTAAACTTGATATTATCCAGTTGCGAAAATTACATTCATCTAAATATAAGAATTTAAAAAAATTTAATCGATGAATTAGTTTGGTATTAATAACATCAATAAAAACAATAATAAAAATAATATTAATAATTAAAAATCTTCACAACAACAAGGGCATGGAGGGCGTTTGAGGGTTTAGACTTAAAGAAGACAAAAACCTTCAACAGACTCCTGTGATTCGATTTCCGTATTTATTCTGTGATTTTTTAATACCGGCTGGTAGAAATCGATGGAGGACATCAAACAATGATGTTTTTTTGTCCCGAACATCAAGCTGCTGATCTTATTGTACTTAAAATGTTTTGGACCCCAGACGCCCTGAATTTTTGACCATAACAATTGTACGAGTATTACAATAAATTTTAAGGAGCAGTGAACGCAGTAGCGCTCTTTATCCATTGCCCTGAGCATGATCTAATGACCCCATCCTAGACGACATATATCATGGTCATCTTCCCGTAACTGTGCAATACGGAAGGAATAGCATAGCGTAGTATGCAATCGCAAACAATGGTAAATAATGCACTATGGAATCCTTTTGTGACAAGCATTTTTCACAGTATTTATTTGACTGAAAAGGAACTGTTAGTCTACCCTGAGATGGCCGAGCCTTGACTTGCATCAAATTTCGGCCTGGAACTGTATTTTCCATTATGTCGATAACGTACAGTGATTGGTCGAAACTAGGGTCATTATTTTTTACACTGATGACATTTATGACCACATGTTGAGCGGTAGATAGCAAGGGAAAGCCATGATCGCGAGCTTCTACCTCTAAGTTGAATATTCTGGGATCTTTTCGCGTCAGTGGTCTGGCCAGTTGGAGCAAACCTGCAAAAATCTCTTTGTAGAAATAAAATCGTAAGTGTTACAACAATTAAAATAATTATAAAATTTACGCTTTCTCGAGATTACTGTAGAACACATCTTTGTTCGAAACGTTTCACTTCTTCGACACGCATGTCTTACACTAGCAAGAAAAAATGCTTCGATGCAGCAAAAAAGGTGAATATACTTGGATTTCTTTATTTTTAAGGTTGTAAAAGGAGGGGACTAGGGTAAATTTCCCTATTCGCGCAAAAAGCCGTAAGAATGTGCTAAACAGTTAGACTTCCTCTAAACAAAAAAATCGAAGTATATTCTGCGGTTTATTCCTGTTTCTGTAGACTTAATTGAGTTGGCCTGGAAGTGTAAAGATTACTCCGATAATCTTGTTTGCCATCAGAGCATTGTGGAAGGTAAGGTTTTGTGAAATAAATCACAAATTAATTCTTTAACAAACATGAAAGCTTTTCAATTGTTCTTTGCGAAACGGTGAAAAACGTTTTCTAAACCTCAATTTTTCACAGGCCGCAGAATATACTTCGATTTTTGCGTTGTTTACAGGAAGTAACTGTTTAGCAAGTTTTTACGGCTTTTGCGCGTATAGGAAATTTTCCGTAGTCCCTCCTTTTACATCCTTGAGAATAAAGAAATCCAAGTATATTCACCTTTTTTGCTCCATCCAAGCATTTTTCTCGCTAGTATTCTACTTTTTCTTAACATGATTTTGTTCTTGAACACTACATTCTCATTACAAAAAAGGCAATCTAATTAAGCTTAATCAGAGAATAAAACCTACGTAGAAGTCCCCGTTAAATCGATTTAAAACCCGAACGATTCCGGCCACAAATCAACAACCCGGTCGAAGCGTCAGCAAATGCAAACAATTTAAGAAAATTAATGAGCCGCATACGTTCCAGAGATGGACAGACATAAATTTGCATGGATTTTAACAAGAAAAAATATTGGAATCGGTTTGATAAAGACAGCGCATAAGAATTATTATTATGATTAAGTCTTTCGCAGATAGTATTATGAAAAATGTTTATCATTCCAGTTAACCTTCAAAACACTGCATGTTTGCGAATAAAAATGATTAAAGATGAGTCGACAATCTTTCAAATAAAAATGATCAAAAAATATGCAATACGGAGCTAAATATTGGCATTAGCAAAGATGTGCATAATTCAAACTTCACCTCTTCACATCTCAACAACATCCGGCTGTAGAGAAGTTTAAAGGTCGGATTCGTTATTCTGACGTTACGGAGATCATTGTAAAAAGAATGACCATACCCGATGCTCTGGGCGGAAAATTGCTTTTCAGTGTAAACTTTACACTTGCGCTAATAACACAATATTGAGTGTATAGAAACAAAATAGACTAGGATGTGAACGCTTAGGTCAGGGCATATTTTAAGCATAATCAGCATGTTCCGCCCACTTAGTGAGATAGCTATAGGAATTCTTTTTCGTCTGCGAACCCTTTAAACTAAAACAATCACAGATCAAGAAATATTGCGTTAAAAAAAGAAAAATTTGGTTTTGAGATATTGTAACCCTCTACATTATTAAACCAATTGGACTGCACATAGACCGAAATTGGATTAGTTAAGCTTTGGGACACGCAAAGAGTAAAAAACACGTATACTTTACACTTTTTTGCAAAAATAATTGAATGTGAAGAAATGTTAAGCTTAGATTCGTAATCTACAACTCAGGGGCAACATTTTTTTAAAGTTGGCCCTCCGCAAATTATTTGATTTCTCGGTTTACATTTTACACACTCATTGCTAACTCGGTATTGAGTGTGAACAAATTTAAAAAAACAATATCGAGCTTTTTTACTTATCCATCGATTAAAAAACCGCACCTCCCAGGTGTGTGCCGTTGTTGCTGTGAGGGGGGCACAAAATTCACACTCGCTGTGATAAAGATATAAGAAGAAAAGGTGGCCCAAGGTAGCGCAATCGCGCTACCTATGATATGGTAATAATTTTAGACTGAAAAATAATGGAAAATTTTCAAAAAGTTCGAATTTTCTCGCTATGAACTAGAATTATGGTGTTTACTGCTTCTTGCACTTCAATGCTACTTATTTATCTCACCAGTCGTTCTATTGAGCTCAAACATCTCGGCATTATTAGTGTTAACATTAAGTAGTTTATAGCTAACTCGACCATTTTCTAGCCAGTCAGCGTCAACGGCAGTCAAATAAGCCACTGAATAACCGACCGGTTCGTCTTCCATCATATAAATCTAAAATTGTACGTTAGCTTTAGTTTTTTACAGAATTATGTGTCATGCATGCCTACAGAAAATGCATCATATATCACTTTGAAAATGGCACTGGGCAAAAGTTAGGTACTTTAAATGCTTATTTGGCATGCATTATCTTAACATTCTAACAATCGATTCACATAATTTCTATCTGAATGTGCATGTTAGAGAAAGCAGGCTCAAATGAAAAACGTTTACTTAATTATGTTGTTTGAAACGTACGCACATGCTTTGAAGAATGCTCCTCATCGAAAGTTACAGTACTATACTGATAAGACTCCACAAAAATACTCGAATGAGTGGATCCACTACAATTACTGCAAACAAGTGCACATTTATGAATTGATTTGAGTACTTGGTCGTTAATATTTTTAAGTTGGCTAGTACAATGTGATACTGAAGATAGATGAATTTACTAAATTACGACATTTTTCATTGACCATAATTTCATACAAAAACTTTATATGAAGAACAATCGTTCGCTCAATAAGACAAATAATGATTCAATTAGTTAAAAATGCAAACTGTGCTCTTTTACCTATTCTCTCAAGACAGCAGCATTTAAGTTTTCTTAAGCGTCTATTTTAGAAATTTGAATGAATTGCAGTCACAATCACAGATGCACAACTTGACTCGTTTGTGGGGGTCAGTCAATAAAAAATGGCATACAAAATCTGAGTATAAATGCTAAAATAATGTAAAACCTACTCTAATATACAATTTATGATCAATTTCAAGCAATTTTACAGAAAAGTGTGTATTTTCATCCATTTTTGGACTTTATTCAGCCTTATTTTACAGAGAAAAATTCCCATTTTTCCATTCAGGGTGTTTGGACCGCAAACCCCTGAGGTGCATTTTCGGCCACAATGAGTAAAACGACATCAATTAATAAAATATACATTTACGTACATTAGGAATGTTAAATGCAAAATAATTCGTGGAAAAAATAAATCCGCATTTTCTTTGCCATTTACGCATTTCAACAGATTCTGCTACTAGATACAGGGTGGCCACTGGTTTCCCAAAATAAAATTCCCGGGTTTTTCCCGGGTTTCCCGAGTGATTTATGGACAATTTCCCGGTTTTAAATAATGTTTTAAACGCACACTATATACGCAGAAGTGCCATGATAAGAACATGAAAAAGGATAAGGCACAAGCAACTTTTAATCAAACAAATGCAAATACTGCACGAAACGTTTTGGAACAATCATAATTTCTTTTTCAATGATGCTAACGAGTTGTCGATAGCAGTTCTCGCAGCCTACAATATAGTACAGTAGCGATTTTACTGTGGTAAAACAGGGTTTTCGATCTTTGGTAGTGTATTTCAGCTAATTTCGGGGTTTCTCACGCCAAAAAGTACTAAAAATTGTCTCAAAACGGCGCGAAGCGCCGAAAAATTTGACATTCTTCCATTTTAAATGCAAATTCTGCCATTTTACAGATATATAGGACCAGTGGCGGATCTAGGATTTTCCTTAGGGGGGAGGCGGTATCCCAACTTTTCCAAGAACAGTCGAAAATAGGTCCAAAAATTTGCCCTTAACGCGCAAAATAGCGTTTTTTCGGTGTTTTACATTGTATACTCTTACATAAAATCACTTGACGCAATATATTTTCTAAAAATTTCAAAATGTTAGACAATTTTGTGCAAAATAATCATTGAATTTCTTTGACTTCAACAAAAATCTGGCGCGAAGAGCCGAAAAATTTGTGAAATTAAGGCGGATAGACGTCTGGAAGCATGATTTACTGCTTGATTTCCTGTATTTATAGCATTTGATGCGAAACATCGAAATTTTCAATTAAAAATAGAAGAAAACTATGCAAAAATACCTGTTAAAATTGTTTTGAAACCTACATGGACAGAAAATGGCTTTCAGGCAGTGTTTTTTTGTACAAGGTCCGTTTGTACATATAGAAAGATGGTCCCTAAAAGTCTTTGTACATTTTGTACACACAAATTTTTGGGTACTATGATATAGTACGGTAGCGATTTTAGTGTGTTAAAAACAGAGTTGTTCGACCTTTGGTAGTGTATTTTGGTTAATTCCTGGTTTTATGATGGCAAAAATCATTAAGAATCGTCTTAAAACGGCGCGACGCGCCGAAAAATTTGACATTTTACCTTTTGAAATGCGATTTCTGCTATTATAAAGATATATAGGACACACAATTATTCATTTCAGCGCGAAGCGCCGAAAATTTTGCGAATTTAAGAAGTTTTTTGCAATTTTAGTCTTCCCGAAGTCCAAGTACAAAAAACACTGTTGCACAAACGTCTTAACGAACATTCGTACAAATAGCTACTAGCTATATCAAACAAAGAGAATACACAAATAGCAATCAACGATGTGACAATGGGCGAGAAGAAAAACGGAAATGAATGCTACATGACAAAATATAAGAACACATAAACTAGCATGATACTAAAAGCGATAAAAATGTAACATTGTACTATTAACTCAATATTTTTGGCCTCCGAAAACTGAGTTCAAACGAAATTTCTTGACGATAAATCCCGGGTTTTCCCGGGTGCCAAAACAATCCGCGGGCTTTTCTCGGTTTTCCCGGATTCCCGGGTGAGTGGCCACCCTGTACATAGATACCTTACTTTTTGTGAAAAGTTGGAGACAGCATCCTTAATAAGTCCACAGTGTGGTCGATCGATTTGCACAACACTTTTTAAGATTTCATTGCCTAACGATCTGCAGTGCAAATTTTCATTTGTTATAATCATTCGCCAAAAAATTTGCACTTTCTAACAATTGCTTAGTAATCCAACCAGTTCATCATAGTTCCAATGATTTTGAAAGAGTACAAATTTTTTTACATTTCCCACATAATCCCGGAGCAGGTGTATGGTTAACTGATAATAATAAATATTAATAATAATAATAATAATAATAATAATAATAATAATTATTATTATTATAGTAATTTATTACTATTATTATTATTATTATTATTATTATTATTATTATTATTATTATTATTATTATTATTATTATTATTAGCATTATTAGTATTATTATTTAGTATTATTATTTTGTGCTTATTGTCACTATTATCACTATTACTACTATTATTGACAGCTATTTGTGTATTCTGTGTAATACATCACGTTCGAAGCGCTGCATGCTAAATCGGAATGAATTGAAATTAAAAAAATGTTTCATTGATGCAAGCTTACAGTACGCCTAGAGCCGCCGTTGTCTTCAGAGCTAATGATAAATCGCGGCGCGTTATCGTTGACGTCGACGACGTAAATTCGCACTATGACGCGAGTCTGCAGTCTTTGTTCGACGTTTGCCGCTTGATCCTCGGCGGCAACGACAAACGTAAATTCTGAACAACGTTCAAAGTCAAGTCTCACCACCAGACTAATGTCGCCACTAACGTCGTCCACTTTGAAATAATGGCTGGCATTGCAGCTATCAAAGCTATAGCTTAAGCTGTCCTTCAAGTTACTGGCGCCAATAGCACGCCCATCCAATTGAACAGCTGCCTGATGCGTGCGATTCCTCGAAATCGTTGATCCGGATTCAACAATAAAATACGAGAGGCGACCAAACGAACCACTATCGGCATCAGTGGCGTTAATAGTGTACAAAATCTGCAAATATTCATTTGAGCAGAATGTTTTGCGAGCTTGGATTGGTGGACCACTCATTATCATATATTAAAACAAGGTGTTGGCTTTCAATCCCAGAAGATGAAAAGAGAGAAAATTATGGGGGAAGTGAAACAAGATCATAGATGAACAATTGGAAAAAGTGCACCAGTCTGGTGAGGGTCAAATATTCAGCTTTTTTGGCCAAAATGACGTCGAAAAGTGGCAGAAATGCTAAAACAGCGTCAAAAGTATGTTAATTTACAGTTTAAAAAATTTCCATTCTCATCGGTTTTCAGCCTTCATTTTGCCTCTTTTTCTCAGAAAATTTCTCGTGTTCCCATTCTGGGAGTCTAGAGACCCCAAACCCCCAAGTACATTTCTGATTGTAAAGCCAAATACGGATGGCTGATTTTATTCACGTGCATGTTTTAAACGCAACTGAACATTGAAATGTACACTAAAATTTTTTAAGAACTAAAAATACTTTAAAAAGGCTTTTCCGTTTATATGCATTTTTTAAAATCACTTTACATCTTATATTCAAATTTGGCAAGAATTAAAAGACGAAAAATAAAGGATGAAAATAATTATTCACGTGTAAAGTGAAAATTTCTTAGTATGTACTTAAATTATGTGTTCCACGATTATGAGATAATTCCAGCAGATGAGGCTTCCTTAATTCATTTTTTCTATTTGCTTCAATTTTATAAAAAGCAGGTAAAACAGTTGCTAGTGGAATTTTCCGAATCTGTTCACTATGTCACAAATTTCAGAAAGACGAACCTAATTTTATAAGTTTTGTATTTCCTTGTGCATGAATCACTCATATGAAAATTATTGACTTTCATACGGTCTTTATCAACGATTACTCGAAAACAGCCTGTTTAGGCAGTTACTATATGATTAAATGGAAATTGGTCGACCTGATCATAACTGTAACCAAGCATGGACAGGGCCTGAATTATAGGATGTCTGAGGGTCGAAAACTTTTCAAAGGTCAAAAAGTCCAAAAAATGTACGGTTGGGGAAAAGTCAATCGACGTTCCTTATCAAGCTCTAAGCATTAGCAAAGACGCTAAAAATCATTTCAGAAATGGAATGATGCGGTACACTGTGGATTTTTGGAGTCTCGAGGAATCTAAACCATAGATGTACAGCAGGGCCGATCTGGCGGTTAGCCGGTCTAGGGAGTCAAAAGCATATATGATCATGGGGGTTAACGGGGGTTTCACCCCCAGAAAAATTTTTCGCCCCCTCCACACTAAAATTCACGATTTCTCGAAAGTTCCCGAAAATTTTCTAAAAATTCGTAGGAAAGGTGTTTTTAAGCGTTCTTAGCTATCTTTTTGCTCAAAATTTTCAGATTTTTCGGCGCTTCGCGCCATATACTCATGTTTTGACTATATTATGTTCAATTTGTTGAACTTTTTTAATTTTTTTCGAAATTTTTTGTGTTTTTATGCTCTAGAAAGATGGAGCATCGTCAGGAGCGCCAGAAAACGATGTTTTTGGCGCATACCCACTATTTTAGGGCCCAAAAGAAGCACTTTAAAATTTCACCCTTTCAGAATTCACATGCGCCAAAACTTAAGTTTTTTTGGGCCAAAATGACCCCAAAAACGGTTATATGCGCTTGGATAGCATTAAAACTATGTTATTACACAATTTCTGGTCAATTTAAAGCACTTTTAATAAAGATTTTTTATTTTCTAGATTTTCGGCCTTCATTTTTCCTCATTATCCCTAAAAAATTTTCCGTTTTTCCATCCTGGAGGTCTAGACCCCATACCCCCACGTGCAAGTCTGGTCTAAACCCCTTAAGCCTTGTGTGTGTGCTTGTTGTCTTTTCAAACAAATAAAAGCTCACTTTATTAAGGCCGGTGTCTTCGGCAACAGAGAAGATAATCGTATCATCGTTGAAAACGGGAGCATTATCATTCTCGTCAATGACACTAACGTGCACGAAGATCATTGATACCAACGTTTTTGAAAGTACTTTGGGATTAGTAGACAAGTTACGCCTCTCAACTGTCAAGTAATGCGACGTCTGACTCTCAAAGTCTAATTTCTTGATTAGATAAATAGTGCCAGTTGTTTTTTCTATGTCGTAAATCCCGTAAGAATTGCCGGAGACGAGACTGTAATCACAGTCGGTATTTGCAACTATCTAGAAATAAACGATGAAGAAGGACTTACGTATAAGATATTCAAAGTAATTAATACTATAACGGGACATTAAGAGTCGAAACAATTTGCCCTTTACTATGATAATGTATATTAACAAATAAGAACAGAAAATATAACGAACTACAAATAAGGTTACGAATACAATATTCTTGCTGATTCAGATTGATGTTTAATGTACGAAAGATTTTACATCCATTATTAAGAAGAAAAGTTATTTTTCCGCAGAAACTTTGAATGCTTTGAATGATCTTATTATTCGTAAATCAGATATGAAAAATTTAAAATTATTGACATCAAACACTTATCAGAATCGTTGTATTCAACATTTTAAAGAACTCAAAAAGCGTGATTTTCTCATTAAATGATGCGAACCTAAAAACCTTCAGGAGCATTACGGAAAACTGTAACACCTCATGCTAATTGAGACATAAATTATGGAATGACTCCGTTCGTTGAAAAGACCGGAGACGGGAAATCGTATCGTATTTCCAACCTGTACGAGCTTTAAGAGAGAGCATGTGAAAGGGTGTGAAAGTACGCGTAAATTTGTCTTTACAATTCTTGAAAATTAAGCCAAGTCAATAAAAGCTGCAACAAAAAATAAATTTAAATACATTGCTGAAGCACTGCAGAGGAAATATTCGAATATACGGATAAAATATTTTTCCCTTTTCTAAACTTAATACGACTTTTATCGAAGAGTAGTCGTTACAGAATAAAATTTCTATGGAGCATTCGCATCAATAAGTAGAGTTGTGATACGGAGACTAATATCAGTCATCTAACGAAATAGGCTGTATGCTGACGAGTAATGAAGGAAGGAGCTTATGCAACATTACAAAAGCTGTAGATGTTAGAGCTTTGATTTGCATTGACTAAGAACGAAATGAATAGCGAATAAATGTCTAGCTGTGATCATAAATGCGCAGCATGGCCGATCTGGGGGGTTCAAAAATTAAGCTTTTCTGGGTTAAAATGACCACAAAAACTGATATGTATAAATGCTAAAATAGCGTTGAAACTACGTTATTTCACAGCTTCTGATCAATTTCAAGCAGTTTTGAAGGAAATATCTGACTATGACTTGTTGGGCTTCCTTGCGTACCTCAAGCTACACCCTAGTTGTTATCCGAGAAACAATTTTTATGCCTGTGAAAATGGAAGTCGATGAGAAAGTTGCATAAATATAGATGCACAGCATGACCGTTCTAGGGGTCAGCCGCTTTAGAAAAAGTTAATTCGCTTTTTTGGGACAAAATGACCTCAAAAACTGAATCAAATGCTAGCGTTAAAACTATTTTATTCCATAGTTGTTCAATTTCAAAATCTTGTACACAAAATGCTCAATTTTCATCCAAAATTGGCCTTCACTTTGCCTCATTATCACCGGGAAATTTTCCATTTTTATTCTGGGTTGTAGACCCCTTCCGAACCCCCCAACGTGCATGTTTGTGCACCAGCACTAAATTATACATAGTATATTCATCAAGCATACCTCATTCCCATATTTTGTCCCATTCGTTCCCAGCTTTGCAATGATGGTTCCTATTGGCGTGTTTTCAGATATGGCAAACGAAATCGACTCGTTTTTGGCTGGACCACCGTTCGGAACATCTGTCAATTCAATGGTGAACAATTTTCTGTCCAACTTTCTCACAGGCGTACCTTGATCCTCAGCAACTACATAGAATCTGAAAATCCTTTGATCATTTTCATAATCTAACGCCCGATTGCAACTAATCAAACCAGAACTGACATGAATTTCAAATGGAACAGATCGTAGCTCGCTTTCTATTCTATACATAATTGTCGCATTTGAACCATGGTCTCGGTCATGCGCTTTGACTTGGAACACTTCGGCTCCGACTTGTTGTTGTTCTCGAAAATAAAAGTAATCGTTTTGTGGTAATACAAAATAAGGGCTATTGTCATTGACGTCCTTTACACGCACTGTTCGCTGGCACACTGTGGACAAAGGTTGTTGACCGTTATCGGAAACCCGAATACTTAGGTCGAATTCGTCTATCTCTTCTCGGTCCAGCGCTTTTTCAACGTACAACATTCCGTCGTTATCGATGCTGAATAAGCCCGCGAAATTGTTGATAAGACTGTAAGAAAGTCGAGCGTTTTCGTACAAGTCCTTATCAATACAGTTTAATTTATCCAATGTGAGCTTAGTCGGTTGATTTTCTTCGACGTTATAATACAAATTGCCAGAATCTTGACAAACTGGTGGATTATCATTGTCATCGAGAATAGCAATTTTAACTGTTCCATTAGCGCTTCGACTGGGCCGACCATTATCGCTAACTCGAATACTTAGTTCGTACAAATCGAACTTTTCTCGATCCACCATATTTTTGGAATATAAGGTTCCAGATTCGGAATAGATACCAAAGGTATTCTTTACGGAAGTCAACGTTTGACCTAAACTAATAACTTTTTCGACTAAAACATCATAAAATAATCGACCATTCGCGTTGCTATCCAGATCATAAGCTAAAACGCGGCCAAGCTCAGTGCCTATCGGTTTATTCTCTTGAATACTAAATTCAAACTTCCCCGATAGTCCCAAAGTAGGGCTGTTATCATTCTCATCCAAAACGTTCAACATCACAGTAACGTTAGCATTTTTTGGTGGTATGCCGCTGTCCTGAGCAGTGATGAGCAATTTATACTGTTTGTACTGTTCAAAATCCAGATTTTTCGCTAATTTTAGCTCGCCGCTTACAACGTGCAATAGAAACTGCCCATTATAATTGTCCAACAACCGATAGCGTATCTCGCTATTGTGACCGCTGTCCAAATCATCCGCAGACAAAACGAAAAATGTTGTCAAAAGTGGAAAATTCTCGGACAAGCTCACGTAAAAAGTTTTACTGTCGAATTTGGGGTCGTGATTATTACCATCTTCGACATCTATCCTTAGCTGAGTATTGTTGTATACGACTGGATAACCAGAGGCAACTTGCACATTTAAAAGATAATTGTGTGAGTCGTAAAAACTGCCATAATCGAGACGTTTCCTCAAAGAAATCTTGCCTGAATCGGGATCAATCCCAAATAGTTGATCTGGGTCGCCATCTTGAATAGTATAAACCAGGGGATGCAATCCATAGGCTTTACACTGGGCAAGAATTATGCCAGGCAAAGTATCCTCCCGCATAATAATTGCATATGAAGCACGATCAAAAACTGGGCTAGAATAGTCGCTTGTAATGACTGTGACTCGTACTTCAGCCAGATTAGAAGATCGAATTAGGCCACCGTCACTTGCTATAATATGGAATTCGTAAATGGTTGGGGAGAGCTGCGCGTTGACAAACAATTCCCCTGTCAAATATAGAATCGTTCTTAAGATTAAAAAATGACTACGAAAATTTTTTAAAAGTAAAAAAATAAATCATAAAATTATAGTTATAACTGTAAAATTATATAGTATATCAATGACATAATTATAATTATATAATATAATTATAATAAATTACAATTACAAAAATTAGAAAAAATTATAAATTATAAAAATTTCGTTATAACCAGACAAGCACACGGGAAATTGGGTGTCTAAACCAAAGATGGGAAATTTTATGGGTAAAATGAGGCAAAATGAAGGTTTAAGATGGATGAAAATTGAAAATTTTCGTCAAAACGGCTTGAAATTAATCAGAAACATGAAATTATGTCGTTTTTGCTATTTTGGTCATTTTACCAGCTTTTGAGGTTATTTTGGCCCAAAAAACTCAACTTTTGATCCCCCTATATCTGCCGTGTTGTGCAGCTATGGTTACAATAACTGGAATTACGTATATCTAATAGTACTAGAACGTTTGCATTTAAAAACACAACAAGCGTTTAAGGGTGACACGTACGCGGGCAGCAACCCAATTCGGAGGAGGGGGTTTAAAGATGCAGATGCAAAATCGCTAAAGACAGCATGGAAAATTCGAGGTCTGTCGATTCCTGGAAGAGTTGATTCAGATTGTCGGGGCTCCAGAACCCCACACCCATGTGTGGATACATCTACATCTACGAATAGAAATACATAGCTAAAAATTTTCAAGAATAAGTAAATGACGCACACACCAGACCACATATTAGTTCCTTACCTTCAAAAAATAGTTTTGAAACTTCCCCATGTTACGCAAAATTAAAACGAACAGGATTCCATGTAATATTTATCACTAAAAGTTACACTTAACTAACTTGAAACGTCAAGAAAAGCCTTGCTCTCGAAGCTATTGTAGATCGGAAATCCCAGAAAAATCCCGACCACGGACTTTCCCAGTCCCGTAATACTATACACTGCTTATCATTCGTCTCCTGTCCTGACTTCCTCTTTTACATAATGATCATTGAGCTTAATACGTCAGTGAACAACACATTTTTTATTTCATCTTCTTGTAAACGAGTGAAGCAAAGCGCAAAAATAAGTTTAATCAATCTATTATTCAGAAAATTGACAGGAGCGGTTAAACGTCTACGCGATGCGCAATAAAAATTGATTAAAAAATTGAAAATTCAGACCACAATGAAAAATTTGTCTTTGAAAAGTTTGTTAAAAGTTTATTCATAAAGGAGCTAATTAGCTTGCAACCATATATGGACGTGGGGACTCCAAAATCCAAAGTGCCCTCGGAGATAACGGTAGGCACCCCGAATGGAATTTTTCTGTGTCTTTTTTGCAATTTAGCCCCATTAAACTGCCCGGAATACGATCGCTGCCCATTTATACTTTCAACTATACGATTGTTGCATGCTGTTCAAACATATGAAGAACTAGCAAGGAAAAAATGCTCCGATTGAACAACAAAGACGAGTATACTTGGGATTGTGGATTATCAAGGATGTGAAAGAGGGGACAAGAAAAAAGCTTTCTATGTATATGCCTAAAGTCGCAAAATCTGTTAAAAATCAGACTTTTTCTAAGCAACGCAAAAATTGAAGTATATTCTGCGGCAAGCAGATTGAAATATTGAAAAAAATTGAAAAAAGTTAGCTATACAGTAGCTATGGGAAATTTTAATGAAACATCAAACACGATGCATTCAAGACAATCAAAGAAATTGTTAGTTTAAAGCAGTAGGAAACGCATAAGCTTACGTGAAACAGACTACATCTTGGTACACTTGTTTGCCCGAACGATTGTGTGCACTAACCAATCGACGCCATGTTTGCTTGCTATAATGCTCATGACAACAAAATAAAACCCTTTATATAAAATTGCAGTCATAGTCTGTTTCATTTATCCGAGAGCTTTTTTAGCAAATCTTTTCGGGGCTACAGTAACTCTATCTTCCCTACTTACTGTAGGTCATTAAGAGATCACTGTAGCTGCATAAGAAGGAAGGGTTTTTAATAAAATTTCTTACGGCATAATTTATTCTCGTCTTCCAGCAGATCATGCAACATGCGGATGGAATTCGCGCATTCAGCTTGTCATAAATCGACTGTTAAACACAATAGACTAGCATTTAAACGATTACCGGAAAATTGCTCGCCAACAATTGCTCGAGAACAATTGCTCGCCAACAATTGCTCGCCTAGCAATTGCTCGCCCAGCAATTGCTCGCCCAGCAATTGCTCGCCCAGCAATTGCTCGCCCAGCAATTGCTCGCCCAGCAATTGCTCGTTAAACAATTGCTCGCCAATCACCAATAATCAGCAATTGTCATTCTATATCGGAATCAATTACGCTATAGAAATGGAAGGTGTGTTTAGTCCAAAAATCGACCGCCCCCGGATCTTGTAATCATCTGATGTGAACAAAATGGTATAATCAAGTACAATTCAGTTCTGCTGTGATGTTGCATACATTTGCTCTCATACATTTATCTATGTACAAATTGATTCGTTTTTGGTAGGAAAGAGAGAAGCAGTAGTTTCAGTTTAAAAGTATTCATTTTTTGTGTACTAAAATGATTTTTAATTCCTTCAATCTTAATTTTCAGTTTTAATGCACTCAATAAAGTCGACCGGTGCTCGCCACTGCCAGGCGATTGCTCGCCAATCACCTGTGATTAGTCGAGTAATGCATTTTTAAGTTTTTTTTAATTCGTTCGATCAGTTACAAGCTAATCATTGAAGCAAAGTAATTCAAGTCGGAAATTTTTCCGATCACAGCAGAACTAAATTGTACTTGATTACACAATTTTGTTCAGACCGGATCATTACAAGATCCGGGAACGGTCGATTTTTGGAAGGAACGCAGTTCCATCTTTATAGCGTATATGATTCCCAATATAGAATGACAATTGCTGATTCGAAGAAATGAGAAGCAACAATGCTTAGGGAGCGATTCCCATGCGATCAATTCACTGGCGAGCAATCGCTCAGCAAGTAATCGTTCGGCTAGCAATTGTTAGTGATTGGCGAACAATTGTTAAGCTAGCAATTGTTCGTCGTGCAATCATCTGGCGAGCAATTGCTAGGCGAGCAATTGTTGGCGAACAATAGTTGGCGAGCAATTGCTGAGCGAGCAATTGTTGGGCGAGAATTTGCTGGGCGAGCAATTGCGGGGCGAGAAATTGCTGGGCGAGCAATTGCTGGGCGAGCAATTTGCTGGGCGAGCAATTGCTGGGCGAGCAATTTCTGGGCGAGCAATTGCTGGGCGAGCAATTGCTGGGCGAGCAATTGCTGGGCGAGCAATTGCTGGGCGAGCAATTGCTGGGCGAGCAATTGCTGGGCGAGCAATTGTTGACGGGCAATTGTTCTCGAGCAATTGTTGGCGAGCAATTTTCCGCACACGATTTTAAACAACGCCGAAAACTTCCGCTTAGCGTAGTGGTAGAACGTCTGATTGCCGTCGAAGCAACACGGGTTCGATTCCTGCTGCAAGTTTTTCATTTAGCGCACTTTGTAGTATGTCACAGCACTGTTCAGATGCTTGAATTAAGTCTATATGGACGGTTTAGTGCATTAAAAATGAAAAAATGGCGGCCGCTTGCTCCCACTCAACTTTTCTGTCGAGTCACGGTAAGTCCCCTAGTTAGGCATACTGAAGCCTTCAGAAAAATTTACTGAAAAAGCTCTCGCATAAATGAAGCAGATAATAGTTTTCTATCAATCACGATGCGAAGCAAGTCAGTTGCAAGCAGTTTACAAATAGTATACATTTTGGATCATGTTTACACACTCTTGGGTGAAGAATTGAAAATTATCTTGAAAAATGAGCTTGCTAAGCGAGAGTTGTAAACCAAGAGAAACTTAAAGTTTTTGATTTACAACTTACTATTGGTTTTTATTGGTTTACAACTCTCGCTTAGCAAGCTCATTTTTCAAAACTATTTCGTGGCGAACAGTCGTGTTGAAAATTATGTAAAGGTTACATTTTTTCACAGGCTGCAGAATATATTTCGATTTTTGGCGTAGCTTAGAGAAAGTCTGATTTTTAAGAGATTTTGCGACTTTAGGCATAGGTAGATTTTTCCTCAAATCCTCTTTTTACATACTTAATCATTCACAATCCCAAGTATATTCGTCTTTTTTGTTCCATCGAAGCGCTTTTCTTTGCTAGTACCCTACTTTTGATTAGCATGATTTAAGTGAATCAGTCGGTAAATACATACGGTAACATGCCACAATAATGACAGCAGTCCAAGAAGGCGGAAAACAATATTGTTCCGAACAATAACAATAACAATACAATAACGTTTTTTAAAGAAGACAACCTTACCTTATTTAAATAGATCAAAGGTTTTCAGCATAAACTTTACACAAATATTGTGTGTAAAGAACACTTACACTCAGATTCGTTATTCTTACGTTACATGGAACATTGTGAAAAAAGCTTCTGCAACACTCTGAAACTAAATTTAATTTTCAGTGTAAACTTTACACAACTATTGGGTGTAGAGAAAATAACAGTCTAATTCGTAATTCTGACATTATGTAGAACATTTTGAAAACAAACTTAAGCTTCCAAAAAGCTTTAGAACTGAAGGTAATTTGCACTGTAAACTTTAAACAACCACAGAGTGTAAGAAAGATTTTAGTCGGATTCGAAATTCTGATATTACTCTGATATTACGATCAACGTTTATGAAAACATTTAGTCTCCACAATGGCCTGAAGACAAATAAATATTAGATATAAACCACTTTACACCAGTGTTAAGTGTAAAGAAACGCGCCCAACTGGCGTATCATGCTTGATTCCTGGTACATTTTTATACTTGATATCATGTTCAGACTCATAACCGGAGATGTTGGCAGGAAAAAACAAGACAGAAACGCGTTTAACACACCTAATATTTGACTTTACACCTCCCGGAAAAGCTAAATATTGACGTAAATAAACGCAATTTGGTGTGACGTTGTACTTTTAGAAAGTACATTATTTTTATTGTTTTCGACCAATCCCGACTTCTAAATGGAGAACGTGGCAAACAGAAAAACGGACAAAAACGTATTTGCCACCATCCACCACATTGTAAAATGTAAAAATTTGAACCCAACTCCCCATCGAGTGTTAAGAAATTCGGTTTTGGCCAGTTTGTAGCCTTTAAATTGTAGTACGTTTGTATGTGGAAAACTTCTGTTCTGCAAAATATTTGAGATATTTACCAATCAAAATAGGGAAAAAAATGTTTTTTCGCCCATTTTACACCCCTAATTTCGAACTTTACACCCCGTAAGTGACTCAATATTGCGTTTTTTTAAAAACGTTTTGCTGCGACGTATAGTCCTTAGAGGGTACTTTATTTCACTTTTATTCAATTTATCTGACTTATAAGCGGCAAAGTTAGCAGAGAAATCTTAGACAAAATCTGTTTTTACACCATCCACTAGAGTGTAAAGTTCAAAGCCCTATATCTAACTCTATATTTCGTGTAAAAAAGCTTGCTGGTAAGCAGAAAGTAGCCATTAAGCCGTAGTACATTTCTATCAGA
The DNA here is from genome assembly GCA_036768485.1 of Mermis nigrescens. Taxonomy (NCBI): domain Eukaryota; kingdom Metazoa; phylum Nematoda; class Enoplea; order Mermithida; family Mermithidae; genus Mermis; species Mermis nigrescens. The sequence continues at coordinate 38,292,777 of JAVLUZ010000154.1, forward strand.
ACAACATTTTTTTCGAACACTTAACCGGAGTTGTTGGCAGACATAAACAATTCGAAAACTCGACCAAAATGTGTTTTTTCACACCCTGATTTTCACACTATTTATAGTCTCATTCGGGAACTAATGCAAAATTCAAAAAACAAAAAATAGGTCCCATAGAGAATTCCATCCTCTACAATTCTATACTATTAAATTGCATAAAGTGTACATAGAGAGTTGTGTGCACGCTGCAGAAAAAACCACCCAAATTCGCTATATGTTATAACGTTACGCCAAAACTTTACACGTTCATTACAGAATCGGTATTGGATGGAAAGGAAAACGAAGAATGATATGCAGCGAATTTTTTTATATCTATCTTTAAAAAAACCGCAGCTCCCAGATGTGTCCCGTTATAGGCTCATATGTTTGGGGTACCCATGTATATTATAGGTACGGGCTAATGCGCTACCTATAATAAAGGCGCAGCGAAGAATTCAGGATATTCTCATGGAAGCAGTACCGTATTCCCAAACGGTCAAGAAAGGGTCGGATAAGTCACTATTGTCCAAAATGACATTTTTGCCGCTTTACATCATGTAGATTTTATTCAAAATGAGTTATGGTGCAAGTTTTTTCAGACATACGCAAAGCGCTGGAAAAATATATTAAATTTAGGTAGAACGTTTAGAGACTAAAAAATTATGCTCGATTTCGCGTACTTTGAGCAATAAACACGAGTCCATTAAAGCATTTGACGCGAAGCGCTGAAAACCTTTAGAATTTATGCTAAAGAATGAAAGAGAAAAAATCTACTAACAGTTGTTTATGCATCAGAAACTGTTTCAGCAGTTACGAAAACGTTCGCTGCTGGAAAAACTTATTTCTGGGAACAGCACAAAAATATGGCTTCCAGGTCGCAACGAAAGTGAATAAAAAGCAATGATGTGAAATGTTCAATTTATCGAAATTATATATTACAGTAAAAAACAATGCATAGGAATGCCATTTTGTCTAATTTCTTATAAATTAGTTGAAATTTCAGCGATTATAAATTTTTCAAGCTTTTACTATCAGCGATGCGACGACCTCATAATCCATTTTGTGTTTTGGGTCCTTCAGGATCCGACGAATCAATATTTAAGTTAAAAGGGCAGAATTCAATAGAAATATGAGTCATTATTCGTATATTATTGACAAATTTCGTACGTTCCAGCAAATACTTGTTCTTAGTTTTTTTGCCCATTTCACTGACAGAAGAACTTTAGCTTGCATGGTAATAAGTTTTCTGCAGATATTAAAAATTTCGTACCTGTGTTAATATTAATTCCAAAATGATTGTCATCAACGGGAGATACCATTGTATACCGGACGGCACCCAACGGGCCACTGTCTCTATCGGTCGCTCTAATCCATGCAATCGTCTGACCAACAGGTACATTTTGCCTCAGGCTAACGTTGTACAAAGTAGGAAAGAAAAGAGGCGCATTGTCATTTACATCCTCGACGATAACACGTAAGGAGCTGAAGCTCTTCAAACCACCTGTACACATAACATAAATCCTTGATTACCCTAAACTTGGCATAAATATAACAGCATTGATGATTTAACAGCACAAAGCTTTAAGTGTTTTTTATTAGTCTGCAAACGCTTTATAAAAAGTTACATCAATTGATTAACACAATCAAATAACCATAATGGATATTCAATAAACATCTTTCAAACGCAGAGATCGCAAGTTCGCATTTTTAATACAAAAGTGAAAGCAGGCTAATTTCATTGAACATCTAGAGAAATAAGTACTTGCTAATTATTTTTCTATAAGCAAGTAAAACCTAATAAGGTAAAAATGCTGACTTATAATTATTATATTATAAATCAGGACACCTATTTCCTATCATTATATACCAAAAGTGTGTTTGGTAGATGACCGCTATTATACAAATATAGCAGCGAATATTCATGGAGAAATTAACGGGTAAAATGAAAATCAAAGTCAAATTGACTTTTTTAGAATACCTTTGTCTTCAGCGGATATAGTCAAGTGATAACGCTGTTTAAGTTCGTAATCAAGAGAACCATTTAGACAAATCGATCCAGTATCACGATCGATAAGAAAAGTTTGGGCGATTTCTCTGCTATCGGCTAATAAGGCGTAATTTACCTTGCCGTTCAAGCCACAGTCGGTATCGATTGCCAGAACCTGCGATAAATCATATAAGTCAGTTTCCTCTGGATAAATAACAAACGCATGCCTGTATTTCGGGAAAAGAAGGAGGGGCCTCCCCCTTGACTGAAACATTTGTTTTTGAATGGAAAGATAATGCAAGAAAAGGGGGAAATTGCATGTCTTTGTTTTATTCAGCACTTTATGTCGCAGGAAGTTTTGCTGATTGACTCAATCGCGACCTAAAAATGACTCGATTATTATTTTAATGGATGAGCATGCTTAAAAAACATTAGAAAATGCGGTTCTTATTGGCTATCCCTACGAAATTTCCAAGATATAAAGCAATTCATGTCGGGTCCGCCCGCCCCTTTGGCGAATTCTATAGTATATTTCACGAAAGCTTGTGCGTGAGGATCAATTTTCAGCACTCACGCAAATAGCTACAAGAGTGGCTTCTGGACAGTCTACTGTAATACAATTTTGCATAGCAAAACTTGGATCTAGTATACATTTACGCCACCGTTTTTAGCCGATTCAAATAAGCTACAGTGACCAAACTTTACACAAAAATTATCAAACATGTTCTGACTCGCATCAATAAAAAGAGTGTTGGTTACTGTAGCTTATTTGAATCTACAGTGTTGGTCACTGTAGCTTATTTGAATCGGCTAAAAAACGGTGGTGGGTAAATTGTATACTAGATCCCAAAACTTATATGCATGTCAGTTGCTTAGCACAGTATCGTCATTTTATCTTCAGTTTCAAGCGCTTTTTTAATCTATTCGCATTGATTTAAAAATTGTGATCCACGCACAGTGTTTCGTGAAACAAATTATAGATACAGGTTTGACAATACGTATGTCTTAGGGTATATTAAGTGATTTAAACTTCTAGCTGGAAAAAAGAGAAATTTCCTGTCTATCTATTGGCATCAAAAAATTGCAAAAAAATTTCAAAAATTGAATTCTGGGGGTATTTTGGTTTCTGGGGGTATTCGGCCTTCGGGGCAGTTGCATACCCCCAAACCCCTTCCCCACGCCAACGTGTGCTTAAAGTCATTTCTGACAAGATAACTTAATTTCAAGGCTTGACTTTCACCGCTTTGAGCCTAACTCAATTTCTGCGTTTGGACTAAAACCTTATCTCAAATTTTAAGGCCCGTGTCTTGTTGAACTGCTTGTGGTTGCTAGGAAACATTGGATGCATTCTGGTTCAGATCGACTTAGATACCTATCGCAATGCTTTGCGCATAAAGTCTTTCATTGCGTATCCTGACCTAGGAAACATTAGTAGATGTTGTACAGCTTTTAAAAATAAGATGTCATTGAAGACTCTACCTATAATTTTTCTTAACTTAGGTGGTGAGATGTGTTATATTCTGGACCAACGATTGCAAGCACAAAATGTTCAAAAAGATAAAGCAGTCCGTGTTATGAACGATATTATTGCTACAATGTTTAACGTGCGGCTGATCGACGATTTATTCCAGGTATTATCGATTGAGCGAGTTTTTTTATAATCAAACTTCCTTACTTCTCAGGAAACTTGGTGATTAATTTTTCAATTTAGCATAAATAGCGAAATTTTATCGTATCTTCATTTGGGAATTTTCAAAAATACTAATTTTAATTTATTTCGAAATTTGCATCTTAGTAATTTCAGTGACGAATCCAGGTTTTTCACAAGAGGGCGGTACTGGTACAATTCAACTTTTCCCCCAAATAATCGAAAACAGTATTAAAAACCCACTGTGCATGTATGACATACTGTTTTCCAGTAATTTCTTGTTTGTCTAATTTTGTTCAGAATCATTTCTGATGCAGCGATTTTTTCCGAAAAATTCAGAAATTTTCAGATATTCTATGTAGGTAGTGCCTAGCCTATGCTACCGAAATTTCACTATGCATATATTATTTTTGAAATTTGTGAAATTCAGGCTGAAGGGTGTCTTTTTATAAATGAAGTTATGATCAATTGTACTTGGTGGAATAAAAAAGATTTTTAGTAAAGTGAAATTTTCAGTTTTGCTGTAAAACTGCTGAAATTACTGTATGTTCGTTCCAGAAATCCTAACCAAAGCAGTAAAAGCCTATATGTCAGCGACTTATTTTTGGCGCAAAAGTATGGCTTCGAGGCCCCAAAGGCTTTAAGGCTGCATTGAAGGTTATGGTTCGAAGCGTACTTTTGGACAAAATCTAATATATTCATTTATTATTTAAATCGAATTTATTTTATTACGAAGGGATTTTAAAAAGGGATAATTTCAGGCTCAAGAGCAGTACAATAAAAAAGCAATGCGTGGCATATTTGATAAATTGGCTCATGTTAGCGTTATGCGTCTTACTGGTCCAAGCATGGACAAGTTGTATGATTTGATGGTGATGGCTGTGAAATATCAAATGCAGGCATGTGTTTCTGCTAAGGTACGTGGCGCAGTCTAAATTTTTCAACATTGACTGGTAATGATCAGCTCTTTTGTTTATATAACAGCTCAAAATTTTGGGTAAGGATTACTGTTCGGAGACTTGGCGAAAAACCTTTTACTTTCTTTTGTCAAAAATGACGCGAAAGGTAATCTTTTTCCCAAAGTCGGTGGGATAGAAGGCGGGGTAAAAAATTTCAATTCATGGGAAAATGAGTAACAGCTGACCATGGGTGGCCGATGCCGACAAGCCCCTTTGCTACTTAGATATCAATAAACCTCAGAATAATTTGAATGCGAATCTGGCGCGGAATTAGAAGGGGCGGCCGCTCCCTAAAAAGTTGGGCGCAATTGAGAAAAATGTGCAATTTTTGATGATTAGCCTTTTTTAATCACAATTCTTCAAACTTTTCCGGCGCTTCGCAACGACTAGTATTCATCAATAACATTCACTGACTTTCTTGGCGCTATAGAAACTTAATTTTTTGTCAGAAGAGCAACTTACGTTTAGAACAAGGATTTTCAGTCCTTACAATAATTTTCCGATTACTAATTCGGTGCTTTGTGCTGATTTTTGCAAACGTTTTGCGTAGAAAAAACCTTCGAAAATTTATAACTTTTTTGGATCACTCCAGATACTGCCTATCGAAAGACGACAAAAACCGCTACTTCATGCATAATAGACTAATTTTAGGGACAATTTTTAAGACTTTTAGGAATATTTGAGGTTCCGCCCCCTGTAAGAAAATCTGGTATCCGCGACTGATGTAAATATGTCACTAAATTATCCTGATTTGCAGATAAAAGTGTCTTAACACTTGCATCAAAATTTTTGTTCGCAATTTTGCTTCGTTTCATTTTGTTTTGTTGTTCTAATTGTTGATTTCCCCTTTTGAGAGTCAAGACAAGACTAGATGAACGTTAGGATAATCGAAATCTAATCTCAAGTATCTAAACCCGAATTTCTTATTAGTGTGCTCGTGAAAAATTACGAAAAAGGGCAAAAACAGGCGTTTCGTAAGTTAGAATTTGAAGCGATATCAAAACCTTTCCGAAAAGCTCAGAAGATAAGTCGTGTTTTTATCCTATGATTCTAAGTTGCATAGGATGCTCCATACTCAGAATCATGAAAGTAGTAATATTAATCTGAATCTAATTATTAAATAGGAGTAGCACGAATACTATATGAAAATTATTCATGAGTATTACGAAATCAAAGTGAGCACTTTCTTGCTGACGTGCAACATTACCAGAATCTGAATGCGGTTCCTAACGAAAACTAAAAAATCTGCAGCTCAAATTAGAGTAAATAAGCTTTCTTTAGCAAATATCCGTTTTTGTAGTAAAAAACATCGCAATTTTTAGATTTTTCAAAGAGTGCAACCTTAGAAGAACATATGCTTCTCGATGTCATTCATCATTACTCTAGCTATACTTAGGACCGAAGTACCGGCGCGTTAGAAAATGTTATGAAACAATTTATAGTAGTTTTAACTACTCACTGCCTTTCAGTAAATATGAATAGAATTTTTAAAGTAAGATGATGTGTATCAGTCAAAACACAGAGTGATGGAGTAGAGGTCACATCACAATTTAAGGATTGACTGCTAAATTTTGAGCGGTAGATCTACAAAAAAATCGACAGACCCCGGAGTTGAATTTTTTTGGCATGTCTTTTGGGATTTTGCCAGTTTTACATCATTCAGAGCCCCCAGAATTCGTTCGCTGCCCCTTTGACGATATAGCTTCAAAAACGTGAAAAGCGTGTTAAAGCGAACTTTAACGTCACATGTAGTTAGCTCATCATCCCAATATCCAGTCGAATCTCGTGATTTAACCGATGCCGCAATAGTTAAAAATCATTTATCAGATAAAATGGATCGTTGATTATAAGAGTAACGTCAGATTCGCACAATTTAACGTGATTGTTGCTCACTCTCTAAATATAAAATTATTCTTAAAGGATCCGCTAATCGTCGTTATGAACCATTTGGATGGAGTTCGCAAATACGTCCAATCTTCACCTAATGTACAAGCTCAAATCGACTATGCCTATAAACTATTGCGGAATACGTACTTCCATATGACACCTTATGAGCTACACTTGGTTCGCAGGAGCTCGTTAAATTTTTTTCAGGACTCGCGCATCAAGATCAGCGTTTTAATCAAAGAAAAATTGCAGAATGATGATGGAAGATTTACGAGTAGGTATCTGAAATTAATGGATATTCACTTATATTATTAGCTAAACTTGGCGAAACAATTTAGAGGCTAGTCTGCTTCAAGAACCACAGAATTGAAAAAGATGTTAAATTTTATATCATATAAATCTAGTTTTAATAAGGGACCGGAAATGAAATAATTAATTCAACTCTTTTCTGCCTCTTATTCTTATGATAATCTCTAATGTTCGAGCAAAGACATAGGGGGAAGAATAGTATCGTATCCTCTTATTCCCTTTCTATGGTTGAAGCAGAAGTTAATGACTGATTTTTTTGTAGTTTTGGATCTTCGCAAATGAATTTTCACGCAAATATCCATCTAGCGTATGAAAGCAAATTAATCTAAAGAAAAAAAGATTATAATGGAGAGGAAACTCTATTTCATGATTTGTAAAGAAAAAGTATATACCTTAGGGCATAGTTTCCCGGTCGAAAAATCAGGTGGGTGAAATCCCTAAATTTGGGACCACTAAATTTAAAGTTCTAGCCTTTTTGCACGTCAAATATGGAAAACGATCAGAATATCAACAAAATAAAAATCTTTCAATGTGGAAAACTGCTATTTAGTACTTTTTATTTAATTTTGACTCGTTTCGTCACTTTTAAAAGTGAAAACACAAAAATTCAGCAAAAATGTTGACTTTCAGATCATTTTAACTTCATTCTGGGCATTATATGGGTAAATGAAATAGAAATATACTAGTCGGCGCGAAGCGCTAAAATTTTATTACATCTTTGCTACTTTCGTTCCCAAAACTCATGCAGATAAATAATTTGACACCTCAAAATCGTCTGTCAGTGATTGGAGTTTTGGACCCTGAGGTAGGGCTTATGCCCCCTCACCACCCCCAATGGGAATGTGTGCCTTAGGACCATTTTTGTCACATGCGTCACAGGTTCTACTCGCCAAATTGTACCATTTGGTGGTTCAATTCCCGGTACCATAAAATATTACGCACGTGGAAAAGTGTCAAACGTGGTGCATTTTGACCCACAAACAAGAATCACGGGCGAATTGATTAAATATGTAGAAACGCAAAACGACCTAAATCTTGAGAAGACATGTCGGCAAAGTAAACGGGGAAGCAAACTTGGTACTAACATGTACCAAAGTCAGCGAGGACCAGAGGGTCGATTTGATTCGATCTGGAACCGCGGAAGCTCTGGAATCAATAGCAGCCAAACCGATTCCGGAGCCGAACAAGAGCTGAATTTACTACGTCATTTGCTAATAAATGACTCTGATTCCCAAGGTTAGCATCTTCGGCTGCTTGTGTAACAAGGACTGACTACAAATGTGATAAAGTTTCTGCATAAGAATCACAAATTCGAATTAAGAGCAATATTTGCATAAGCCTTTGAAAGATCACTTCACCTCTTAATTTTCTACGGACCGTCATTAATTATTTTCTCAGCCATATTGAGGCTTGTGTTCATGCTGTTGTGTCTATGATTATTTAGCATTGAAAGTTTATTCTGCAAAATTATACTGACTTTCTTTCAGTTTTCTCGTTTCCATGGTTGGCTTGCTCCTATGTTAAAGATTTCCGGTACTGGTCTATAACACTTACAACTTCAATAGTGTAATTTTTGTCACTCAGTCACAGAGAATGAATCAGTAAGAAAATTTTATATGCGACAATAACGAGAAGGTGCAAAGGACCCTAACATCGCTTGCTTACTAATTTTGTAATAATCTTCAATATTTTAATGTTCGATTACAATTTTGTATTCATCCCCACGATCTATAAGTTTGCTTTAATGCCGCAAAAACACTATAAAATGCTTAAAATTTCACACGAAGCGAAAGTAAATGTGCCACTCATCTTGCTATCAAGTGCACGAATTGAGTAAAATTTGCTCTTCCGAAAAAGCGGTATAAAATTGCTGCAATCGTCAAAACATAAAGCAGTGCAGGATTTCGAGCAAAATGAACGTATACAAAATGTCTAGTACGATAAACTAAGCATGCAAATGAAGCATGAGTCGCGATCAAACATGGGCAGCAGCCTAATTTTGGGAGGGGGTTTAAAACCGGCAAAAATTCCAAAAAAAACATGTCTAAAATTCAATTCTGGGGGTTTATTGATTTTGGGGAGTTTATTGATTTTGGGGGTATAAGATTCTTGGGGTTCAAACCCCGAACCCAACACACCAATATGTGATGGCGATAAATTATTGCACATATGATATTAGACTGACCCTCAAGCATTATATTGGTAGACAAATAAACTTTAAAGGTTTTGAAGCGAATATATTTTTAAAGTAATGCATGATTAGCTGCGTATTTTTCAAGGATATTAAAATTTATTGATATGCCACTTCCGAAACAAGGTGCATATGTATCTGACTCGATTTCTACTACTCTTTCTAGAAGTATGTGCGCTCGTTTTTTGAAAATCACTTATTTAGACGACTTTTCGCTGGACATATTTGGCGATACTGATACCGAATACTACAAAAGTAGTTCAACGAGTGACGACAACAAAAATGTGGTGGATCAGGTGGAGAAGAATATAATTAAGATAGACGCTTCGCAAAAAAGCGACCGAGTTTCTGCAGCACAGCAATTGGTAGCCAACTTGAAGCTAACTGATGAAAATCAGTCGGATATAACAAAAAAATCAGTCGGGCAAGACATGCTCGATTTGATGGACAGCTAAAAATGCGAAGTGTTCTATGTAATAATTTAATAGCTTTTGTTATAATTAAACATGAAGGAGAAGGTGAAACTTGTAAATTCTAATGCTCTTGACACACATCTTATGTGGTGAACTTTTTATGTCAATATATTCTAAGAATTAGGATTCGGATTGAGTTGTACCCTGTATCCTAAAAAGCGCATAAACATGTTCCAGTTACTTTAAATTCGAAAAAGATTACTCTTTGATAAACAGTAATATAGGAATGAAATCTAATACACTGAAGCGGGCTACGTGTTAAATGCAAATGTCTATTAATTTCAATCAATTAAATCGGTAATTCCGTCCAAGAGCATCATAATTTTTACTCCTGATTACATACAAGTACATTCACTTTTTCCTGCAGGCCATTTAAATACTTAGATGCACTAAAGTTAACCAGCTGACGGTTTATCAATGAAATTGCGAACTTTGGTTTAAGTTGAAGTCTAGTGACAGTGATCGGTCAGTGAGTACAGTCGGTAATAGCAGCAAAAACTAACCCTACAAATATCTCACATAAAGAAAAGTAGACCGTGTTTCATGAGATGAATCGCCAAAAATCCAGTAGAAAAAAGGACAAAACAAATATGTTTTTCGCACAAATAAAATGGGAGATTTTTCATGCTGCTTCCTATCAGGGTTGTTTGTCTAGTTTAAGATAAGCAAGTGATAGCGTAGTGTTGCTAGAGCACATTCATAGCAACTTCTAGCAGACGTTTTTACGTTTCACGTTCATCGTTTTCCATCGTATTTAGAAAAAGTTCTATGAGCCCATCAGAAAAGCAAGGCTCACCGCAGTTACAATACTGTGCGGATCGATGCAGCCCTCGTGATCCGGATTTCAAATTCTCTCTAGGGAGGACGCACTCCCTAACAGGTCTCATTTACCGAGTCGTGAAATCGAAAATTATTTGAGAATATGCGAATTTTTCAAAATACTCCATCATTTATTCAGGAAAGATTGTAAACTTATTTCTCACAAGTAGAAGTTTTTGCAGTAATGCTTGGGAAGAAAGATATTTGTAAAAATTCATGTTGCAGCTATTCTTGTCTTCAAAAACGACATTTGTTGAAAAAATAAGTGTTATATTTTGCTAGCAAAGTTATGCATAGAAAAGCTTAAGTTTTATGAAAACTACAACTTTACGTCGTCCAGAAAGATTGTTGAAAGAATGGGAATGCATAAGAAGAATATTCATTCTGTTTATCGATAATTAAAATCGCACTTCAACAACGAACACATTGCATCAAATACCTGCAAAAAGCAAGTCCCATTCTCGATATCTTCTCTGACTGTAGCCTTATAAGTTGATTTATCAAACTTAGGCTCGTAATCATTAAATCCCAACACGTCAATCAATACTCTGGCGTGTGAAATGAGTGGATTTTGGCCTTGATCTGTTGCGCTGACGATGAGCTCAAAATTAGAAGTGAGTTCGCACTCGAGCAACTGCCCCCTTTTTCCGTTCGCCACTGATATGAAACCCGTGAAACGTTCGATTTCGAACATCTGATCTTCAGAGAGTGTCGGTCGAATCGAACTTCGGTTAAAAAAGTAGCGAATCTCGGCATTCATTCCCTCATCGACATCGATTGCTGTTACTTTTGATATTAAAGTACCCGGAGTGGCATTTTTCTGCGTAATAAAAGCGATCCTAATTTTCAATCAGCATGATTTCGACTCCCTTTTTTGTTCTTCAAATTAATATCAAAAACTAAAATCAGAATCAATTCTTAAAACGTAGAAATATAAAAATAAAAATTTTCTGAAAACAACAAGCAAACCGGTAAAACCTTATCGATATTGATATTTATTCAATATATCAAAATCAAATGAGTAACAAGATACCGTTCGTTTGTAATTTCAAAAAAGCAAGTAATTTAATTTGCCTATAGTCTGTTTAACACAAGTTTGGGCAGAAATTTTACAAATATGTCAGACAATAAGCTGACAGATTGCGATTATAGCATTGATTTGATATATAATTATCGTAATCCGTCGGCATACTTTCGAAAAATTCTTAAAATTTATGCCTAAACTTATGTGCAACAGGTTATTTTTATTTTTTCATAGAATTCAATTTTTTTCACATTTTCTAAAAATAGTTTTCATATAATTCTTGAGTAAAGTCCATACCTGCACAGCATGGGAATTCTGGGGGAGGTGAAATTTTACAGTGCCTTTTTCGGGTCCAAAAATGGTGGATGCCAAGCATTGGCACCACACCTGGGCGTGGGGAGTTTGGGGGTATGCACCCCCCCCCCCGAGAAACCAAAATACTCCCCAAGATTCAATTTTTGAAATTTTTTCCGTTTTTTTCGCAATTTTTTGATGCCAATGAATAGTGCTCGATTAGAAACGTCGAAAAATTGTGTTTTTTCGCCATGCAACCATTTTTAGGGCCATTCTTTGACCTTTGAAATGTCTTGCGTCCCCCCAGAATTTTCTTGTTGCCCACGTATGATTGGCACCAACCAAATTCTGGGAGTCCGATGGGGCAAAATTGCACCCTAATTCAATTCTGGGGGTTTATCGATTTGGTGAAGTGCGATAGATTCTCGGGGTGGAGGGTCCAACCCCAGACCTCGATGCCCTTGTGTAGTGGGTAAGCGTCAAAAACATCGTTCGAAAAAAATCGAAGAAATCGAATTAATTGAACAAAATATAGTCAAAAAATTAGTGTATGGCGCTAAGCACTGAAAATTTGAGATTTTGAGCAAATAGTTAAAATCAGTGTTTTTTTGGTACAAGGTCCCTTTGTACATGTACAAAGATGGTCCCCAAAATTCTTTGTACATGTTGTACATACAAATTTTCATGTACTTTAATATAGTACATTAGCGATTTCAATGTGGTAAAACAGAGTTTCTCGACCGTTGGTAGTGTATTTCAGCTAATTTCTGCGCTTCTGATGCCAAAAATTACTGAAAATTGTCTCAAAACAGCGCAAAGCGCCGAAAAATTTAACATTTTTCTATTTTAAAAGCAAATTCTACCATTATAAAGATATACAGGGCAGACAATTATTCATTTCGGCGTGGAGCGCCGAAAATTTCTGAAAATTTTAGACCTTCTTACAGTTTTTGTCTTCCCAAAAATCTTTGTACATGTACAAAAACGGTCTCGTAAAATCTCTGTACATCGGGAAAAATCTTTGCCGAATACTAAAAAACCGTGGCTCAAATTATGGTTGATTTGTTTATCATATATGCATATTCTGGGGCGTCAGCAGCTAGGAAACAGGAGCAAAGAGCCGCTTGCTTCAAATTCGCTCTCGTAGTAGTTGATCATTAACATCGTATGTATTCTCGAGGCCGTAATGACAAAATTGTATCCCTGAATTCTTCTCTATAATCATTTCTGCCATATTTAACGAGTATCGTTATCAAGTTATATTTTAAAACTAAACCAAGAAAGCCAAGTAAACCTATGATTTGCGATCACTAAAAATTTTCTGACTTAAATATTATGAGTAACTGCGAAATAAACGTGGTATCTAGAATATTTTTCCTTCGTCCCGTAAGAACGAAGGAAAAATATTCCTGTAGGAATATAGCGGAAAAGGCTAAAAACGAATAAAAGTCACAACTTTCTTGCAAAAGTACTAGAAATCGGCTGGAAACTGTCGAATAAAGGTAGTTTTAACGCTATTCTATTAAGCGCCTATGTTACCTACCCTTAAAGTCGTGCTGTACACTTCGCTACTGAAGCGGGGTGCATTATCATTTATATCCGTAACGAAGATCCGTAGTTGACGACTAACACGCTTTTTATTCCATTCTGGCCTAGGTCCATCTGGAACAAATGTGGCATTAATTGTATAATTAGCTTGTTTTTCTCGGTCTAATGGCCCATCCAATACGAGAAAAGCAACCTGATTCGATGAATCTGTAACGATCCTAAATGGGCCACCATCGCCTTCACTAGAGATGCTAAAATTCTTAATCAAATAATGCGCAAGTGTTGCAGTTTGAAAATTCGAACTCGCCAGTCGATCGCTTGATTTCTCTGGATTTCTGTCCGGCAGAAACAGTTTGGCAACCACGGTGCCCAAAGGAGCATCTTCGGATACGGTTCCGGAAGTGCTTTCGTGGCTTGAAAGCGGAACTTGAAAAACTACGTGCAAATCGTCGACTTCAGAGCGCTCATGAGCTTAACAGAAACTTTTAAAGCATATACGGAGGAGGAGAAATATCTATTCATTCTGTAACTGTCAAGCGCGCGAAATTTTTCATGCGAAAAAATAAGTGATAAAAAGAATCAGCTTCTAGAGTAAGGAAAACATTTCGATCTAGCGAATTAATTGATTGCACAAAAGACGAAAATTGAGACACTTAGTCTGAAAGTCTAAAAGTCACTTTCTGTAAGACTCGTATCGAGGTTGGACGAGTCAGCACCATACGTGGGCAGCAAGAAAATTCTGGGGGGGTGCAAGATTTTTTTGAAGGTCGAAAAATGGCCTTAAAAATGGTGGTATGGCGATAAAAACACCATTTTTCGACGTTTCTCATCAAGCACTATCCATTGGCATCAAAAAATTGCGAAAAAAACGAAAAAAATTTTCAAAAATAGAATTATGGGGGTTATTTTGATTTCTGGGGGGGTATTTAGGTTTCTAGGGGGGTGCATACCCCCCAAACCCCCCACGCCCAGGTGTGGTCCAGCACCCCTAATTTTAACATATATTATGTAATTTTTGACGCTGAGTTTAATAGGGCAAAGCATTTTTCATGTGAACTAATATTCGTTGTATAAAATATCAAAAATCACCGCTTGTGTCAAATTTTACAGGGTCTAATGTTTTTCATCATAACTCAGGATCAACGCGATCAAATTCCATAACTCTTTTTTATTTGAGAAATGAATAATTTTTGCATTCTGTGAAATTCATTTTTTAAACTAACAGTATTCCTTCAATATTTCTTGATATTCTTAGAAACATAAAACATCATTAATTTTGACTTTAATTTTTCCGACAATTTCTAATATAGCGCATATACCATATGCGGGCCCTCTTTTTAATATTATAATATTTTATAGCTTATCACTAGAGGCTTCTATAATGAAAAAATTTCAAAAATGAAAAGAACGCTTTGTTAGAAATAGACGTTTGAATGGAACATTGTATGCTAAGAAATGGCTGAAATTTGACGAATTAGCCTCAGAATGTCACAACATTTTACCATTAGTAAATTTAAGCGATCTTTTATACTGCATCGTGAAGCTCCTGTTATCAGAGGCTCATGCATTACATGAAAAATTCATATTTAAAAATGACCACTTCTTAAGTAACAGACTGTAAACGGGAACATGATGTGCTGAAAAATTATGAAATTTGTGTGATTTTCATAGAAATTTTTCTATTTTTGTTCGTAGGTACTTTTAAACATTTGGTGGGTGACTTGTTGTTGAGGTAGGTATAACTCACAGACGTTAAGGAAGTTAATGAGCTTAAAATTGTCAAATTTGAAATAATTCCGATTTAAAATGACAAAATTTTTTCTTATCCTTTTCTTCTTTAAGAAGTATGCAAGAATTTATTTCAGTCATTAAAAAACATTGTACTGACAGCTAAATTTTTGACTTACTGCTCAAAATATAGTAATTTAGTTCTCGAATTTGTCTCAATGACTAACAAATTTTATTAGAGAAAAGAAAAAACCGAGCGATTTTTGGTTGAAACTAATCAAATTAAAAATTTATCAGTAAATTACGTTTCTTTCAAATGTCTATTTCTCTGAAAATTGCACTAAAATGCATCAATAACGTGTCAAAGTGATACATGGACAACCAAAAAATTATTGGGGTCCGATGGGGCAGAATCGAGAAAAATAGCACCGATAATTCAATTCTATGCGGTCTATCGAATTTGAGTTGAAGAGTCCGCCATATTCTCGAGGGGTCCAGCCAGACCATACATGTACAGCATGGGAATTCCGGAGGGGAAGGGCGGAATCAGGCCCGAAAAATTTTCAAACAGTGCTTTTTTGGGCTAGAGAACTTTGGGTACACGTCAAAAACACTGTTCGGACAACGCTAGTTCTTTTAAGAACATGAAAACATTTTTAAAAATTTAATTAAATTTTGAAAAAATCGAGGAAATTGAACAAAGCAAAGTCAAAAAATATGTATATGGCGCGAAACGCCGAAAATTTGATACTTCTGAGCCAAAAATGAGCTAAAAACGCTCGAAAAAAGCACACTTTTTACAATTCTTTTACAAAATCATCAATTCTGGGGTGTCGCAGCCATTTTGCAGGGCCAAACTCCGCCCCCCCCCAAAAAAAACACGTAGAGTCCAGACCCTCACGCCCATGTATGGTCTTAGCGCAAACGATTACCCAAATGTATAAAGTTACCAGAAAAACAGATTGACGTGTTGACTCAAAATTCTTTCAATATGATAATTTTGAAGTTTTTCCACGTTTCTTCTTTTTTCCTCAAGGATTCTCCGATAACACTTAATAAGGTGCTGAAGTGTAAATGACAACCAACTAACCAATTTATATCAAAGGACTTTAATACAAGAAAATATCTTGACACTTTCAAGATTGTCTAATTATGATCATGCCTCAGCACACCACGTTCTCTTTAACTATGTGTAACTCAGGAAGCGGTCCTTTGATTTCAGAAAAAATTTTTTATATAAAGTTCCTAATAATTTTTGACAACATGTTACATTGTGGACTGCGGCTCACATTTTCTTAAAAATTGATAAGAAAATATCTTGACATTACATTACATCAAAATCTCACAAATTTCATTGCGCGAATAAGCCTCTGATAGCAATCAACTACACGATGCAATGTAAAAGATTGTCCACATTTAATAAGGGTAAAATGCTGTGACATACTGAGGCCAATTTGTCAATTTTCAACCATCTCTTAGCATACCATGTTCCTTTCAAACATCTACTGTTTAGAAAAGTAATCTTATTTTTTAATTTTTTCGTCATAGAAGCCTCTAGTGATAAGCTAGAAAGTATTATAATATGAACGAGACGAGGGCCTGCATATGGTGTATGCACTATATCGGAAATTAGCGAAAAAATTTAAGTCGCAATTGTTGATGTTTTATGTTTCTAATAATAAAAAATATTGAAAAGATACTGTAAGTTCAAATTAATTTTATTAAATGTGGAAATTATTCATCTTTCAAATAAAAAATAATTATTGAATTTGATTACGGTGAACTTGACTTATGATGAAAAATGATAGACCCTAACATATTTGACAAAATCAGTCATTTGTGTTACTTTACACTAACTTTAAACAACGATTATTCGTTTTCAAGATAATGATTTACACCATTAAACTCAGCGTCAAAAAATGAATAATATAGTTAAAATCAGGGGCAATTATTTTTTAACTTGTCCAAGCTCATTACGTGGCCAGGCTGAATCTTGCAGAAAGCGACTTTTAAAAAACTAGCAGTGTCGACAAGTAATGATGAATTAACCTTAATTAAAGCTGCATTAAGAGAAAACACGCAGAAAATGCATCTGATTTTTGACGAACAGCATATACATCACTATAATATATAATAATAATAATAATAATAATAATTTTTATTATTATTTTTATTATTATTAATTATTTTTATTATTACTATTGGTGTTGTTATTGTTATTATTATTATTGTTATTGTTATTGCTATTATTATTATTATTATTATTATTATTATTATTATTATTATTATTATTACTATTATTAATATTATCATTATTATTATTACTACTACTATTATTATTATTATTGCTACTGTTACAATATTTTTATCTGCATTATTACTATTTTTATTATTATCACTATCATCATTATTCTGTTATTATCATTAACATTAATTATCATCTTATTCTTCTTATTATTATTAGCATTTATATTAGATTACTATCATTGTCATTTGATATCATTCTTATTTAATATCGATTCTTACTATTAGTGCTATTCTGTTATTGCGATAATGGTAATAAAATAATAATAATAATATTAGTATCCACAATATGATTAATAATAGAAATATTGCTTGCCACATTAATGACATCAACATTAATTTAAAATTGAGAGAGCGCTATTCACTAATAGCGAATAAGAATAATTATCATTTATAATTATGATAAATAATAATAATAATAATAATAATAATAATAATAATAATAATAATAATAATAATAATAATTATAATAATAATGCACATATTAATAATATCAACAACACTAATAGCGCTATAGAGCGCTATTCAGCACATAAACTCAAGCTTGGAATACAAATCTAAGCTCAAGTATCTGACGAAGATGTGAGAACTCAATTTTATACCTTCTGTGTAATTGACATAAAGTTTTGCGACCGAGTCTAATGACGGCAAGCCTTTATCCCTTGCAGTAATATCGTATTCCAAAATATCATTGCCTTCTCTTTCTGAGCGCTTGATGCCTTTCATAGTTACCCAACCACTTTGACGATCAAGTTCTAACAAACCTTTATATTCTTTCGGCTCCCTTGCGAAGCTGTATAATATTTCTCCATTCTCACCAATATCCTTATCAGTGGCGTGGATGCGGATCAATTTTCGTCCCAATTCTTGCTGTTCCCGCCCAATCTTAACGTTGTAAGAATGTTTGTCGAATACCGGTGCATTATCATTAGCATCCAAAACTGTCACGTTAACAAGTAGATCAGCTGTAAAAGGTTGTTGACCGCCATCCCAGCATCGAATTAATAATGAATATTTGTCCAACGATTCTCTGTCCAGATTCGAATTTAAAATCAGATTTAAATACGAAATTTTCGATCCGGGCATTGCATATGACAGACTGAACGTAGAATTGAGATCTCCCGAAATGATCTGATAATGATGAACGCCAAAACTGCCTTGATCGGCATCGAATGCAGCGGGCAGAGGAATTTCAGAATGAATTTTGGTCCATTCGGATAATTGAAGATTGATCGATTTAACAGGAAAATTAGGCGCGTTATCGTTTACATCCATAATCTTAAGCGTGACTCTGCGGAAAAAAATGTTTTTAGCTGCGATGAATCATGCATTTTTTAAATTCGTATATTCTTTCGTTTTTTGTGATACCATGAACTGAAAGATGAATGACTTTAATTTTTAAAAACAAGCATTGGACGGGACTAGAATTCATGTAGTTAAATAAATCAAATTTTTATTTTAAAAAGTCAATAAAAAATTGCATCGCATGGACTAAGACATCTACAATGATGACCTTGCTGATGACTGCAGTTTACTGAATTACATCAGAGGTGCATGTAAAAACTAATGCGTCTCGTTTGCGACCCGAAAATGCGGCTGCATTTTTCACAGATGGATGATTATTAGGAAAGTCGTCAAAGAAAATTGACCTAAATTTAGTTAAATAATTAAACAATGAAAAAGAATAAAAGCTCGACAGAAAAGTGCACAAATGTCCCACGAGATAAATTTTTGATACTATTGTTGGTACTAAACATCGATGAGGTTTAGGAAATATCGATTTTTTGGAATGAGGATACGAGGTATAATGAAATTATCCACGTGATTACATGGATAAAAATGAAATTTTTCCCTGAAAAATGCTTGAAATCTTTGTCAATTTACAATTTGTGCTATTCGATTTCTGCTAAGGCTATTCCGCTCAAGAGAGCGAAAATTATCCTCGCTCACTCCTATACTGATCGACAACACAGCACATTTCTGACTTCAAATAATATAAGAACTTCACAGCATTTAAATCGACGTATGTTATTCGTTTGAGAGGAACACGATTTTTTGGTATTTATTCTTCAGATTGAGTCTACACATGGATGTGGGGTCTTAACCACACACGGGCGTTGAGGGGGAGGTTGGGGATGTTTGCACCCCCAGTAGTTGAAGAACCCCCGCCGATTACTGTACCCCAGAATTCTATTTTTAGTCACATTTTTAGCGATTTGACCCATCCTGACCACTTAGAATTCGGTTGCTGCCCATGTATGCTCTTAACCCTCCCCCAAAATCCAAAAACTCTCCTCAGAATCTGGAAAACACCCAAGATTTAATTTTCGAAATTTTGTCGTTAATTTCGATTTTTTTGATGCCAGGAAGAGCTCGAGAAAAAAACATCGAAGAGTTGTGTTTTTTGCCCCTACCATAAATTTTTCTGCACTTTTTGACTTTTAAAATTTTTTGAGTCACTCTACCCCAATCTTTTATGATGATAGTACAAGTTGTGATGTACTAATATAAGTGATGAATTTGATTTCAGTTACGAATACCTACTAGATTAAATTCTGCTAACGCTTAAGCATCAAAGCCATACCTGGGCGTGGGCCCCCAGAATTCAATTTTTGAAATTTTTTTTGGTTTTTTGCAATTAGTGCTCGATGAGAAACGTTGAAAAATGGTGTTTTTTCGCCATACCACCATTTTTTAGGCCACTTTTTGACCTTAAACAAAATCTTGCACCCTCCAGAACTTTGGTGCCGCCGACCTATGATCAAAACGCGCTAAGGGATAAGTAAAGGTGAAGTAAAACAATTTGTACCTCACAGCAACTGATGAACCATCGGTTGGAATTGCGAGAAAAGTGTACGAATTTCTTGTCTCATAATCGAGTGCTTTTTTCGTCCTTATATTTCCTGTGAACTCGTCGATAGCAAAAACACCCTGCGTATCGTACTCAGGAGGATGAACGACAAGAAAAGCAGGCTGCCCGCCTCTGTCTTGTCTGAGGTTCGAGGAAGCAATCCTCAAATTTCCAACGAGACTTCCAACTGTTACGTTTTCGGCTATGGAAAACTTTTCCTGAATCTCCCCTATCGCGGTGCATTTACATAGAATTGCACATACAAGTACGAATATCTCGTCTACCATAATTGATCATTTCGAGCAAATTTTGATAATTCTTTATGGCACTGTTGAAGGCGTCAATATAGTTTGAATGCTTCGAAATAAAAATTAAGCATCAGTCAGCTCTACTTATTGCGTAAATACAATACTGGAATTAGAAACTTTTAGAAAAATCGGATGACAACTATACATAGGAACTTTCAAAAAATCGGATGACAACCATTCATGTACAGCATGGGAATTCTGGGGGTTCCAGCATACGTGTTCTTGGGTTTGACCGCCCCAGAATGGCGACAGACTCCCATAATTGTTGATTGTGTTTAAAAGTTTGTAAAAGTTATAAAAAGTATGCCTATTTAAGCGTTTCTAGCTCATTTTTGGCTCAAGGATCTCAAATTTCCGATGCTTCGCGCCATACACACATTTTTTGACTATATTTTGTTCAATTTACTTTATTTTTTCAAATGTTTTCAGACATTTTTTGCCTTTTTATTCTCTAGAGAGAACGGCATCGTCCGGAATGTAAAAAACAGTGTTTTTGACGTGTACGCGTCGTTTTTTAGCTCCAAAAAGGCACTTTTTAAAAATTTTTCTGGCCGGAACCCACCCCCCCCCAGAATTTCCATGCTGTACATGTTTGGGAGTCAGGCACATAAAAATTTTAAATAGTGCCCTTTCAGGACTAAAAACGACGAGTACACGACAAAAATGCTGTTTTTCGATGATTCGGACAATGCTAGTTCTTTCTAGAATATAGAAACATGAAAAATTTCGAAAAAATTTGTAAAAATCGAGTAAATTGAACAAAATATCGTCAAATAATGTGTACATGGCAGAAAATTTGAAACTTCTGAGCCAAAATGAGCGAAAAACGCTTAAAAAGGCACATTTTTACAATTTTTACGAAAAATCGACAATTCTGGGGGGGTAGTCGCAGCCATTTTGAGGGGGCTCAGTTGCCATTCTATAGGGAGAGTTAAGTCACAACCCCCCAACCCCCAAGAAAACGTATGATGGAAACAATAAGAACTTGTACGACGGACGACTCTACCGTTTCTGATTTAAGAGTCTAACCAGTCCGTATTATGTGCAATTGATCAAGATTTAATTTTTTTTGCTAATAAATAAAATATTATATTATTAAATATAATATAATAAATGACAAATTTTAATTTAATAAATTTAATATATTATTTTAAATATATTGAATATGATAAAATAAATTATTAACAAGAAAAATAAATAATAAATATCTAATAACTAAATATTAGTTGGCATTCACAGCAGCTCTTCTACCTTTAAAGACGATTAATAAGAAATAAGAATGTCAAAGTTTTTTTGGTCAAAATTATTGGCCAGAATAGATTTGCTTTGCGCGTACGCTTAGCCAGTAAGTTGTACATAATGAATATAATGATATAAAATCATGTTATCGTAATCGATTTAAATTGAGCCTTAATTCAAAAAATGGTGTCATTGGACAACGACTATAATAAGCATTGTTTGACGTATTTCCCCGGATTTTTAGCAATATTTTCTTTTACGCTGGTTACTGTAAAAATGGAGAAAAAAACCGAAAAAGGCATCATCAAGATTCCTGCGTGCCAAACGGAATCAATCAGAATTCAGCTTGTTAACGACATAGTGGCTCTTATCAATTTCCGAGCATTCCGCGATTTTGGAAGTAAAGGTTGCGACAAAAAAGCTTGCACGAAAACTGTGTGTCCGTCCACTTGAGACATAAAGAGCGCTCTTGTCAGTCCATTAGGATTCTTTTGTGGTTAAGCATATCGTGATTGAGAGATTCTCAAAGAGCAGGATAGTCTGATTTATGTTTGTACACGTACATGCCGGAAAGATGCTAAATTTCAGCAGCGATTTTCATGATGATAAACATCAATAAACACAATAAGATTGTTATACTCTACTGTAGGACGGTCAGCCTAATTAAATGAACGCGCATGAAAAACTTTCCTGGAAAAAGGCAGGACAGGATATAAAATGAGCAGAAAACACTATGCTTTACATTGCAAATAAGCGTATTATGTAAATGCGTAGAAAATATTTTTGCAATTTAATAGGAGAATAATGCCACGCGCAGTGTTATTTCTGTGACTCTAATAATTATAATTATTAAATCGACCGAAGGCTATATTCAAGCGGTCATTTTTTATATTTAAATATAATGAGTAGGTACTAATTTTGCGACGCTGTTTTAATTCGACGTAGCTAGAAGAAAATAACAAATCAGAGACGGTATAAAAACATTTATGAACACAGCTCCCATCGTTGACAAAAATGAAGATAACACATTGGTGAGGCGCACTAATTTTTTATAATAAAAAATCAGAGAAGTTCTGCCTGGAAAGGCATAAGCCGACGAGGAATTAGATTATTGATGACCAAAACAAAAAAATTAGGAGACAAGCAAACGTCTATACGCATTTATTCAAATGTGTCCCTGGTAGTGGCTTTGATCACAAAGGTAAACACAAAGTTGAAGTACCAGGCACATCTGATGGGTGCTGTTCATGTGCATCTGACAAAATCATCCTTTGAACTTCTATTATATGCGCTTTAAAGTAAACTACAGAGTGGTTAGTAACCAAACCGTTGCGGTCGTCGGATGAAACACTATAATTTAGGCAAAACCGGACTCCTACGGTATGAACCTAGAAGAATAGCAGAGCAATTTTTAACTTTTCTCTGACCTCGAACAAAGAAGTCCATGCGCGAATGATTCGGATGGACATGGACACAGTATGCACCTACGCAGGAATCAGCTACACACTGGCATTTTGGGAAATATACTGACAGAACGAGTTTATTCGGGAAATATTCCGGCTGCAGTAAATGATTAAGTTAACTGACCATGCACGCATAGACACGAAAAAGTTGAAATAATGATCCTTTGTGCAATCCAACCAATTACTTCCATGAAATCACGAAGGCCTTGCTTGAGAAGATTTCAGATTAAAACTCGATCTTTTATTCAGATCAATTCGCTTTTGCACGAAGTGCGGATATTCAAAGACGAGACGAGAAAGGTCATCTAGGAAGACAGGAGTAGAATGATGGGAAATAATGCGTTGGACTTTAAGTACCTACCTACATATCCACATACGCATATACAATATAGAGGCATAGGTACTGCCTTAGCATAATGAATATAGAGCGTTAGATGGTAAATATATATTTATTCAGAAGTCCCTAGTATACAAAGACTCCCCGTTTAATCGGGACATACCAACATAGTAGAAATATGAATGCGCCCAATTTCTCAGAATCTGTAATAAAACTACTTAATCTGCCGCCCGCGTACAATAACGTTACAGTAAACCGGCGCGATTTGGATATATCAAGAGTGACAAATGAACGAGATGGAACATTCGAAAAACCGCACCACCACGTAATAAAGAGCAAATAAAGTAAGTGCACATTATGTATGTTTCATTTGACTTAGGGCAACCAATATTTTATTGGAAACAGTAGTAGCATTTGTATCTTGTGTCCCATGTATCTACTATGTACATTTGCATATCCATGAACATGCATACTTATATGTAGTTATGTGCCTACCCAGTGGCGGATCTAGGATATTCCTAAGGTAGGAGGTGGTACCGCAACTTTTACAAAAACAGTCAAAAATAGATCCAAAATTTCGTCCTTCACGCACAAAATAGCGTTTTTTGGCATTTTAAATTATATTCTTTTACTTAAAATCCCTTTTAACGCAAATTCTTTTCAAAAAATTTTTGAAATTTTTTGTAAATTTTGTACAAAAAATTTATAAATTCCTTTGACTTCAACGAAAATCTGGCGCGAAGCGCAGGAAAATTTGTGAAATCTAGGTGGATAGACGTTTAAAACTTGATGTACTACTCGATATCCTGTATTTGCAGCATTTGACACGAGATGTCGAAAATTTTTGATTGAAAATAGAAGAAAACTATGCTAGAATAGCTGTTTCTGTTGTTAAAATTGTTTGGAAACCTATTTTACGAGCAAAAATGGCTCCTAGGTCGCCAAGGAAGTAAATAAATGTTTAATAGGTATAATCCGGCGCGCAGCGCCGAAAAATTCGAGAAATTATGGTTACTGACGGCCAAAAATAATTGCAAATTACATATCCATTCTTTAACTCGCCAAATATTTTTGGCTAATGGGAAGGGGGCGGCCGCCTCCTTTTCGCCCCCTTAAATTCGCCCATGTACCTACCTCGTAATATGCAAGCATGATTTCATGAATCGACGATTAGCAAATGACTGTCAATGAATGTTCTTGCGAAACAGATAATAAAAAGTTGTGTGCGTTAATATTTCGACACTGATGAAAATATAAAGTGCCACCTAATGGAAAAATATTCATACAGTGCCATTGATTCATTTTCAAATAAAAATGTATAGATTTTATCCAATTCTTTTTACTCTGAATTTCTCGTATATTTCCTATCCTTTGTAAAGAAATGTTGATACTTATTTTTGAGCACATCAATAGAGCAGCTGACATGGGTGGAAAATTATTTTTTTGACGATGTTTAGCGTTATATTGAATTCATTCGAACAGCTATCTTTATTATCACACATTTATTTTTCATAAATCCCTGTGGAGCGGTCTATATTGCGTTAGCCGAAAACCCATAATGAACAATAGTACAACTGCACCTATACAAAATACATATGCCTCGCCAGCTTTTTAACACCGTCACATCGGTCGAACACAAACTAATGGAAATTGAACCCTTTTATCACACGGAGTCATTTTTGTTCTTTCGATTCTTTCAAGTCAGAATATTCAAAATGAAAAAATGGTTAAACATTACATACAAACCACACATGCATGCAGGACTATGATTCAAATCCATTATAGTCGTTTTTATTGCTTATTTTCGCTCCTACTAATTTCTTAGAAAAGCACGGTAGGCATTCGAAGAAATATTTTGTCGTCAAGTTTCTTTGCATTTCAAGCAGGGATTTAATTGTCATGTGTATGTATAAATTCGGTAATATGTTTTATAACTGACGAATTAGCGAATACCTACATTTATTATAAATATTATTACCTTTACCGTTAGGTTATTATCACTACAATTAACATTATCACCAATATTATTTTATCACGATAATAATAATAATAATAATAATTATTATTATTATTATCATATATTATTATTATTATTATTATTATTATTATTATTATTATTATTACTACTATTATTATTATTATTATTATTATTACTATTATTATTATTATTACTAGTATTTTTATTATTATCATTAGTATTATTAATATCATTATTATTATTAATATTATTAATTTTATTATAATTCTTATAATAATATCACGAATAATAATTATAATTATAATTATCATTATTGTTAGGCATAACTTCGATTTTTTTCTAAAAACGTAACTTCAAACCCTTATAACCACAACGAAAATTTATTTTCATAAAAAATAGACAGTATATTCTTATCAGCATCTCAAACTGCAAAATACATTTCTTTGAGGTACGATTAATTTTTGACGTGTCCCGATAATGGTCGATTCTCTCAGAAATGGCTCTTAATAACTGTCGCAGCAAGAGAAAATGTACCTACATCATCTCATCATGCTAGCGTGCGTAACACTAATAATCCGCTTTTCCGAGTATATTTGTCCTTTTTTGTTCCATCGAAGTATTTTTCTTTGCTAGTACCCTGCTTTTAAATAGCAAGGTTTTAGTAAACTCAAACGGCAACATGCAAAGATAATGACAGCAGTAAATGTGGAAAACAAGATTGTTCTGAAGATCAGCATTTTCTTTTTTAAACAAGTCAATTTTGTTTTCACTGTGAACTTTAAGAAAATACTCTGTGTAAAGAACATTTCCGCTCAAACCCGTAATTCTGACGCTTCATAAAACATTTCGCGAAAATTAAGCTTCTGCAACGTTCTTGAACTAAAATTCATTTTCAATGTAAACTTCACACAACTACCACGTGTGAAGCAAGAAATTTTACAGTCAGATTTTAAATTCTGACGTTACGGAAAACAAATTGAAAAATTCGCCTTTTGCAATACTCTTGAACTAAAATTAGTTTTCGCTGTAAACTTTGCACAACTACTGGGTGTAAAGAAGTCATACAGTCGAGTCCGTAATTCTCGCGTTAAGAAGATAAATCTGGACAAAATTCGCATTTTGCAAGGCTCTGAAAGTAAAATAAATTTTTAGTGTTTACTTTACAGCTCTGCCATGACTGAATAGTGTGAACCTCACACAACTTTGAGTGTAAACAAAACTAACAGTCAGATTAGTAATCCTGACGTAACGGAGAACATTTTGAAAAATTCACATTCTGCAATGTGTTGGTAGTAAAGCAATTTTTTAGTGCAGACTTTATACCTCCACAATAACTGAAAAGTGTAAATTTCACATAATTACAAGGTGTAGAGAAATCAAACAATCAGACTCATAATCATGACGTTCCTGAGAACATTTTGAAAAAATTCCGTTTTGCAACGCTCTAGAAGTTAAATGACTTTTAACTGTAAACTTTACGCTTCTACAATAACTTAATATTTCGTGTAATTAATCGCGCCTATGCGCATGCGTGATCCTCGATGGTTAGTACATATTAATCATTATGATCGTGACTCAACTCATATCGGGAGAAGTTGACAGACAAAAATCTGACTGAAACGTCTTTTTCCACCCAAAAATTACAAGTTTACACCTCCAACACTAACTCAGTATTGAGCGTTAAGAAAAGCGACCAAGTGCGATGTTTAACCACTAGCATACGTAAAATTTTTAGAATAGTTTGCATCATCCGATTCATAAGCGGAGTAGTTGACTGACAAAAACATGTTTTTCACCCGACTTTAAACTTTAGACCATTATAACTAAATCTGTATTGAGTTTAAAGAAACGCGTTTAAGTGCGATTTGTAAACGCTTAAACTTACTTTATTTCTGTAATACTTCGCACGTCCCTATCGAAGCGGTTGACAAACTAAAAGGAGGTAAAATCGGCTTTTTTGTCCACCAGCAGATTGTAAACTTTACACTGATAAAACTAAATCCGTATTGGTTTTATATCAATCCGGTCAAGTTTAACGTGTAGCCTTTGGATCGTAGTACTTTTCCAACAGGAAGTTTATATCGGACTCTTAATTGGAGAAGTTGACAGACACAAAAAGGTCGAAAATGCGACCAAATGTGTACAAACAATCAGAGATTTTTGCATTCTTTACACTGTCACTATACAAATAAATCACATTTCGGACAAATTTGACATCGAGATTACTCTATTCCCTACATTAAAAAAACGGACTAAACAGAAAGCAAAACCGAGTTATGTAGTGGCGAGACTTGGTCAAAACTGAGTTGTAGTACACTCATTGCAAGCTGGCTATTAAGTGTAAACAAAAACAAAGTCTAATTGCACATTTTTTAATTGTCCATCTCTTAAAAAATCGCACCTCCCAAAATGTCCAGTGTTGCTGTAGGGGCCCCCTCATATGTTAGGGTTAATAAGTTTATTATGGGTACGCGCTAACGCGCTACCTATGATGGATATGCCACTGCCTGCACTACATAAATTTCCGTTTGAAAAGCAAACGTGCAATGATTTTATTCTGATAAAAATGTGGGTACATTTCAGTGAAACCTACTTAGAATAATGATGTATGAACGTCAAGTCAGTTCATGGGTAAGAAACAAGATCCACGAATTGTCTACGATACGAATGAGCGATAATCTCGTGCCACTCTAACGAATCAGCTAATCCTGCGCTACACACGTCGAGCCTACAAACATGAGCCTAGTTTAGGTTTTCCTACTTTTTAACCAAGCCTCAGTAAAGATACGAGGTCAGATTAAAACCGGTTCTAAGTACAGAATTAAATTAGGTTTTTAAACGAACCTATTGTCAATGCTCAAACATGAGACGACAAGAAAGATTTCTGTCAGTATTGATCACGTACATCAGTAAAGCAAGAGAATATTGAAACCAGACCCTGCGGCTCAGTGTTCAGGTTCGAAATCTGAAAATTCAACATCGCGTCGCGTTCGAATTTTGCTAATAACGAATCTTGGGTAAGCAGATAATCGGGTAGCTATACACTGAAGGAAACTAGCATTTTTAAAACAGAGGAATCAGATTCGGAAAGCATATTTATTAAAAACTCGGGTGGCGGAGGAGGAAGAAAAGATCGATACGAAACCAAATAGATAACAGACCAACGGTATAAACTTCAGGATAAAAATAATCGATAAAACCATTTCATAAGTTGCGTTGTAAAAAGTCCAACACAGTAGCTTCCATATGCAAGACGGTGTCGAAGCTGCGCACGGCGTGTCGTTCCTGCGGGTAAATTTGCAGTTGGTAAGGTTTTGCGTGTTTGAGCAACGCGTCGATCAGCTGCGAAGTGTGCACGAAATGGACATTGTCGTCGATTAATCCGTGCAACAAAAGCAGGCGTCCCGGCTGATCGGGCAGTTGGCGCACGTAAGTGAGCACAGAGCTGGCTTCGTAGTGACTCTTAGTGGCGTCCTGGTCGTTTGGGGGCTGTGGTAAACCCATAAAACGCTCCGTATAGCCCGTGTCGTAATGCTCCCAAGAAGTGACCGGAGCACCAGCCACGGCTACCTGAACAACGAAGGCAGTTTGACGCATAAAAATTTGGCTGTGTCCAGCAGGCACGTATCTCTGGGGGGAATGGGGGAGGGGTGGGTTCAAACCCCCCAAAAAATTCAGAAAATCGGAAAAATAGGACTTTTTAAACGTTATTTTGTGCTATTTTTGGCCTTTTTGGGCTTAGTCCCTCAAAATTAGTGTTGATTCACCAAAATAGGACGGCCAGCTACGTGCGTGGTGTCCTGACATGCACAGCATTGGAACTCTTGTGTTGAACCAAAAACTTTTTATATAAAATGCTTGTTATGGGCTCAAAAACGATGGGTAAGCGTCAAAAATGCCATGTTTAGACCTTTTTGACAACGAATACACTTTCTGTCTATAACACATTAGCATCAAATAATTTGAAAAAAACGAATAATTGAACAACGTCATAGTAAAAAATGAATATAAAAATTCGAATTTTTGAGCCAAAAAATCGCTAAAATTCTTAAAAATAACAACTTTTCCAGGAATTTATTGAAAAATTGCGTTGCACCTCCTGAGAACTTAAAAATCCCTCGTAGACCCACAAAATTAAATTTTCTTTCTCGTTTTCTCGATGCCAATGAATAGAACTTGGTGAGAAGGAAATTCCACTTCCGGAAACTTTTGTTTGCACCGCAGACCCCATAATTTCGGCGTCGCCCACACATTGTCTCACCAAAAAGTCACAATTTCCTCCTAGTCCTATGTGCGCAATATTTATTTAGGCTTCTTGAAATTTGTCCAGTGAGCAGAAAATGCTCCCGTTATTATTTTATATTAGTTTGAAATGCTGCAAGGTGCATTTTAATTCAGATTTTTTAGAACGAATTATCAGTGACCCGTTAATATGTATTTATATAGGACGCGTTCTTCTACACTAAGAAAGTCCGCAGTTGGCCGAAATCAATGTTTTTCAAATCACTTGATGGTCTGTAGCCAAACAAAAATGTTCTGGTAACCTCAATTAATGATACAAGCTGTAAAATTATTCTTGGTTAGAGCATCAAATCAGATTTAAACAAAACAAAACTCGCCGATGAGCATTTTACAATAGAAAGACTACATAATTTCGACATTCAGCGAGGCAACAATAGAAACAAAGTTCAAAAGTTTAGCAAGTTAGTCGACTGTTTGTATGAAATCTTAGGTATTCATGCAGTTGAACTAAAATTTGCGCAATATGTTAATGCGTGGCAAACTGGGCAAAAATGACAACATTGTTTAACTTTTAGATGAAAATTGTTGAAGTTATTAGAAAAAACCAAGACCTTTTTTATGCGGAATCTTGCATGATCGACATGCGAGGAGAAGGCTTAATTTACACTGTGATCGGTCGGACTGGAATCATGAAGCTTTCTGAACTAGACTTCACAAATATCGACAAAACAAAGTTTTATAACTAATTTAAGATAAAATTTCAATTCAGTTTTCATCTACTAACTGTACGATTAAGTCACAAAAAATTTAAGCAAGATTTACAAGTAAGAATAGTGTCACAAACGAATATTAAAACTGTGTGCATGTGCGAGTGTTTACCTTGAATATATCGCTTTTCTTAGCAAGACCCATCAATGCAGCATATCCACCATACGACCAGCCAATAATGGCCACTCTAGTCAGATCTATGCACTTAGCAGTTTCACTAATGCATAAAAGACCTTCGACCTGATCATCTAATTCAACCGTACCCTGTGAATTAAAACAGGCAAAATAGAAAGTAGGGACAATTCAATAAATATTCTGGCTATAATCGGAAATTTGACAAGAATTTCGCTTTGAGCATAAGTGCGCAAGGTCAGGGTCGGCAGGGGGGGTTAAAATCTCAACCATCCAAAATATTTAATTTACCGTTCATAAATTTTTTGTTGTTTAAACGACCAAAACGGTCAAAATAGCCAATAAAACGTCTTTTCGTGATAATTTCGCATTTTTAGTCCATTTTGACTGCATTATATCCCTTTTAATGTTAAGAAATTCAGAAATCGATCAATTTTTGGTGCTTTTCTGAAAAAGAGGTACATAAAAGTACTAATTGATATTTTTACTGCTTTTGACCTCAAAAAAGATGCAAAAAACGTTCCGTCAGCTCAAAATCGCCGGACAGTACCTGTCTGGCTGACCCTACAGCGGGGTTAAACCCCCTCACCCCATGTGCACGTATGGCTCTGAGAACACACGTGTTCTTGGGGGGCTGACTCCCATAATAATGGCAACTGGCCCCCACAAAATAGCCGCGCCCCCCAGAATCGTCAATTTTTCTGCTAAAATGGTAAAAAGTGTGCCTTTTAAAGCATTTTTACCTAATTTTTAACTCAAAATTCTCAAATTTTCAGTTACACATTTTTGGACTATATCTTCTTTAATTGACTCGATATTTTTCAAATTTTTCTTATGTTTTTTTCCTAGAAAGAACGAGCATTGTCTGAAACGTCAAAAAATAGAGTTTTCGAAGTGTACCCATCGTCTGTAGCCAAAAAAGGCCCTTTTGGGCCCGACCCTCAGAATTCCCATGCTGTACATGTGTGCCTCAGACTGGGGTAATGTCCACACAAAATTGCAGTAAGCCATTTTAAATCAAAATACAATGTAAAATCAGGTACAATAATGTGCAAGTCGACATGATCTATCTCGAAATGGTACAATCAGCAATGATACCGCAAGTTATGAATGCTGTACCGAGAACATTCATTGAATTATTGAAAGTAATAATTATGAATTTAATAATAATTAAAAACGAATTAACTAATCATAAAAGAGCAAATGATTCATTCGAAAGTGGAGCTCATAGCAATGCTTCTTGCCCTATTAATATGCATGTATTATGTAGTCAAAGCTAGACCAGCCGAAAGACGGACGAGAAAGACTCAGCAAAATACTTTAAAGCGATATAAAAGACAATGCTTCCAAACGCTTTTTCTTTAAAATGTAATGCATAGCTTCGTTGTAAAAATTGACTTTATATATTAAGATGGTAAGAGGCTTACAGACTGGATATTTAAGGCCAAGAAATGATTATAACAGCAGAAAAAGGGCGATATTTTGTCGCCATCAATCTCACTATTATATTCATATATCAATTTATGTCACTGCTTACGGGACACAATTTCAATTGAACGCGCTGTAAACAACATTATTCATATACAACGTTGTCTCTACATATGCGAAAACGTTCAGCATTCCAAAATAGTCAAAAGTGTTTTTAATTTGAATGCCTGAGCATTAATCTGACTTAGAAAGAAACAAGTGAGACGCGTCCACATATGCACAACATGGTCAATCTGGGGAGGGGTCAAAAATTGAGCTTTTTTGGGGCCAAAATGACCTCAAAAACTAGTATAAGCACTAAAATAGCCTTAGAACAACGTTACTTTACAGTTTCTCATCAATTTGAAGTATTTTTAAAAAAATGTTCAATTTTCATCCGTTTTTGGTCTTCATTTTGCCTCATTTTTCCCTACAAAATGTTACATTTTTTTCATTCCGGGGGTACCACCAAACCCCCCAAGAGCATGCCAAGACGAGTCACTTCATATTTGATGCTTTAATCATTTTAAAATATTATTCTTGCAACAGACGCCGAACAACCTTAAGTACCGATTCGCTGACATATGCCGGTCAAGCTGCACAAAGTTTTATCTATTTTGCTTGATTTTGCAGAGCAATCAAAATGCTTCCTTTATTTTTTCGAAAGAGAGAAGAAATTAAAAAAGTATACTATTCCACTAAATACGTTATATTTATCAAATTAAAAGTACGCCATCATGAGTAATCGGAAAGAATGATGTGACAGTATAAAATTTAAATGTGACTGACTAATTGAGGTGTAGTAAATCAAAAATATCTGCTTACCATCTGATTCCATATTGCTTTTTCAAACGCTAAACCTCGGTTAGCTGAGCCCCTGCCATCTATCATAATAACGGCGTAACCAAGCGAAGTATACTTGGACACATTCATACAGCTATAAAAAACATGCTGCATGTTCGCAAAAATGACATTTCCTCATCACGCAAATCTGCCAATCTGCCAGATCTCTTTAATTTCTTATAGCGCGTGCAATATGCACGCATACATGTAATGGCTCAAAATTTTGTTGGGGCTCCCCGGCAATTTTTAGGTGGCGGGCTTTAGCTTAGGCCAAAAACACAAGTATTTTCCAAAATATTTCCAAAAACACAAGTATTTTCCAGAAATTTTTGGCCCATTCTTTATTCCAAAAAGAAGGGTGAAACATTTTCGGGCTTAGGGATGCAAAGACGACCAAATTCAGGTAGGTAGATCGGAGATCCCTCATCCCCCTGTTACATGTATGTATGCATGCATGTACGTTCCTTGCTTAATGATATCAGTAAAATGAATGTATGCATGAATCTGACATAAACAACTATGGAATGAGAGAAGACAATTCTAATCATTTTTTTCATGTCTCGAATTGGTAAAGTCATAATAAAGTTTTGAAGAAATTAAACAAAAAGTCACGTTTGCACGGGTAAGACTAAGGGAAGAAATAAAATCCAGAACTTTACTGACTATACATATCTAAAATTCTATGGCAGCATACAAATTTCGATAGCAAAACTCCTCTGCTGTTTTTGCTGAAAGTTGCAAAAATATATTCTTTTACAAAATAAAAATCATACCCGTTCATTTCCAGTAATTTTAAAGATAAAATTCAATTTGAAAATTACAATTTCATTTCCACGTTCAACATGAGATCGATAAAAAAGACATTCTATCAAACAGACGCGGCAGAATTCCAATTAAAATATTTAAGTGCAACATTTTTTGATGAGAGCCTTTTCTGTGCGAACAAAAATTATTTTGCTCATGTACATACATATATATATATATATATATATATATATATATATATATATATATATATATATATATATATATATATATATATATATATATACGCATCAGCAAACTTCAGTCTGCGAAAAACTTGCTGTTTAAAACACCGTTTCTTCGTTCTAAAATTAGTCAATAATAAAAAGAGAAGCGAAGCGCCAAAGTTTTACAACTATTCAGCTAAGCTAACACCATGCAAAACTGGATTAACAGGCTTGAGTGATCTGTATTACACACTCATAAGTCATCAAACCTAATCAAATTGCCGGAACATAACTGAATTTATCAAGAAACACTGATACGTACAAGCATTATAAATGAGACGATCACTTGAACATGAGTTGACGAATTTTATTTTAAACAACAGAAAACCATTTTGCTTTAATCAACAGGGAACAGTATCAAGTTGTTATAGTGCAGTACTTGTTTTCCGCTTAACATTCTTTATAAAACACAAAACTTAACCGCGTGCTTGGGGCTACAAGGATAGTTATTATGAAATTCGACGCAAAGTGCCTAAAATTCCCAAATTTTTACTCAAAAATGCTTAAAAACGCTAAATTTTCATAATTACGCCCAAAAACATTGTACAAAAATCGCTCCCAAAATCTTCATACGATCCTCAAAATCTGTATACCGCACAAAAATGAACCACGGCGCAAATTTGACCATACCTAGGTAACAATTCTTAACCAGCTGCACTTCTGGTCCGGCGTAAACGGAAAGAACAGTCGGATACAAGCGGTGCCGCTTGAAGTTCGTTGGTCGCCATAAACAAGCATAGTGAGTGAATCCGCTTTGTTTACCACGATAGGTAATGATTTCCGGCGCATGCTCTTCCTCCGCCAATGCTTCAAAAGAGATTCGGACTAAAAATTTGAGGGGTATCAAATTGATAAAAAAATAAAGGTCTTAGTAACCTTCTTCCGGTTTGACATCTGAACAAGTATCGTTCATTTTGATAGGCACTTCAGGCAGGCCAGCAGATAATGTGTATAAGAGATCGGCCTGAACCGGGCTCAGCGGACTTTCGCCAATTTCTCTACGGTTCGTGGATGACGGATAAGAAAGTCTATAAACAATACACTGGCCCAAACTCGACAAACTTGAACGAGTAGTGACCATAAAGTAGCCGCAAGAAGAAACTTCGAAAGGCCTTGGTTCCCTCCTAGTGGCGCCGTAACAAAAGCCCGGCTGAGTGAGACGATGTATAGGTCGACTCGATGAGCCATCAGTGTCCCAGCTAAGGCAGTATCTGTAACAAAACGAAACATGAATAATTTTATAGAGTTAGCGGCTCCGATCAGTTATTAATTTAATACTGTAGTATTTTTAACCTCGTGCATGGACAGAAAATTTCCAACGCCCAGGAACGTGATGAAAAACAGGTTTTTTAGGCAGCAAATCACTTTTGTAATAATTTAGATCGATCCAGCAATTGTGTATCTTTCATGAATAAGATTTTGTGTAATGGACAGATAAGTGGTACATACACATAATAACATTCATGCGCGGATTCAGAAGGGGCAGGGGGAGCGGCCGTCCCCTATCGCCAAAAATTATTTGGGCGCAATAGAGAATAATGTGCACTTTTTGATGATCTTAGCCACTTTTTATCACGATTTTTTAAATTTTCTCGGCGTTTCGCACCGGATAGTACTCATTCATGACATTTGCTGATTTTCCTGCATTTTAAAAACTTCATTTTTACGTTAGCAGAGTAGTTCACGTACAGAAAAGGGATTTTTTATTTCTTACACTGATTTCACGAGTATTTTTTCGGTGCTTTATTCCGATTTTTGCATTTTCTCCGGACCACAAATGATTCTGTCTACCAAAAGACGAAAAAATCGTGACTTTTACCATAATGTACGGATTTTTCGAACAATTTTCGACACTATTGGGGAAAATACTGGATTCGCCACTGATTAGAAGTTTAGCTCAAGCGCGGCCGAAAAAGTAATTTTTCATAGTCTATCAACAGCAAATAAAATTTTTTCTCGAAAAGTTTGAATTTTATTATCTTAATGGATAGAGCATGTTTGGGAACGTCATGAAATGCAATTTATTTCGTGTACCGACGAAGAATTCTCGAAATATAGAGTGAACAATTTCCGACCGCCCTCTGACAAATATCCCGAGTTCTGCGTACGCCCCTCGTTACAATCATACATGATCGGGGGAGAGAAGGGGATTAAAGGAGTTTCACCCCCCAGAAAATGTCTAACTCCCAAATATTTTTTCGCCCCTTTGAATTCGCAATTTTCCGAAAAATTCCAAAAAGTTCGTAGAAAAGGTGGTGTTTTAAATGTTTTTAGCTATCTGTTTGCTCAAAAGTGTCGACATCTGAGTAACGCTTTTCAACTAGAGAAAAATAAAATGTACTGTAATGAATCTTACATATGGCTTTCAATGGGCGTGTCCTTGAATCCGAGGAAAAAGATCAACCGTCTGTTGTTGTCGATATGAGGCTAAATTTATTTGAAAAATTTAAATATCTAGAACAGTTAGCATAGACGCACAAGGTCAGGGTTGGCAGGGAGTGTACAATCCCAGAAATCCAGGCCAGAAAATTTAGTTTTCACACCTTTTTTGCTAGTCATGCGACGACAATAGTCAACATAGCCTATATAAAACACTTTTCATTGGAAATACCGCATTTTGAAGCATTTTAAGTCCATTTTGACTACATTACATCCCTATTAACACTACAGCACGTGGTAGCCTCGCATACCTTGATTTTTTTTTCGAAATTGATCAATTTGGCGATAAAATATGCTTTTGTAGACTATTTTGACACAATCTTGGGCGATTTTTGAATAAACAGCATACATAATCTTGGGTGGGGGGCGTTTCACCTGTCCACATCGATTTTTTCATCTCCCCCACATTCGCGATTTTTCAAAACTTTCCAGAACTTTCTAAAAATTTGTAGAAAAGGTGCTGTTTTTTAGCGTTAAGGCATCTATGTTCTTAAAAGTGACCATAATTTATTCAATTTGTTCGATTTTATGAAATTTTTGTTTTTATGCCCTAGAAAGATAGAGCGTCGTCAGAAACGCCGAAAAACGATGTTATTGACGCGTATCCCTTATTTTTGAGTCCGAAAAAAGCACTTTAAAATTTCAAACTTTCCAAAAATTTTTAAGCTGTGCATGTCTGATTAACATAACATAACATTATGAATTCGGTGCGAAACGTCTGGAAAATATTGACATTATTAGTGTTTTTGTCCTCAAAGATAATACAGAATATGTTCTTTCAGCTAAAAATCACAGGATAATACCTGTCTGTCTGACCCTTCGGCGGAGGTAATATCCTATTCTCACCCCTCTGTGCATGTAAGACAGATAGGTAGAAACGAAATTCAGCGCAGGACGAATACATGATATGACAAAAAGAAACAAAATTATAAAAAAATAAAAAATTAACGATGTATTTAAAAATTTGAAAAAAGATGAAATAAAATTTTTTCTCTTTCTTAGAACGTGGTAGCCTCGCGTACCTACTTTGAATTGAGTCAATGGAAAATCTTACTAGAAAAAGAAGCAATTGAACCTAATAATAAATGATCGAAATTTCTAGAAAAATCTAAAGTGCAAATTATGAAATTTAATAATTTTATCCACTTTCATATTTGAAACAATTATGAGGCCACCAACCAACAGTGCTCAATAAGGTTCAACTAATTCGATTGAATTGTTCCATACTGATCCACTTCAAACTTGGCTACACTCGCTGAAAATTGAACTGGAAGCAATAAATGCTTCTTTCTTAAAAGGTTTTTGAAAAAGCACAAAAATTGAGAAACTGCTCATACGCATACCTGGGCGTGGGGAGGGTTAGGGGTATGCACCCCCAGAACCAAAATACCCCTCCAGAATTCAATTTTTGGACATTTTTTTTATTTCCACAATTTTTTGATGCCAATAGATAGTGCTAGATGAGAAACGTTGAAAAAGTCTGTTTTCTCGCCATACCACCATTTTTAAGGCCATTTTTTGACCTTTGAAAAAATCTTGCCCCCCCTTCCCAGAAGTTTGGTGCCGCCTACCTATGCTCGCACATATGCAGAGTTCTCGCTTCGAAATAACATGTAAAAGCCCTAAAATTTGTTAAAGATTGATCGGCCTATGTTAAAGCGTAGTCGTTACACATTCGGTCACTGAGCCAAAAGTTGAACGGAACGGACGGATCGTTTGAACAGGAATACGTTTTTTACAGTGTGTTTTTGCTTTTGTTTTCAATTTATGCAGTAAGTTTTTGTTTTTTGTTTTTAATTTTTTCCTTCATTTAGATCCGTGAAACTTTTTAAAGCTGGACAACCATTGTACCATTTTTTGGACCTGGTCAACCACTTTCAGGGTGAAAAAACCACATTTCAAAGCTGAAAAACCACTTTCTGGACAAAAAAACACTTTTTTGAGCTAGACAACCACTTTCTGGACCAGAAAAATCACATTTACAAGCAGTTTTTGCACGTTTACAAGCAGTTTTTGCACGTTTACAACCAGTTTTTGCACGTTTTCCACCACTTTCGAGCTAAACAATAGACAAACTACTTTTTGAAAGTATATCTATACGAAAAAACAGGCTACTCTGCTTTTTCCTAAATGATTTTAATGATTCTCATACTGATGCACTCCTTTAGTGCTTATCAGCATGTGTTTCCGATAGACTGACCTTGGAAGCTGACTGCCCTCCTAAGAATGGTCGGTCATTCTACCAGTTTTGAGACATCTAATAAATTATTATCTTAATTTACAGGGTGTTAGGAAAAAATGGTACATTATTATTTTTTAATAACTTTTTTATCACTCGGGCAAAGTTGACAAAGCTTTCCACAAATGACCAAATATATATCGTCAACCTTGTGCTAAGAGTTCGTTGTCGCACTGTATACATAGCTGAAACTACAGTGCAAATTCAAGCATGTACCTTGACCCAGATTCATACACCACATTCCGTCTAGATAACGCTAAGTGTCGTACACACTTATATATGTATATAATAGATGTCAGGATTTGTTTAAGTAGCTCAAGAAGGTTGATACACAGTGATATTTAAACGAAAACAATATTAAGATGGCGCTGAAAGCGTAATTCGGATTTAGAGTGCTCACTGATCTTATTATCAATCTTGCCTTAATATTGCACATTTCCTAAGAAAAATAAATTAGACCAGGTTTGAAAAGCTGCTGTAACGTTATTTTCTTCAAAAGCATAAATATAGATTGAGGGGCATCTCTTTGAGCAAAAATAATTTATTTCAAGCAGGATTCGGCATGACTTTACAGTCATTAATTTTATTATAGCATCACACATTGCTGCGCAAATTTTGAAGACAATAAATTCGTGCAAGGAATGCTTCGAACTTTCAACAACACATATTTCTTGATTTAAAATTACTACGTAATATTCAGAGAACACATAAATTATAAACTAAAAGTTATGAAAGGTCATAGCACAAATTCCTGATCAGAGGATTGGTAAAGCAGGTAGATGCACCAACCATGCATTCTAAAAATGGAAAATTTACAGAAGTGAATTCGTGGTTGAGTTTGGTTAACAAAGCGCCAGGCAACTATCACCAAGCGATATACTGTACTTTTTTGCTAGCATATTTAGGGATAGTTAAGCCATAAACTAGCAAAAAAACTTCTTACAGTTTCCCAATTTTCGTAGTTTCTACTAAAAACCCAATTTGCGTATTTTTTCTAAAAACAAAATGTACCCTTTTCCGAACACCCTGCAAGCTTCAAAATAATCAATCAATTCTGCCAAACTAGAGCATCAGAAAGCGCAAGAAAATCAATGTTCGACAGTAAAGTCTGATGGATAGAAAGGAATAGCTAATGAACAAAGAAAAAGAACATACCTCGGCTTTGCGGCAAACTTCCCATTCGCCAGAGGTAAGAGCCATTTCCTGATATCGATTCCTCGTAAAGTAATCAGGGCATTGCTCATCCAAAGAAGACCGATACGCATTATCTGGACTCGATTCGACTAAGTACAAATGGCTGAATCCCGTTTTAGACGAACACCACAGAAATTTCTTCAATGCAGTCGATTGTTCAATAATAGTGAAATAATTGTGATGCTGAACAACAATACACAAGGGCATACATAATTCACCACAAATGATTCCAGTCATTGGACGCGTATGAGAAGGGATAGGGGATCCCCCAATGAAAGTCGACCGTCCCCCCATCCATTCAAAGCCAGAAAATTTTCGACCCTCACAGATTTTTGAAAAAATCTAATTTTTGGCCGTGTTTAGGTGTTTTTTGGCCGTTTTGGCCAAAAATTGGAGGTCATTTACCCCCCCCCTAAAAATGGCCGCGGACTCCTCACCCTAAAGTTCGGGCCGTTGCATGTACGATTAGAAGACAGTAAAAATGCTACTTTACGCATAATCACGAATTTTTCTGACTATTGTTGACAATTTCTGAAAAGCTGGGTTACCGCTTCCTTGACAGGAAATCTCAGATCTGCTAATAGGAGAAAAACAGTCATTCGCCTATGCCCTTCAAATCAGAAGAGACGAAACCGACTGATAGGTCAATATAGGCAAAGCTGCAAATATCGAACGGAATTGTTAAAACTGAAAAACGACGACAAATAATAAATGTGTTGCGTCCATACATGATCTCGCGGGGTTTCAGCCCCCAGAAAATTTTTGACTCCCCAGAATTCGCAATTTCTTAAGGTTTCCGAAAAATTTGTAGAAAAGGTGCCTTTTAAGTACTGTTTTTTATTCTTGAACAACAAAGATTTTGAGGCTTGTACAAAGATTTTTGGAGCGATCTTTGTACATCTTTGTACACAAAGTATAGACAGTTGTTGGCCGATTTTCGATTGTACAAAAAAATCGAAGTTTTTTATACAAAAAAAGAAAACATTGCTCGATTTTTTGATTTTTTTCGAATTTCGCAAATCCACTATTTTTGAGCCCAAAAAGAGAACTTTATAATTTCAACCCTAAAATTCCTATGCCGTGCATGTCTGCTCGAGCCGTATTACGAACTTTTCGTACTTTTATTAACAAGTCTGGAGTTTCTTCTTCGTATAATATAACCACGTTCGGTGCTTGCATGGATCCATTGCTCGAAGACGTTTCCATGTTTTCCGCTACAAACGAAGTCAATGGTATTGAGACAATAGCCAACTTGCGTTGAAGTCGCGATATTATTTGAATCCATACCCTGTATTAATGTACACACGTATTCAATTACGTAAGCAAGCAATTTAGATGTGGAAAGTGGAAATTGAAATAAACATGGTTGTAAGCATACACGATCTTAATAGGCAACCCCCAGGAAAATTTTCACCCATCCAGAATTCGTGATTTTTCATAATATTCTAAAAATTCTCTGAAAATTCGTAGAAAAGGTGCTTCTTAAGCGTTTTTAGGCATCTATCTGCTCAAAAGTGTCGAATTTTCGGCGCTTCGCGCCATGTACTCATGTTTTAACTGTATTTTGTTCGATTAGTTCAATATTTCCTGATTTTTTCAAATTTTTTAAAATGTTTTTATGCTCTAAAAAGATAGAGCACCGACAGTAACGCCGAATAATGATGTTTTTTACGCGAATCCAATATTTTTTGGTCCAAAAAGACACTTTAAAATTACACCGCC
Source organism: Mermis nigrescens (assembly GCA_036768485.1). Lineage (NCBI taxonomy): Eukaryota > Metazoa > Nematoda > Enoplea > Mermithida > Mermithidae > Mermis > Mermis nigrescens. Next base: position 38,334,222 of record JAVLUZ010000154.1, read on the forward strand.
CCCTAGAAGTCCCATTCTGTGCACGCCTAATTGTAAGTCATATTAGAAGCAAAGTTTGTACGTTGACTGATGCGCAAAAGAAGTAAAAACTGCACTTTGAGTCGAGAATAAAGATGTATAAATTTGTTCAATCTTTCATTTTGTGCGTCGACTGACTATTCTGTTAGGCCTGATTTCGAACTTGGCCATAATACTTGAAGGTGACAACCCTATCCACAATACGATAGATAAGAGAGACATAAATGAACAACGTATGTTGGGGTAGCCGGAGGGGGGAGTGAAATCTAGCCATAGCCACGTATTAAATGATGGTCACAAAACGTTGTTTATCACTTATTGTACATAAGTTGTCATTACGATCTTTCATCAACCCGTTAAAATATTTTTGGCCGTTGTAATACGGATAGCATCATATAAAAAAAATAAATAAAATAGCATAACGACCGTACAACTTAAAAAAATTAATCTTTGTGAAATAAACCAAGTAAGGTGAATAAATAATTTGATAAATAAGTAAGATTTTCACGCAATAAATTCAAAATTATATTGCGCATTTCCCATAAATAACCGGACACATTACCTCGTTTGGCTTGAGTAAAACCCCTCTAATATCCTTATGCCCAGTTTGGATAGATACAGGTATCGTACGAGTGATAGATAGAAAGTCAGAAAGAGGCAGGCCGCCCATTCTTATGAACTTGGCAGCTTTCGTACATAATAATGATAAACATCCATGAAAATGCTCGATTTTCGATCCATATTTAATTTCAATCATAACTTGAGAAGCATAATTGATTGAGAACACGACCTAAAACAGACGATCATGACATGTGGAACACAAGACTCAAGCATCTAAGTGCAGCATTAAAGATAAGGTCTTCCTACTCGCTTCCATCACAGGTCCATCCAGCTCTAATCATATATTCGGCCCAGGGAAACATTGACCGTATATCATGATAACATGCTAAAATTTTTGATTCAACCTAAAATCAAGAGAACACGTCACGTTTTATAGAAGAAGATTGTGGAAGATTCAAGCATGGGCGGATTTAAGCAGGTACGATCGCCCCCCATCGGTCTAAAATATTGGGCGAGATAAAGAATCGATATATAATTTGCAATAATTTCCGGCCGTCATTGGTCATAATTCTCAAATTTTTTCGGTGCTCCGCGCCGCATAATATCTATTGATGACATTTATTTACTTTCTTGACGACCGCAATTCATATTTTTGCTCGGGGAAATAGGTTTAAAACGATTTCAAAAGCAGAAACAGCTTTTCAGCCTGATTTTTTTCTATTTTCACGCATGATTTTCAAAAAATTTTCAACATTTTAAGTCAAATGCTACAAATGCAGGTGATAGAGCAGTAACTCAGGCTTCTAAACGTTCTCCCGCCTTAATTTCACAAATTTTTCGGCGCTCCGCGCCAGACTTTCGTTAAAGTCTAAGAAATTTAATGATTTTTTTCGAGCAAAATTACCGAAAATTCTAAAATCTTTCGGAAAATGTTACGCTAAAATAGATTTTAAATAAAAGTAGAGAAGGCAAGATATCGAAAAAACGCTATTTCGCAAATGAAGGACAAATTTTTGGACCTATTTTGACTGTTTTTGGAAAAGATGAGGTACCGCGCTATCTTAGGAAAATCCTAGATCCGCCACTGGATTCAAGGAAACATATTTGTAGAAAAATTAAATTTCATTTAAAGTCCAGACGAAAAGAAAAAATGTTTTCAAGCACATTAGGGCTCATCTATCTTTGCAATTAAGCTTTATAGGTTAAATAAGAAAATAGATTAAATTGACTGAGCTGAAAGTCATCACCATCATCTAACGAAGATAATAAGAACGGAAATAAATTGGATACTAAAAACAGAACAGATTTTAAGCTACATTGGAGACTATAAGGCATTTGAAGTTAGATACATCTTCCACATGATGCGTTGCAAGATGCCCCAATATTCGAAATACGATTTATTTATAAAATAATCGATACATTATTCCTTAAAAGTATTCTTCAGATCATTAAGACTATGAACCTAACGCACCTTTGTTATATTTTTGTCATTCTAACAAGGATCTTTGCTTTACTCTTTTTATAAACAAGAATTCTTTATCAAGGACAGAGTCAGTTCCTGAAAAATCTCATGGGGCGCCTAATTTTCATTTGTGGAAAATGAAGATTGCTAAATTTTTAATTTTATCACAAGATATTAGTTACTTAGGAATCTTCGATAACGACGAAGTGTGTGAACGTTCTGCTAATACGAATCAGGTTACACTGCGTATTCTATAGACATGAAAGAAAAGCCTTGGATAAGGATTCGCAGTAAAATCGACAAATTAAAAGATAACTATCCTTTTGAGACATAGTGAGCCGCAAAAATAAATAGCTCAAGGCACGATATGAAATCTATGGAATTTATTTCGTATTTGAGCAAAATTAAATCAAATCAAATAAAATTAAAAAAATGTCATGATGTAAATAAAAACCGAACGAAATTCTACACGAGCTTTCGGAATTTAAAAAATATTCCATATCAGAAAATAGTACACCTAATTAACAATTATACCCGTCTCATTGCAACGTAATGTATACAAGAGACAGGAAAGTGTGTTATATCTTACTTATACCTGATTTGATGGAGATGCGGAGCCAAATAGGGTCAATTCAAGTAGCTTTATATTCCATCTGACGTTGGGCTTGCCTATTATTAAGAAAATTTGAATGTTCATTGTTTGGAAATCAATAAGTTGATCTACTTTTCGTTATAAAGTGACACGAAAAGCAAAAACGAACAGATTCAAATAAAGAAAACGTGAATTAAAAAGAAAGACCTTTATTTATTTGTATGCTTTGCTATGCGACGTATAACCGAAGCATTGTTAGAGACTAACCTGGCTTTGGATATCGCATCAATTCGACAGCGTCGGACAACTCCGCCGGACAATTTAAACTCAAAACTTGAACATCGCTAGCATCGTTTTCTTCGTACAATATGTAAAATTTATCATCTGTAAGCCGAGAATTATGAAAATCGATGTGTAGCTAAATTAAGATATCAAAAATAAAACTTTTAGCAACCGGGCACCACCAATATCCCGTTAGACGTTCGAACTCCTCTTGAATTATAAATGATGCTACGCCAACGCTTTTGGGCTTATTTTTCCCACCCCCTGGAAGAAAGAAATCAAACGCATATTATAGATACATTAATTCATGTCTCGGCACTCAATAAAAATCAAGAAATCATTGGTGGGATGAATAGTAAAGGCTTATTTGCCAAAGACACATCTATTTTTCTCTTACAATTTTTTTATTCTTCAAACATTTATCGTATTTGCCTAAAGGATCAGTCTATCGCTTTATAAAAAGGATTAACTATTTCTATTTTCTCATATCATACCATGCATACTAAGCAGCCTCTTAGCCCTTTTCTTGCAAAGAAATTATCTCACAATCAAGTGTTTTGGAGTTGACCAAATTTATTACGACGACATGTTCAGGCAAATTGTGCTTTCTTCTAACTATAAGGATAGCTTAGGACTAAAGAATATCTATATTTCCTGTTTCTGTAAGAACAGAACACGTAGTACCAAACCAATGTATGCACTGCATATTTCATGCAATGCACGCGGTTTTCTCTTTAATATAATTTATATGAAATAGGTCACAAAAGAGGCTCATAAGTTTGAAGAGCTGGTCAATATTTGAAAGGTCACCCTATAACTCGATATACTGTAGAACATCACTCAAACTGTATGAGTTTCAAACATTTTTGTAGTCAATTTAAATTTTTTGAAAACCGCCAAATTATTATATGAAATGAAACAAACTGTGTGTAATTATATTCATTATCTACAGCCTGTTTTTCAACCTAAAGCAAGAATTCGCTCTGAAAACTTAATTCTTTATTATTGAAGCACTCGACTTTTCCCTCACTCGACGGAGTAGATAGCTTCTTATAGGGCGAGCGATGAAGAAATTAAGTTTTACAGTTATAAGGAAATCGGTTTGTAGAGCTAAGCATGCACCAGGTCAAAAAATTACTATAAATTCAGACAAATATACGATAAATAGAAGAATGTTCCGATATTTCGAAAGAAATATTTAGTGGCTTACGCATAGTGCCGCTTTGAATAGACCAAATTGAAATTACATGAGGATGTACATAATCTACAGGTCGTCTCTGCTATGTACATATCTAATTGGGGTTTCAATATTTAAACAAGTATTTGCAAAAAACTGAAGTTAAAAGCTGTGCAGAATAAAGATTAAATTTTATCAACATTTAATTTAAAGCAAATGTGGCTAATGTATTTCATGTACGTATTGGTAGAATTAGTTTTTTTATAATCTTGGCGCCCCTGCTACCTATTCGCCAACAAGGAATATTCCAAACAAAGTAAAAGAAAATAGTTATTTCGTAGAGCATAGGAAATTATAGCTGTTGATTTTTGTTTAAAAATAGCATAAAAGTTCATTAATTTACATATATGTACATCTTAACGGGATCGCCATTCATTTTAACAATTTTATGCAAACGCTAGCTATCAAGGATCGTATTGAGGCTCGTCTCAACTGTAATTTGATCAAAGAAAAGCAAACAAGTATAAATATGCATTATCAGTTGCGTAATCTTATATCGTATTGATCACGGACTTTATGTAACATGACAAAAAAACACAAGGCTTCTGAAGATTTGGGGGCCAAAGCATTATAACAAAACGATATTCTCATATCTGATCAGTAAGCTTCAAAGAATTCTACACAGATTAGCCTTTGTAAACTGAATTTGCGTAAAACTGTACAAAACTTTGGCAGGTGAAAATATGATGCTTGCTGTTTAAAATTCATTTGTGTGCCTTCAATGCAATACATGTAATGACTTGAAAATTCAGGTGATGGGTCTCCGAATCGGGGGGTCGGAAGGGGGGGCGGAAGTCCAAATTTTTCAGGCTTTGGGGGATAGGTAGGACGAACAACTTTCGTTGTTCTAAATTATAAAAATGAAAACTGTTCATTTCGGTTAGTACTAATTCAGGGGTAGAGGGATTCCCCTCATCCAAAGTTGATCGTACACCCCCCCCCCGATATTTTTGCAAAAAAATGCGATTTTTGGCCAATTTATGTGTTTTTGGCCAATTTTGGCTAAAAATTGGAGGTCATTAGCCCCCACCCCAAATGGCCGGGATCTCCCTCCCTAAATTTTGAGTCGTTATATGTATAGTACCAACGATGATGAACAGAAGTTGGCTTGGCACGTGGCTGACAATTAATGTATCAGTTGTGTAGCTTTTCAACGAGTAAATCAATACATATTTCCTTTTTGTTACTGAATATTTATCCGCATAATTAATATTTTAAACAGTCACTTAGTATTTTTTAGAATCAAAACTTAAATTCTTATGCTGCTTAGCTACTTTTTAGCTATGTATAAATTACTTTTTAATCTCCACAGCTTCGCCACTGAAATTCAGCTACATACATACTTCCTTCAAACAATTCTCTAAAGCCTGACTTGAAAATTACTTGCAATGTAAAAAAATTGCACAAAAAAAATGCACCTGAAAACGTTAGCCGCTGCAAATGCGACCCGTATTGCAAGTATAAGTCGTCATTAATGACACAAGAGATAAGGTTTGAATTGGATGGACAAAACTGCGCATCCATCGGAGTGCCCTCGCATATTTTCGTCTGATTCACTTTTTCAAGGGAAGGGTGTTCAAACTGAAAAAGCAAGCACAGTAATCGAAGACGGGTGATCAGCTGAGACATTTTTATTGTACAGATTATTTGATATATTAAATATTCGAATTTATTTTAAAATAAATAATATATTGATTTTATGACATATTATTTCTAATTAATTCTATTATTAACTAATCCTTTTAAATTAATTAATTATATTACTTATTTTTTATTTTTTATTTACTACATTTTTTAAAAATAAGACTGAAACTTCCGCATTTATAGACCTTCAATTAAAGGCAACCCAGATTGTTTGCTTTCTAGGTTTAGGTTAAACGACTAAATGTTTGCAAGCTTGTTCTAACGGTAAAAAAGCGAATTGATTACTTAAATTAAAATCAAAGGCAATTATATTTATTCCAGTCTTTGAAATATGTAAAATAGTACTTTCATATGCATAACTTAATATATCTTATGGAAGACAAATAAAATGAATATTATAAATAGATACGAGTAGACAAAAAATAAATACATTACACATAATTCCTGCATAAATCTTACACAATCAGCATCAACCAATGTATACAGCTGTCCTGCGGACGAAAATAAAAAAGTAGACGTTGGTTCGTGGTACGTGTAAGAGCTTATACCCCCAACCAGTAATCTCAAGCGCTGCCTCAACAACTCTTCCTCCTTCGACATAGTTGCAGTCGATTCTGGGTCCTTAAAATGATTAGAAATGATGCCTATTTTTTCTACATCAGATAGTTCATAATGGCATCGTAATTCTGAATAGATCAGTTCTGCTCAGTTGCTTTTAAATCACATACTTTTATAGTTTTTTCGAAATTTATCAATTTTTTAGTTTGGACGATTAAAGGCTCCTGATTTCTGCGCTGTAAATGTATAATAAAGCAGATTGTTTCTGATGAGCGATGATTTAGTATATACGTCCCACATACATTTTTATATAACCAAAGAAAACAGCAAAGCATTGATCAATTTTATTACGTAATCGTGAATTCTCTCACAAAACCGTTACCTCTGTATACAATAAAATATTTTTCTCAACGCCCTACGGTAACAATCAAAAAAGAAGAGCAAAATGCAGATTAACCTTCGTTGTAGGACATACTTCGATAAATTTAAAACAGCCTTTTCTGCGCATTTGCCAACAATTTCTTTTAACATTATGATCGAAAACAGTAGCTTTTAAATATCTATTTATTATATTTGTTCTCGATTGACAGACAGCACGCAAATGCTCATATAAGTACTCATACCTACTTCTTTGCATCAATATCTCATCTGTACATGTAAAATACTTTGCTTAAAGAATTAAATTTAGAATAAACGACAATCGTATTAGGCAAAATAGAAGTATATGGATTACTGAAGCTAAATGTCTTTCATACATAGTATAATAATCTAGAAGCAAAAGCTTTTCAACTTGTCCAGAACTATCAAACTATCTCTTCTTTTTCAGCTGAAAACAGCATTATGTCCGACATTGTGTGCGTGCAGCTTGGTAAGACCCTTTTACAGTGGCGGATCTAGGATTTTCATAAGGAGGGAGCGGTATCCCAACTTTTCCAAGAATAGTCAACAATAGGTCCGAAAATTTGCCCTTAACGCGCAAAATGGCGTTTTTTCGGTGTTTTACATTATTTTTTTTACACAAAATCATTTTTGTTGCAATATTTTTTCTGGAAATTTTAAAATGTTCGGCAATTTTGTGCGAAAAAATATTAAATTTTTTTGACTTAAACAAAACTGGCGCGAAGCGCCGAGAAATTCATTTAATTAAGGCGGATAGACGTCTAGAAGCTTGATTTACTGCTTGATTTCCTGTATTTATCGGATTTGATGCGAAACATCGAAATTTTTAATTGAAAATCGAAGAAAAGTATGCAAAAATAGCTGTTTCTGCTATTAAAATTGTTTTGAAACCTACATGAACAGAAAATAGCTTCCAGGTCGCCAAGAAAGTAAATAAATGTCATCAATAAGTATCATTCGACGCCTGGCGCCGGGAAAATTTGAGGAATTATGGTCACTGACGACCAAAAATCATTGCAAATTGCATATCCATTCTTTATCTCGCCTGAAATTTTTATCTAACCCCTTAAATCAGCCCCTGCCCTTTTAGCAGCTATTGCAGTAAGGAATTTAAGATTTTGGGAAATCATTCTCGTGAACTAGATTGTTTTCCTAAATTTTGGACAAAATCAAAAAACCTATAACGGGACAATTAGCCCAATTGGCATGCAATGAAAGAAGAAGCATTTGCGCGAGTCAGTCAGTAATCGTTTTGAGGGTCAAACTTTTAAAAATAACAATGGTCATCCCCAAAAGACTGCTATTTAATCACATAAATCACGTTCAGTCAGTTAAATAATTCAGTTTAAACAATTTTTGCGGGGAAGAAGCTTCATTAAACTGTTACCAGCAGTGTTTTTTTGCACGGGCCTCTTTGCACCGCGCAAAAAACCTCACAAAATCCTTTTGCAAGACCGAAAATTTTTTTGTACAGTGTATTTTATATACAAAAATTTTCCGCACTTCGCGCGGTAGGATACTGTAGGTTTAGCCGTTATATCTTTCACACTATGTTTACCCTGAGAAAAACGACAGATTTGCGATTTCTGTAACGAATTTTCAGCACATTTAATGGTTTCTGCGGGAATTTAATGCTCAAAAAATAAAATGACATATTTTTCTAGCAATTCATGTTATAAGTATAAGTCGCACGGAGCGCGAAAATTTTTTTCTCATTTTCGAGCCAGAAAATCTTTAAAATGATAAAATGTAAAATTTTATTTGAAATGTTTATGCTGAAAATATCTATAGAGGTGAAGAAATCGCATGAAGCGCGAAACTTTGTTGGGATTTTCCAAAAAAGCACTTCAGATTTTTCACTTTCTAGCACTGAAAAATGAGTAAAAAACAACACTGTAATGCTAAAATTAAAATAGGGCTTCAATCGTCATAATTATCGAAATCCTGTTTAAAAACATATGAAAGCTCTGAAAATGGCATGAGTAAAAAATGAAAAAATAGCGTAATTACCTATTAACATGACGCAGAAAACTTAATTAACAATTTGTAGGCACTGTACAGTAAAACAAAAACCTAATGATTCGTTTAACCTGGTCTAGAAATTTACTACATTAGGGAAAAGTGTTGAAAAAAGGCATAAGACATCAAACACTAGTACCGAAAATCTTTGCATTTTTTCCAAAAAATGCTCATTTGAAACTTTTTGCACTTTTAAAATTGGGTGACCTTTGAAAAAAGTAAGACAAGCTAAAACAAGATCCACTTCTTGCTAATTTGGAAATGGAATACGCAAAGTAGAATAAGCCTGTCTGCATCAGAAATGAAAATAGGATGAAAAATTGAACTCAGTGGGCGTGCTAGAAAGACAATAAGATTTTTTGGTGTTGTCCGGCGCGGAGCATCGAAAATTTTTTGAAAATTTGATTTTAAAGTGACCTGGGCTTCCAAAAATCGACATATTTTACATTATTTTTGCCCAAATTTTTCTTTGCACCGTGCAAAGATCACCAAATTTTTTCTTTGCACGGGCCCAAAAAGTTTGCACTGTGCAAATAAAAAAACACTGGTTACCAGTATCATTCAATGTATTAATCAAAAGAATAAAAGCTCATTGAATCGTTTGAAGATGACTAAACATTTCATTTGTGTTTTTACTCTAATTTACATCAGCACATAATCTGAAGATTAAGATTAATTGCAGCAATTTTTTACACATAGAACTAACTTTTTCCGGTTCTTTTAGAAGCCTCCAATAGAGCGTCCTTTCAGAGTATGATTCAGACATCGAATTGTGGTTATCATCCGAACTATCAGGCAAATCCACATATAGTATGGCATTCTCAGCAGATTCACCAATGCGTCCCAATGAGTATAGCCTTAAGATGTCAACAAATCACAGCTTACCCATAAACTTCAATACGCTAGGGAACAAACAGTACAATAATATAACTTAATTGTGTCACTGTAATCTCGGAGTGCTATGGAAGAGGTCATTTTGACCGTGAATCTTATTTAAGCTTACATGTGCTCCTTCTTCGGAAAAACGTATCCTTCATTGAACAACGTTTTTTCTGCAAAAAGTCATCGATTACAGTCATATTTGATACGCAGATGACGAATATGACAGTCACGTTAAACAAAAACGCCGCGTACATCTAATTTTATATGCAAATTTATACGCATTGAACTAAACTGCTGACACACTCATCTAAACTGCCTACACACTCATCTTAAACTGCCAACTTAATTGGCTATTTTGCTGGTATCCCCATTCCTAATCACTGCATGAGGCTTCAGATTAATGCCAGATATGGGCTAAGCCTTGAGGCATAAATGGGCAAAATTGATTCGCTCGCTCCGCAATTTCCGCCCACTTATCTCAGGCTTAGCCCATGCGCTGGTACTAATGTGAAGGCACATAACTAAGCCTAAGCCTAAGCAAATGGTAACAACCGTCCTTGGTTGGTCTTAACCATTCTCTAGGCTTCGGCTCAGCTATATGCATCAACACTGGTGCCAGCGCATCGGCCAAGCCTGAGATAAATGGGCTAACATTGTTGTGCCAAAATTTAAAAATTAATAACAGAAAATTAAAAATAATACCCCCTATCAGGCCACAACCAGTCATGCGCAATTTCAAATTTTAATAAAATTTGCATAATTTTGCATCTATAATTAGATATACGCGTTTGTTAGAAATGACTATTATGCTCGTCATCACCATATCGAGTGAATATCATCGATGACTTTTGTAGGAAAATCATTGTTCAAGGATACTTTTTTCCGAAGGAGGAGACCAGGCACGTAGCTGGCAGTCTTATTTTGGGGGGACTAAGCCCAAAAAGGCCAAAAATAGCACAAAACGTTTAAAAAGTCATATTTTTCTGATTTTTCTGAATTTTGGGGGTTCCGAACCCCCTTTCCCCCAAAGATACGTGCCTGGTGGAGACGTGCTGGGATAATACCGTATTATTCTATGCATTCGTTGCGGATGGTAAAACCGGTTGCAAAATTGAAAGACGAGAGAGTAAATTCTTCTTACGATACGAGCGTTCAAATTGTACAAAATCAGCTAGCTAATAACCCAAACTAAACTACCTAGCTTCCTTTTAGATGAAAATTCTATCACACATTATTAAAAATTTCTTCTTCTTGTCTACGTTGTGACTTGCGTACGCTCATTCGCGATTTAAATTACTGTAGTTGATATAAAAACAGTTCTAATTTCCCTAAATACAAAAAAATCACCTCGTTCGTCCCGCCATGACATGATGCGCTAGGGTAAAATATGAAAATGACCACGTGCTGATAGCTTTGCTAGCACAAAGCCTGTGACGTCTACAATGCTCCACTAAGTCCGGAAACGACTTCGGAGGCGACCGGTGTCTCTAAAAAGTTTCTAGCAGAAAAGAATTCCATTTTAAAGGATTAAGACTTAAGCCAATCACAGGTAAATGCAATAAAAGTGTAAGGTAACCAGCATTGCCATTAACTAAACATGAGGCATTCACGCAGTTGGAGGTAATCTGCATCTCAATAAAATTTTGATGTTTCACAACTTTTTACCCTGCTATTAGCGATTATATGCCTTTAAGTGCAAGAACGCTTGAAAACAGAATTAAAAGGTCTATGGAGTGATTTATTGTAGGAGACAAGGAATTTGTGAAACAAGTTTTAGAGGCAAGAAGAGAGCATTAAAACAGAAAAGGGGAAGGAGATAGGAAGACACTAAAAATGACAAATGTCACTAATAGAAATTATTCCCCACAGTTAGGTATATTTTCTTATTATTATGTAACTACATTGATAGCTGATACCTACTTTCCGAGAAATAGGTTGATCGGACACCCGGAATTGACAGGAACTTGACATACAATTAACTTACAACGTGCAATCGTCGAACGTTTAGAGCCTGATCATGGTGCTTATAATCATCAGCAGACATTTCATCATCCGACGAATCCCCACCGTTGGACGACGTCATTACATCGTCATTTGAAAAAGCTACGTCGGCGTTGGTATGGTCTTCGGTCGATGTCATGATGAGTTCATTGAATTTAGGCTAAAAAATTTTCTTTTTATCGAGGAAGAAAATAGAGAAAAAATGTTTACACGAAAATTAGCTCTCAATGACTTTCAAGCATACGTAAATTCCTATTAACAAAAAAATTAGACGTACAAAACGTGAAATCGCAAATATCCAATTGAAAACATTGAATCATGTCTTTAGTTTCTGCAAGTCTACTGCGTTCAAGAGTTTTATTCTAAATTTTATAAGTCACGCATGAATTTGACAGCGGAAGCTGGACCCGCGCCGTTTTATGCAGAAAGGGGATAGAATAGTTCTAAAAAATTATATATTATCTATCATACATACTGAAACATAACACAAAAAGACTAATCGTTAAATGAATAAATTTTTCTTTAAAAAGACGTACGTACAACATTCAGCACGATATAATCTTTATTCATTGACCCAAAAATCATTTTTCAAGATTCCTGCTACTAACCACCAATTTCGCTGTGAATCCTGATTAAAGCTACATACTTATACGCAATAAAATATTATGAACTTGCCCGCATTCGATAAAAATTTTTAAAATTAGGCGCAAAATTGACTCCCACGTGGCCAATGAAGATTATCTCGTTGCTCGCCTGTCAGTGAACAAGAAGACACATATTACTAATATAGAAATCACTGCTAATAAATCTTTTATTTTGTTATCAAATACATAAGTATAGGTACTTACGATGCTAAATACATCATAAATCAAAATTTTAAGTTATGCAATCGGTCCGAAAATATAGAAAACAAACACGATAGCTCGCTCATGGGCTTGGATCAAGGATTCGACATGAAGTCCAAGCAGGCTTAGAATGTTAAAAGAACAAAACCTCTAACTGAACAAATGTCACGTCAGTGTTCTACGACTGAACGCAAACAATGCAAATGATTTTAGCAAATATATAACATAAAAGTTATTAAGAACAAATGATCAAAATTTTCAAAATTTACATGCACTGATAGCAAATCTGTGGTACACTTTTTTGAGAATCACATTAGTTATTTATTATCAAGCTAATCAACGCATAAGTGAAATGAAAATGCATCATCACCTGCTCGAATATTCCATCTATGACCTAGAGCGACTGAATGACATTTCCATATCAATTTTAGCAAGTTAGACGAACACTTTCTCTACGATTCAAACGTACATATACTCAGGCCCGTATCCTGGATTTTATTTCGGGGGGAGGGCAAAATATTGAGGTCAGATATCTTGAGAACCACTAGCAGATAGGCGAAAATAAAGGTATTTTTGAGCGTATCTCAACGAGCTCTAGGCGATGGCGAAGGACAATTTTAAAAATTTTCACTCTTTTTCATATATATTGCACAAATCTATCGTTTAAACAATCTGCACAACTAATTTCTCATCATTCATTCAACTTTGTCTTTTACAAAAAAAACAATAAAGAAAATGAATAAATCGGCCCTAAGCGCCGAGAAAATGTGACATGTTCTGCATGTCTAAAGCAACTTTGAGCGCTTTCAGGCGGGCTAGAAAACAAAAATTTTAGGTAAACGATAAATCCGGCGAGGCGTCGGAAAATTTTGAGTTTATTGACTCAGAAGTACGCTAAAAACCTATTTTGGTGTTTTAGACCTACTTAAACAATTTTTCATTTTTCCTTTGCGTCACCCTTGTGCGTTTCAAAAATTATTATTCATTTCCGGAGACGGGGGGATAGGTCCGGCCCCCACCCCCGAATACGGGACAGCATACATTTGTATGTTTGTTCCACGTAAACCATCCTCCGTTTATCATGAGCCAGAATGGCGTTTTAGCCAATCACTTTATCAGCATTTTTCCTGATCTTTCTTAACTCCGAGTTTAGAAGTTTTCTAGCCTCACTTTAGCTCCAGTTCCATCATTTTCAATGCGTTAGCTCTCTGAGAATTATATAGCAGAAAGAAATGAACATTTTTTGCATATTCATAGTGATATCACAAAAACTTTAAGATGCGAAAATAGAATTCTAGTAAAAACCTCAGTGGTCTATCCCATTTTCAAATGTTTATTAGCGTCGCCTGGTTGTGTTTAACAAAACAGAAATCAACTTTTTCTGCATGTATTGTAGTAGTTTTTTAATCGAAACTCTTAGAAAAATAACATCCATATTTAGAGAGAGCATATCCCACAAAGTGAAACTAGTAATTGCCAGAGTATGTAAAGCAGAACAGGTGTACTTTAACATAGACTAAAGCGGCGTTCTGTCATGAAAACCTTCGACAGCAAAGTCATCACGGTAGATAGAGGATTAAGCAAGCTATTGTGTCTAATAAACGAAGAGGCGTATAACGTGCAAGCATGCAAATAAATACCGCATTTCATAAGTATTGATATCTAAGACGTGCTTGCTATTAAAAGCGTCAAAATTCGATAGAATTATCGCGAAAATCAAAATTAGAAACACCGCAATCGATCTTTGTACGGATGCATTATTACGTACATAGACTATATACAAATTTATAAAAGGAACAATTAAAAGAGCAGCGATGCTAAAAAAACTTGCACTACTGTTAAAAAGTAGTGCCCAACAATAGATATACGAAAGGATATTTGTCAACATCTTAATTAGCACAATCATGCATGGGCAGCCGCCAAATTTTGAGGGGTCTAAGTGGTGTAAAACCGGCGAAAATCCCAAAAATTATGCCAAAAATTCAATTCTGGGAGATCTGTCGATTTTTAGGGGGTCTACCGGACTTTCGGGAGTTGAGGGTTCCTCCCCAAGCCCACGTGTGAGCACAACCCATAAATCTTTAATCTAGGCAGCAAAATTAGATTTTGTAAGGCGCAATTAAATAGCATACGAGTAAGTACTTCATACTAATCCAAGTAGCTAACTAATAAGCAAACGTGATAAGTAAATGCCAAGAATCTAGCGCAAAGTGCTATACGCTAAAAAGAAAAATATTTTCATAATAATACCAAGCTTATTATGAAGGATAAGTAGAATTATTGTCTCAATATACTGTAAAAGTGCTACCTACCTGATGCGAGTAGCCAGAGTTGATATATTTGAATACATTATATCCATCTTTTTCCAGGGTCGAAAGTTCAGGGGGATGAAATCCCAAAATTTAGGACCACTAAATTTGGAGTTCTAGCCTTTTTTGCTCGTCAAGTATGAAAAATGGTTAACACATCCTATATAACATGTTTTAGTGTGGAAAACTGTATTTTTAATATTTTTTGTTCAACTATGACTAGTTTCGTCACTTTTGTAAGTAAAAAATGTAAGAATTAATCGAAAACTTTCAGATCTTTTTAACTTCGTTCTAGGCATTTTATGGGTAAACAAAACAGAAATGTATTGGTCGGCAGAAGTGCCAAAAATTTTTAGCATCGTAGCTACTTTAGAACCCAAAAATCGTGTATAAAAAGTTTGATAGCTCATAATCGTCTGACACTTATTCGAGTCTTGGACATCGAGGTAGGGGTAATACCCTGCTCACCCTATGGAAATGTGTGCATATATTTAAGCCAGTTGAAAAAAGGTACAGGATAAAAAATAACGATCTACGAGTAATATAGCCAGATTAATTTTTAACGGAATCTGCAGGCTACTAAAATGGCCAAACGACGGATTGGAGTGATAGGGACTAGCTAACCTTCATTACAAAAAGCAAAAAATAAAAATGTTCAGGCACTACGTCAGAAAAAACAAATCATGGGCGAAACGGAAGCATTATAGCAAACAAACGACACACAGTAATTTAAAAGCATGAAGCGCATATCGCCCAGTGTTTTTCTTCACGACGCTGAGCACTGGCCGCTGAAGCGCCAGCGCCCAGCGTCAGCGTGGCGCCAGCCTTGACGCCGTCCCAACCGTCCAGAGGCCTTATTTCGCCCGAATCTATTTTGGCGACTATGTCGCGGACCATCATCAAAAACGCCTCCTCGACGTTGCGCCCCGACCTGGCGCTCGTCTCCATGAATTTCGTCTGATGATGCTTTGCGAAATATTCGCCTTCTGTAAGTTTTGATCAGAGAAGAAATTATAAGATTGAAATCTCTTTTAAACAAAAAAAAGTAAAAATAAAAGCTTTCTTGTCCAGCTGCAGATTTGCAAAAAAATAAAGTCGTTGACCGTAACGTATGAAATGTTGAAAAGAAAGAAAGATAAACCCATAATAATAAAGAAAAGGATCGATTAGTAAAGGAGAAATAAAAATATAATTAGCAGCACTGAGTGTCAAGGTCATAGATGCATACATGAAACAGAAGGATGGGGGATCCCCAATCCGAAGTTGCTTGTCCCCTATTCCACCAAGCCAGAAAATTCTTGATCCCTCCCCGATTTTAGGAAAAAATTAAATTTTTTGACCGTTTTTGCCCGAAAATTGGAGGTCATTAACCCCCTCGCCCCTCAAAAAATGGCCAACGATCCCCACCCTAAATGTTAAGTCGTTACCATGTATGCAAATATGTAACGGCTCGAATATATGGATGGGGGTCCCGGCCATTTTTAGAAGGGAGGGAGAATAAATTATTCAAGTTTTGGCCAAAAATGGCAAAAGACACATAAAAATACCCGAAAATTCAGTTGCCCAAATCGAAGTGGAGGTCTAAAATTTCCTGACTTTGGGGGGCGGGGGTGGAGGAACTATTTTCCTATGGTTGGCAATTTTTTTCTGATTGAAAATTTTATCAAATAAAAATCGAAAATTTCACGGCGCACGTATTAGAGAAATTCTACATTTTCCTTCAAAAGCGATATAACAATGTAAATAACTTATAACTCAAAAAAGCTATTTACTGCATGAAAGAATTTTTTATAAGCCACTTTAGTCAATTTTTATCATCGGAATAGCAAAAAAGATTACCTAACAGTATTTTTACTACATGGCCACGTAAATTCTGAGATATCACCGCCCTGTGTGGACAACCCGTGCCTCTTTACTACCAGTAAGGGTTCAAGAAATAACAATTTCATTTAAAACGAATGAATTGCGTTGACATGAAATTGTTATCCTGACCTGATTATCACGAAACCGTTTAATTAAGTCAAGATAGTAGATCAACTTACTAATCTACAGGCACGTATCTCTGGGGTGAATGGGGGGGTTCGGACCCCCAAAATTCAGAAAAATATGACTTTTTGAACGTTATTTTATGCTAGTTTTGGCCTTTTTGGGCTTAGTCCCCCAAAATTGGTGTTGCCCCCAAAATAGGACGGCCAGCTACGTGCCTGCTAATCCACGAGACTGGTCATTTCAATTTTTGATTAGCTATACTTGGAAGTTACTAAATACTCGTACAATTTTGTTGGTCAATAAAAATTTAACCAGTCTCATGTGATTTAAAAGATTACATCCGATTATTTATTTCGTTTATTCAAAAGCCACACCCCGGCGCCAAGTATGCACCTATTTACACATATACTAGTTTTTATTCGGCAAATTAATTACCACGATACTGCTATCCCTTACTGAAAATTAAACAGTAGTATTTATGGTATTTATTATAATATTTTTATTATTTTACTTATTATTGTGGCAATTTCCATATATTCAAAGTAGAATGCACCAGAATGATTTCATTCCGCGTTTATATTGAATAAATATAAGCTAAGGTCTTATGTATCCCTAAGGGCGAATCAAGTGATTTACATAAAACAGATATTAGAGCTGCCTCAATTCGGTATTCAAGCTAAACTCATGAAAACAAAACCTCGTTTACGCATTTACATATAAGTCGTCTGAGCTACAGTGACAATATATTCTAACCTTCGTACAAAACTTGTCGATCGGCTTCCAGATCGGATTTATGGCCGATTAACTGAAAAAGACAGGGCTGCGGCCCAATATTAGTTTTCGCCTCCTGCATCCAATCGTTCACATGCTCGAAACTGTCGCGTTTTGTTATATCATATACTAAAAATACGCCCACCGAATTTCGATAATAACATCGAGTAATTGACCGAAAGCACACACGATTTAACTTTAATCATATCGTACATTCTCAAAAAAACATTTTAAATAGATCAATGTTACATGTCGCACAATGCAGTTTGATGCAAGCTTAGCAAATCTTATTAACGTTTGATTTTTATTACAGAATTTCAAAAACAAAAATGATTTCCGACCATCGTTCAACGAAAGCGTGTCCAAAAATTTTTAACACAAGCTAAGACGCTAGAATGCTTTTTTTAAATTAAGCAATAACTTTCATCACCTCTCGCATTCAATTTGTTTAATTAATTTTGCTGTTTTGATCAGGTATGTACATACCGCGGCCCGTATCCAGGATTCGGCCAGGGAGGACTCAACATAAATTGGTCTATATATCGGAAACTTCGTCGGGATAGCCCGTAAAAACCGCATTTCCGACGTTTTTCGATAGCTCTATCAACTGATATCATGAATTTCGAACTTTTCGAAAAATTTTTCAATTTCAAACGGTTATAAAAAGTGTCGCTTTTGGTCACACTTAAGCCAAAATCATGGAAATTACTTCACATCTGGCACGAAGTGCCGAAAATTAGTAAATTTCACGGCAGATGCATGCAATTTATCCATTTTTTTCGTGCATTATACTACCGTTCTAAATTTTTTCTGGCCAAGATTGGAATGGGAGGCCGCTCCCGCCCCCTTAACTCCGGCCCTAAATGCCCATATTAATTACACGTGAGAACAATTTATTGTAGTTTCCATGTTTTTCCACCACAGCTTAGCGAAGCAACCTGTAATGCACTTATGAGTAACAGATAAACTATAGTCTAGTTCACGGAACCTTGTGCATGGATCACAATTTTCGAGTCAATGCAAATCAATTACAAATGCTGTTTAAACTGAAGAAACAATCATGATATTGTGCAGAGCAAATGATAAGCAAATGAAGTTTTACTATGCAAAATAATATTACTGTAGACAGCCTAGAAACTACTTTTTTAGCTACTCTACTGAACGCTGAAAATTGATATTCATGCATAAAGTTTCATGAAATAGACTACAGTGTGTGCTTAGAGTAAAAATTCATGTTACATCTATCTAAGTAATTGAATTACCTACTTAATGAAAGAAATAATAAACTATGCAAACTAATCATTTTGCGATGCTTACGATTACAGTACATGAGACAGGAAGCACCGGGAATCAAGTTTTTGTGACAGAAGGGAACTTCATTTTCGTATTTGGGACACAAATGCTAAAATAGCATACAACAAATCCACCACTTTTAATTAATTTCAAGCATTTATGCAGAAAATTTCTTATTTTCATACATTTCTGGCATACGATTTTTTTGTGTCCGTTAAAGATTTTTCCCGATGTACAAAGACTTTTCGGTACCGTCTTTGTACATGCACAAAGATTTCTGGAAAGACAAAAACTACAAAAAAAGTTAAAATTCGCAAAAATTTTCGGCGCATCGCGCCGAAATGTTTATAATGGCAGAAATTACATTTAGAAAGGGAAAATGTCACGCCATTTTGAAATAATTCTTAGTGATTTTTGCCCTCAGAAGCCTAGAAATCAACTGAAATACACTATCAACGATCAAAAAACCTCGTTTTTACCACACTAAAATAGCTACTGTACCATATTATAGTACCCGAAAATTTGCGTATACAAAATGTACAGACTTTTAGGGACCATCTTTGTACATGTACAAAAAACTGTTCTGGCCATCATTTTGCCTCATTATTTCCCCCGATTCACTTCACACTGATAGATGTAAAATACGTACACACCAGTATCAGTCTGAACAAAAAAAGCTAAAAATTATTTTCTCTCGCCGTTGGTAAATCAGTGCACAAAAGCTGAGAAGTACATCAGATGTTCAGATTGTCTATTGTCTCAAAGACTGTATTTTCACACAATACCAACGTGTATATAACTGAAGAGCTAAGCATTCACGTGTTAGGAATCGAATAGATATGTAATCTACATCACAAGCATATGTAGGTGTATCACTAAGGGGGTCATCATACATGATCTTGGGAGGTTGGGGATGGGGGGATTAACCCAAACCCCAAAAAATTTTCACCCCGCAAAAACTTTTCCACCCTTCTCTCCAGAATTGACGATTTTTTGAAAGTTCCCAAAAATTTTCTAAAAAATTTGTAGAAATGGTGCTTTTTTAAAGTGTTTTTAGCTATTTATTTGCTCAAAAGTGACAAATTTTCGGCGCTTCGCGCCATTATACTCATGTTTTGACTATATTTTGTTAAATTTGTTTGACTTCATTGATTTTTTTCGAAATTTCTTCTATGAATTTATGCTCTAGAAAGATAGAGCGTCGTCAGAAACACTGAAAAACTATGTTTTTGACACGTATGTACCTACCATTTGTGGACCCAAAAGGCACTTTATAGTTTCACTCCCCCTCCCCGAATTCCCATGCTGCACATTTATGGCAGTCACGAAATATAACTTCAAAACGGCTGCTTTTGCCTGCTAGCTTCTACCGTCCTTACAAATTATCTTAGATTCTCGAAAACCCTAAATTTTCATCGATTTTTTCTTGAAGAATAATCATTTTACGATTTCTGCTGCTGACCCTGAGAATAAAGATACTACACGCCTAATTGTGCGTATGTGTTATTGCGCAAATCTCTAACTAACCGAAATTTTTCCTGCCCAGCCGTATCCCACAATTGCAGTTTAACTCTCAAATTAGGCCGCACTTCAATCACTTTTGCATAAAAATCTACGCCGACAGTTGGATCGATAATTTCGGCGAATTTCCCCTCTGTAAAGTACTTGAGCAAACTCGATTTGCCAACCGTACTATCGCCAATCAAGATCAACCTGAATTGGTAATGAAAGAACGGTTCGCGGTAGCTCATCACTTTAAGTTTCCAATTTTCTTCCAAATCTCAGATAAAAGTGAGAGGACAAAATCGAACATGCCAACCTTTAGAGGATCTCGTTGTTAGGCGATCTAAATCCTATGAAACCGCTGAAACCATGACAATTTATAAATACTCGTACATTAAATTCGTCAACACGAAAGCGCAAGATGAAATTGAAAGGTAATATAGTTAGGGCGCAAAAATATTACATGTCTCGTGTTCACCGCAACCATTGACCGAAAAATTCTCGATCGATAAAATGATAACTTACTTCACCTACGCGAATTCTAATCCTGCTAAGTCAAATAAATCAGAGAAAAACAAAAGTAGTCCATCCTTAGACCAAATCTCTGGAATCAAAAATACGCAGGGTGCATACTTTTACTGCTTATTTCGAAATCTTTTACCGCTATGTCGAAAATTGAAAATGACGTAACATCTCTCTGATTTACAAGACACTGAAAAATTCAGACATATTTAATAAAAAGCATAGGAAACTAGTTATGAAGCAGCAGGTACTAAACTTCTTTAAATTGTATCCTGTGATAATCCGACAACAAAAATGAAAAAAACATATTTCAGCAAAATTTCGCAGTAATTACATTTGCTAATATATACTCGCACATAAACAACGCCTGATAACAAAATACAACTTACCATAATCATCTATTTAACTATGATATGCAAATCAAGCAGCAAACAATGTTGAAAAATTTTATTGACAAGACGAACAGCAATGTCACAATGAGCTACTTGCGCAATTACAATGAAAAAAGTAACAGATACATATTTAAAGGTCTAGAAGCGACCTCGAGTAAACAAGTATATTCAAGAGCTTGAGAAATACGTGGAAGGAGGACAAAATTCGCTATATCTCTTCCTTCGCTCCTTTTCCAGCCATTCGTCTTGCGTATCTAAGATAAAAATTATGTACAATTAAATGCCAACTAGGGTATCACTTAGCATTACAACGGTCAAAAATTCAAAAGAACAAAATATCAAAAAAATTAACGTATTTACTGATGTGTAAGTTAGCGCTAAAAGAAACATAGAAAAAGTCAGACTTATCTAATGGAGCAACAGGATGCATAAAGAACTATCGAAATACATTTAACACGGAGGAAAACAATTAAAAATCAAAAACCAACGAAAGTTTGATTGCAAGATAAAGATTATAAATGTAAATCACAAGGCCACATGCAATTGGCTATAGCGCCTGAATTTCATTGATTTTTAAGCATTTATGTCGAAAGCTGTCAACGCAGCCTTATTGCGCAAACAATATAGTAGAAATGCGAAAAAACTTCAATCGTCTTCAATAACTATAATCTTAAGAAAGTTATCAGTTTGGAAAAATTTGAAATTATTTTCGAGCAAACTGACAGTGACTAAGAAGACGGGAAGTAAGTATTAACGCGAATACTATTTATCCTGAAAAGACTATATTTAGAAACATTATTACAGCTACAAGTGTATAATATGACCTACAACCAGTGTTCTTTTGTACAAGGTCCGTTTGTACATGTACGAAGATGGTCCCCAAAAGTCTTTGTACATTTTGTACACATAAATTTTTGGGTTCTATATATATGGTATAGTAGCGATTTTAGTGTGGTAAAAACAGAGATGTTCGACATTTGGTAGTGTATTTTAGCTAATTTCTGGGTCTCTGAGGGTAAAAATCACTAATAATTGTCTTAAAATGGCGCGAAGCGCCAAAAAATTTTGACATTTTTCCTTTTGAAATTCAATTGCTGCCATTATCAAGATATATAGAACACACAATTACTCTTTTGTGAATTTAAGACCTTTTTTTGCAATTTTAGTCTTCCCAAAGATCTTTGTACGTGTACAAAGACGGTCCCGAAAAGTCTTTGTACATCGGAAAAAATCTTTGCCGAATACAAAAAACCGTGACTAAGTACAACACGTGCGTATATCTCATCAATGCGCAATCCTGCGAAATTTTATGGTTAAAAGGAGGGCAGGTAACTATTGTTCATCTAACGAAACCCTGTGCATGAAAAGCAGTTTGCAGCTCTCAACGAGCTACAAGGGTGATTTTTAGGCAGTATACAGTGATAAAAATTTGCAGTCAAGTTTTGTGTACTCGTTGATTGCTATTTAGAGTATGAATATAATGGCTCTCAGTTTAAACTGCTCTGGTAATCAATTTGCATAAATTCAACAATTGTCATTCAAACACAAGGTTTCGAAAGATTGATTGTACTAGTTCTGTTAAAGAGAAATATCGCTAAAAACGCATAAAACAGCCTTTTTCTTGGGTTTTTATTTGGAAACAGCGGGGGTAGGCTCTGGCATTTTAGGGGTCACCACCAGACCTGCTTGTGGGGGAGGTTTGAGGGGGTCCTGACCATACGTGGGCAGCAAGAAAATTCTGGGCGGGGGGGGGGGTGCAAGATTTTTCAAAGGTCAAAAAATTGCCTTAAAAATGGTGGTATGGCGAAAAAACACCAGTTTCCGACGTTTCTCATCGAGCACTATCCATTGGCATCAAAAATTTGCGAAAAAAACGAAACAAATTTTTAAAAATTGAATTCTGGGGGGTATTTTGATTTCTGGGGGGTATTTTGGTTTCTCAGGGGGGTGCATACCCCCAAACCCCCCTCCCACGCCCAGGTGTGGTCCTGACTCCCCTGGTTTAAAAAAATGGAAAATTTTGTGGGGAAAATGAGGCAAAATGAAGGCCTGAAACGAATGAAAAATGATAATTTTCCTCCAAAGTGCTTCAAATTGACCGTAAACTGTGTAATAACGTAGTTTTAACGCTGTTTTAGCGCTTATACCAGTTTTGAGGTCATTTTGGCCCAAATAAGCTCAATTTTTGACCCCACCAGACCGGATGACCCCCAGATCGGTCATGCTGTGCACCTATGGTCACCACTCACCACCAGCCATTCTAGAGGATCAAAACCCCTTTAAGGACACGAATAGTAATGGATCAGAAGGCAAATAATGAATGAAATACGATCACGAACATGAAATTACAGTAAACACCTGCATAAATTTGGGTTTTCTTCACGTGCAATAAAGTAACTATAAAAGCCGTATGCATCTAAATAAAATTCGAAATACGATAAACGTAAGCAAGAAGAATGGAAGAAAAGGAAAGAACTATTGAGCATGCACTGAAGCTTTTTAGCACATCTAAAAAAGGAAGTGAAATGAAAATAGGGATAAGGGAAAGAGAATGGATATAAAAGCTCAATCACTGAAAATTCTTCGCATATTAAAAAACAAAGGGAGTAAGAAGAACCGAATAATGCCTCCGTAAAATAGCAATAAAAAAGCGAAAGCTGCGAGGACGTTCGGTTTATGCGCACTGATTGATTAAAAACATATATTGCACAAAAGCCGGTGACAGATTGTTGCATGAGAATATCATATCATATCGATATGGTTTCGTGCAGCTAAGAATACACATATGAATATTCAGATTCAGAAGACACAAAACCATACAAGAGCATGGGGGTGAGAGGGGGTATTACTCCCCCTAAGCTCTGAAAAACTGATAGCTATGTATACAACCATTTTGGCAGAAAAGGCATAGGTATATATGCTTTTTTTAGGCTCAGAAAATTTGCTAATTAGCATTTTTGGGCTCAGAAAACTAGCTACACAGCCTTTTTCGTACTCAGAAACTAATCGTGTGAGCTCAGAAATGCTATATAGTTTTCTTTTCTAAGTTTCATAAAAGGATATATAGTTATTTTCTTGACTAAAAAAAGGGCTAAATAGCTATTTTTAGTTCAAAAAGGCTTTATAGCTATGTTTGTGAGTTCAAAAACGCTGTACAGTTAGTTTTCTGCGCCCAAAAAGGCGATTTAGCTAATTTTTGAGCCCAAAAAGGCTATATAAACGTTTTTGCGGAGCACTTTGCTATCTACCAATTTTTGGTCCTCCTCTGAAAGTTTGACCTTGCGCATCTATGCATAAAACTATAGCGTAAACCCTGTCTACAAAAATAGATTCCATTATTTCAAAAGATTCTATATGTACATATTAATGCGAGAAAATCGCTAGAATTCAAAACATTTATAACAGCTCATCAATTTAACGCACGATACTATTGAAACGATAGGCGAGATCCTTATTTGTAGTTCAACAACTACATTTATATTCATGATTTAAAAGAGCAGCCGCTTGAAAAAAACGAATAATTGAATCACATATTTAGGCACGCAGGCCTCTGATCTAGGAATTTAGTCTCTGCGAAAGAATCAGAAATTCAATAAAAACAGAAAGGAGTTCACAAGGTGGATAAAACGAACGCATTTACATTGTTGATGTTTTTAACGAATTCAGTTTTTTATCAAGAAAAAATAATTATCGATAGACCAAAATCGATTTAGTCTTGAGGCCTTCTTTAACTATCAAAGACATGAAAGTGGTATATACACTCACTGGCAAAGGGGGTAAGAGGAATTGATGTCTCATCCCTGCCTAAGATGCCGGAAAATCAAATGTTGCATGCTGTAGGAAGTTCGACTTCAGTGAGAAAAAATCAGCTCAATAATCCAAATTTTGAATTAAGTTGGTCAATTTATTGCTAAAATATAAATTATTTCAACTTATACCTACAACTAAGGGTCTAAAAGTTAGGTACTGTCGAACAATTTGAGCAAACAATAGTGTATTATCAAGCGATTTTTAGGTAAAAATAGTAAATCTACTGTTGTGGAAATTCTGGATTTTACCCTTCTCTGATCCCATAATCTTGATTTTATCCCTCCCTGACCAACCTAACATTGTGCATCTATAGTCAAAGCATAGTTTCCCAAGGTCGAAAGTTCAGAGGGGGGGGGGTGAAATCCCAAAATTTGAGACCACTCAATTTAGATTTCTAGCTTTTTTTGCAGGTAAAATATGCAAAACGCTTAAAACATCCTATATAGCATGTTTTAAAGTGAAAAACTGCATTTTTAACTAACTTTTTGTCCCATTTTGACTACTTTAGTCACTCTTGTAAGTAGAAAATATGCGAATTCATCGAAAATTTTGACTTTTCAGATCATTTTAACTTCATTCTAGGTATTTTGTGTGTAAATAAAACAGATATGTACTAGTCGGCGCGAAGCGCCAAAAATTTTACATTCGCGCTGCTTTTGTACCCAAAAATCATTGCAGAAAACGTTTGATAGCTCAAAATCGTCTGACAGTGATTCAAGTCTCGGACCCTGAGGTGGGGGTAATACCCCCTCACCCCCTATGGGAATGTGTGAGTCAAAGGCAGTTATTTTCTTCGATAAAATATATTTTATAATTGGCTTCAATCACACACTCCCATAGGGAGGAGGTAAGGGGTATTAATTACCCCTACCTCACGGTCGAAGACTCGAATCACTGTCACGCGATTCTGGACTATCAAATATTTTTTGCATGATTTTTGGGAACGAAAGTAGCAAAGTCGTTAAGACATTCTAAGCGATAAAAAAGCGTGTTTCCATTGAAATCACTATATGACCATTTCTGGATTCCACCCCCTCTAGTAGCCATTCATTATACATGTTATTCACAAACATATATGTCAGAATAGCACATTATTATTGACATTTTAAATCAAAATCATATATACATGTGCGCACCAACCAGACATAAACTAATACGTAGAAAAGGTGCTGTTTTAAGCATTTTTAGTTAAATGTTGAAATTTTTGTTTTTATGCTATGGAACGATATCATCGTTAGAAACGCCGAAAAATTGTGCTTTTGACGCCTATCAATCGTTTTTTAGCTCTAAAAGGCACTTTAAAATTTCATCCAATGCCCCAGAATTCAAATTCTGTGATGTCTGGCACCAAATCATCGTTATAAACGCCGAAAAATTGTGTTTTTGACGCCAATATACCGTTTTTGAGCCCTAAAAGACACTTTAAAATTTCACCCAATCCCCCTGAATTCCCATCCTGTGATTTCTGGCACCGAATCATCGTTAGAAACGCCGAAAAATTATGTTTTTGACGCCTATCAACCGTTTTTCAGCCTAAAAGGCACTTTAAAAATTCATTCAATACCCCAGAATTCCAATTTTGTGCATGTCTGGCACCAACTGTAGTCCGTTCTAATTCGAACAACCCATTTACTGTACTTGCAAACACACATCGACCGACTACAAAAGTAGATTAATGCTATGAACGTGTACCTACTTACAAAATCATAGCATCATGAAATAATTGATTGACTCAAAATGCCATAGCAAGTTTAAGACAGTTTTGCAGCCTATTTATGCATATTTACATAAATGGTTCGTAAAAAAGGAATTTTCGGAATACAATAGGCTACAATTCCTGATATTTACTTAATACTTGTCACGATTAAGCAATTACACGTACATATAGATCTAAAAAAATTATTATCGAAACAATAAAAACTTAAATTAAGCACAAGAGGAAAATGGCATTAGACTTTAGAAGACCTGACTGGAGATTAGATACACCAATACAAAAGCTATGATATTCTAGCTAAAGCCATATGAAGCACAAGCATACTTAATCTTAGGGTGGAGGTCGGGGTGGAATCACTCCCCCGCCCATCCCAGAAAAATTTTAAGCTTCCCATGCTGTGCATGTCTGAGCATAAGCGCGTGAAAATTATGCATTCACAGATCTCGCCACGAAATATGAATAATAAACAGTCCTTAAAGTTCTCTTAAGGATTTAGTGCCTATGTATGTAAAATACAGGACGTCGTTGTATGTTTTGCATTACTGTGCTAAAACATATGACGACGTTTTATGAATAAAAAACGCAATTCGGCGTTACGAGACCCTTAAGGAATGTTAATTGTTCAAATTTCGTGAGGTGTTTATAACACCGTTGTAATAAAGTTATCATTAAAGTACAGCAAAGTTACTAAAAATTATTAAGCTCACAAATTTTGCGTTTTCCTTTGTCCCATGGTCTAACATGCTGGGCACGTTGATGTTCAAGTTGCTCGTTTTTCATTTTGTCTATTTTTTCTTGCTCAGCTTCTTCTCCTGGCAGCAAAATGTCAGCAAGGTTAACTTGCGTAGCTGTGACTGAGTCGCTCGTTTCTTCATCTAGATCTGAAATATAAATATATAAAAATGACAAAATGTCAGCGTGAATGAAAGGCCACTAAAATTAAAGAATTAGTAACGAAATCATTAGCCTAATAAAATAATCCATTCAACTGCTCCAACTAATTTATCAGCAATTCTATACCAGAGACTGTATTTAATTAATGAAATCGTCGATTTCAAAAGCTCAATAAAACATACATAAGTAACGAATATTGTACTTAATTTCGAAAACCGTGTCATGTAAGTGACTTCTCACAACTCAAGTGATATTTGTCGTGCTTCAGCAAACGGAATGACTACCACGTCCGGGATTAGGAAAGAAAAACCTACAAAAGCAAATAATTACATTTATATTTTCGACGCATTCGATTTCAATCATTTGCCGTTTTTTACATATTTTAAGCATCGAGGAAGAAATATTTTATAGCTAAATAAATACATACATATGAAATTAATACTTGCGAGAAAAGAAAGCAACTCAAATATTGTAAATTCCAGAAAATGTCAAACACCTATTCGTATATTTTGTACCGGTCATCCTCGAAATTTAATTTCAAAAATAATTTTTCGAATTTAAAAACTATGCGAACGCGTCAAAAACACTATTTCAACGCTTCTGACAATGCTCTTTCATTCTAGGACACAAAAACATAAAAAATTTCGAAAAATTCAAGTCAGCTGAACAATAATAAAAATAGTCAAAAATGAGAATTCGAAGTGAAACACCGAAAAGTGATACTTTGAGCCAAAAAATCGTTACAAACGTCCAAAAATGCACATTCATGTAACAAAGGGATAGGAGGGATCCCCCACCCAAAGTCGGACGTCCCCCATCCCTCCAAAGCCAGAAAATTTTTGACCCCCTGATTTTTGGAAACATCGAACTTCTTGGCCCTTATTAGGTCGTTTTTGAGCAAAAATCGGAGGTCATTTACCCCTCCCCCATATTCCCATAGGGGTGGGGTGAGGGGTATTACCCCAACCTCAGGGTCCGAGATTTGAATCACTGTCGGACGATTTTGAGCTATCAAACTTTTTCTGCATGATTTTGGGGTATAAAAGCAGCGAAAATGTTAATTTTTTCGGCGCTTCGCGTCCACTAATACATTCCTCTTTATTTTACCCATAAAATACCCAGAATGAACTTAAAATGATCTGAAAAGTCAAAAGTTTTGATGAATTCTTATATTTTTTACTTACAAGAGTGACGAAACTAGTCAGAAAGTGGTACAAAGTAGTTAAAATGCAGTTTTTCACATTAAAACATGCTATACAGGATGTTTTAGCAATTTTTTATATTTGACCTGTAAAAAGGCCAGACTCTAAATTAAGTGGTCCTAAATTTTGGGATTTCACTTCCCCTGAACTTCCGACCTTGGGAAACTATGCCACCCCCAATTTCAAGCAGTGATCGGACCGAGAGTACTTTTTGGACCCTCTGCCTCGGCCGAGGCAAGGGTGACTTAAACTCCTTGCCTCGGCCGAGGCCGAGGGTATTGCCGAGGGTCAAGGTTGTATACCTATATACCCATAAATAGTACTCTTAGAATATTTTGTATGCACATGATATTAAACGTAATATTAAACGTAATATTAAACAGTTTATCGTATATCAAACAGTTCATTCTTATTTTCAATAATAGTAGATAAATGTGTGAAGGATTTATTGAATAAAGTCAGCAGCATGAAAGCATCTTAAATTTAACAAGTTGCCGTTGAAGACTTGGAAATGTTAATAAAAAACATGACTGTACAAGTAGTCAAAAAGTTTTATCACTATAAATAAGAAAATAGTGTCGAAGAAATAAACGAACAAACGAAATAAGCTATGTGAAGACAGAACTGCAGCCAATGTTGTGCTCGCTTTTGCAGTAAAGTATGTTGAAACACGCTTTTTCAGTCATCCAATTCTGGTGTGGTAGGCAATATGACGGAAACAACACTGTACTTGCCGATCATAGTTTCCCAAGGTCCAGAGTTAAGGGAGGGGTGAAATCCTAAAATGGGGACCAGTAAATTAAGTAGTGTATTATTATTAGCCGACACTATTTTTTGTACGAGCTTCATTGTGCTTGTACAAAGATCTCCGAGAAGGTCTTTGTATTATCGGACAAATTTTTGTAGATATATAAAAATATTTCAAACATACAATTTTTACATACTGCCAGTGTGACCTGCAACCGGCATGCAGTCCTAGATAATGTTTCTTTTGTGCAAGATACCTTTGTACATGTACAAAGATGGTATCCAAGTCTTTGAACATTTCGTACATGCAAATTTTTGTGTACTATATGGCACAGTAGCTATTTTAGTGTGGTAAAACAGGGTTTTTCGACTTTTGGTAGAGTATCTTAGCTAATTTCTAGGTTTCTGAATATTTGACATTTTTCCATTCTAAATGCAAAGTCTATCATTTCAAAGATTTACAGGACAGACAATCACTGATTTCGGCGCTGCGCCGAAAATTTCAGGGAATAACACACTTTTTTACTTTATGTCTCCCCAAAAATCTTTTTGCATGTACAAAGACGGTCCTGAAAAGTCTTTGTACATCGGGAAAAATCTTTGCCGAATACAAAAAAACGTGGTCCTAAATGTGATGATTCGGCCTGAATTTAGTGGGCGCGAAGCGCCAAACTTTTTATGAGCTTTTGATGGAATTTACACATAAAACTCGACTGAGAAAGCTAAAACCACTTGTACTACAAAATCGGAAATATTACAGACATTGTAATACACCAATTAAATCTTGTAATAAGCACCACTGCGCTTATAAATCCAATGCAACATCAGGATAAATTGAACAATTGTATGTTTGAACGGCAAAAAAGTGCATACTTATTTTTGCATAAAATTTTAAAAACAGTATGAATAGATACAAAAGATATTCAAATCTGCATAAGAATGCCTAGATTATACAAAAAATGATTTTGGAGTGTTTAATTTCCTTGCTTCAATCTAAATACAGTATATTAGCGATATTTTGCGCGAAGCGCCAAAATTTTTTTGAAATTTCCTAAAAAATACTGAAGAACGATAAAATTAATATCACTTTGTCCCGAAAAATATTTTAACATTGTATAAAAATGGCTACAAAAATAAATGCATGAGCCGAAATTGATTTTTGGCGAAAACCTGCATCTTTTGGCCATCTTTAGGTGCGTTTTTGCGATTTTCGGCCAAAAATTAGTGGTCATTTACCCCACCCCCCTCAAAATCGCCGAAAACCACATAAACGTGTAATAGGGGGCTCAAGGGGATTCCCCAACCACCCAGAGTTGGACGTCCTCCCCACTCCCCCCAACGTCAGAAAAGTTTGACCCAACCTCCCCATATTTGGCGAAAACTTGCGCTTTCTTGGCTATTTTTAGGTGTTTTTGCCATTTTTGACCTAGAATTGAAATCGCTAACCCCCCACGCACCACTAAGAATGGCCAGGGACCCCTATCCAAAATTTCCAGCCGTTACATGTATGTCGAGGAGCCCCTCATCGAAAATTTTGAGCTGTTACATGCATGTTTTATAGTGATAGTTTGTCTATTTACTCTTGCTTACATTCAAAAATACTGTATCACTTCGTAAAATTCTAATAATTATATGCACTCTTGCCGTACTAAAAATATTCAAAAGATCTTCACCAAAAATCGTCTGACAGTAACTTGAGTCTTGAACCCTGAGGGGGGAGTAAACCCTTTCTTACCCCCTACGGAAATGTGTGTTTCCGATCCATGTAGCGAGCATGAGAATAACAATAGTCATCATTTGAATAATCAATTGGCACTTTGCTGTATGTAACTTGGTGTGACTGGATACGCGCCTAAAAGCATAAGAAAAGCCTATAGGTAAAAAACAGCCTCTGTACTGCAGATGAATTCTAATTAGTTAATATTCAACGGATATATTAAACTTATTCAAATGAGATTTTAACCCTCGGCGCCTCGGCACTTTTCAGCTTCGCGCTCGGCGCCGAGGCTGAGGCTCTAAAAAAGCCGACTCGATCCGATCACTGATTTCAAGCCGTTACATGTATGCTGAGATTCATCTTTAAATTTAATCTGCTACGACCGAATTTCTCAATATTATTATTGCATTATTATAATTAGAAAAACTAGCCAACGAAATACAAACAAACCTATGTCAACGGTTAATTTTTTCCGCTCTTTCACTTTAGCCAGACGAGCTTGCATTTGATGTCTTCTTTTTGCTTTGAGTTCTTCATTTGTTCTTCGTTTCTCTGCTGTCTGAGAAATGATAGAAAAAGAGGAATGATAAGCGTCAAAAAGACCCAGAAGCAAAAAGCTTGGCAAAACCAAAGCAAATCAAATAATATACAGGGTTGCTCAAAAAAACGAATGACATATTGGTTTTTATAACTTCTTTAATACTGAACCAAATTGAATGCAGTTTGCTTTGTTCAAGAGCCTATGATCTCTGTAGGAACGTGCAAAGTTTTATTCAAGCAAGTTGAACTGCTATTAGTCTACAACAATTTAAGCATAAGTCGTTTTTGTATTATGAAAGAATCTTTCAAAAGCATTACATGCCTTTGTAACCCTATAACTTTACAGAATCTTGGGACAAGTAAATGCAACTTCTTTTATTTTAGAGCTCTTTTCATTGTCTATCGTTAACTCATTTTGCTTCACAGTATTTACAGTTGCTGAAAAATAATTAAACTTTAATCAAAGATTGCACATTTTCGCAACTGCATAGGAAAAACGTTGATGTATGAACGCAACAAGCTGTAATAAAGGTGCTATTGTCCCACACAGGCTAAACCAATCAAAATAAGAATAAATAGGGCAGTAGACAAATGATTTTGGCTTCATATAAAATAAATCGCACTGAATTATCTTTTTCGAAGAATTACACTGTTGTAGGGATAGCTTATGTACATAGACAAAAAATCTGTAAAAAGATGGAAGTAATCGACTTCTGCTTAATTTAGTGTAAACCAAGAGCAGCTATACCAGCATAATTGAAACTTTAGCGCTTTCTTGCAAGGGTAATAGGCTCCTAGAAAAAGCAAACCGCACTAAATTTGGTCTCAAGTATCAGATGCTATTCGTTTTTTGAGCCACCCTGTATGACTAGAGCCGTATACTTTAAAAATTTTGCAACAGGTTACCCGGCTATTTCATTATTAGGGTAGGACTATGGATAAGCTGAAAATGCAAGGGACACTCCCTTCTACGGCTAGAGGTCTAGGGTCCGAGGAACAGCCTAAAAAATTTCATGAAAAGGTCACTTTATTGTTGATTTCGTAAGCGCTGTAAAACGCAGGCCGATCCAAGCTTTCAAACTCAATGCTGTGACTTTGTAAAGAGAAATAACAGTGATTTACTCAATCGACGCGAAACACCGAAAAATCATATATTCTCCAGGCATTATAAAGGCACACAATTTAGAAAAAGATGAGTAATTCAAGGGCCGAAAATATTTATTTTTTACGTCCCTCAAAAAAACCTGCGTACATATGTACATGCATACCTATAAATAAAGAACTCGGCCAGTTTGAATACAGCCTCAATTCAATTTTAGCTGATTACAAAAAAACGATGTTTCAAAGGTTGAGAAACGTCGAAAAATACGGTTTTTACGAGCTATCCCTATGAAATTTCCGAGATATTAACTAATTAACTTTGGGTTCGCCCTTCCTCCCCTTAGCCGGACCCTGGATACGGGCCCGCAAATAAGTACTTGTTTCGAAAGCTCTTCAAGGCGCCTCAACTGTTTTTGACGCTCTGCTTCATCGCTGGAAAACTGATAATAAGCCGCACCGTGATCACGTATTTCTAAAAAAAATAATTGCTATGGAAAGTCAAATCACACTGAATTTCAAATTAATAAAAAAAGAGCGTTTGCAAAAAGTTTACGAAAGCAGACCGTTTTATCCAGCAAGCAAGAAAGATCTAGATGAGTTTAGTGACGATAAAATGATGATATACAAGCTTTTAAGGTACTATGTAAATCCCATTTTTTGATTTACATGTATTTATACCCCCACTTTACGGAATTTTCAGAAATCTTACACACGTATTGACTTGATTTTTTAATATTTTAATATACTCTCCTCAAAATGAAAACAAGGCTGATTTCTTCAAAGCGAAACAAAATAACGTTGAAAAAATTGGCATGAAATTCAAATTAAAGAATAAATCATAAAATAACTACTATCGCGCGTCAGTAATGTCTGACATTTTCAACAGAAAAATTTTCGAAACCCTCCAGCACCGCTGATGCGTACGAAAATTACAAATCGCCGAAGATTATTGATGACGAAGCCCAAATAAACATTTGACCATATATGTCATATGAAGAGACAGCGAAACGGTTCCTCAAATAAAATATAACATTTCGCACAACACCACTTCAAAGACAGGCATAAAAACGAATTTATTAATACTGATATCAACCATCATATGAGTATTTTGTAGCTTCTTTTCTCATTTTCAACAGACTCTCCCTTTCATTTTTAGAGTTATTAGAAAGCAGACTATTCTATTATATTTAACGTTTTGTCTACCCGCACTTCAACAAGACAGACAGGGTGCTGCATAATTATTGGCACTACCCCTGCAGTAATATGAAAGGATGATACAACTGCAATATATCGTCTTGTAGAGAATTAGGTTCTGCATCAGATAGTATACAGACAGCAATTTACAGTTAAAATTGACTGTTTATAAACGAGCTAAAATAAAACTTCTCAGGAAATTTTGCTGATATTCAGATTTTCAACTTGAAAATAAGTTTTGATTCAAAAACTGTTCCCCTTATTGATCGACTTCAAGCGTCTGCATTTTATCAAGTTGAATTAAGACAAGTTGCGTAGCCCAGACTTGAATCTTATCGGGAATCTGGGCGAAATTGTTAACGATTGAGCGAAGCATTCGATGCATTTGGAGGAAGGTCCGGACGGTAATTGAAGAAAACAATAAGAAAAATTCAGATGTGGTTTTGACCGAATTAGAATTTGACACTCAACTGTTTTAATACATTTTGCGCTCTATGCCAGAACATTTTCGACAAGTTCGCGACGCGAATAATGGCAAAACAGATTGTTTATTGGTTGAATTCATTCGTTTTTGTGAATTTTTATGGTATTTCTTGTTTTTGGTCTATAAAACAATTTTGGATCAATATTGTAATTGAAAAAACAGCTCACTGAACTCAGAATTAAATTCTCCACAAAGTGGGGTATACCATTACTTGTCGCAGCATACAGTGGTAGTGCCAATCACGATGCAACACCCTGCATATATTATGTTAGACTGACCATCTTGTAGCAAATTCTGATAGTGCACAGGCCCGGATTTCGTTTCCAAACGCTGTATGACTTTGGCCTCGCCTGCACAGTATTCGTTCGAGGTTGATGGCTCAGAATCTCCCGCATTGGAAACCCTAAATTCGTTTAATATTCGAACACATGCGAAATAGTCAGGCGTCCACAAACCTTTTAATGCATGATGAGCAGACTCAAACAAATCGGTATGTAAAATCAAAAATGCAGCTGGATTAGACACCGTATATAAAACGTATATCAGATCCGGATTAATTAACAAGATTTCAGTCATGCTATCCAAGTTTCGAGCCTAGCTTCGTGAAATCAAAATAGCCTCGAAAGAGCTTTCAATGCTTAGCTTCTATACAAACTATTAGCTGCTGTGGAATAATGTCAAATATTTTCACGAGAAAACCCTCTACATAATTGCAGACAGGTCCAGGCCATACAGGCAAGCCGGGTCACATCTGAGTGTTCGACTTTGAAAGCATTTGAAAGCAGTGAGAATATATGTGATTTTTCACTGCTTCCGACCAAAAACTAGCTTATTAATCCACCAATCCCTGAACAAAATTCTAAATTGTTGCACGCATGTACGCAAAAAATTTGTTTTTGCCTAGCACGCAGCATTCAAACCGTTTCATATCGCTAATGCAACAGGAAAATCAAGACAAGCTTTAATGTTGAATTGTGTGCAATCTTTGTTTTATTTTATATTTAAAAATATAATTTATTCATTTATTTTATTATACATTTTGATTTATTTTATATTTATTTTCCATTTGAATTTTATTTATTTTTAAGCTATGTGACTATGAATCTTTGTCTTGTAGCTTTCGAAACAAAATATGTACCTAATTGTAAAATCGCTTGCTTTCCAGAACTATGAAAGGCAAGGCACCTTAAATAATATGGTCAATCTGGCTACAGTGGAAGCAAAGCAAAGATACATACATAAGTCCCTAAATAAACAAGTACTGAGATACCCCTCATATCCTTTTCAGCGTGCATGCATGCATATTAGTGACTAAATTTACATTTATTTTCGCATTTTGTTTTACCATATTTTCCCCAATAATCGGGAACACACTCACACGGGCGTGGGCACTTTAGACTCCTCAGAATTAAAAATGCCCTCGCAGATTACGGTAGACCCATTGCACTAAAATTTTCGTTTTTTCTTGACAATTTTGCCCTATCAGACCCCCAGAATTTAGTTGCTGTCTATGTTTGATCGAGGAAAAAGACCACTGAAAAAAGAAAAAGAAAGACAAAGCATATTTATTAAGTCGTAGCATAAAGATGCAGAAAAATCAAATCAATAAGACAAATGCACATAAAAAAGACACATATTAAATTGACGGTAATTGCAGATCACATGCATAGCATGTCATATCTTTTGGCGTTTCTGACCACGCTTTTTCTTTTTAGAGCACAAAAAACATTTTTTTAATTTCAAGAAAATACGAGAAAAATTAAGTAAGTCGAACAAAATATAGTCAAAAAAATGACCGACAATTTGACACTTCTGAACCAAAAGATCGCTCAAAGCACTTAGAACAGCACCTTTTCTATGATTTCATTTTGAAAAAAAATCTAATATTCTTGAAAGTGGATGGGAAAACATTGGGAGTTGAATCAGCCCCAAGATCACATGGTCCTTCATCTAGATACATAAAAACGTTTAGAGTCCAAACGTATGTAGGAGCAATCAATCTGATCATGCAAGAGACTTAGATGAAAAGCAAAAACGGCGATTTTCAATCAATGATTCAGAGTGATAGTCATTTCAAATAAGGAAAAAAATTTTGTATGATCGGGAAATCTGGAAGAAGACTAACATGATTGTAGGACTGAACATTGTACAATTCCGAAATTCATTGGTCACAAATATACATAATGAGGGCCGTATTTAAGGAGGACGGAGAGGAGGTGGACTCCCTTGGCCGGAAAAAATTCTGAAAGGTACATAAGATAATGCTAGTAAAGATGGAAAAATCGAATGTCTTTGTCGTAAAATCTTCAGATTTTCGGCGTTTCGCGCCTGATTGGTGTATTTTCCATCATTTTGGCTCAAGCGCGACCACATAATGACACTTTTATATAGTTTTTTCAGTTAAAATTTTTTTAAACTTCGAATTCTATGATCTTAATGGATAGAGCATGTCAAAAAAAGACGAAAAATGCGGTTTTTGCGAGCTATCCCGGCGAGTTCTTCGAGAAATGGGCCAATTTATATTGGGTCCGCCCTCCCCTATCCTTAACCGAATTCTGGATACAGGCCTGTACATAATTTATTATTAGAGCATAAATAAAAAATTCTAAAGGGATATCCATACAAGGGATAATTTGCGTTTATTGAACCTACTGTTTCAAATAAATCAGAATGATTTACCGTGCTTAAAAAATGACCAAAATGACCATTTGTATTAGCAAAACTCAGTTTTGAAAATTAAAATAACATAAATTAAAATATCTAGTAGGTATTCACTTCAGGGTTGAAATATCAAATAAATGATGAAAAACGACTACAACAGATGTGCGTATTAATCGACAAACAAATTACAGTCTGAAAATCATGTTCTCCGTAATTAATGAAAGAATCAGGTACGTCAGAAAGAAATTCACCTCAGATTAGAATGTGAAAACTTGTCATCTGGTGCGTTAAACTTCGGCAAATCCTTTTTCATGCACCGCCGAGTCCTTCCAAACGAATCCACATAATCAGTCCATTCTTCTTCACTATTTTCAGCCAAAAACTCCCCCGAGGCCGCGCTCTCGTCGAGTTCCCTCTCGACATCAGAATAATTTTCATTCTCATGCGCCTTTCTTTCAAAGTCGACCAAATATAGAGCTTTTGCGTCAGTATCAAGCTGACCTGGCAAAGTTTACAGATTTTGTTATTAGAAGAAAATCTCAACATTTTTGTTTGACTTTGATAATTGTTAAAATCAAGACAAGAATAAATTGTCGCCATATAGTTATGATCTGTGAAAAGTTTTTACCCCACAGAAATTTATTCATTTCTCCATAATTCACGATTTTTAAAAAAAATCAGGGAAATTCGTAAAAAGGTGCTTTTTTAAACAATTTTGGCTATTTGTTGGCTGAAAAGTGTCAAGTTTTCGGCAGCTTCGCGCCACAGACTCATTTTCTGACTATATTTTGTTCACGTTATTCGAATTTCTTCGATATTTTTTCATGTTTTCATTCTGTGGGAAGATAGAGCATTGTCAAAAACGACGAAACATGATCTTTTGCCGCGTATTTAACTTATTTTGAGCCTAAAAAGGCACTTCAAAATTTCATACACCTCCGCCAGAATTTCTAAGCTGTGCGTGTCTGAACGTCGCCATAATTTTTGTTGTATTCAACAAAGATTTTCCGGATTTAGAAAGACTTTTCGAAGGCCATCTACACGCACAACGATTTTAGAGGGGCTAAAACAAATGAAATGTCGAAAATTCCAAGAAATTTTCGATGGTGCGCGCCAATAGAAATTATTTGTTCTGTAAACTGTTATAGTAATGAAAATCGAATTCAAAAAGACAAAAACGGCAACATCTCCCAGGCGCTTTACGCCGATTACCTAATGTGTTATTCCTCTTTATAGAGCTTCAGCATTGAATTTAAAAACAGAAATAAGCTAACATTTTAGTGGTTCAAAAATTTTCAGTTTACTAACACTTGCCAGAATGTGCAATCTTTGATCAGCTCAATTATTTGCAGCAACCTCAACTGTGGTAAAGCATGCGCAGTTGGTAACGCTTCCATACATGATCTTGGGGGAGTTGGGCGGGGGGGGGCTTTTCAAGCCCCAGAAAAACTTTTAACCCCCCAGAATTAACGATTTTTTGAAAGTTCCCAAGAATTTTCTAAAAATTTGTAGAAAAGATGCTTTTTAAGCGTTTTTAGCTATCGATTTGCTAAAAAGTGCCAAATTTTCGGCGCTTTGCGCCACTATACTCATGTTTTTGACTATATTTTGCTCAATATGTTCCGACTTTTTTAATTTTTCTCGAAATTTTTTGAAGTCACTATGCTCTAGAAAGATAGAGCATCCTCAGGAACGCTCAAAAAGTATATTTTGACGCGTACCTACCATTTGTGGACCCAAAAAGGCACTTTATAATCTCACCCCTCCCCAGAATTCCCATGCTATGCATAAGTGTACGCTTCTACCTCTGATCGCAAGCCAGCCTTTCATCCTTCAGTTAGGTCGATAAATGGGAAGCTACATTCATAGCTAGTTTAACCCTCGGGGAGTCGCGAACCCTTGCGGTATCTAGCGATGTAACACACGGTTCTGGTGTGCAGGCGATACCTGACCATACATGCACATCATGGGCTTTCTGTGTGGAACGAAATTTAAAAGTGCCATTTTTGGGCCTAAAAATGGTAAGCACGCGCAGTCTCCAGAGCTGTCACATCTGACGGTTACAAATGGATGGTTCGCTTTTTAAAACTATCCTGAAAAAATGAGTTAATTGCTGACCACTAAGCATAGAACCCGACGACAACTGATCGTACATGGTGCTTTTCTGAATCAAACGATCTCTACTCAGCTGCAATCTTCGTTCCTCCTCCTCCTCAGGGTCTGACTTAGGCTTTGTTATATTCTTAACGGTCGCGCCTCTATTTCCAGATGATTTCGATTTATCCCCTTCAAATAGCGCTTTCTGTAAAAGATTAACTTCAAAAATAACTAAAAATAAAGAAGTTCGAAGTTGAACCAAACCATCACAAATAAGCAGATGACAAGTGAACAGGTCAAAAATATCTAACAATAACTTCTGCTTTCTTTGTATTATGCCTCGACCAAATGAACACCATAGGAAGTACGAACACAGTATCAAACAAATTAAATATGAGATCATGATAATACAAAACCAGTCAGCAAACCATTACTTTACTGCTAACGAAGTTCTCCGGTCCGATCAAATCAATGTTCGCAGCCTTCTTTTTCACAGATTCTTGTTGTTTCTTGAACAACTCAGATTTGAGGTCAACAAGTGACGAAAAGAA
The DNA here is from genome assembly GCA_036768485.1 of Mermis nigrescens. Lineage (NCBI taxonomy): Eukaryota > Metazoa > Nematoda > Enoplea > Mermithida > Mermithidae > Mermis > Mermis nigrescens. Next base: position 38,374,213 of record JAVLUZ010000154.1, read on the forward strand.
AAAGTACGTAAAAATACAGAGTAGTATAGAGCAAAAGGTCTTCAAGAGTAGTTAGGCGTGTGTCCCTAGGACGCAATGTTATAACATCGCCTATGTTATAGCATAGGCGGAGGGTTCAGAATCTGCGCCCTGGCTTTTCTCAGGGCGCAAGAATTGGGCCTGCCCGGACCTGCCCGATTAGGGGGCGCGCGCCAGCCCAGGGCCAGTGGGGCCCAGGGCCGGGGAGGATGCAATAACCCAGGGGTTATTACCCAGGGGGTTATTACCCCGGGGGTTATTTTTGAAGAGGTGCAAGTCAAGAACCAGCACTCGGATCAGGCTCAAATTTTCAGAGTATGTCAAGTATATGTTAAATATGGTATGTACAAAATTTTAGCGCGCAACCTACAGTATATAAGCATTAGTTTACATTTTTGCATAACTCAAGAACCAATGACCGGATTTTGGTCAAATTTTCAGGATATGATGTATATAGGCGAGGCATGCTGCGCACATAAGTTTAGCGCGCAGTCTACAGCATACCAATTTACTTTACACTTTCTCATATAGCAATGTATCTCAAAAACTATAGGGCGGATTTAGCTCAAACTTTCAGGGTAAGATATATAAATTGTTGCTGCGCTATGTACAAAATTTTAGCGCGCAGTCTACAGTATACCAGTTCACTTTACACTTTCTCGTAAAGTACTCTATTCCAAGAATCACCAGCCGGATTTTGTTCAAATTTTCAGGATATGATGTACAAACCTTAGTTGTGCTATGTACAGAATTCTAGCGCGCAGTCTACAGTATACCAGTTTAGTTTACACTTTATCATATTCCAAGAATCACCTGCCGGATCTTGTTCAAATTTTCAGAATATGACGTATAAACCTAATCTGTGCTATGTACAGAATTTAAGTGCGCAGTCTACAGTATACCTGTTTACTTTACATTTTCTCATATAGCACTATATTCCAAGGAACACAAGCCGGATATTGTTCAAATTTTCAGAATATGACGTATAAACCTTAGCTGTGCTATGTACACAATTTTAGAGCGCAGCATACAGTATACTAATTTACTTTACACTTTCTCGCATAGCACTATATTCCCAGAACCGCTAGCCGGATTTTGTTCAAATTTTCAGGATATCATATATTAACCTTAGCTCTCTTATTTACAAAATTTTAGCACACGACTTACTATATGCTGATTTTTTATTTGCATTGTCTTTACAATGCTTGATTTTTTAGCAGTACCTGTCTAATGATGCTATTAGGGATTATTTTTGCCTAAAAATGAGCAAATAACGGGTGTCCACTAGAAATCTGCACTGAGTTCACAATGATCCTGCTAAGTAAGTATACACTTTTGGGCAAAAAGCTTTACAGCTTTTGAAAGCTCATTCAATTTTGCGCCGAGTAGTTGTGTCTTTTTGTGTTTCACGTTAGGGCTCTGCATTCTGCATGACCTCCAAACAAGATACTCTTCGGAACCGCTTGTACAAGTTCAGTGCAAAAAATAATAATTGTGGGAAATTATTCACTGTTAGTCATTTTGTCGCCAAAGGCATTAGCAAACGGACATTGTACAGTATTTTATATTGTTTTGACAATGGTCTTTCATCATTATGTAAGGCTGGCTCTGGTCATAAAGCCACAATTTTTACACAGGGTTGCCTGAAATCGCTTGAAAATTTGTTACACAATACAGGAAGCATGTCCGTTTGTATGGCTGCTTGTAAATTCTATTGCAGCAGATCTTAAATTCACACCTTATATTTGTAGTAATTATGCACAAGGTAAATACGTCTTTTGGCCGGATCAGGCGAGCTCACAGTATGCAAAAATAGTTTTGGAACATTTGCATCAAAAAAACATTGATTTTGTCGAAAAATTTTATAACCCTGCGAATGTTCCCGAAATTCATGTTGTTGAAGACTTTTAGGCATATCTTAAATCACTAGTGTATGCACGAGGCTGGCAAGCCAAAAACTTGGATCAATCAATGACACGTATAAAATATTAATTAAAAAAGTTGATAAAAATTTTGTACAGAAGCTATGTGTGAGTACTCTTAAACGTATTGATACTGTTCGTAGGTATGGAGTTATTTGAAGTCATCCATGATTGTAAATTTTTCAGCTTCTTTTGCTCTTTTGACCTATGTATTGGATGTTTAATTTATTCCTTCCAAGTTGTCAATAAAACGACTTTAAAGCCAGTGCAGATTTCTAGTGGACACCCGTTAGTATAGGCAAACATTGCTTCAAATTTAATTATCATGCTATTTTGAGCGTATCAAAGTTTATCAGAAAACGCCTGAAAAAGGGCGATCTTTGCCCGCTGTTCAGCTTGTGGGAATTTTTAAACCCTGAGCTAGCGTTTACTTTATAAAACTCCACACAAAATTCATTAATGAACACGTAACTTCATCCATGTCATCAGTATTCATCTAAAAATTAGCTAAGTTTGGAATATTTTTTGTAAAGTTTGGAATATTTTTTTGTAAAGTTAGGAATACTTTTTGTAAAGTTTGGAATATTTTTTGTAGAATTTGGAATATTTTTTGTAAAGTTTGGAATATTCTTTGTAAAGTTTGGAATATTTTGTGTAAAATTTGGAATATTTTTTGTAAAGTTTGGAATATTTTTTGTAAAATTTGGAATAAAGTTTACATGCTTAAGCATAGTACTTTTGTAAAGTTTGGAATATTTTTTGTAAAGTTTGGAATATTTTTTGTAGAATTTGGAATATTTTTTTGTAAAGTTTGGAATATTCTTTGTAAAGTTTGGAATATTTTTGTAAAATTTGGAATATTTTTTGTAAAGTTTGGAATATTTTTTGTAAAATTTGGAATAAAGTTTACATGCTTAAGCATAGTACTTTTGTAAAGTTTGGAATATTTTTTGCAAAGTTTGGAATATTTTTTGTAAAGTTTGGAATATTTTTTGTAAAGTTTGGAATATTTTTTGTAAAGTTTGGAATGTTTTTTGTAAAGTTTGGAATATTTTTTGTAAAGTTTGGAATATTTTTGTAAAGTTTGGAATGTTTTTTGTAAGGTTTGGAATATGTTTTGTAAAGTTTGGAATATTTTTTGTCAAATTTAGGAATTGTTTTGTAAAGTATCAAATTTTATGTATCTAATCTGCATTTCTCAATCATTGTTGACTCTATTTTATATGCCCGGTGCAACGCATGCTCCTCTTTTGCACCTGTAAGGATTGATTTTTCGCTTGTAAACACTATAAAAGTCACATTGCGAAATTTGTAGACTAATCCATGAATCTGTTCTACTTCATACATTCATTTCCTTATCATCAGTTGATAAAATCCGCAAAGATTAATGCGGACCCCTAAATTCGCCAAACCTGCAAACATATGAGGTTTCACCTTTAAATCATCACTTTTAGTATAAAATGCATTAACACGCCGAGAAAAGGGCGATCTATGCATACTGTTTAACTAAGGGGGGGTGGGAATTTTACTTTGCAAACCTTCACACATAAGCGATTGATGAATACATAACTTCATCTGTGTCATCAGTATTGATCTAAAAATTTCTAAAGTTTCAAATTTTTTTGTAAAGTTTCAACAATTTTTATAAAGTCTGTAATATTTTTTGTAAATTTGAAATATTTTTTGTAAAGTTTGGAATATTTTTTGTAAAGGGTAGAATATTTTTTGTAAAGTTTAGAATATTTTTTGTAAAGTTTGGAATAAATTTTGCTTGCTTAAGCATAGGAATTTTGCTAAGTTCGGAATATTTTTTGTTAAGTTTGGGAAATTTTTTGTAAAATTTGGAAAATTTCTTGCAATGTTTGGATAATCTTCATTTAATATGGCATTGCTCCAGGATTGCTGACAAATTTTGTAGGCTTTACATACACTAGCATACAGAGAATGCAGAAAAATGACAAAAACTCGACAATGGTCAATATCCCGAAATGATCCACTTGAATAAAGTCATGTTCCTCACAGTATAAAATGCTTGATTAGATTTAAATTTGGGAAAATTGCATGTATTTTCTGCACGTACACAAATGGCTTAGTGTTTGTCTCATAGCCATGGAATTTCATTGATATTTATGTATGGTTTGCTTCAGCCTGTCATATAATTCTTCAAATACCATGTGAAACAAACATAGTTCTTTCCACAAAGTAAATGAATCAAATGAGTCACGCAAAATCTAGCATATTTTATCAGAGATTGTAGAGTATATGAATAGACTAAGCAAAATTATCATGTTTTTTTGTGTTTTGAAGTAATTTTTGACAAATATACCCCAAATTTGAACTGAAAATTATAGAAAATTGAATGAAATTTAGAAATTTGGGCAAGTTAATTCACAGAAAACTTTCGCCTCTTCGATAGAGGAACTCCAAGACTTCAGTACTTTCCAACTATTTTCTACATATTTTTACCCTCCTACAGAAGATTTCTATCAAAAAGCTAGGGAATTCAGCTATTGCTTAAATTTAAGAAATATAGCTTTTTCGATAGGTTTTTTTAGCATTTTAACACTGTAAGCTTCTTGAGACTGGAGCAATGGCCGAAAAACTCTTCTGTACTAGTCCTATAAGTACAATGCATCAGCTTGCGGGTAAACTGGAATTGTTGGCTGTTTTAGTACTTAAGTAAAAACTTGGAAAAAGCAATCCAACAAGTCTAAATGGCTCTTTATTCTGAAATAAGGCACAATTTGTGCTCTGAGGAGCGCCCCATTGAGGTGAATCCTGCTGCAGACACTGCCGAACATGAAGTAAATCAGCTCATGCATGAATTAAATTTACCCGATGTCTGATGAAAACAGAAATTTAAGCAAAAAGTTCAGATAATTTTATTTCTGTTGTGTGCACTCATACTTTGTGTGCTATTACATATTAGAGGAAAATAGTCAAATACTGTATCTTTGTCTTGAAAATATTATGCTAAGTTCTGAAAACTTCTCAATCCATCCAAGGGTTTGTGCCTCAAACCATAAATAAATATGTAGAAAATGGGTAATTTTCGTAGTTTATCCACATTGAGTAGATGCATGCTTTCCCATGTGTTTTTTAAGCAAATAACAGACTAAAGTACTTCATCTTTATGACAATTTTATCATTTGTTACACCAAACAAAAATAATATTTACTATCCTCTCTTATTTTTTAGCTAAATGTAGAGCTATTTATGCAAAGATGCTAATTTATCCTAATTTTCACCGCATAATTTGGTACGTCTTGATCCTAGATATATAGTGTGAAAATTAGGATAAATTAGCATCTTTGCATAAATAGCTCTACATTTAGCTAAAAATAAGAGAGGATAGTAAATATTATTTTTGTTTGATGTAACAAATGATAAAATTGTCATAAAGATGAAGTACTTTAGTCAGTTATTTGCTTAAAAAACACATGGAAAGCATGCATCTACTCAATGTGGATAAACTACGAAAATTACCCATTTTCTACATATTTATTTATGGGTTGAGGCACAAACCCTGGATGGATTGAGAAGTTTTCAGAACTTAGCATAATATTTTCAAGACAAAGATACAGTATTTGACTATTTTCCTCTAATATGTAATAGCACACAAAGTATGAGTGCACACAACAGAAATAAAATTATCTGAACTTTTGCTTAAATTTCTGTTTTCATCAGACATCGGGTAAATTTAATTCATGCATGAGCTGATTTACTTCATGTTCGGCAGTGTCTGCAGCAGGATTCACCTCAATGGGGCGCTCCTCAGAGCACAAATTGTGCCTTATTTCAGAATAAAGAGCCATTTTGACTTGTTGGATTGCTTTTTCCAAGTTTTTACTTAAGTACTAAAACAGCCGACAATTCCAGTTTACCCGCAAGCTGATGCATTGTACTTATAGTGCTGGCCTCTAAAAAAAACCAGTCGATTTGTAACCTAAAAAAAAACCACCCCTTTTTTCCATAACCAAAAGGAGATGACTGATGATATTATACTGGCGAACAAGCTATACCATGAGGATTACAATTGACCCCTGGTCGCTTTCCGTATCATTCAGAAACTTGAGATATAAATTTGTCGAAAAGTTCCTAAAAATTGCCATTTTTATGATTTTTTTAAAGCATTCTTGAGGGTCAGTATTTATACCTATATTCATATTTGTTGGAATCTTTTATGTTTTCACGTTAGGCTCCCTTGCAGACTAATGTCAGAAAAAAATTTAGTTCTTCTATGTCATCCACATAGCTACAGTATACCTTCAAAGCCAAACCTAAAAAAACCAGTTGTAACCTAAAAAAACCAGCGCCAATTTTTACAAAACTTAGCAGGAATGTGCCTCGTAGCACCTTTCATAATGCCTGATATTTATTTTTCACAAAAAATAAGAATCACCCCAAAAACTGCCAAAAAAGTTCGATTGTAACCTAAAAAAACCACTGTAACCTAAAAAAAGACCAATGCTAAGTATACGTTGCCATAGCAACGAAATTACTTTTCATCAAGTTGCATAATTTTGCACTGATTTCTTGCAGAGGATGTAGAAGAGACTTACTTAGAGTCTTTTTTATCAATTGAAGACTGTATTTGTGAAATTTATAGAACTTTTAATGAAATTCAGAAAAAATTATTGATTTTTATATAAATGTGATAAAATGAACGGAAATATCGTACAAAATGATTTTTTTTTCAAAATTGTGATCATTTAAGGTCAATTAACTGTTTCACGCTGCCAACCATGCACTTCGCATAACATTTTGGGGGTGGTTTTTTTTAGTTCCCATGGTTTTTTTTAGGAAAAAGTGGTTTTTATTCAAAGTTTCGTATTTCATGCAATTTTGCCATGAAATATGGCGCTTAAAAATTCTTCCATGTAGCAAGTTATAGGCCTAGGGCAGCTGTCAAAAATAGATGTTTGTTGACTTCTTCAATGCTATTTGTTCTGCAGTTATAAGCCAAAAACATGAAAATGGTTTTTTTTACAGGCCAGCACTATATAGGACTAGTACAGAAGTTTTTCGGCCATTGCTCCAGTCTCAAGAAGCTTACAGTGTTAAAATGCTAAAAAAACCTATCGAAAAAGCTATCTTTCTTAAATTTAAGCAATAGCTGAATTCCCTAGCTTTTTAATAGAAATCTTCTGTAGGAGGGTAAAAATATGTAGAAAATAGTTGGAAAGTACCAAAGTCTAGGAGTTCCTCTATCGAAGAGGCGGAAGTTTTCTGTGAATTAACTTGCCAAAATTTCTAAATTTCATTCAATTTTCTATAATTTTCAGTTCAAATTTGGGGTATATTTGTCAAAAATTACTTCAAAACACAAAAAAACATGATAATTTTGCTTAGTCTCTACAATCTCTGATAAAATATGGCTAGATTTTGCGTGACTCATTTGATTCATTTACTTTGTGGAAAGAACTATGTTTGTTTCACACGGTATTTGAAGAATTATATGACAGGCTGAAGCAAACCATACATAAATATCAATGAAATTCCCTGGCTATGAGACAAACACTAAGCCATTTGTGTACGTGCAGAAAATACATGCAATTTTCCCAAATTTAAATCTAATCAAGCATTTTATACTGTGAGGAACATGACTTTATTCAAGTAGATCATTTCGGGATATTGACCATTGTCGAGTTTTTGTCATTTTTCTGCATTCTCTGTATGCTAGTGTATGTATAGCCTACAAAATTTGTCAGCAATCCTGGAGCAATGCCATATTAAATGAAGATTATCCAAACATTGCAAGAAATTTTCCAAATTTTACAAAAAATTTCCCAAACTTAACAAAAAATATTCCGAACTTAGCAAAGTTCCTATGCTTAAGCAAGCAAAATTTATTCCAAACTTTACAAAAAATATTCTAAACTTTACAAAAAATATTCTACCCTTTACAAAAAAATATTCCAAACTTTACAAAAAATATTTTAAATTTACAAAAAATATTACAGACTTTATAAAAATTGTTGAAACTTTACAAAAAAATTTGAAACTTTAGAAATTTTTAGATCAATACTGATGACACAGATGAAGTTATGTATTCATCAATCGCTTATGTGTGAAGGTTTGCAAAGTAAACCCTAGCCTCAGGGCTTAAGAATTCCCACCCCCCTAGTTAAACAGTGGGCATAGATCGCCCTTTTCTCGGCGTGTTAATGCATTATATAGTAAAAGTGATGATTTAAAGGTGAAACCTCATAAGTTTGCAGGTTTGGCGAATTTAGGGGTCCGCATTAATCTTTGCGGATTTTATCAACTGACGATAAGGAAATGAATGTATGAAGTAGAACAGATTCATGGATTAGTCTACAAATTTCGCAATGTGACCTTTATAGTGTTCACAAGCGAAAAATCAATCCTTACAGGTGCAAAAGAGGAGCATGCGTTGCACCGGGCATATAAAATAGAGTCAACGATGATTGAGAAATGCAGATTAGATACATAAAATTTGATACTTTACAAAACAATTCCTAAATTTGACAAAAAATATTCCAAACTTTACAAAACATATTCCAAACCTTACAAAAAACATTCCAAACTTTACAAAAAATATTCCAAACTTTACAAAAAATATTCCAAACTTTACAAAAAACATTCCAAACTTTACAAAAAATATTCCAAACTTTACAAAAAATATTCCAAACTTTGCAAAAAATATTCCAAATTTTGCAAAAGTACCATGCTTAAGCATGTAAACTTTATTCCAAATTTTACAAAAAATATTCCAAACTTTACAAAAAAATATTCCAAATTTTACAAAAAATATTCCAAACTTTACAAAGAATATTCCAAACTTTACAAAAAATATTCCAAATTCTACAAAAAATATTCCAAACTTTACAAAAAATATTCCAAACTTTACAACAGTACTATGCTTAAGCATGTAAACTTTATTCCAAATTTTACAAAAAATATTCCAAACTTTGCAAAAAATATTCCAAATTTTACACAAAGTATTCCAAACTTTACAGAGAATATTCCAAACTTTACAAAAAATATTCCAAATTCTACAAAAAATATTCCAACCTTTACGAAAAATATTCCAAACTTTACAAAAAAATATTCCAAACTTTACAAAAAATATTCCAAACTTAGCTAATTTTTAGATGAATACTGATGACATGGATGAAGTTACGTGTTCATTAATGAATTTTGTGTGGAGTTTTATAAAGTAAACGCTAGCTCAGGGTTTAAAAATTCCCACAAGCTGAACAGCGGGCAAAGATCGCCCTTTTTCAGGCGTTTTCTGATAAACTTTGATACGCTCAAAATAGCATGATAATTAAATTTGAAGCAATGTTTGCCTATACTATTTGCTCATTATTAGGCAAAAATAATCCCTAATAGCATCATTAGACAGGTACTGCTAAAAAATCAAGCATTGTAAAGACAATGCAAATAAAAAATCAGCACATAGTAAGTCGTGTGCTAAAATTTGGTAAATAAGAGAGCTAAGGTTAATATATGATATCCTGAAAATTTGAATAAAATCCGGCTAGCGGTTCTGGGAATATAGTGCTATGCGAGAAAGTGTAAAGTAAATTAGTATACTGTATGCTGCGCTCTAAAATTGTGTGCATAGCACAGCTAAGGTTCATACGTCATATTCTGAAAATTTGAACAATATCCGGCTTGTGTTCCTTGGAATATAGTGCTATATGAGAAAGTGTAAAGTAAACTGGTATACTGTAGACTGCGCACTAAAATTCTGTACATAGCCCAGATTAGGTTTATACGTCATATTCTGAAAATTTGAACGAGATCCGGCTGGTGATTCTTGGAATATGATAAAGTGTAAAGTAAACTGGTATACTGTAGACTGCGCCCTAGAATTCTGTACATAGCACAACTAAGGTTTGTACATCATATCCTGAAAATTTGAACAAAATCCGGCTGGTGATTCTTGGAATAGAGTACTTTACGAGAAAGTGTAAAGTGAACTCGTATACTGTAGACTGCGCGCTAAAATTTTGTACATAGCGCAGCAACAATTTATATGTCTTAAGTTTGAGCTAAATCCGCCCTATAGTTCTTGAGATACAGTGCTATATGAGAAAGTGTAAAGTAAATTGGTATACTGTAGACTGCGCGCTAAACTTATGTGCGCAGCATGCCTCGCCTATATACATCATATCCTGAAAATTTGACCAAAATCCGGTCATTAGTTCTTGAGTTATGCAAAAGTGTAGACTAATGCTTATATACTGTAGGTTGCGCGCTAAAATTTTGTACATACCATATTTAACATATACTTGACATACTCTGAAAATTTGAGCCTGATCCGAGTGCTGGTTCTTGACTTGCGCCTCTTCAAAAATAACCCCGGGGTAATAACCCCCTGGGTAATAACCCCCTGGGTAATAACCCCTGGGTTATTGCATCCCCTCCCCCTGGCCCTGGGCCCCACTGGCCCTGGGCTGGCGCCGCCCCCTCCCCGGGCAGGTCCGGGCAGGCCCAATTCTTGCGCCCTGAGAAAAGCCAGGGCGCAGATTCTGAACCCCTCCGCCTATGCTATAACATAGGCGATGTTATAACATTGCGTCCTAGGGACACACCCTAATTACTTTCAAGGGACACAAATTTCAAAAAATAGATGAATTATAGCGCATATCATAATCATTAAAAGTGCACTTTTAAACAAATGAAAGAGAAAACACATTTCTTTTTAGCCTATGTCCAAAGAATACTAGAAAATCATAGAACTACAAAAACTCAAACTACTCTTCTGACGTAAAAAACAAGGGTTTTAGAGCGCCAGAGTCAGTAAATGTCATTAATAAATAACCCGGCGCAGAATGCCGGAAAATTTTGTAAAATCGTGATAAAAACTGGTTTTTCATCAGTCCAACTATTTTTCAACGACGGAGGGGTGGCCGCCTCACTCCTAAATCCGCCCTTGTACAATAGGATCGAGTAACGCAGTCATGGGACACATTCAAAGATATTTTGCGTTATGTAACTTATGTAAATCCTTTCGGCTGCCAATGAACCTCATTGTTTTAGTAGCCCTGTTGCATTATAAAATCGAGGCCTTCCTTCCAAACAGGTTTTTACTTCTGAGCCACTATGCTGACACTGTTACAAATGAGAATGTCAGTTTAGGTTACGTATCTCACTGTTTATAACGCGTTGTAGAAAGTACGGAACCGTGTTAGTACATTTAAGCCGTCTATAAGTATAATTATTAGCATTCTAGTTTTATCAATGCATAATTAAATGTGGCGAGATTATCTATAGTCTGTTCCATTCAAAACATCTCATTTTCGCTAGTCTTGTTACCTACTGTATCATTTTTTCACTGCACAAATAACTTCAGCAATTATGCTCTCGTAGCGGCAGGTTGCTTTAAACTCTTCTCGCTGATGTTTAACGTGCTTTGCTTAACATGTGGCGCATCTAACAAACTGCGGCAAGAACCTAAAGCGTGGAATATTCTCCTACTGTAATAAACCGTAATGCGAGAATGGGCCGTTTGGAATGGAATAGACTATAGTTTAATATAAACAAGTAGTGAATAATCTGATTAACTTACTGACGAAACTAAAAATTCTATCCTTTTTGGCATATCTCACAAATAAAAAGTATCCTTTTTTAATACGTCACGCCGATGGCAAAGTCGCACGATGTAAACAACTTTCAGAATATCTGAAAAAGTTAAAGTGAAAGATGCGGTATATAATTCGTCGCGTTGTTATCCGCCAATAGCAATCAACATATAATCAGCGCAGGCAAAGGGTCGAGGGTGTGTTGTTTTGTTGGACTTCCTACGCAGTCAGCGGAATTCTATCAAATCAAGCTACTTTGAGATCATGTAATCCTTTTCGGCTAAAAAATACGGTAAACTTCAAAAATGAGACAAAATCGATTTGAAAAATTTGCTATCCAGTTTTCTCGCAAAATAAGAGTACGCAGTAAAATGGATGGAAAATCTTATATGCAAATTGGACCAATATACACTACACAATGATGCAGTTTGTAGCTTTGAAGTTTAAAATTCTACAATGCTTATATAAGTAGGCCGTTTTGATATTATTAATCGTGAGCAGAAGCGTTTGGCCGCGGTTTTTCTGTTTCCGAATGCGCTGATACGTGCACATATGAGGATAAACGGGGAAGGTCAGCCAGATACGTATGTACTGTCCGGCGATTTTGAGCTGACGGGACGTTTTCTGTATCATTTTTGAGGACAAAAGCACTAAGGATGTTAAAATTATTTCGGCGCCAGATTAATACTTGTATATGCTTTTTATAAAAAAAGCACCTGAAATTGATTAATTTCTATATTTTTTAGTGTTAAAAGCGATATGATGCAATCAAAATTGACTGAAAATGCTTTGGAATTGAATTATTACCATGAAAAAGCGGTTAATAAGCTATTTGGACCATTTTTATCATTTGGATACCGAAAAAATTCGTGGACACTAAATTTCCTAGTTAGAATTTCTGGAATTTAACCCCCTGCCTCTTCTGACCTTGTGCATCTATGCGCTAATTCCACTGATGACATATTCAAAGCACTTTTTTCCTAGCGATTTGGTTCACAATGTGAACCATACCCAAATTTTTTTCACATTCCGAATTTTGGTTCACATTTTTCGGAATCTAAAAACGTTCAAAAATTGAGCGCTCACGTTGAAAACCGGTATTTTTTTCAGAAAGTCAATCCTACATATATTGACGAGATCCAAAATGAGTTTTTGAACATTTGGTTATTGTAAATTTAGTGTAACTGCAATGAATATAACCAGGCCCGTAACCAGGATTTTGTTTCGAGGGGGAGGGGCAAGACCAAAATTTTTTAAAACAGAGGGAACTAAAGGACGAATTAAAAATGACGTTTGACGACTACTAGAAATGTAAACTTTGTTAATTTTGCTACCCACATGCCTGAAATATGGTGAGAATCCAATGGACACCCTCTAAACAAATCTCATTTTCTGCATAAAACCTGTGTAATGAGGAAGACATAGATGCAAAATACGCTTTAGGTTATATAAAGACGAAAAATGGAGTGTTTAAACCACGTGCTTTGGACTAAATAGACTATAATTGCAATTTTGAAAATTAGCTCGAAGCGCCGAAAATCTTTTGCGATTTTTGGCTAAAAAAGCAAAGGGGAAGTGAGGGAAAAGATCATTCTCATATTTCGTTTCGGGGGAGCACATACCCCCTATCCCCTGGATACAGGCCTGAATATAACGATCAATTACATGTTCTCATGGAAAATTTTCCATTTCCTTTATTTTCAACAGAAAATGGTTAATTTTCAAAATTTTCGGTAGTACATGTCGAAATCATGTCGTTTCTCACCAAATTTCCTTATTTTTTTAGAAATTTCAAAAGCGCAACTAAAAATGGAAAAAATTCAACAAAATTGGAATGAACAATTTTCCGTTTTTTCCATTTTTGTAGACTTTTCCATTTTTAGTTAAGCTTTCGGAATTTTTTCAAAAATATGGTGAGAAACGACACGAATTTGACATCTACGACCGTAAATTTTGAAAATGAACCATTTTTCGATGAAAATAAAGGAAATGGAAAATTTTCCATTTTCCATTTCCCATTTCCGGGTTTTACCCTATTTTTCCATTTTCCGGCGATTTTCCATCTGCGACGAAATCGTTGTAGTCGAAGTGGATGACGATTTTTTCGGATCTAAAAGGTCAATCTTTTCAAAAGAGGAAAATTTTGAGTGAAAAGACGAAGAAATAAACAATTTTCAGTTTTTTCCATTTTCGTAGACTTTTCCATTTTTAGTTACGCTTTCAAAATTTTTGAAAAATTGAGAAATTTGGTGAGAAACGACATGAGTTTGACATTTACGACTGATAATTTAGAAAATGAACCATTTTCCGTTGAAGATAAAGGAAATAAAAAATTTTCCATTTTCCATTTTCCATTTCCGGATTTTACCCTATTTTTCCATTTTCCGGCGATTTTCTAACTGCGACGAAATCGTTGTAGTTGAAGTGGATAACGATTTTTCGCATCTGGAAGGTCAATCTTTTCAAAAGAGGAGAATTTTGAGTGAAAAGACGAAGAAATGAACAACTTTCCGTTTTTTCCATTTTTGTAGGTAGAATTTTCCATTTTAAGTTACGCTTTCAAAATTTCTACAGAAATGGAAAAATTTGGCGAGAAACGACATGATTTTGACATTTACGACCGAAAATTTCGAAAATTATTGATTTTCCGTTGGAAATAAAGGAAATGGAAAATTTTCCATCTTCCATTTCCGGCTTTTACCCACTTTTCCATTTTCCATTATCCATTTTCCGGCTTTTACCCATTTTTCTATTTTCCATTTTCCGGCTTTTACCCTTTTTTCCATTTTCCATTTCCATTTTCTATTTCCGGCTTTTAACCATTTTCCATTTCTATTTCCGGATTTTACCCACCCGTTTTTCGACCGAATTGTGCTCGAACCAGACAATAAGTGCTGGATTTAAAATCTGCATGAAAAACTAGTCAAGAATATCGACTGCAAATTTAAAAAAATCGGAATGGAACGGATCAAGTATGGAAAGGAATGCCGAGTAAATATGGAACGCAATGCAAACGCACCCAGGGTTGCCTTGCCAAGTGCTCTTATCAAAAAACCCCAATTCAAACTGTTTAAACCCCCCAACCAATGGTTAAGCATAGGCACAAAAAAACCTCAATCGCTAAAAAATGTCTTCAACGGCATCCAAACAAAACTTAAAACGGGGAAAAACCCCATCCCCGAGGGGCTCGACGCGTCGCCATTGTCAAGTCACGATAATTGATCACCAGCTTGTCTTTTTATTATTACAAGACACATTATGGGCGGTAAAAATCGCGGATCAAAAATTTACGTCACCAATCAACACTCCAAATCACCACCGCAACGAACGGGAAATTTTTCTCTCCTTAATACAGAAGATGACAATAATAGTCTTTGTGTCATTTGCACGGAGACAGTTACGGATAATCATATTTCGGCTGTTCAATGTGGACTATGTCATAAGTGGGCACATGCTGAGTGCCTTAATCTACCATCAGCACTTATTTCATACTTTAATAGTTCGTCCTATATTGATGCTTCGTACTCTTTTCCATTCGTTTGCTCCTTGTGTAAACCCCTATTCGAAAATTTCGCTTCTTTACCGGCTAAGATGGCTACTTTAGAATCTCGTCTAAACTCAATTGAATCAAAAATCGGCGCTTCTACGTCACCCAGCATCGTCGATATAGGTTTATTAATTCAAGATGGTCTAGAACGTGAATCGAAAAAGTCGAATGCGGTTGTATTTGGTTTAGCCGAATCTAATGATGACCTTGTTTCGGTTAAATCTTTAATTGACGATTACAATAAAGACTCTGATTTTTCATCAGCCGATATAACGCAGGTATTTAGAGACGGTCCCAAATATTCCGACAAACCTCAGTTTCTGAAAGTTTGTCTTTCTTCTTCACGTGCTCAGCGTCGTTTTATTGGCCTTATCAACAAAGTTGTGCGCCCTGCAAATCCAACAAACGCCTACTCGAAATTACGTGCGCGACCGGATTTGTCGTTTCTTCAACGAAAACGTCAGCGTGAACTTAACGACGAGTTGCACCAACGACTGGACGCGGGCGAGACTAATCTATATATCGACTTCAGGGATGACTGTGTGAAGAAGAAAACAGTACGAGTCTATGATCCTCGTTCTACGGCCCCAAAACCATCTAATCCCCAATTTCGTGCTCAACATGGTCAACGCGCGTCTAATATTTAGGTAAACTCGCCCCGTTATTTTGTAAATATCAAATGTTTGCTATGTAATTCTCGTAGTATTGTTAATAAGTTAGGGGAACTTCATTTTCTTTTAAATACTGCAAAATTCGATATATTATTTTTTTGTGAAACCTGGCTAAATGAATCTATTTCCGACAGTCTATTATGTCCGTTAAAAAATTATCTTATTCTCCGATCAGATCGTAAGAATAAGCGGGGAGGTGGAGTCTTAATTTTTACTAAACCCTATCTTTATGCTCGATGCATTAAAGTTCCTGCTTCTCTGTTTGTGTCTGATACTTTAGTAGTTGAAATTTTAAAAGGTGGAGATGTTATTAGATGTTTGTTAGTTTATAGACCTCCTCAGTATGATCTTGATACTGCACTTCGGATATGTAATTTAATTGAATGGGCTACTAATAGTTGTCATCCCGTTATTATATTAGGTGATTTAAATTTGCCTAAAATTGATTGGTTTCATGGTACTTTTACATTTAATCCATTAAACGAATTATTTTTTGATTATTTATCAGCTAGTGGTCTGCAACAGTTAGTTAAAGAAAATACCCACGATAATACTTTGATTGATGTAGTATTTGCTGCATATAACGTTTTTAATGTCCAGGTTCTTCCTCCTTTTTCAACAAGCGACCATAATTCCATTTCTTTTGAAATTCTAAATAGGACTTCTCATGATGGAGATAAACCTTGCTTAAATTTCAATAAAGCGGACTATGACAGTATAGCTACTTTTTTATCCTCTGTTTCTTGGCCTGACATTTTTTCTACATGCTCAACAATTAATGACATGTATAATGTTTTTTTAAGTATATTAAATCCTCTTATTTTTAGTTTTGTTCCTACTTTTAGAACTAAATCAAAATTCAAATACCCTAAAAGCTTACATAAATTATTCCTTAAAAAACGTTCGCTATGGGATAAGTATAAAAGGTGTAAAACTCCAGAAACTAAAACTAAATATCGAAATCATTGTAAAGCTTTACGTAGAATTATTCATAGTTATTTCTCTTCTCAAGAAAACGAATTGCTTAAGAATAATAATCCTAAAGCTTTCTATACTTTTGTAAATAATAGGTTAAAAAGTCGCAGTGAAATTCCTCCCCTAACATTTTCTGATAATGTTATAACCGATTCAATACGCAAGGCTAACACTTTTAATGATTATTTTGCTTCTGTGTTTTCTAGCGACATTACTAACGCGAATTTTCTTTTTCAGAATCGCTGTGATTTTTCGCTTTCTGATGTCATTTTTAGTGAGAATTGCGTATTGGAAGCCATTAACCATCTGAATAATTCTACTGCAGTTGGCCCAGATGGAATCTGTAATCTTTTTATTAAAAAATTGTCGTTTCAAATGGTAAAGCCGTTAGTTTCTATTTTCACTGTATCTTTTCTGTCTGGAAATATTCCCGAGCTTTGGAGCATGGCACATGTTATTCCCATTTTGAAAAAGGGGGACCCAGCATTAGTTGAAAATTACAGGCCCATCTCTCTTTGTTGTTCTATTGCAAAAATAATGGAGAGAATTATTAATATTCAATTGTTAAACTTTCTTAAGGTTAATAAACTAATATCTCCTTTTCAATTTGGTTTTCAAAAGAATAAATCTTGTGAAACACAGTTGTTAAAATGTAAGTTTTCATGGATTCAGTCCTTAGCTAAAAAAGAAACTGTTGATATAATATACTTAGATTTTTCAAAAGCATTTGATAAAGTAAATAGTGAAAAACTTCTCATTAAGTTAAACGGATATGGAATAAAGGGCAATTTGTTCACATGGTTAAAGGCCTATTTGTTCAATCGTTCTCAGTGTG
Source organism: Mermis nigrescens (assembly GCA_036768485.1). NCBI lineage: Eukaryota > Metazoa > Nematoda > Enoplea > Mermithida > Mermithidae > Mermis > Mermis nigrescens. Next base: position 38,391,738 of record JAVLUZ010000154.1, read on the forward strand.
TTCGCATTAATCAGTCTTTTTCAGGTTACGTGCCTGTTACTAGCGGTGTCGTCCAAGGAAGTGTCCTTGGACCTACGCTCTTTTCGATTTTTATCAATGACATATGTGATAATATTTATAGCACGGTTTATATGTTTGCTGATGATATCAAAATTTTCAATATTAGTCGTAACTATAGATTATTACAGTCTGATTTAGATAAGATTTTTGAGTGGGCAATTACATGGGATTTACCTATTTCACGAACCAAAAGTCAAGTTCTATATTTGGGTAATAATAATCAAAAAGTTATTTATAGACTAAATGGGGAAATTATTTCTAGTGATTTGTTTGTCCGTGATTTAGGAGTTTTGATTTCCCGAAATTTAAAATTTAAGGAACATTATAATTCTTTGATTAAAAAAGCTTTCTCTAGATGTATTTTAATACGCAAATCATTTTTTTCGCGTGATAAATGTAACCTTGTTAAAGCTTATAGTTGTTATGTTAGACCTTTATTAGAGTACTGTTGTAGTGTATGGAACCCTTCTTATATTAGTGATATAGATCGACTGGAAGCTGTTCAACGTAGATTTACTAAATATATTTTCGGTTATAATAATATTCTTTCTTACGAGGATCGTTTAATACAACTTAAATTGTGCAGACTTGAATTAAGACGCTTGCAAATTTGTCTGTGTATGATGTATCAGATTATTTGTCACAAATCATGTTTGGAAGCTGATGATTTTTTTGTATTTAATCATAATATTACCCGCAGCATTAATAGATTTAAATTAGTTATACCTGTTGTACATTCTAATTTAGAAAAGTTTGATTTCTTTTACAAATACATTGCAGTTTGGAACGATCTACCTGACTTCATTGTTTCTTCCCCTAACCTAAACATATTTAAATCTAGATTAGCAAACTTTGATTTATCTAGATATCTTGTGGGGCGCGCGTAAAACTTGTCATTCCATTGACTCGCATGTCCCGTTACTAATTCGTAATCGTGTATTATGTATTTTGTCATTTTGCATTTTATCAGTTGGTGTATTAGTAATAAAATCTCTTTCTTAACTAGGCTTGGGGGCTTGGCAACTGCGCACGCACCGCACTGACGATAAGCTACAGTAATAATTTAATGAAATAGATAAATGCGATTTTTCACCTTACGGATCGAAATACAATTCTGACAAAAAGTGCTTGCTGAATTTAAAAGCGTGCCACAAAAAAGTGCCAACTTTAAAAAGTGCCAAAAACCTGCCGGACTCTTTCGTGAAATGCCTAAATGGCACTAAAAGTGCCAATCTGGTAACACTGGGAGCATCGCATTACTTTTAAGCATGCTATAGAAGTTCATACATATGCTCATTTATATCAAAACTAGCAAAGAAAAATGCTCCGATGGAACAAAAAAAGGGGAATATACTTGGGATTGAGAATTATCGAGGATGTAAAAGGAGGGGACTAGGAAAAATCTCCCTATATTATATGCCAAAAATCGCAAAATATGTTAAAAATCAGACTTTCACTAAACAATGCAAAAAATCGAAGTATATTCTGCGGTCACTGAAAAAACGTATTATTTTAAAATAATTTTCTCTGATTGACATAATAAGCATATTACGTATTGCAACTTTTTGCAGACTTCATTCAACTTTGAGTTGCTTAATAATGTGACTGAAAGTGAAATGCTGTTAACAAATCATAATTAAGTTGTTCGTATTTCATTATTACTAAGCATGTCACTTAGCAGATACAGCCATTCTAAGTGTCAAAGTGCAAGCAATATTCAAATTACCAAAAAATTGATTGAAAAAGCAGCGAATTAGCAATGCAGTAGTGTAACGGGGCGCCGCCTCCCACCGTTACGTGAGCAAAATATTGAATAATATTGAGAAACAATGAAACATCAACGTCACGGGTTAAACTTCAAAGTTGGCATTTCTAGCCGTGTAGTAGCACTCCTGCTACACTCCTCCCCTCTAGGAGAAAGCGTAAGCGCAGACAACTCCAGAGAACGTACTCTGGGACCTCCAATATGCAACGGGGGCGCCGCCTCCCACCGTTACGTGAGCAAAATATTGGATAATATTGAGAAACAATGAAACATCAACGTCACGGGTTAAACTTCAAAGTAGGCATTTCTAGCCGTGTAGTAGCACTCCTGCTACAGTAGCTAAGCGAATTGAATGAAATAGTACATATCGATGCATTCAAGACAATCGATGATATTGTTGGTTCAAAGCAGTAGGAAACACGGAAGCAGCTGACGTGCAACAGACCTTATGTAGATACTCTTTTACTTATGTCTACAGCAATTGTTTACTAAACTTTTACATTATTCAAAGGCCGCAGAATATACTTCGATTATTTGCATTGTCTAGAGAAAGTCTGATTTTTTACATATTTTGCGATTCTTGGCATATAACATAGGGAGATTTTTCCTAGTCCCCTCCTTTTACATCCTCGATAATTCACAATCCCAAGTATATTCCCCTTTTTTGTTTCATCGGAGCATTTTTCTTTGCTAGTACCCCACTTTTAATTAGCAAGATTTGGAAATACAATAATAGATTTCATTTACTGTGCGGTTCTTCTAATAATTGAATGGTTTAAACTTTACAAAGCTACTAGTTGTAGAAGAAACAAACATTCTGATTAGTAATTCCTATGTTACGTAGAACATCCTGTAAAGAAATATGCTTCCAAAACTTTCTAGAGCTAAACTTAATTTACATTTTAAACTTTACACAAGAGTGTAAAGAATTTTAGTGGGATTAATAATTTCGATATTGCTCTGATATAACGATCAGCATTTATTAAGAAATGAAACCTCTATAATGTTCTAAGAACAAATTAACATTAGGTGTTAATCACTTTACACTACTCTTCATGCGCCCCTAGCAGACGTATCACATCTGTTTCCATACATATTTTTCGACTTTAGGGAAAAAATAAGTTGCTGTGAGGCTCTAGAATGAAGCTTATTATATAGTGTAAACTTTACACTAGCAACGAGTGTAAAGAAGATTTTAGTCGGATTTGTAAATTCGATATTACTCGGATATTACGATCAACATTCATGAAAAAATTACGTCTCCATGACGGTTCAATGATAAATAGACACAGATGTAAACCACTTTACATCACTGTTGAGTGTAAACAAGCGCGCCCAGCTGACGTCCCTTATTTAATTCCATGTAAATTTTCAGATTTCGGCAAAAAATTCAGGTTTTTGCAAAGCTCTAGAACGAAGATAAACCACTTTACAACACTGTTGAGTGTAAACAAACGCGCCCAGCTGACGTCCCTTATTTAATTTCATGTAAATTTTCAGATTTCGGCAAAAAATTCAGGTTTTCGCAAAGCTCTAGAACGAAGATTAATTAGCAGTGTAAACTTTACACAACCGCCTAGTGTAAGAGGATTTTATTCCGATTTGCAAATCTGATATTACTCGGATATTATTATCAACATTTATGAAAAAATTGCATGTCTACAATGGTCTGAGGACAAATTAACAATGAGTGTAAACTACTTTACATCACTGTTGGATGTAAACAAACGCGCTTACGTGACGTCTCACATTTGATTCTTTGAAAATTTCTAGACTCCAAGAAAAAATTAGGTTTCTGGAACGCTCAAAAGCGAAGATAAATACATATGTAGTGTAAACTTCATGTAAACACCTAGTGTAAAGAAGATTTTGGTCAGATTCGTAATTTTGATATTGTTCCGATATTACGATTAATATTTATGAAAAAAATTAAGTCTCCATAATGTTCTATGGGCAAACTAACAATAGGTGTAAACCACTTTACAACACTGTAGAGTGTATACATATGCGCCAGACTGGCATATCAAATTTGGTTCCTGGTCCATCTCTAGACTTGATAATCGTGTCCCTGAATCATAACCGGAGAAGCAGGCAGAAAAAACAAGACAGAAACGCATTTTAAACACCAAATTTTTGACTTTACACTCGCTAAATATTAATGTATACACAATTTGCTTTGACATGCACCCGATATAAAGCACTTTATTTTTATCCTATTGGACTTATCCCGACTTCTGGACGGAGAAAGTGGCGAACAAAAAACGCAACAAAAACGTATTTTCCATCTGAACACTGTAAACTTTAAAATTCCGTACCGAACTCCCCATTGAGTTTAAAAAAATTCGGTTTGGTACAATTTGTAGCTTTTAAATCGTAGTACATTCCTGTGTGCCAAAATTCTCTTGCAAAAATTATTTGGTATGATTTATTAATCAAAATTCGGAAAAAAACGTGTTTTTTCGCCCATTTTTTACCTCTTATTTCGAACTTTACACCCCCATAAATAACTCAATATTGCGTTTTTTTAAATGCGGTTTGCTGCGATGTGTAGCCCCTAAAAGGCACTTTATCACTGCTGTATTCAATTCACCCTGACTTGAAAGCGGAAAAATTTGGCAGAGAAATCTTACTTAAAATCCGTTTTTTACACTATCAACTAGAGTGTAAACTTTAAACCCCATGATCTAACTCACCATAGAGTGTAAAAGACTTTGCTTATTTGCAGAATGTAGCCCTTGATCCGCTCTACAATTCTGTCAGGAAAGATTTTAAAAGACTCATAACCGGTGTTAGTATCAGACATAAGCAGGTTGAAAACTCGACCAAGATGCGCTTTTTCACCCCCAGATTTTGGCACTCTTTACACTCCCATTCGAGAACTAATGCGAATTTCAACAAACAAAAAAAAGCCAATTTGGGCATCCCTTCTTCTAAAAATCTGTGCCATTAATTTATTTGAGGAGTCAATACTGAGTTTTCCACATGCCGTCTAAACAACCTCCCAAAATTCATCCTATGTTATAACGTTACACAGAAACTTTACACCTTCTTTACACAGCCAGTTTTGAGTTTCAAGAAAAACAAAAAACACGGGCAGCGAATTTTTTTATAATCCATCTTTTAAAAAAACCGCACCTTCTAGAGGGGGATGCACAGGTGTTAGGGGTACCCAAGTATATTATAGGTACGCTAGCGCCAGCTTACCTATTGTAACTTAAGGGGGGCGTTTTGTCACCTTGAAGTTGTCTTAGCGCGTGCGCAAACGAGTTTGCTGATTAAGTACTTGAAGTATGTACGGATAACTAAACCGACAGCACGCCGCCGGGGAAGATCAACACACAACAACTACCAAAGCCCAATAAGTACCTTCGGGGCTTACCTAAGTACCTATGCTACAGCTAGCGCTGGTCAGGAAGCTGCGGTAAAACCCGCACTCTTCCAAAATGACCCTAAATACCTACTATCTAAAATCTCCACGGACGTAACTGGTCCGGTAGTTATGGAGATAATGGGACGGAGATGCCGACTGCAGATCCTAACCAGGAGTAATTAGATAACCCTGGTATTCAGCCCTGTCCTTGGACCTCTTTAGACCAAAAGAATAATTTTTCGCGAAAAGAATTGAAAAGGTTTCAGCCAGATTACCTATGGCGAAACAACTTATAAATTCCGGTTCCAATAGCACTCTGTACTTAAAACACAACAACAAAGAGCTCTATTCCGGGCTGTCATCCACTATAAAAATTATGTAATACTTATAGATTTTGGTTCGAAAGAGGAATTATGAATTTTGCACGAAATGATAAATAAAAGGTTTTACCCAACGAAATCCGGCAAGAAATAAAGTCGAGGCTCGCTTTTTCCCAATTCCTAACTGCCTGCGGTATAGTAACTCTAGACAGCTAATTTTCTAGCTTTTACCAAGTTAAACCAATTGTACAGTCTTAGGCGCCGATAAAGTCGGAAACGACATGCCAGTAATTAAAAAGGCAACTCTGCCACAAACTGAACTAATAATCGTAGGGGAATGGCCTACAGTAATAAATGAGGAAAAAGATTATATAATGTTTTTATAACAAAAATTGTGTGCTTCTTGCACATAGATTTTTCGGGTCTCCGCACAGGCTCAATGTGAATAGCGGTCATGTCGCCTATGTTTTAATCGTAAAAATTGATAGGGGACTTGTAGGGGTTCCCACAGTAAAATCGCGTCTTTGTGTCTTCGCAACATGTGGCGATAAGAGTCCAACCAAATGACACTGTGTGGTCGGAATGCTCCGCATGTCGTACTCATTGGAAACTATCCAATTGCAACGTGATCGGAAAATATGGCTGGATCGCCAAAATGGAACCAAAGACCGGATGGTCGGAATAGGCGCGAAGGTGCGCAATGGCCGTACAAGTATCGGCACGTGTAGATACACTATCTACACTCCTCCCCTCACCGGGAAAAAAAATTCAAACATGGGCCGAATTTTTTAAAATGGAAAGAAAATTATATAAATATGAGAAAATTGTTGGGGATCCAACAAATGGAAAATTTGAGTAAATTATTGAAATTATTAGGTTGGGCCCCCTGTGGATGGAAGAAAAATTTTGAATTGAAAAATATGGCGGCTGAATCCATGACTGAGCCTCTATCGAGTTGTGCAGAGACCTGAAAATAAATTTGAATGCAAAAGAAGAATTTAAGTAGATTTTAGATAAAATTAAGGTAAAATAAGGCCACACTTGCTCTGAGCAAGGTCAAGAATCAACGAGTTTAAAATGACGAGATTACGCAAAATTTAAAGACAAAAAAAGCTAAAGACGAGATTTAAAGGCACAAGGAATGACAAAATATGAACTAGTAGTTTTTCTGACAAGAAAAATTTATGACAAAATGCGAATAAAACGATGTTGATCCAACAAACGGTATGCTGCTGGCCATTGGCACATACGCAGGGTCCAAATATAGAGTGAGAGCCAAATATGGCAACTGAGGCATTTGTGATCTGGTTTTGTTGTCGGGAAAAAACAGGACGACCGACCGAGCGACGCGACGAGAGTCGCTAGAGTTCGTATGGCGGCGTTGCGAAGGGCGATTCTCATCCAATAGATTGATGCACGAAGTTGCATCCCGTTCGGCGCAGGCTGCGATGTTCGTCATAGGAAATAGAATCAGGCGATGGTGCTCTGAACCCGTAATAAACTCGTGGCTGACTAGATGGAGTAGCCGGGGTGGCAAAAATCCTCAAAATTTAGATCATGGCGCGGTGGTGATGGAAAGCGCCCGAAACTGCTGGTTTCACACGAAGGTGCGCGCAATTGTTGCGGTTGTTGTTGATCACAAAATTTGTTTGACCGCGATGTTGACCGACACGCTGTTGCTGGTCGTAACTGATGACTGAGCATTGCTGCGACGTCTCGCGATACTTGTGCTGGTGACGATAGCGGCCGACGTTGTCAGTGAACCATGGCGACCTCTGGTGCTGCATTGATCACAGTGGTGGGGTTGAACGCGGGCTGCAGCGACCTACGCACTGGTGACGGGAAATGACCAAACCCCATCAGACCGTTGCGGCGACCGCTGCTTGGATTGATCACGCAGCGTCAATGTTGCTGGCAATTGAGGTGAATTCTGCCTGAAACGAGACAAAGAAGAGGGTCCGGGTTCAGTATCTGATGGCTTCGATAATAACGCCAGTTGGCGATAGATCATCGCTGCCTCTCGCGTCACTCCTTCCATTTTTGGTTGACTCGATAAGCTCATTGAGTATGTTCGTATTCTGTTCCAGACATATTGGCTGGCCCTTAAAAGGATAGCTACGTGATAGGATCTTAAACGTTCCATGTACGCATTCTGATCCTCACATCTTATTTCAGAGGCCACGGCTAAGGAGCCAGGCTTACGCGCAACAGTAACGCGTGGCAATGGCGGCATCGGTTGAGTTTCGCGTTCGGCTTTCTCAATTATCATTTGGGCCTGCGCAAATCAATCTGAGCCTGTAAAGAAAGATCAGTAAAGTTGTCTCTTCTTTGCTTGGGGGCCACTTGGGCCCTGCGAATCAACAGCTCGTTTCTGCGATTGGCGTTTCTGCTGGTTTTGGCAAATATTGTCCAATTTGTTGGGCAGTTTTTTCTGAAGATAATGCGATGAGTGTTGTCGCTGATTTGTGACAACCAAATTGGGCAGGCACCATTAAATCTGGATCCTTGGCTTTGTGAATTAGTTGAATATCATGATGCAGCACGACCGAATCCTCAATTTGTTCCACTAATTCAGGTTAAAATTCCGGGAATGCTTCTCTCGGAAATTGGGTATAAGTTGGGCCAAAAACGCGGCACAAAGCATCCGTCAAATTTGTTCACACATTCGCCAGGCGATTCCAGGGTCGCCATACAATGTCGCGAAGATGAAAAATCGTTGATCCATATAGCGCAACAGTGATGTAGATTGCAACACGTGCGCAGTAGTGAACACCAGTTTGCGGCTAAAAGGACAGATTTCCTCGAATTCACAAAATGCTTCAAAAATATCAACCATTTGCCGCATTGTCAATAACAACTGCGTCGTATGATCAGGCTGAGGCTGGATATGGTGCGGAAAAATTCAGGCTGAAGTGTGACGCCAATTCAAACGTTCATTTGTGGCGGCGTTGGCTGGAATGGATGATTTGTGACGTATTGGATGTTTACTTCGTACACCATGTAACCGGTTGTGATGAACATGCGGTTTTGCGTGAACAACGGATCTGATTACAACTGGCGGTGGAAAACAGAAGGCTGCGTAATAAAACGCGGCGCAACCTGATTCCTAATGCCCTCGTTCTCATCCACTTCAGTGGGTAACCGTAGCGAAATTCATTGTCTGTCCATGGATTAGCAATTCAACAATATTGCAAATAGCGTGCACATTGCGTTGTAGCACAGCTGAATATCTTTACGCAGGCCTTTGTACAGCTCCACGCCTGCTTCTTGTCCAAGCCAATCTCGAAAATTGAGAAAATTATGAATAGACAAAGCAAGTTTGGATTTGTTTCTGCAACTCTTGCATGGTTTCCTGAAAATAATTTGTGTAGGCAGTTGTCTGCCGTTGTTCTTCGGATATCCTGAACCTGCATCGACTGCTCAGCCGGAACTTGAACAACTGGTTCCATCGGTGTTGGCTGCGTAATTCGAGGAATACGCGTCGACGGCAATGGCTTGGCGGCGAAAGGCAACGTCATTGAAGCCATGATATTTTGGATATCCGTAGGGCGCCGTGTAAGTAGGCTGAGGAGGAGCCACTGAAGCTGGAACGGCTGGTAGGGGCTCAAACGCAACTTTTGTCTGCATGCTGGTTGCAAAACAAAAGGCAAATTTTGATATCCAGGGCTGACCCAACGTAGCGGTGGTTGCGGCCACAACTGGAACTCTATCTAAAACATTTGTTTCCATTGGTTCAGGCAGATTACGCGATGTCGTATGGCAGATTGCAATGATATCATCAAAAACTTGTTGCTGCGTTGGCGAAGGCGGACGCTGTGTAGGCGGCGGAAATGGCAGGTCGTCTGCTCATCTAGCTCGTAGCCATCTAAAATAATCAATAGTCGGATCCTCGCTGTCTGATTCAGCTGCTGTTGATCTGCGAAATTGTCGTCGTATGGCTTTTCGCCTTTGGGACATATTAGTAATTTTGATAACTTGATGTATAACGGTTTCTTAGCGGCGGCGTTGCCTGAACAGAACTTTTGTCACCTTTAAAAGTGAAACCCGGCGGTATACGACGAGGAGAAATTCTACTCATGTTTGGCGAATACGTGCCAATGAGAATGTAGACATCGAGCAAAAAAATTAAATCTAAAACAAGATACCGTAACATAGATCGTCAAAGGCATGTTCCATACCACAATCCAAGTGACTGCCAAAGAACTGGCTGCATATCAAAAAAGAAAGCTGCCAACGTTTTTAGGTGGTGATTTCCAGCATCAATGCGATTTTCGACAATGAAAAAGCGGCTCATAATCAGCGTATCTAAAATATTAGCCCTGAAAACAGAACGCGAGGGAGTTATTGAGTTATTAAAATATTATCACCACGATTTTGTAACAGTTTCAATTTCGGCGACTGCGCCGGATAAAATGATGTGGAAATAGGCGATTTTATTATTGCTGGGGTCGTGACAAGCTAGAAAGACATCCAAAGGTGTCTCAAGCAATTCCGCCAACCCAAACGCTGTGAAACTAGCCAAATTCCAGACAAAGACTTGGCCCTGGACATCGGCAATCTGGATATATCGAACAAAAGGACCATTGGCCTGCATGTAGTTGGGATCCAGCTGCTGCCAATATCGCTCCCAAATGCCGCAGGGCATGAACGAATCAGTTGTTAACATGCTCGGAATCGAAGCCAAAGAAATACTGGCTGTTAATATCGTTCAATGACCTGAAAAGTGTACGCACGCGTTATAAGATTGTTCGTGTGTTTTGATTATTACGGCACGCCAAATGCCATTGGCAGGCACATAGGGCGCTGACAACGGATACGGTCCATTGTTGCCAGCCACCACTTACATTGGGCATAATGCAATTGTAATGGTTTGGCGTCTGTGGTGCGATGGCTCTGAAGATTGGGCGTTATGTGTTCGTCGTTTTCGAAATATAGCATCTGTAAAGGAACCACTAGCGCTGTACTGCTTTACGAGCAGCCGCAGTTTTGAGCGCTACAAGGAAGTGAGCGGCGTCATTGTTGCTCCTGAGGCTAAAACGCCTGACAATCTTGGTCCACGATGTCCTCTTCTGTTGGGGGCACGCTGCTCAGCCATGGCTCTGCAAAAGGTAAAGAGCCAGTTAACGGTACAGCATGTGCTGATTTAGAACCAGTTAACAAACAAACAGGCGCACACTCCTCATATTTCTTTCCCAAACCCACTAATTCCTCAAAACTTATAACTACCACAGGACACAGTAGTTGGCGCGGTAACTTAACTAAAACAAAATCACCGGGTACATATGCGTACTTTTTGGTGATAAGATTGGAATAGGGGCAACTGGGGCAGGCAAGGGTACTGATGCACTACGTATCTATCAAAGGATTATGCAAATAAATGATTCGAGCCGTTTCAGGTAAAGGGGCAAATGATTTGATGCGATACGGACCTAATTGTTTAGGTGAAAGTTTTCCAATTTCGGCTGAATCACTGCTTTATTGTTGAGATATACAATATTGTCGACTGCAAATTTATTTCTCACATGATTTGTCATACTGCTTTTTCGATGGTTACTGCCGCTTTAGCAAGATTTTTGCTAGCAATATTGTGCAAGTTAAGAAGCATGAGTTTTAAATCGGCAAGATATTTTTCAGCGACGTTAGGCACATTAGGATTCAAGGCGAGATTGCTTAATAGCGGTATATCAAGTGAAAGAAGGTTCACAACTGTACAGCATCTCAAATGGCGAAATATTCGTGATGACTGCGCTTGCGCTGATACGCGAATAAAGCAAAAGGCAAAATTGTTCCCAGTCGTATTGATTTCTCGTGCTTAATTTGGACAGTCCATCGATGAGTGTTCGATTATATCGTTCAATTAACCCATCACACTGCGGATGATACGGTGTTGTGAAACCCTTTGCACATTTAGTAATTTGCAAACTTCCGAAATTAGGGCTGATGTGAAATTTGAGCCTTGATCAGTCAGAAATCGTTTTGGAACGCCATGTCTAGGAATTACTTCGCGCAATAGTAGATTTGCAATGGTGACTGCTTTTATATCAGACACTGCAAACGCTTCAACATACTGAGTAAATAGTCCATGAAGACAACAATTTGATTGTTACCGGACGCCGAGCGCGGCATATGCAGACAATCACACGCGATTAGTTCAAAGGTGCTGGAACTGATGGGCTGCAGAGGTATGGCAGTGGGATTATTTGCTACCTTATGCTGCAAACACACTCACAGCTCTTACACCATGCAAGCACATCATTCTCCATTCTAGGCCTCCAGTAACGGAGCTGAATGGTAAAATTTTTCGCACGGAGAAATGGGCTCCAAAGATAGAATCGTGAAATTCGGTTAGGATGAAGCTACGCAGAGATTTTGGAATGACAAGCTGATGAATAGTGTTAGCTGCGCGCTTAGGCTGAAATCTGCGATATAGGATTTTATTTAGCAAGAAAATTGTCGCAATATTTTCGTGTATTTGTATCATTGAGGGATTTGCGAATTTTGCTTAATTCTTTGTCTTGACGCTGTTCGGCAAGGAGCTTTGAAGGGCGACAAATTTCGCTCTTTCAGCTTCGGATAAAGTGATTCGTTCATAAAAAACTGGCGGGATGACTTTTTGCGCAGTTTGTCGTTTTGGCGCGATGGTTGGTTGTCTTATATCAGGCGGCTCGTAATTGTCGTCAGACTCAGATGCTTCAGATTTTGGAGGTTAGCAACATTAGCAACGGGTTTACGCTCGAATTTATAACGTTGTTCGTCACGATCATACTTAAGGCCCTGCTATACTTCCGCCGCGCTATGCCGCGTGGCAGATAAATTGAAGTTTGAACACTGTTCAAACTTTTCCACGCGGCGGGACGCGGCGGCCTATATTTATCATTTATTTATGAGGGAAAGCTTGATTTTAGCATTTTTATGATGTACTGATGTTTATGCATACGTGAAAGCATGAAAATTGAATATCTAATCGATTTTTAAGATGTGCCCGTGCAAAAATGTGTGTCTCTATTAGTGATGTAAAAGATCCAGATTTTTACCCAGATCCAGATCCAGATAAAGATCGGGTTCAGATTTTCTGGCAGATCCAGATCCAGATCAGAAAATAACCAGATCCAGATTCAGATCGTTTTGCCAGATCAAAATTTAAAAAGATCCAGATCCAGATAAAAATAATTTTTGTGCAGCAATTTGTATTGCTAAAAAGGAAGGCGTAAAACGCCCAAACCCATGTGATTGGGGGGTCTCGGGTGGCGGGACTAATATAACAGCCCCCCAGAGGGGTCTGGGGCAGAGCCGAGGAAAATTTGCATTTTAGAGCTTTTACATAAAAATGATATCAGTAAAAATTGTCTAAAAAGTAAAAGCTCACAAGTTTAGACTCTTGAGTCAACCAAAAGACAGTGTAGTCTGCTTTTTACAAAAACGACATTAATCCAAATTACGAATGCAATTTTTTTAAACATTGCTGCTAAAATTATAATCACTCATGAATACTTATCGTACTATTTGAAAGTTCCTTTCTGTCTCACAGACATCAACAACAATTTTAATCAACAAATAATTCAAATTTAAATAAAATGTTGGTTAATTTTAAACAAGGTAATATTTTTTTAATTGGTGTCTTTCAATCTGTTCCGACGTCCTAAACATGACAAAAAAATTCAAAATTTTCCCATTTTTAGGCAAAAAAGTCTCTCAAAGGTCAATTCTGATGATCATTTATGTGAAAAAACAACCTTTAATACATTTTTATCACTTAAGTTACTTTTCTGCAGAGCTTTAAAAATTTTTCTAAAACCAAAAAATTATGGGGGGTCAGCGGCACTTTTTGGCCATTCTGAGGGGGTAGCACGGAACTGGGGGTCAAAGGTCAAAACCTCCAGCAGACGCCCCCCACGTGCATGTAAGGCTAACCTACCTACATTAAATCGTAAAACAGAAAGGATACCATCGCTGAAAAATAACTTCCTGATCTGTTTAACCAGATATATCTTGACTAAACAGATACAGATCCAGATCAGATAACCAGATCAGAAAATAACCAGATCCAGATCCAGATTATCTGGATCTGGATCTGAATCTGGATAAAAAGATCAGATCCAGATGATCTTTTACATCACTAGTCTCTATGCCTTTCAAAACTTGTTTTCATGATGCTGAAACCGAAAATGAGTTCAGTTTTTAATGTGCACAATCGTTGACCTATACTCTTTTCACTTGTTTTCTTGACACAGAATACAGTATACAGTTTACACATGTTTTACTTTTTTGCTGTTTTACTACAGTTACAACATCAATAAAATTTTTTTCTGCCGCGCGGCGCCGCGTGGAAGTATAGCAGCACAACCCATGTCACGCGGCGCCACGCGGCGCCGCGCGGCACCGCGTGGCGCCGCGTGGCGCTGCGTTGGAAGTATAGCAGCTACTTCGCCACGCGGCGCCACGCGGCGCCACGCGGCGCCACGCGGCGAAGTATAGCAGGGCCTTAAGAGTCACTTTCTGTAAGACTCGAGTCCAGGTTGGACAAGTCAAAAATTAAACTTCCCCTTTTTTTAACCTGTATTATGTAGTTTTTGACGATGAGTAAAATGGTGTAAACTATTTTGTCTTTAAAACGAATATTCGTTGCATAAAGTCAGTCAGCAAGTAATAAAAATGACCGATTTTGTCAAATTTGACCAGGGTCTAGCATTTTTCATCATAACCTCAAGATTACTGTGATCAAATTTAATAATTCTTTCTTATTTTAAAAGGCAGAATAATTTCTACATTTTGTAACATTAATTAAAGATACAGTATCTCTTCAATGTTTTTTTGATAAGATTAGAAACATGGAGCATCAACAATCTTGACATCCGTTTTTTCTACAATTTCCGATATAGCGCATATACCATATACGGGCCCTAGTTATTCAGTAGGCTTTCATGACAAAAAAATATAAAAAAATAAAAACACTACTTTCTGAGCAATAGATGTTTGAGATGGAACATGGTATGCTAAGGAATAATTGAAAATTGACCGAATTGGCCTTTAGAATGTCACGAAATGTTCCGTTACTACCATACGTGGGCAGCAAGAAAATTCTGGGAGGGGTGCACATATTTTAAAAGGTCAAAAAATGGCCTCAAAAAATGGTGGTATGGCGTAAAAAACACCATTTTTCGACGTTTCTTAACAAGCACTATCCATTGGCATCCAAAAATTGCGAGAAAATACGAAAAAATTTTCTAAAATTGAATTCTTTTTTGGGGGGGGGGGGTATTTTGATTTTCGGGGGGGGGGTATTTTGGTTTTCTCGGGAAGGGGGGTGCATACCCCGAACCCCACGCCCAGGTGTGGTTACTACATGTGGGCAATCTTTCATATTGCATCGTGAGCATAGGTGGGCGGCACCAAAGTTCTGGAAGGGAGGGTGCAAGATTTATTCAAAGGTCAAAAAATGGCCTTAAAAGTGGTGGTATGGCGAAAAAAACACCATTTTCAACGTTTCTCATAGAGCACTCACTATCCATTGGCATCAAAAATTGCGGAAAAACGAAAAAAATTTTAAAAATTGAAATCTGGGGGTATTTTGATTTCTGGGGAGGGGGTATTTTGGTTTCTAGGGGGATGCATACCTCCCCAAGCCCCCCACGCCCAGGTATGATCGTGAGGCTGACTGTTATCAGTGGCTTATTTGTGCAAAAAATTGTAACTAAATGACAACTTTTTAAATAACAGACCAATAATATGTGGTGCTGAAAAATTATGAAATTTGTGAGATTCTTACAATTTTATTATAAATTTTTAAAAAAAATATGGGTAACAGTTCACAACGTAGTATGTTGTCAAAAATTAATAAGGACTTTGATATGAAAAAATTTTTTTAAAATAAAGGACCACTTACATATTTAGAAAGAACATGGTCTGCTGATGATGTCCGGGCTGAATCTTACAGA